>LR991094.1:6255000-6880000 GCA_905163515.2 Lymantria monacha | reverse complement strand
TACTGCAATCGGTCTATATCCTTCAATTTTACATTTCAATCCTTCTTTCGGTACCGGAACTACACGACTAACCTTCCATCTCGCTGGAAACACGCTTAATATATTGCACGTGATAACTAAGGTAAAGATACAATTTTCTTTTTTCCACATGTGCTGTAAAATACCATTCATTGGTGTATGATCAACGTGAGGTATTCACCTATAATTACGAAAAAGACTTGTATCCATTATCATCATTATCATCACAGCCCATATATGTTCCACTTTTGGGCTCGGGCCTCCTCCGTAATGGAAGGGAAGTTAACCTACTATACCACGCTGATCAGACGTGTTGGTATTCGATTTTGTTTCCAGTTTTTCTACTCTTGCATTGATGCTATATGCATTACTATTGTGGTAGGACCACGCTGTGGACAGTTCTCTGTCTACAGCCGCTGGCCGGTCCGTCCGGGGTAGTACCACACTCTCGCAGAAGATCGACGTCTGAGTAATAGCAATGTGCTATTGCGCTTCGTTCGGTGAGCGAGAGAGCCGGAAGCCTAACTGGGGTGGGTTCAGGGTTGTATTGGTAGGCAGCGGCCTAGCTATACCATTGGCAAAGGTCCATGGGCGGCAGTGACACTTACCATCAGGTGTGCTGTCTGCTCGTTTGCCGCCATAAGCAATAAAAAAAAAAAAAAAAAAAAATTTTACATTCCTTGATCATCTCTTACGATCACCCACGGGTAAGATATGGGGTGGTGAATTATATTCTTACTCCGTCACCAAACGGATAATCCATCATCAAGTATGATGAAAAGCCTAATAAAGCATATGCTTTATTATTATTAGGTCATTTTTTATTTAGAGTTATATAACTCTAAATAAAAAATGACCTAATTACTCTAAAATAATTAGAATATTAATAAAAACTTGAGGGTGACACTAATATGTAAATAATGAAAAAATAAGGGAAAGGCTCCAATATATGTACTTTAGGGTTCCGCATACTGTAAGGTTTATGATAGCTATATAGTAGTTAGGTAAATATTAGTTTCAAATATTTTATGCGCTTACAAAAAGTACTCTCTCTATTTTTATTTCTCTTTTGGGACTGGTTATAATTATGTTTAATAAACGGTTACCGGATCCAAATCTTGACTTCGGTGATTCATGCGATGAGTTACCATTTTGGTTACCTCCTCACATTAACTTTCCGGCCATTCTAAAAATATTTTAAGGTTTATGCGTTACAAAATTTCGTATGTATATCTCTTAAGAATCTACTAAGTCGTTATAGTATAGGTATTTCGTCTAACCGCCGGGCGGGCCACCGAAGACAAAGATCGGGTATCGGTGGCCCGCTCATACGGCGAAGAGAGGTACGTGCAGGGTGGGTCCATGGGGTTGCGCGCCGCCTCTTTTGTCGCCCCGGATCGATTTATCGGGGCGCGATCACGTCCATGGTCCACCCTGCAAAGGAAAAAAAAAAGGTATTTCGTCTAAAGAACTTCTCCTCTTCAGACTATATAGAACTAACCACTGGGCATCACTTATCGTTGTTTCTGCGATTAAAATGCAAATGGCTTTACTATACCACGCAGGGTAAGCGAATGGGAATAATGCTTATTTTCAATTTGTATAGAGGCTATCTGCTTATATATCTCTCAGCGCAAACGTGCCATCAATTACTGATAGATGGCCAGTGACAAGCTGTTCACATGCTTTTTCATACATTAGCAAATCGCAATATCTTCGAGTCGCTACTTGTGATCGCCGCAGCCTACACAATACTCTGACACTCACCACGCCATGCCTAACCAACTCAGTTAACCGTTCACCGTTTTAAGTATCATAGAGCACCCGGATAGATAGTCCTCAGCACTCGGACATAGTTCGGCCAAAGCTGTTAATGATATCTGCAGCTAAAAGTTAAACAAACAAAAATAAAAAAAATGGAGCACTAGGGTAACTGAATATTGATAGATTCATATCAAAAATGCTATTACGTCTAAATATTTGGGATTTCTGATCAACAATAGAAATGAAAAAGTAACAGGCTGGAAAGATATTTGTTGATTATTTCTAAAAAATTTAAAAAAATATATATATAAAGGAGAAAGTTGACCAAAAGTAATTATTAACCATTTTAAAAATAAAAGTATGAAGGAGAAAGCGTTTTGAATATTTTTTGAGAAGTGATACTTGGCCAAAGACTGGTCTTAGTATTTAGTCGTACTAATTCATCGCGTTGCGCTTTTTGAAATGTATCAAAAATGTTTTTGGATATCTATCGATATTTTATCGAAAATTTAAATTGTATTTTACTATATTTTCCGTGTGGTGGCGGAGTAAGAATACAATTCATTACCCCCTTTTTTACCCGTGGGTGATCGTAGGAGACGACTAAGGCATATAAAACGCATATAACATCTATGGGAGAGAAGGAAAACTCGAAATAAAACCCCATACCAACACGTCTAACTAGGTCAATTACCGTCTCACTATGGAGGAGGCTCGAGCCCAACAGTGGGACATATATGAACTGAGATAGGTAATGATGATGATATTAGCAGTTCAAATTTTGCTTAAAAAAAAATAGTATATTGAGACATGGTAAATTGTTTTACATTTTACTAAATGGGTAAATCTAACAATGCTTCGTTATAATCTGTGATAATCCGTAGCAAGGAAGATATATGTACCTACACCCCACGTATTACCCCGACCTCGATTACATATAAGTATACATATACAAATTCTCTTATGAATAAGGAAATCCATATTCACCTTAATCTTGTTTAATATTTACGGCACAATACCTTCACTTTATTCTGAAAATATTTTCATTCAATAGACTTTGTTCACTTTGACAGTGTTTGAACTAGTGCTGCAGTATTTTCTATCTTCAAAGCTCAAAACGTGGCAACGTCTCTCAAGATACATAAAGGATTATTTTATGCAGATATTCCTGTTGATTCCAACGAGTATACAATCGAGTTTTGTGCTATATTATGGTGAAAGATCATTTGTTTTCTCAGCTCATAGATGTCTTATTGGGACTGGTAGTCTTTGACAATAAGAAAGCAATTGACCTATTATACGACGCTGATCAGGTGTATTCACATAAAATTTCATAACAAGTTAATACACGCATCAATGTTGTCTAAATACCATATCTGTTAATTGTCTTACATTTTTTTACGGTTTTTTTTTATTTGGCGAGCTATGGTCTGGATACTTAGGCACTATATTTATGGTAAAAAAAACTGTATGTAAAGGATATTCGATACATAAATATTAATATATCATCATGCACTTATCCCAATTATTTAGGGTGACGCAATGTGCACCGAAGACAAAGATCGGGTACCGGTGGCCCGCTCGCACGGTGAAGAGAGGTGTTTGCAGGGTGAGTCTATGAGGTTGCGCTCCGCCTCTTCCGTCGCCCCGGACCGATTCGGCGGGGCGCGACCACGTCCATAGCCCACCGCAAAAAAAAGGGGTGGTGCAATGTGTAGAACATTTATTAAAGAAAAATTTCCAATAATTTTATGACTGTCTGCCTTTCTGATATTAACTCACCGAGTGTAATTTTTCACCAGAAAGCATCAGATAGAATTAGCTCAGATCTATGTCGAACAAAGGCCATATAGCCAAGTTTATATAGTTCATCATTCTCCTCTTATCCCAATTACTTGAGGTCGACGCATTATATACTCGTACATATTGCAAAAGCATAAAGTATAAATAAAAGCATATGGCAATAGTTTTATGACCGGCCGTCTGCTTGACGTCAACTCTTCTTGGGAATGTAATTTTTCACCAGACGGCATCAGATAGAGCTGGTCCAGGGCTATGTTAATCTTCAGGTACTTACCGGACACGGGGTCTTCGGTAAGTACCTGCACAGCATCGGACGGGAAGAGGCCCCTGGATGCCATGAGTGTGGCGCGCTAACTGATGATGCGCGTCACACCATAGAGGTATGTCCCGCCTGGGGGCCTCAGCGCCACGACCTGTCGGCGGTGATAGGAATAGACCTGTCGTTGTTGACCTACATATCTAAGATGCTTGACAGCGACAGGTGCTGGTCGTCGATGGCCTCCTTCTGTGAGGAGGTCATCTCTTCGAAGGAGGCCGCGGAGCGGATACGTGAGGCATTTGCTTCTGCAGACTCACTCCGTAGGCGGCGGCCAGGAAGGCGGAGGCGCCGTTACGCGCATCTCCTCCCGCCGCCTTGACTGTCGACTGGACGTGGCCAGATGGCCTAGCGTTGGGGTGTCGGGGATAGAATGTCAATAGACGATCTCTCCGGCATCCCGTAAAAGCGCGGAAGGGACCGCTGTGGTTTTAGTGGGTATTTCGGTCGAACCAGCTGACCGGCGAGTCCCACACACCCCCTCGTCTGTCACCGGCGAGGGCTAGTGCGCAAATGCATTTCCACAGCGTGAACAAAAAAAAAAAAAAAAGGGCTATGTTAATCTTTTAATTTTAATTTTCAACACCCACGGACAGTTTAACTATTGGTAGTATTGGTAGCTGCCACCACGTAGCAGCAAATAATACTGGGTTATAGAATAATTTGGCCACCGAAGACAAAGATCGGGTACCGGTGGTTCACTCGCACGGCGAAGAGAGGAGTTTTGCATGGTGGGTCTATAAGGTCACGCGCCGCCTCTTCCGTCACCCCGGACCGATTTGGCTGGGCAAGACCACATCCACAGTCCACCGCAAAAATAAAGTTATAGAATAATATCTTGTGGGAGTTGACAAACATAAAATTAGTTTATATAATATAACTAACCTGTCGGAGTTGTAGAAGCTGGATGAGCACAATGAGAATGAACAGCGGCACTCTCCTGGAAACTTTATAACACTTACTGCAATCGCCAAATCGCCAACTAAGCGTGACGTTTATGATATTATCCATATTAGTGTGGAGACCTATGTTCGATAATGGATATTCAATAGCCTGATAATGAAAAAAAATGTAGTTGTGTGCTGTGAGAATCGAACCCATCACTTCTACCTTGCAGCAAATGAGTGAGCAACACACTTGATAAAATTCATCTCTATTTATATGCGTCCCACTGCTAGGCTCGAGCTTCCTCCACAGTAGCAGGGCAATTGACCTACTATACCACTCTGGTCAGATTTAGCATAAGGCTCTGTTTAGAGTTTTTCTTCTCTGTCATTGGTATTATGCACATATTATAACCTTTAGCCATCTTTACGACACCCAGCAGCAAGATAGGGACTGGTGAATTATATTCTTACTCCATCACCACATAAAAAATGTAAAAATTAATAAAATAATTAAATTTTATACATAAAATATTTTTTTATTATTTTAATAATCTACGGGCCCTTCGGCACAAGGCCTCAAATTAGCGTGATGAAAACAATTTAAAGCCGCGTGTACGCGAATGTACTTTAATCATGTGATTATGATTTATAGCTTGGTATTTTAATTAGGTACAGTCGCGCCTACACTGCACTTGCAGTGACATTTACTAATTAATTGATGTTACCGTTATGTTGGTATTATTGAGCGGCCTATTTTAGTTATTATACCACATATAAGTATTTTTTTGTAGTGAAACTTCTTTGCGCGCATGAGGGTAAAATTTTTACCGATGAAACGCAATATTGGTGTTACGAAAATGTGGGACGTTTTTGTCCAAAAATATGGAGAGAGCAATTGAGACCAATTGAGTGAGAGTGACAAATGGCGAACGTAGCATGAAGCACATAGCCATGGAGCGAGAGTAGGAAGCAAGCAAGTGAGAAAAATCGAGAGAGAGAGAGAGAGAGAGAGAGAGATAAACGTCGTATCACGCACAGTGCTATGGAGAGAAAGGTGGGACAGAGCTAGCGAGAAAGATTAAACGAGAGTAAGATCGCCCGAACGTCGCATAACACACATTGTCATGGAGCGAGAGGAGGGAAAGAGGGAGTGAGAGACAGCGAGAGAGAAACAGAGATCGAGAAAAATACATGCTATTGCTGTATGTAAACGAGATTAGAAGATTAGTTTGCCAAAGAAGTTTCACTTCTGACATGTGTACTTTGTACGCACGCACTTTTATCTTTCTTTTTTCATGAAAATTTCAGCTAATTTCTTATTTTACACAATAGAAGCTGATTACGGGTTGATATAGGGTTTATTTCAAGTTTTTCTTCCCTTACATGCGTATTATATTTTTTATTGCTTATAGTGGTAAACGAGCAAGCATCACAACTGATGGTAAGTGTTACTGCCACCCATGGGCCTTTGCAATACCATGAGTATGGCTAGGCCACTGCCTACCAATACAAACCCCAAATCCACCCAGTTGGGCTTTCGGCTCTCTCGCTCACCGAACGAACCGCAATAACACGTTGCTATTACTTAGACGTCGGATCTTCTGCGAGTAAGAATACAATTCACTACTTATTTTCTTAAACATGGCTGTCCTAAAAGTTTACTAATAAAAACATAAAGTGTATATAGCAGGTATGTTAGAGATAGGGAACTCGAAATAAGACTATACTAACACATCTTAAAACCGTAGATCTAAACTACGGATTTAAGATGTGTCAATTACTATCCAATTATGAAGAGGGCTGGAGAGTAGTAGACTTATGTGAGCTCAGCTCTTGATGACGAGAGATACAAATTTACAAAAATCTATATTAGACTAGTAAAACCAGCCCGTTGGTTTGGTTATAGAAATGAATATATTGTAGTGCCACCTGGTGGCGAGTTACATCAATAGGGATAGCATATAAATCTTCAAAACATATACATACCAATTTTCATAATTATTGGTCAAATAGTTTCTGAGTTTAGCGATGTTATATATCCTCTTTTATATAGGTACTAGCGGACCTAACAATCAATGTAAGAAAAGTAAAAAGCCCACAAGTCGATTGCAGCGCCACCTACCCGGTCCAATTATGAATGTAAACCATTCTCGAATCCACTTGAACACACAAAACATTTCAACAAAATCTGTCTAGCCGTTTAGGAGGAGTTCAGTAACATACACAGTACACACGTACATAAGAATTATATATATAAAGATATAGATAAGTAAAGCTAAGGGCATAGGATATATATATATTATTAGATAAATTTTAATAAATTAATATTTAATTTCTCAAGGTATTTTTTTTCTAAATAAACTATCAAATATTTATTGAATTGTCATTAAAAGTCTTCAATATCAAAATAATAACGCGAACGTCAATTTTATATTTACAAAGGCTGAATCACTAGAAAATTATTGACATTGGAATTGAAAGAAAGATATTATAGACAAATTAATAAAAGCTATAGACGTGTTATTATATTAAAATAAAGGAAACATTACGATTTTTAATTTTTTTAAAGGCAAAAGAATACAATCTTTTTTCACAATTTCTATACGTTTTAATGGACATCTCCAGTCTTAGAATAACTTTGATAGTGGTAAGATCACGTTGTACATTGTTCTCTGTCTACAAACGCGGGCCGGTCCGTCCGGAGTAGTACCACACTCACGCAGAAGATCAACGTCTGAGCAATGGAAATATGCTATTCCTCTTAGTTTGAGGAACGGGAGAGCCGCAAGCCCAACCCTAGCTATACCCTTCGTATTGCAAATGTCCATGGGCGGCAGTGACTCTTACCATCAGGTATGCTGCTTCCTCGTTTATCATCATAAGCACTAAAAAAAATAACTCTACGAACAACTGATACATAATAACTATTAATCTCAAATAAATAGACTGCACAGATGACGCAGTGGTTAAGATATCAACATACTGTGTCAAATCGTGGGTTCAAATCCCACGTAAACACACTTTGTGCAATCTACAATTTTTTGTTCTGAATCTGGCTATAATTTGTGAACATAAATTATATATTTGTAAGCTCCCCCGCGATACAAGGATAATTCCTTAGAGTTAAAAGTTTCCCGTAAAAAAAAAACAAGAAAAATTGAAACAAGACACAAATCGATACTTAGACAATTTGTGTAATTTGGTACTTTTAATTAAATTATAATACTAATACCAAATTATTATATTGCAGCCATGGCCTATAAAAATCCACCATCATTATAAGCTTATCGACATTCACAATTAAACATGAGCCTCTTCCCCAGAGGTACTATTATAATAGTACCATAATCGCCGCGTTTAATTGAGGGATTGGTGATCGTTGTTCATATTATAAGTTATCTAAAGAAGCGCTGCTATTTATTTTCTCTTGATCACACATATTTTTACGGCTCTTGTAGTAAAATAAGGGATGGTGATATGTAGTAGTACTTTCAAGCGATCATTATATGTATTATTGTTATTACGTAATGTGTATTATTGTCGTTTTTCCGTGTGGTAACGGAATAAGAATACAATTCACCATCCTCTATCTTACCCGTGGGAGATCGTAAGAGACAACTAAGGGATATAAAACGCATATAACCGCTATGCAAAAAAAGAAAAAGTCATATTAAAACCCTATACTACCACGTTTAATCAGCGTGGTATAGTGGGTCATTTTCCCTCCCATTAAAGAGGAGGCTCGAGCCCAACAATGGGACATATGTCAGCTGAAATGATAATTACTGTCGTTGTTTGCTTAAGCCTAAGAGTGCGCCAAATCCAGAGAGAAAGTGTTAATTAAAAGTATTAAAAACATTTATGATCGAAACAGACTACCTGAATACAAAATTATTCAAAGGCGCAAAAGGTATTGGAGCAATTTCTTCCAAAGCATAATTTATGACGATTTTTATGTTGCTATAAAAAATAAGTTTGCAGATGAAGCGGTTTTCATAAAATAAGGTAAAAATTTTATTTTTATTCTTAATTTTATTACTGAAATTGATAATTATTAATTTAAAGCCTCTTTTATGCTGTTACATTCATAGGAGAAAATTGTGGTAAAAAAAACATGAGCATTGGGGTCAGAAGTCTCGAAAGAAGCCGGTCTAATCCAAATTGGTTCGAATTGGCCATTTTTTATACCTATAGGCAGTGTAAAATAAGCTATTCCAAGATTTTTATCAAAAAAAAAAATATGAGCAGGATAACGCCGTCGACACTATTGGACATTGCCATGCAGTTAGTGTCATAAATCTCCAATCAGAGTGTTATTCCTCATACAAATATTGATCACTTCACCAATTTTTAGGACTCGCACTGGATAGCGAGGGATAATTATATATATTCTCACACGAGGAGTACTATTGAAATATATATTTCATTACTATTATATTTGTATTATTGTGGTGGCAAACAAGCAAGCAACATACCTCATGATTAAGGTTTACTGCCATTCGTGGGCACTGCAATACTAGCAATTAAAACTCGCTCAGGAATTTGAGCTGACAGCCCTTTCGTTTATTAAATGAATCGCAACAACGTAATGGCACTGGTCAGATGTCAATTTTCTGCGTGAGTGTAGTGCTTCCGCAGTTCGCGGTTATAGAACGTGGCCCTACAATTACTAAATCAATACATTTGTGAAATTAAATTGTTCTTTTTTTTTTACTATATTGGGTAAACAAACAATATCACAATGAAGTTTGGTTATAGTGGTTTGAAGCTATACAATATTAAAAAAAAAGTGATACCCACACCGTTTACCACCGATTGGACAAATATACGTATTCATATAAAAGTAGTACAGGGTGAGAGAAGAAGGCCTTTTTTTTTTTTTGGGGGGGTGGGCTACGGTCGGCGCACTCCTCACACTACTCCATCCGGGGTGACAGAGGGGATAAGCGCGCACACCCGTAACCCACCCGTGACGTCGCCTTCGTCGTTGGGCCGACCACCGGAGCAGAGTGACTTGACGTCAGTTGTCGGCCCGACGGAATACCCCTGAGGAGTACCCTCTCCTCGACCGACGTCCCCCCTCGGGTAGGATGTCGGTCTTTCCTCACGCGGTCGGCCTCTCGGCGGGTGACGGACTAATTCTCCGATCCAGTCACCCGCGGCCTTGGCTAGGGCGGCATCAGGCGCAGGTAATCGCGCCTGCGCCGCCCCAGTCGCCGGCGGCGGCTCGCGTCGTCGAGGAGACGCTCCTCGCGCACGCGCTCCGCCGCCTCCTTCCGCGAGACTACTGCCTCGCAGAAGGTTGCGACCGCGTCCCAGTTCCTGACGCTGTCGAGCATCGCCCTGGCGATGGTCGGCAGCGTCAGGTCGGCACCGATGATTGCGACGAGTTCACGACGCTGCTCTGCCCAAGCGGCACAAACCTCGAGCGTATGCTGCGCCGTGTCTTCGTCGCAATCGCAGTGGTGGCAGGACGGTGTACTCTCCCTCCTGACGACCTTGTGCAGGTATTTGGCGAAGCATCCATGCCCCGTCAAAACCTGCACCAGTCGGAAGGAGAGCACCCCGTGCCGCCGTTCCAACCACTGCATCAGCACCGGTCGGAAGGCCTCTACGGTCCGCACACCGAACCGAGGCCTCTCCAGCCGGACTGCCCAACGGGCAATGACATCTAGGCGGGCGTCAACGCGCCAGGCGGTGAGTTCCCTCAAAGAGACCACACCGCCCTCCGCGCGCACCCCCGACACCCGCCGATACAAATCGGCGAGCATTTCCGCCTCCAGGTCCCACGGGGGACTCCCGGCCAACAGGCACGCTGCCTCCGTCGCCACCGTGCGGTACCCGCGTACAGCCCTGACCGCCATGGCCCTCTGTGGTCGCCACAGAAGAGCCCTGAGTCGGACTGCAGTCAAAGCAGTTGCGACACGTTGGTCGGGTATGCCCGACCGCCATGCATTTGTAACATCTCGCGGGCCGGCTCGATCCAGCACAGTTACCCGCGCCGAACTCCAGCCCACGAGGAGCCTGCCTGAGTCGGCCAATTTCTTGACAGACTCCACCGGGCACTGCACCCAGACATCACCGACGCCGCCCGGACCAGGACGGATGGTGCCAATCCGGATGGTGTCCAAGGCACATCCGGTACGCACCATAATGGCCTCCCGGACGTCCTCCACCGTCACGGAATCGTCCAGACCCGTGAGGCGCATCTCTGCGCACTTAACGGGCCTGGCGATTCGGACTCCATCCTCCGGCCCGAACAGCCCCCTCAGCTTCGAGGCCACACTATCAGCCGCCTTGGCGCCCTCGGCCCCAGGGAACTCGAGAATTCGAGCCCCTGTCCGGGCCTTGCGGGTCCTCGCCTCGACGCCCCCGATGTCGGAGACGTCCAGCTCCCGCCGGGCGCGTCTTAGGACAGCCTCATAGTTGAAGCCCCTCTCGGCCGCCTCAGGCAGCACGGTGATAATGACCGCAGCTGTCTTCGGCGACTTGAGGCCCCTGCGCGACCTCTTTCCCCCTTTGTCGGCTCCCGCCTGTGGAGCAGCAGCCACAGCGGCACTCTTGGCTGCCGCTCTCCATTTTTGACCGCGTTCCTTCCTGCTCCGCCCAGCCACCTGCCAGCCCTGTTCGAGCCTGGCAGCAGCGCTGGGCACAGCAGGCGCAGTCGCGGGTGCGCTGGCCGGAGCCTGCGGTGCAACCGCTGGCGCCCGCCGCTGCCCGGCCTTGGCGGGAGCCGGCACCGTGCCGGCCTTCTTCTTGGCCCCCTTAGGCCCACCTACGGCCGCAGCATAGCTCACCACGCGGCCAACCTGACAGGGCAGTGGGGTGGGAGCTGACGCTTGCGGCCGCTTTGTCAGCAGGCACCACGGGCGCAGGCGGCGTCACAGGCGCAGGCGGCGCCACGGGCGCAGAGGACGGGCCCGCCCTCTCCAGCGCAGCCCGCTTTTGCGGCGAGGCCAGTGTCGGCGGCGTGGCTGGCACTAAAAGTGCGAATTGAGACCGCAGGTCGGCCACGTCCTTGGCCAACCCGCGGTTCTCCTTCCGCACCGCCGACAGCTCCGACTCGAGTCGCCGGTTTCGCTCCCGCAGGCCGGAGACCTCCCAGAGAAGAAGGCCTGCATGTATGTTTTTTTTTTTTATTCTTTACGGATTTAATCAGATTTGTATTTGATTTTTAATTTGACAATGTTTCATATACGTTTCAGTGTTCAAGTACGTGGGAGGACCATGTACGATGACAAGAAACGCGATAAAGTCCGAAAAAAAAATAGTTTTTTTTTCGTAAGTGAAATACTAGCTTAAACATTAGAAGTCATTAAATTTACATAAATTTCATACTTTAAGAGAATATTTATATTTTTGTGTTAAGTAGAATACGTCATTTACATCAAGAAAATGTAATTTTATTCACATACCTCACCATTACTAACACAAGATGTCCCTGTGTGGTAGTGGCTACGAATACTACCAACCCCTACTTTGCTCGTGGATGTCGTAAAAGACGACTAAGAGCCTTATAACGACCTGGAGTAATTACATCAGATGGCATTTGATCGACAATTACATTCCCACGGAGGGTTGACGTCTGGCAGGCGGCTGGTCATAAAACTATTGCCAATAACTTTTACGATATGTACTATAAAATAAGAGTACATATTGTATCGACCCCAAATAATTATGATAAGAGTAGGATGATGACCTCTTATTTACTTATAAACCACAAAATAATGACCGCTCAAGATTAGAAAAATAAATTTTATAACGAGAGGACAAACATCATAATGCGGCAAGCATTCTCCTTCACACAATAACTATCTGTCTCACTCAACGAATATTGACTAGACGTAATTGGCGATAGCCCCGCAGTCCCTTTTACCTCTCCCGTAGGAAAACTCAACGGTGTCTTAAGGTGATAGATCTAAAGTCCTTTTACCGTCCCTATATAGAAAAGATGCTCCGACGGTTCGGACATGTGGAAAGAATGCTGAACGAACGTCTGGTTAAGGAGATTTACAATGCGAAAGTGGAAGGATGTAGGTACCGGGGAAGACCAAGACTAACCTACCTAGACCAGATTGGTCACGTACTGAAGGAAGGTGGAGTTAAGAGTCTCCGAAACCGGCGAGCGTGTATGAAGAGAATTATGAATGTTGAGGAAGCGAGTGAAGTATGCAAGGATAGAATTTTCTGGCACTCTGTTCTCTCTGCCTACCTTGCAAAGGATATGGCGTGATGATATGTATGTATAGTATGTATGTAGAAAAGAAGTGATTGGCAATAGCCCCGCAGTACCTATTACTCCTTACAAAAGAATATATTTATGGATAACCTAAAATTATTTCTTTATTAATTAGTTCGATTGCACAGATGGCGTAGTGGTTCAGATACCAACCTTCCGTGCCAGTGCCGTGGGTTCGATTCCCACGTAGGTCAATACTTTGTGCGATTCGCAAAGTATCTTTCTGAATCTGGGTGTAATTTGTCTACGTCAATTGCATGTTTGTAAAGTCCCCCGCAATACAAGGATTATTCCTTAGTGCTGAAAAGTGCCTATTAAAAAAAATATAAGAAGCAAAGGTATGCTGAAAAGCAATAAGTGGCCAATATTACTTGTCTTTCATTTATCCATTGGCAACAAAACAACCGTGCCATTTTCCGTGTGGTGACGGAGTAAGAATACTATTCACCACCCCATATCTTACCCGTGAGTGATCGTACGAGACGACTAAGGGATATAAAACGCATACCAATAACATCTATGCGAGAGAAGGAAAACTCGAAACAAAGCCCTATACCAACACGTGTGATCAGCACGGTATAGTAGGTTAATTGCCCTCCCATTACGGAGGAGGCCCGAGCACAACAGTGGGATATTTGTGGGCTTTGATGATGATGATAATGAACCCAACAACAAATACATCACCAGAAACAGTACTAATACGGTGTGTTAATTTTTAATTTTTAAATAAAAGTTGTGAAACGAGGGTATTAATAAAAATTGTTGACTTTGAAAAGTATTATTCGCCTTGCTATGAAACTCTTGTGAGATTAAGCCTAAGATAATCCTACTCCCAGATTTTCCTCGCGAACTTTGTGAATAGATTTCCTTTGAGGTTATTTTTTTGTTTGTTCTGTGAAAATATTCGTAGGTAAACTGTAAATATATTTAGTTCAAAGAAGACACATTTTGAGGTTTATTAAAATACAAAGATTAACATTAATTTTCACCGTCTTTAGTACATTTATTTATTTATTATATACTAGCTGATGCCCGCGACTTCGTCCGCGTGATATTCAGTTTTATTATGCACCCCTATTTGAAACTTAAAAATCAAACTCGACCAAGTATGTCCGGCAGCCACTTGACCATTTTCATCAAGGAGGACGCTTTCTCCAATTTTCTTTAAAACATCGGTAAATTCTTAAGCATGTGAATTAGTGTTGCACAAATGCAAGACTTTTGCGAGGCTCGCAAATCTTGCAACTTTTGCTTTTAGAATAATAATAACACGAAGTCACTTGTTTTGATAGAAATAAATAATCCCCATAGACATTAAAAATCCAACTAAATTAATAAAATTCTATTCATCTAGTGGCAGTAACTGTACAACTATCCATAATTAGGTACATACCACTAAACGGAAGTACGGCTATTATTCTTCCGTGTACTGGTATTACTCGTAAGAATACGAAATGTTGACAATCCTTTCTTTGCTAAGAAAATCGTAAAATCATGTCTAAGGGAGCACTGCGAAACTCTTGCAGCAAATCTAGGTCTTGCATTTGGGCAACACTAATGTGAATGGTGACCTTGGCTTTGCTTGCATGTTGATTGTTAGGGTCAGCTTTCCTACTTGGGGCCACAGATAAGAATACTTCAGTGAAGAATTCATCTCATCAGTTCTATTTCCTCGAGTTTTAATAAGAAGGAAATCTCCAAAGAAAAGCACCATTGACTTTTCATTACGATCTCGTAGTGCTCGATCTACGCCCTCTACATTTTTTTTTTATTTACCATTGTCCAATCAACGCAAACGATTAGACAGAGATCCTTAATAAAAACACTAATAGTGGTAAAGCCACAGTTGATAGTATTCTTTCTACAACCACGGGCCGGTCCGACCCCCAGTCGGACCTAGTACCCCACTCTTGCAGAAAAGCAACGTCTGAACAGTGCCAATGTGTTATTGCCGCTTCATTTGTAAGAGCCGTCGGAGCGCCGCAGGCGCGATTACCTGCGTCTACTTGCCTTAGCCGAAGCCGCGGGTAGCTGGAACGGGGAATAGTCCGCGGAGAGGCTGACCACGCGAGGGTAAAGCTCGATGGCCCGGGGCGTCATCGGAGATGGTACTCGAAAGGTCCAATGGTGATGGGGAGGGAAACGGTGGGTTATGGGGCCACGCGGACGGAATGCAAGGCGTGTGTCCAGACCATGGCCGGCCAAAAAAATAAGTGCATGCTGCTTGCTCCTTTACCACCGTACATAATAAAACAAACAACACTTTGAATGTGTCGCAGTTTCGTGTTATTGAGCTCCTGCCGAAGCCGGGACGGTCTCCAGAGTTGGCCTCGGCCTACAGGCCTATTGTGCTGCTTGACGATGCGGGCAAGCTATTGGAGAGGGTGCTGGCTGCCCGCATCGAGCGGCACCTCGTTGGCACGGGGCCCGATCTGTCGGACGCCCAGTTTGGGTTCAGGAGGGGTCGTTCGACGATCGCGGCTCTGCTGCGCCTGAGGGCCGTGGCGACTGAGGCCGTCACCGGCGGAGGAGTGCTGTTGGTGGTGTCCCTGGACATCGCCAACGCATTCAATAGTCTGCCATTTAGCTGCATCAGGGAGGCGCTCCGATACCACGGAGTGCCAGTTTACCTGAGGCGGCTAGTGGCGGACTATCTGGAGGGGCGCAGCGTCCTCTACACCAACCGAGTAGGGGACGTTGTGCGAACGCCCATGACGTGCGGTGTCCCACAGGGGTCGGTCCTTGGACCCACCCTGTGGAACATCGGCTACGACTGGGCGTTGAGAGGGAGCCTCCCACCCGGGCTGGGCGTGATCTGTTACGCCGACGACACGCTCGTCACAGCCCGCGGTGGGACGCTGGAGGAGGCGGCAGGCCTGGCGACTCTCGGCACCGAAGAGATCGTCAGGCGGATCGAGGCGCTGGGGTTGAGGGTGGCCCTGGACAAGACGGAGGCCCTCTTGTTCCATGGGCCCCGCATGGGCCCTCCCATCGGCGTTTCGATCACCGTCAATTCGGTTGACATCAGCATCCGGGCCCATATGAGGTATTTGGGCCTGGTGCTCGACGGGCATTGGTGGTTTCGGGAGCATTTCCGCAGGCTCGCTCCGCGGCTCGTCGGCGCGGCGTCCGCCCTTTCATGGCTAATGCCGAATGTGGGCGGACCGAGCGCTACGTGCCGACAGCTGTACACGGGGGTCGTCCGGTCGATGGCCCTGTACGGCGCACCGGTGTGGGCGGGGTCCCTGACCGTCCGACTCAGGGCTCTTCTGTGGCGACCACAGAGGGCCATGGCGGTCAGGGCTGTACGCGGGTACCGCACGGTGGCGACGGAGGCAGCGTGCCTGTTGGCCGGGAGTCCCCCGTGGGACCTGGAGGCGGAAATGCTCGCCGATTTGTATCGGCGGGTGTCGGGGGTGCGCGCGGAGGGCGGTGTGGTCTCTTTGAGGGAACTCACCGCCTGGCGCGTTGACGCCCGCCTAGATGTCATTGCCCGTTGGGCAGTCCGGCTGGAGAGGCCTCGGTTCGGTGTGCGGACCGTAGAGGCCTTCCGGCCGGTGCTGATGCAGTGGTTGGAACGGCGGCACGGGGTGCTCTCCTTCCGACTGGTGCAGGTTTTGACGGGGCATGGATGCTTCGCCAAATACCTGCATAAGGTCGTCGGGAGGGAGAGTACACCGTCCTGCCACCACTGCGATTGCGACGAAGACACGGCGCAGCATACGCTCGAGGTTTGTGCCGCTTGGGCAGAGCAGCGTCGTGAACTCGTCGCAATCATCGGTGCCGACCTGACGCTGCCGACCATCGCCAGGGCGATGCTCGACAGCGTCAGGAACTGGGACGCGGTCGCAACCTTCTGCGAGGCAGTAGTCTCGCGGAAGGAGGCGGCGGAGCGCGTGCGCGAGGAGCGTCTCCTTGACGGCGCGAGCCGCCGCCGGCGACTGGGGCGGCGCAGGCGCGATTACCTGCGCCTGATGCCGCCCTAGCCGAGGCCGCGGGTGACTGGATCGGGGAATTAGTCCGTCACCCGCCGAGAGGCCGACCGCGTGAGGAAAGACCGACATCCTACCCGAGGGGGGGATGTCGGTCGAGGAGAGGGTACTCCTCAGGGGTATTCCGTCGGGCCGACCACTGACGTCAAGTCACTCTGCTCCGGTGGTCGGCCCAACGACGAAGGCGACGTCACGGGTGGGTTACGGGTGTGCGCGCTTACGCCCCTCTGTCACCCCGGATGGAGTGGTGCGAGGAGTGCGCCGACCGTAGCCCACCCCCCAAAAAAAAAAAAAAAAGTTTCGTGTTATTGAACATCCGAGATGTTTCATTGCTTTATAAATCTATCGGGTTTATAAACAACGCTCTTGTACCACCAAGTAATGCAGCTGCAGTTTCTGACGTAGTTAATTCCAAAGTTATATTACGCTGTCTCCTCATTTTGGTAAGATTGCTCTGCTCAGATAAATCTTTTCAGGGCTACCTGGGGACATGAACATCTATCATCTCAGCTTATATACATCCCACTATTGGGCTCAAGCCTCGTCTATATTGGGAGGGAAATTGACCTACTATATCACGCTGGTCAGACGTGTTGGTATAGGATTTTGTTTCGAGTTTTCCTTTTCTTCCATAGATGTATGTTAGGTATGATGTCCTTTAGTCGTCTCGTGGGTGATCGACCCATGGATAAGAATGCGGTTGGTGAATTGTATTCTAACTGCGCAACCGCACGGATAAATATATAATAAATGGCTTTCATTACGAAAGAATTAATAAAAATGAATTTCTTGGTTCATGTCGCGTTTTAGTAGCGTAGAATATCTTCAGATCTTTTCTATTTTATAATAATGTCAAAGGATTTGAAAGACTGTAAAACAATAGCATCATTAAAAGCAAAAGACTCAAACGAATAGGGCTATAACTATTACAGGCCTACTCAAGGGTGTCATCTCAGCGCTGATCACCTTCAAGTGCTCTGCAAGCTGCTTGAAACGTACTCTATGCTATCAACAGTGTATAAAAATGTAAAAAAGTAGGCCCTCGCACAATATGCCGCAACAGGCGACAGTAACAACACTATTGCTAAAGTGACTGGTGTGGTGATGGGGCATGGTTGCTTCGGCGTGTACCTGCTCACGGTCGCAAGGAGGAAAAGCACACCGTCTAACCATTACTGCAATTGCGAGGTGGACACGGCGCTGCAGACGCTTAAAGTTTGCGTGGTCTGGGCAAAGCAGCGCTGTGCACTCATCGCAATCATCGGTGCCAAACTGGCACTGTCGACTATCGCAAAGACGATGCTCGATAGCATCAGGAACTCGGACTCGGTCGCCGCCTTTTGCGAGACAGTCATCCCACAGAAAAAGGCGGCGGAGCGTGTCACAGAGGAGACTCTTCATGCTGACACACTCTGCCGCCGGTGCATTGGACGTCACAGGCGCGGTACCTGCACCTGTTGCCATCCTAACTGAGTTCGCGGGTAGATGGACCATGGGAATTAATCTACCACCCGCAGAGACACCGACCGCGTGAGGGCGATAAAACACTGTTGTTTGCCGGGGTGTAGATGGAGACGATACCTGGAAGGGTAAACCCCCCGACCGGCCACGGATGTCAAGTAAGCGGTACCAAATGCTAGCCTGATGATTTGGGCAGAGAACACGATGATTTATGGGGCCACACGACGCCCTTCTGTTACCCCGGAAGGAATGGCCGTGTCCAGACCATAGCATACCAAATAAAAACAAAAAAGGGTGCACTTTGCATACTCACCTCAAAGTAGTATCTTAACTAAGAATGTACGTTTTGCACGCTCTACGATGTAGACTTTATTTTCTTTTTCGTGTTTGACTTAGTTGTTAGTCGCAGATGGCTATGACAACTTTACTCGGACTGTTAGGTGAGTGCTGAGAGCTTTCCACCCAAAGTACCTTTACTAAGTTCAAGAAGTTAATGTAGTAGCTGTTGAAAATATAACGAAAAAATTATTTAAAGTTATAAACTAAATTATAGCGCCATCTATTGCTCATTTAACAAACTAAATAAATTTTGCATTTTATTAATTTATACCTAAATTATATATTATTAACTAAATAAAACATTATTTTCTATCACAAATAGTTTTAGTAGTTATTTTGACTACCTGACTAATGTTATGTATTACGTCAACTTCCCTTCAACTTTGGAGGAGGTTTGAGCCCAGCAGTAGGATTTATATGAGCTGAATTGATGAAACTACTATTTATTAAGTAATATAAATACTTTCCTTACACTATAGATAAATTAAATAATTATTTTGAATTGAACCTTCTAGTAACATAAAAGGCGAGCGGTGATTTTAAAAACTTAAATGACCATAACTTTTTTTACAGACATCAGATTTCAATGAAACAAAGACTAAATGTTGCTCTGAATTGGGCTTAATCTTTTTATCAAAACTGCGAAACAATCCGTTCAGTAACTTCGGAGATTAGCGATTACAGACATACAGACAGACAATAAATTCCAAAAAATGTTTTTTGTTTTCTGTTAATGTTTTCTTACTGCCTAGATTCATTTTTTAATAAATTTATCAAATGTACAGACACGGGATTTCTACTGATTTATTATATGTATAGATTATATTTATTTTTTTAGGTTTCTTTTGGAATTACTAAAATCTCTTAATTAATTAAAACTATAATTCGGGGGCATAGTCCGGAGCGTGCTCGTCGCGTCCCCTGCCCACTGGCAGGGGACGCGACGCGAACTACACTTAGTTAGACTGCTAATCCGGCTCGAATGCGTTCCGCAGTGCGGGTTAGGGCGTCCCCCGGAGGCGACGCGTACCGACCCGCCCCCGTCGGTACGAACATCGGCAGTTGCGGCGATGGGGGCCGCCACCCATCACGCCTTGCCCAGTCAGGCGAGTCGAGGAGAGCAGAGTGCCGGGTGGGCACGTGGAATGTAAAAGGTTGTGTGGAAGGTAAATTGCACGAGCTGATATCCGTCATGGCGGACAAACAGCAAGACGTGATCTGTGTAACAGAGACCAAGCGAAGGGGCAGCAACGCCTGCGATCTTCCTGGTGGCGGAATGGCTCTGTGGTCTAGTGTACCATAGAGCGATCGAGCCAGCATGGGGGTAGGAGTGCTGTTGTCCACTCGCTTGGCCTCAGGTGTGAAGGATTACGGAATGTATGATCCCAGACTTCTTTGGGTCCGTATAAAACTAGGTGTCACCAAGGTATTCATGGTTGTAACATATGCTACCGTAGGATCCTCGGTGGCATCAGACCTAGAGAAGTTTTGGGATAATGTTAGGGAAGTTCTGGATATGGCAGAAACCAGTGAACGCGTGATTGTATGCGGAGATTTGAACGGATGGGTGGGGACCAAGCGTCCCGACTATGAGGACGTACTTGGTCCATTTAATGATAAGAGAGTGAACGACGCAGGTAGGCCCATAGCGGATGTATGCATGGAGAGAAACCTCATTGTGTCAAACACATTTTTCCAACATAAGGACATCCATATGTATACATGGAGAAGGAATTAACAGAAAAGTATAATAGATTTAATTTTGGTAGACAGTCGCCTCGGAAGCAAAATATTGGACGCAAGAGCCTACAGATGCCCCACAGTTGATACGGACCACTATCTCGTTAATGCGAGATTTAGTGGTCTGTTCAGAAAATGGAGGCACTGGCGAGAGCGTGTCCACTTCGGATGGCTTGAAAGAATAAAGGTTGATTGGTTGCAAGAAGAGTGTGTAAGAAAAAAGTATGCAGAGGGTGTCCGAGAACGACTGACGATGGCAAGCCAGCCGCAATCGGACATTGAAGAATGCTGGAGAATATTGAAAGAGAGTATGGTAGATACAGCGAAAGAAGTATGTGGAAGTTCAAAGAAGCATAGAAAAACAAATGGTGATGCATGGTGGGATGCGGAAGTGGCAGCTTCCGTAGAGCAAAAGAAGAAAGCGTGGCTGGACTATGTCTCTTCTTTGAATCTGAATGACAGTATGAGTGAACAGAAGAAATAAATATATCGGCAATGTAAGAATGACACCAAGGCCTTAGTGAAAGAGAAACGTGATAGTGCAAATATGAGTGCAGAAGATAGGCTGACTAAAAACTTCGAGGGTAACACCAAACTCTTTTGGAGGGAGGTGAAGAAGTCTCGGGGTGGTTGGTCAGCCTTCAGAATGAATAAAATAAGGTCTAAAGGTGGAGACACTCTTACACAAACACAAGACGTGTTAAGCCGATGGAGTGAATATTTTGGCGATATGTATGCAAATACTACGGTTGGCGTCGGTGTCGCATGTGGTTTAGTGGATCAACATTCAGCACCGGCGTCCTCCGATGGCCTCAGTATGGATGAAATTGAATGGGCGATCAGAAGTTTGTAAAATGGTAAGGCAGCGGGCATTGGTATGGTGTCTGCCAAAATGATCAAGCTTGGTGTCTCCTGTGTCTGGGAGGCGTTCCTGTTGCTCCTCAATTTATGTTGGAGCTCAGGAATAGTTCCCAGGGACTGGAATAGCGCAGTCATTGTGCCTTTGTTTAAAAACAAGGGTTCACGATATGACTGCGTAAATTACAGAGCCATAAGCTTGACCAGTTTGGCAACAAAAGTGTACGGTAAAATTATTGCAAGGAGAATGAGGATGGTGTCCGATGGTTTACTGTGTGAGACACAAGGAGGTTTCAGGAGTGGAAGGGAACGCATGGATTAAGTGTTCTGTCTGCGCAACATTGTGGAAGAAGCATCTGGCTCTAGGTCAGAGGGTTTTCTACAGTTTTGTGGATCTGGAGAGAGCATTTGTCACGGTTGTACGAAAGGAACTTTGGAACATTTTACGGAGTATGGTATTAACGGTAAACTGCTACAGGCTGTGCAGTCCAGTTACATGTGTTGTGGAGCCTGTGTGCAGCTGGATGATGGAATGTCGCCTTAGTTTGACGTCAATATCGGCGTTAAGCGTTCTGTCAGCCAGGCTGTTTATCATATATCTGGATAAATGTCTCCAAAGGTTGAACGATATGAATGTGGGAGTCCAGATGGGCGACTCAGTGGTCACTACTTTGCTCTATGCAGATGATGCAGTTCTACTGGTACAATCAGCGGCTGACCTGTAGACTCTCGTCGACACAATGACAGAAGATTGTAAGAAAATCTACGCGTGAATGTGAGCAAAACCAAAATAATGGTCTTTGAAAAAGATGAAGCCAGAACAGATGTAGGAGTAACCATAGGTAATGATGTACTAGAGCAATTGGATGAATTTGTATATCTTGGATGTGGATTTAGCCGAGATGGAAGGTACACCATTGATATAGAGCGAAGATTGAATGCGGGAAATAGAGTGAACGGAGCGTTGGGACAACTTCTCGGTGGCCACTACCTCAGCCAGAAGGCACGTGTAGCAATACATAACGCAGTGCATGTCCCAACATTACTATAAGGAAGCGAGAGTTAGGTATGCAGAAAAAAAACATGAAAGTAAAATTAATGCGGTCGAAATGCGATCTCTACGGAAAGTCTGAGGAGTTAGGCTGATCGAACGCATTCGTAACGACGACGTAAGAGAGTGAGTAAGTATGAAAGAGAGTATTGGTGTAAAGATGCGAAAGGGAATGCTCCGATGGTTCAGACATGTGGAAAGAATGCCGAACGAACGTCTGGTTAAAAAGATATGCGAAAGTGGAAGGATATAGGTACCGGGGGAGACCGAGACTAACCTACCTAGACCAGATCGGTCACGTACTGCAGGAAGTTGGAGTCAAGAGTCTCCGAAACCGGCGAGCGTGTATGAAGAGAATTATGAATTTTGAGGAAGCGAGTGAAGTATGCAAGGATAGAGTTCTCTGGCACTCTGTTCTCTCTGCCTACCCTGCATGGGACATGGCGTGATGATATATATGTATGTATGTACATAATATCATATCCATTAGCCTTTTTTTACGACAACAAGAAGAAGAGAGCAGGGGTACTATCCCAGAAACCTCCACGCGGTGTACCCTGGGTGCGGGCGGCGGTCCCCAGTTCTTCTGTTGTACTGTCGTCCGTAGCGAATATCTGCGCGATTTCGCTCCTTACTCTACTACAGTCGTAGTAGAGGGTATAGGACGCGAAACATTGGGACGGGCTCAGTCACTCATTCATTTGAGGGCTGGGCAGGCACATGCCACCGCCCACACATCGTAAACCTGATTCTTTGCTTGTCTTAGTTTCAGGAGCGAGGGTCTTGGCTTAACCGCCCGGACCGCGAGGAAGACAACCTCTATAAAGAGTTCGAAGTAACATTCGGACTCGGAAATCACCCAGAATCTTAAGTTCTGGCGTGCGGCGAGAAGATGCATGGCAGATGGGTTGTTCTGTCGTTAGCACGCTCCAGCCAGGGTACCGGCTGACCCCCTGGTTGGTAAATGTAGGCTTGCCCGGGTAAAGGGATCTCTGCCCGGGTCGACGTATTGTATCTCCCATAATCGTGGGATCAATAATGGATGCTGGAAAATTAATTAAAAAAAACGACGGGGATTGTAGCGATCCTCACCCCAAGGCCCGGTCAAGCCGATCAAAAACTGACCAAGACGACGCCTCGTCCTCAGGACTTGAGGCGTCTGCCGAGGGCCCGGCACAAACCGTGGAGGCCCAGAAGAAGAAGAGGAGGTCGCCTCGAAAGTCTCGGGGCAACGGCCTGAGCCACAAAAGGCGGCTGGAGGAGCGGCGGGCGCGCAGGGAGGCTGCCGCCGCTGAAGAGAAGAAGGACGGTAGACTCGCAGCAGAGCCGTCGACGGACGAGGGCGACAGCGATGTCGCAGAGCCGTCCGAAGACGAGGGCGGCGGATCTACCGTCAGAATGGACGAGGGCGGTGATATTCCCGCAGGGCCGTCCAAAGAGGAAAGCGGGTCGGCTGGTGAAGGCCCCACTAGGTCGTCGGCGCGTCTAGCAGCAAAGACGCCGCCGGCGACCGCGACTAAGAAGGAGGAGGCCCTCCCCTCGCAGGTGCGAAAGCGCCCCCTGAGTAAGGGAGGCAGCTCGAGCGCCGAAACCGAGGGGAGCGCGGCCAACATGCCTCCACCCAAGATCCAGGCCTCCAGAAGAGGGCGAGGGACCTCGGCTATGGAAAGGGCGGCGGCGGTCGCTGTCCGCGCCGGCGAGGCCACGGACCTGCAGGCCGAAAATGTCCGCCTTAGAGGCGAGATGTCAGGCCTGCGGACCCGAAACCGGAACCTGGGCGACATGCTGGCGGAAATGCGTCGGGCAAACCGCCAGCTGTTGATAGACGTGGCCGACCTCAAGGCGCAGGTGGCGCTGTTCGTGTCACCTGCGCCAGCCGCGTCATCGGCCAGGGCCGGCTACTCGGCGGCCGCTGCGGCGCCAAAGCCGCCTCGCGCTGCGGCGCCGACGACGTTGGGTGACGTCACCGTCACCCCCGTCCCCGCGGCGAGGAAGACGCCTGCCACCGCGAAGCGCGCGTCGCCAGCTGACGCTGGCGCGGTCGCCGCGGCGAAACTCCCCGTCCCGGTGGTGAGGTTGACGCCTCTCCCCGCGGACCGCTTGCCGCCGTCTAGCGCCCCTGCGGCGCCAAAGCCGCCAGGCGCCGTAGAACGGGCCCCTGAGGAGGCTCAGCCGACCCCGTTTGAGGTGGGAGGCATATCGGACGAGGCCCTCGCCAAAATCATCGGCGCAGTGGGCAAGCTCGTCGATGCGCGCTTCGCCGTTCTGGAGGCGAGGTTGCCTCCAGAACCACGCGTCCGACCACCTCTCGCCGCGGACAAGCGGCCGCATGTGGCACCAGCCCCCGCCCCGCTGCCTTGTCAGGGTGGCCGCGTGGGGAGCTACGCCGCGGCCGCGGCCGGGCCTAAGCCCAAAGGCCCCGGCCCAGCTCCGAAGGGACCCGCCCTGAGGAGGAAGACGGCTCCGGCTCCTGCCGGACCGCTGAAGTCGCCCGCAACAACACCGCCGGCGACGACCAGCGAGGCCGCGACGAGGCCTTCCGCGTCCGGCACGACTGCCGTACCCGAACAGGGTTGGCAGGTGGCCGAACGCGACAGAAGGAGTCGCGGCCAAAGGAGGAGAGCGGAGGCCAAGCGCGCCGCTGAGGTCCCCGCTCCACAGGCAGGAGCCGGAAAGAAGAAGAGACCGCGCAAGGGGCTCAAGTCGCCGAAGACGGCCGCAGTGGTGATCACTGTGCTGCCCGAGGCGGCCGAGAAGGGCCTCAGCTACGAGGCCGTCTTGAGGAAGGCCCGGCGGGAGCTAGACGTCTCCGATATTGGAGGCGTCGAAGCCAGGACCCGCAAGGCCCGGACGGGGGCTCGAATTCTCGAGTTCCCAGGGGCCGAGGGCGCCAAGACGGCCGACAGCGTGGCCGAGAAGTTGAGAGGTTTGTTCGCCGAGGAGGGTGGCATCAAGATCGCCAGGCCCGTCAAGTGCGCCGAAATGCGCATTTCGGGTTTGGACGATTCAGTGACGGTGGAAGACATCCGGGAGGCTATTGCCTCGAAAACCGGGTGTCCCATAGACACCGTCCGGGTCGGTGCCATTCGTCCCGGTCCGGGTGGCGTAGGTGCTGCCTGGGCGCAGTGCCCGGTGGAGTCGGTCAGGCAACTGGCCGGCTCAGGCAGGCTCCTCGTGGGCTGGAGCTCGGCGCGGGTAACCGTGCTTGAGCACCGGCCTGCGAGGTGCTACAAGTGCATGGCGGTCGGACACACTCGACCGACGTGCACTAATTGCTTCGACTGCGGCGGATTGTGTTTCCGCTGCGGTCAGACCGGGCACGTGGCGGCATCTTGCGCCGCCCCGCCCCACTGCCCCGCGTGTGCGGCGGGCAATAAGCCCGCCAAGCACCGCATGGGCTCTGGGGCGTGCAAGCCTCCAACTTCGGCCCCAAAGGCGCGGGGCGGCCCTACGACCACGGCCGCTCCCGCTCCTAGCGCGGTCCGATCGCCCGCTGGCGAGGAGGTCATGGATACAACCCGATAATGGGTACACCATCCATGCACCTCCTCCTGCAGGCCAACACCAACCACTCCGCCGGAGCGCAGGATCTCCTCCTGCAATCCATGGCGGAGTGGTCGATTGGTGCAGCCGTAGTCGCGGAACCGTACGCCGTGCCTGATCGCCCCAATTGGGTGGTCAGTCGAAACGGTACCGCGGCAATCGTCGTCTCAACGCAGCGGCACTTCCCGTCCTTGTCCCTTTTGGATAGGGGCGAGGAATTTGTCGCGGCGGAGTGGGGAGGGGTCACGCTCTACAGCGTATACCTCTCCCCCACTAGGAGGATGGACGATTTCGGGGCCTCACTCACCACCTTGGAGGCCTCGATACGGCGACTGGCACCGGGCCTCGTCCTGGTTCTGGGGGACTTTAACGCCAAATCCACGGCGTGGGGGTCCCCTACGACGGACGACCGCGGGCGGGCGGTCAACGAGTGGGCGGCTTCACTGGGCCTCTGTGTTCTGAACAGAGGCTCGGTGAACACGTGCGTGCGGCGGCAGGGCGGGTCGATAGTGGACTTGTCGTTCGCTAGCCCCGCTGTCGCGCCACGGGTGAGGAACTGGAGTGTCCTGGAGGAGGCGGAGACCCTGTCGGACCACCGGTACATCCGGATGGAGGTCTCCCCCCGGGAACCCGGTAGGGGTCACAGGGCGGACGGAGCTCCCGCGTTTCCGCGGTGGGCTGTGGGTCGTCTTGATAGGGATCTACTGGCGGAGGCGGCCATTGTCAGCACGTGGCTGTCCTCACCACCCCCAGCGGACGGAGTGGACGCTGAGGCTGTCCGCATTCGCAGTGCGTTAACGCAGATCTGCGATGCGGCCATGCCCAGAGTGCGGCGGCGTCCACCTCCGAGGCAGGGGGTCTACTGGTGGTCCCCAAGACTGGCGGACCTTCGTGCGGCGTGTATCAGTGCCCGAAGGTCCTACACCCGCAGCCGGCGGCGTCACCGCGACGTCGAGCGGGAGGGCCAGCTGTACGAGGCGTACCGCAGTGCGCGGACTGCCTTTCGGCTGGCCATCCGTGCCGCCAAGGGCGCGAGTTGGCAGGAGATGCTGGACGGTCTCGACCGTGACCCCTGGGGTCGCCCATATCGCGCGGCGCTGAACAAGCTTCGCGCGCGGGCCCCCCCCCTCACCGAGACCCTCCAGCCCGACTTCCTTCGTAGGGTGGTCGAGGAGCTGTTTCCACGGCAGTCGGAGCACTCGCCCCCGGTCATGGCTCCGCCAGATCAGGACCGGGAGGCCGACGACGACGAGAGTGTTCCGCCCGTGACGGAGTCGGAAGTGGGGGCGGCCGTGGCGAAGATCCGTTCCGCCACCACGGCCCCCGGCCCGGACGGAATTCCAGTCCGGGTGCTGACAACGCTCCTCGAGCACTTCGAGCCTCGCCTCAGGCAGCTGTTCAACGCCTGTCTGACGTCTGGACGGTTCCCTGAGTGCTGGAAGGAAGGGAGGTTGGTTCTCCTGCCAAAGCCGGGACGGTCCCCGGATTTGCCGTCGGCCTACAGGCCCATCGTGCTCCTCGACGATGTGGGTAAGCTGCTGGAGCGTGTGCTCGCTGCCCGCATCGTCCGACATCTGGAGGAGGTGGGGCCCGATCTGTCGGACGCTCAGTATGGGTTTCGGAGGGGGCGTTCGACCATCGGGGCCCTACTACGCCTGAGGCAGGCGGCCGCGGAGGCCGTCGCCGGGAAGGGAGTGCTGTTGGCGGTGTCGTTGGACATCGCCAACGCATTCAATAGTCTGCCATTCGGCTGCATCAGGGAGGCGCTCCGGTTCCATGGAGTGCCCCTGTACCTCAGGCGGCTGGTGGCAGACTATTTGGAGGGCCGCAGTATCCTCTGCGCGGGTCCCGCAGGGGACATTGTGCGGACGCCCATGTCGTGCGGCGTTCCACAGGGGTCGGTTCTGGGGCCGACCCTGTGGGACATCGGGTACGACTGGGCGTTGAGAGGGAGTCTCCCCCCCGGGCTGAGCTTGGTGTGCTACGCTGACGACACGCTCGTCACAGCCCGGGGCAGGACACTCGAAGAGGCGGCGAGCCTGGCCACTCTCGGCACCGAGGAGATGGTCAGGCGGATCGAGGCGCTGGGGCTCAGGGTGGCCCTAAACAAGACGGAGGCCCTACTTTTCCACGGGCCCCGTGTGAGGCTACCCATCGGCGCCTCGATAGTGGTAAACTCCATCCACATCAGCATCCGGGCCCATATGAGGTACTTGGGTCTGGTGCTCGACGGGCGATGGTGGTTCCGGGAGCATTTCCGACAGATTGCTCCCCGGCTTGTCGGCGCGGCGTCCGCCCTTTCTCGACTCATGCCGAACGTGGGCGGACCCAGTTTCGAGGGCCGACGGCTGTATGCGGGGGTCATCCGCTCGATGGCCATGTACGGCGCACCCGTGTGGGCGAGGGCTCTGAACGCCCAGCTCAGGGCGGTTCTGTGGAGGCCACAGAGAGCCATGGCGGTCAGAGCCATTCGCGGGTACCGCACGGTGTCGACAGAGGCGGCGTGCCTGTTGGCCGGGACACCCCCGTGGGACCTAGAGGCGGAGATGCTCTCCGACCTCTACCGGCGGGTTATCACAGCGCGCGAGGAAGGTGGCTCCCCATCGTTGAGCGAGATAGCCACCTGGCGCGTGGATGCCCGCCGAGACGTCATCGCCCGTTGGGCTACGCGGCTGGAGAGGCCTAGGCACGGTGTGGAGACCGTTGAGGCCCTCCGGCCCGTATTGATAGAGTGGATGGAGCGGCGGCACGGAGTCCTCACCTTTCGGCTGGTGCAGGTATTGACGGGGCACGGGTGTTTCGGGTTGTACCTGCACAGGGTCGTGTATAGGGAGTGGACTCCGGCCTGCCACCACTGCAGGAGTGACGAGGACACGGCGCAACACACGCTGGAGGTGTGTCCGGGATGGGAGCGGCAGCGCCGTGACCTCGTCGCTGTCATCGGTGCCGACCTGACGCTGCCGGCCGTCGCGAGGGCGATGGTCGACAGCATCAGGAACTGGGACGCGGTCGCCGCCTTCTGCGAGGCTGTCATCTCGCAGAAGGAAGCGGCGGAACGGGCAAGGGAGGATTCCCGCGCCCCGGGCCGCCGCCAGCGGCCGGGGCGGCGCAGGCGCGAATACCTGCGCCTGATGCCGCCCTAACCGAGGCTTCGGGTGATCGGACCGGGGAATTGTCCGGTCACCCGACGTGAGGCCACCGCGTGAGGGCGACGCCCCGACGGCGAAATCTGTCGGGGCGTCGACGAGAGGAACCCGCGAGGGTGAACCGCCGGGCGGGTCACCGAAGTTAAAAATCGGGTCCCGGTGACCCGCTCGCACGGCGAAGAGAGAGGAGTTTTTACGGTGGGTCTATGGGGTCACGCGCCGCCTTCTCCGTCACCCCGGACCGATTTGGCGGGGCGAGACTAATCCATAGTCCACCAAAAAAAAAAAAAAAAAAAAAAAAAAAAGAAGAGAGCAAGAGAGACTGTAATATTATAGATATTATTTCTATTTTACCGCAGGGAATATACTGAACACTTTAAAGATATGCAATTTACCATCATCATCATTCTCCTGCTCTTATCCCAATTAATTGGGATCGACGTAATATGTACTCTCCTTTCATCGTACATATGACAAAAGTTATTAGCAATAATAGTTTTATTACAGCCTGTTTTGCTGAGATAAACCCTCCTTAAGAATGTAATTGTTGATCAGATGGCATCAGATGAGTTGACCTAGGTTATAAGGCTCTAGGGGTACGACGCCAGAAACCTCCGCGTAGTGTACCCTGGGTGCGGGCGACAGTCCCCCAGATCCCTCTGTCGAATTGTCGTCCGTAGCGAATCTCTGGCGCGAGGGGGGGTTCCCCAGCGATGGGTTGAGCCCCAATTCGCTCCTGACCCTCTATTTGTAGAGGATACAGGAGGCGAAATTTCGGACGGGCCCGGTCACTCATTAATTTGAGAGCTGGGCAGGCTTATGCCACCGCCGACATATCGTAAACCTGATATCTTGCTTCAAGACAAGTTGTCGTGAGGCGTAGTATCAGGAACGAGAGTCTTGACTTAACCGCCCGGACCGCGAGGAAGACAACCTTTATAAATAATTCGACCTTCGAATTCGGCAATTACCCAGAATCCTAAGTTCTGGCGTGCGGCGAGAGGATGCATGGCAGATGGGCTGTTCTGTTCCTAGCACGCTCCAGCCAGACATTTTTCTCCCATACTCGTGGGAATCAACATGGATTTTCTTATATCACCTACACCAACACAAGACGGGAATCTAGAGGATTCCCACATCACGGCCTTGTCAAGCCAACGTAAAACTGACAACGACGCCTCGTCCTCAGGACTTGAGGCGTCCACCGAGGGCCCGGCACAGACGAAAGAGGCCCAAAAAAAGAAGACGAAGAAGCGACGGAAGCCGCATAACTGGTCAGGCAAGGGTGCCTCACGGGACCGGCAGCGTTTGGCGGAGCGGAAGGCGAAGGAGGAGGCCGCTGCCGCCAAACTGGAGGAAGACGGCGGCAGATCCACTGCAGAGCCGTTAATGGACGAGGGCGACAGTAGTGTCGCAGAGCCGTCCAGAGACGAGGGCAATGGATCTGCCGATATAATGGACGAGGGCGGTAGTTCCGCAGAGCCGTCCAAGGAGGCTAGCGGGTCGGCGGAGAAAACCGCCGCCGCCAGGTCGTCGCCGCGTCTTGCGGCGGCGGCCCCGACGACAAGGGAGGAGGCCCTCCCCTCGAAGGTGCGGAAGCGCCCCCTGAACAGGGATGGCAGCTCGGGCGCTGACTCCGAGGGGAGTGCTATCATCATGCCTCCTCCCAAAGTTCCGGCCTCTCGCAGAGGGCGAGGGGCCGCGGCGTCAGGTCGGACGACCCACTCCCCAGCCGGCGGAGTACGCAGAGGGGCGGAGGCTCGCAAGCGGACTGTCGACGAGGCGGCCACCGCGAGAGTGCTGGAGGTGTTGTCCGGCATCCCTCCCACCGAAGTGGCGGCCGCTGGTGCCCGCGCGAGCGGTAGCGCCCCGGACGCGAAGGCCCTGCAGGCCGAAAACGCCCGCCTTGGTGGCGAGGTGACAGGCCTGCGGGCCCAGAATTACCGCCTAGAGTCGGAGCTGGCCGAGGTGAGGAGGGAAAACCGCCTCCTCATCAAGGACGTGGCCGAGTTAAAGGCGCAGATGGCGCGACTTATGCCGACTGCGCCACCCGCGTCACCGGCCAGCGCTGGCCGCCGAGGAGCTGGCCGCCCAACGGTTGCCGCTGCACCGAAGACGGCTCCGCTCCAGTCGCTAGCCCACCAAACGTCGTGGAGCAGGACCCGATAGCGGCCCAGCCGTTAACACCGACCCCGCTGCCCGCGGTGGGAGGCGTGCCGGACGAGGCCTTGCGCGCCATCATTGACTCGGTGGTCAAACTGGTCGATGCGCGCTTGGCCGTTCTGGAGGCAAGGCTGCCTCCGGAACCACGTGTCCGGCCGCCTCTGGCCGCGGACAAACGGCCATATGCGGCACCAGCCCCCACCCCACTGCCTTGTCAGGGTGGCCGCGTGGGGGGTAGCTACGCCGCGGCCGCGGCTGGGCACAAGTCCAAGGGGCCCGCTCCCGCGACGAAGAAGAAGAAGGTGGCACCGGCTCCTGCCGGACTGCAGTCGTCGCCAGCATCAACACCGCCAGCGACGACCAGCGCGCCCGCGACTGCGCCTTCCGCGCCTGGCACGCCCGCTGCGCCCGAACAGGGTTAGCAGGTGGTTGAGCGCGGCAGGAAAAGTCGCGGTCAGAGGAGGAGAGCGGCGACCAAGCGCGCCGCTGAGGTCGCCGCTCTCCAGGCAGGAGCCGGAGGTGGCAGCAGCTCGAAGAGGAAGAGGCCGCGCAAGGGGCTCCGGCCGCCGAAGACAGCCGCAGTGGTGATAACTGTGCTGCCTGAGGCGGCAGAAAGGGGCCTCAGCTATGAGGCCGTTCTGAGGAAAGCCCGGCAGGAGCTCGAGGTCTCCGACATAGGAGGCGTCGAAGCCCGGACCCGCAAGGCCCGGACAGGGGCTCGGGTTTTGGAGTTCCCTGGGGCCGAGGGCACCAGAACGGCCGATAGCGTGGCGTCGAAGCTGCGAGGTCTATTCGCCGAGGAGGGTGGCGTCAAAATCGCCAGACCCGTAAAGTGCGCCGAAATGCGCATCGCGGGTCTGGACGACTCCGTGACGATGAAAGACATCCGGGAGGCCATTGCCTCGAAAACCGGGTGTCCCATGGACACCGTCCGGGTTGGCGCCATTCGCCCCGGTCCGGGCGGCGTAGGTACCGCCTGGGTGCAGTGCCCAGTGGAGTCGGTCAGGCAACTGGCTGGCTCAGGCAGGCTCCTCGTGGGCTGGAGCTCAGCGCGAGTCACCGTGCTGGAGCACCGGCCTGCGAGGTGTTTCAAGTGCATGGCGGTTGGGCACACCCGGCCAACATGCACTAATTGCTTTGACTGCGGCAGACTCTGTTTCTGCTGCGGTCAGACTGGGCATATGGCGGCATCTTGCGCCGCCCCGCCCCACTGCCCCGCATGTGCGGCGGGCAATAAGCCTGCCAAGCACTGCATGGGCTCTGGGGCGTGTAGACCTCCAGCTTCGGCCCCAAAGGGGCGGAGCGGCCTTTCGACCACGGCCGCTCCCGTTCCTAGCGCGGTCCGATCGCCCGCCAGCGAGGAGGTGATGGAAACGGCCCACTAATGGCTGCCCAATCCACTCACCTCCTGCAGGCCAACATCAACCACTCCGCCGGTGCGCAGCATCTCCTCCTGCAATCCATGGCGGAGTGGTCGATCAGTGCAGCCGTAGTCGCGGAACCGTACTGTGTGCCTGATCGCCCCAATTGGGTGGTCAGCCGGAACGGAACCGCGGCAATCGTCGCCTCCACGCTGCGGCACTTCCCGTCCTTATCCCTCTTGGATAAGGGCGAGGAATTTGTCGCGGCGGATTGGGGAGGGGTCACGCTCTACAGTGTATACCTCTCCCCTAATAGGAGGATGGACGATTTCGGGGCCTCCCTCACCACCTTGGAGGCTTCGATACGGCGACTGGTACCAGGCCTCGTCCTGGTCCTGGGGGACTTCAACGCCAAATCCACGGCGTGGGGGTCCCCGATGACGGACGATCGCGGGCGGGCGATCGTGGAGTGGGCGGCGTCACTGGGCCTCTGTGTCCTAAACAGAGGCTCGGTGAACACGTGTGTGCGACAGCAGGGTGGGGCGATAGTGGACTTGTCGTTCGCTAGCCCCGCTGTCGCACCACGAGTGAGGAACTGGCGTGTCCTGGAGGAGGCGGAGACCCTGTCGGATCACCGTTACATCCGGATGGAGGTCTCCCCTCTCCGGGACCCCAGCAGGGGTCACAGAGCGGACCGAGCTCCCGCGTTTCCGCGGTGGGCTGTGGGGCGTCTAGATAGGGACCTACTGGCGGAGGCGGCCATCGTGAATACGTGGCTGTCCTCACCAACCCCAGCGGACGGAGTGGACGCTGAGGCTGCCCGCATCCGCAGTGCGCTAACGCAGGTCTGCGATGCGGCCATGCCCAGGGTGCGGCGTCTACCTCCGAGGCAGGGGGTCTACTGGTGGTCCCCAAGACTGGCGGACCTTCGTGCGGCGTGCATTAGTGCCCGAAGGTCCTACACCCGCAGCCGGCGGCGTCGCCGCGATGCTGAGCGGGAGGGCCAGCTGTATGAGGCGTACCGCAGTGCGCGTACCGCCTTTCGGCTGGCCATCCGGTCCGCCAAGAACGCGAGTTGGCAGGAGATGCTGGACGGTCTCGACCGTGACCCCTGGGGTCGCCCGTATCGCGCGTCGCTGAATAAGCTTCGCGCGCAGGGCCCCCCCCCTCACCGAGACCCTCCAGCCCGACCTCCTTCGTAGGGTGGTCGAGGAGCTGTCCCCGCGGCAGTCGGAACACACGCCCCCGGTCATGGCTTCGCCAGATCACGACCGCGAGGCCGACGAGAGTGTTCCGCCTGTGACGGAGTCGGAAGTGGGGGCGGCTGTGGCGAAGATTCGTTCCGCCACCACGGCCCCCGGCCCGGACGGAATACCAGTCCAGGTGTTGACGTCGCTCCTCGAGCACTTCGAGCCTCGCCTCAGGCAACTGTTCAACGCCTGTCTGACGTCTGGACAGTTCCCTGAGTGCTGGAAGGAAGGGAGGTTGGTTCTCCTGCCAAAGCCGGGACGGCCCCTGGATTCGCCGTCGGCCTACAGGCCCATTGTGCTTCTGGACGATGTGGGTAAGCTGAGGCGGAGGCCCTTTTATTCCATGGGCCCCGTGTGAGGCTGCCCATCGGCGCCTCGTTAGTCGTCAACTCCATCCACATCAGTATCCAGGCCCATATGAGGTAATTGGGTCTGGTGCTCGACGGGCGATGGTGCTTCCGGGAGCATTTCCGTCAAATTGCTCCCCGGCTGGTCGGCGCGGCGTCCGCCCTTTCTCGGCTCATGCCGAACGTGGGCGGACCCAGTTTCGAGGGCCGACGGCTGTATGCGGGGGTGATCCGCTCAATGGCCATGTACGGCGCACCCGTGTGGGCGAGAGCTCTGAACGCCCAGCTCAGGGCTATACTGTGGAGGTCACAGCGAGCCATGGCAGTCAGAGCCATTCGAGGGTACCGCACGGTGTCTACCGAGGCGGCATGCCTATTGGCCGGGACACCCCCGTGTGACCTAGAGGCGGAGATGCTTTCCGACCTTTACCGGCAGATTACCACAATGCGCGACGAGGGTGGCTCCCCATCGTTCAACGAGATAGCCACCTGGCGCCAGGACGCCCGCCGAGAAGTCATCGCCCATTGGGCTACGCGGCTGGAGAGGCCTAGACACGGTATTGTTACCGTCGAGGCCCTCCGGCCCGTACTGATGGAGTGGATGGAGCGGCGGCACGGAGTGCTCTCCTTCCGGTTGGTGCAGGTCTTGTCGGGGCACGGTTGCTTCGGCAAGTACCTGCACACGGTCGTGCGGAGGGAGTGGACTCCGTCCTGCCACCATTGCAGTAGCGACGAGGACACGGCGCAACATACGCTTGAGGTATGTTCAGGCTGGGACGTGCAGCGCCGTGACCTCGTCGCTGTCAGGTCGGCACCGATGACAGCGACGAGGTCACGGCGCTGCACGTCCCAGCCCGAACATACCTCAAGCGTATGTTGCGCCGTGTCCTCGTCGCTACTGCAATGGTGGCAGGACGGAGTCCACTCCCTCCGCACGACCGTGTGCAGGTACTTGCCGAAGCAACCGTGCCCCGACAAGACCTGCACCAACCGGAAGGAGAGCACTCCGTGCCGCCGCTCCATCCACTCCATCAGTACGGGCCGGAGGGCCTCGACGGTAACAATACCGTGTCTAGGCCGACGGCTGTATGCGGGGGTGATCCGCTCAATGGCCATGTACGGCGCACCCGTGTGGGCGAGAGCTCTGAACGCCCAGCTCAGGGCTATACTGTGGAGGTCACAGTCATCGGTGCCGACCTGACGCTGCCGGCTGTCGTGAAAGCGATGGTCGACAGCATCAGGAATTGGGACGCGGTCGCCGCCTTCTGCGAGGCTGTCATCTCGCAGAAGGAGGCGGCGGAACGAGTCCGGGAGGATTCACGTGACCCGGGCCGCCGCCCGCGGCCAGGGCGGCGCATGCGCGAGTATCTGCGCCTGATGCCGCCCTAATCGAGGCTTCGGGTGATCGGACCGGGGAATTGTCCGGTCACCCGACGTGAGGCCACCGCGTGGGGGCGACGGCTCGACGGCGAAAGCTGTCGGGGCGTCGACGAGAGAGGAACCCGAGAGGGTATATCGCCGGGCGGGCCACCGAAGACAAAGATCGGGTACCGGTGGTCCGCTCACACGGCGAAGAGAGGTGTTTGCAGGGTGGGTCCATGGGGTTGCGCGCCACCTCTTCCGTCACCCCGGGCCGATTTTCCGGGGCGCGACCACATCCATGGTCCCACCTTGCGAAAAAAAAAAAAAAAAAAAAAAAAAAGGTTATAAGGCTCTTAGTCGTCTTTTACGACATCTACGAGCAAAGCAAAGATTGGTAGTATTACACACAGCCTTTAAATATATAGAATTAATTCTCCTAATCTTATCCCAATTACTTGGGGTCGATACAATATGCACTCTTATTTCATATTACATATTATAATAGTTATTGGCAATAGTTTTATTACCGGCTGCCTGCCAGATGATAACCCTTCTTGGGAATGTAATTGTTGACCAAAATGCATCAGTGGAGTTGGCCTAGGTCGTTATAAGGCTGGCCACCGAAGACAAAGATCGGGTACCGGTGGCCCGCTCGCACGGCGAAAAGAGGTGTTTGCAGGGTGGGTCCAGGGGGTTGCGCGCCGCCTCTTCTGTCGCCCCGGTCTGATTTGCCGGGGCGCGACCACATCCATGGTCCACCTTGCGAAGAAAAAAAAAAGTTCGTTGTAAGGCTCTGAATGGTAAAAGATTACGACATCCGCGAGCAAAGTAAGGGTTATACACAAAAATAAATTTAAAGATATAAAATTATCGAACATAAATTATAACTAGACATAGAACAACAATTTATGGATCACACAAAACATAGTCCTGATCTGTATTTAAGCCACAACATCTGCGGAATCATTGTTCCTAAGCAAGATGTAATTCACAAATACACAATAGTTTATATAATAAAAGTTATGTTAACAAGGATTTCACAAGCTTAGTTTCATAGCATTATATATGAAATTGCGGTTATATCTGTCATGAGCATACACCGCAAGTAACTTAAGTTTATTGACAACAAAACCGTCGTGAGTTTGCCCTAAAGCTGCTGCCTGATTTGTAGGTATAGTAACGGTAGTCTCTGTACATTAATATATTAAAAATCATACCTTGTTGAAGTGAAAATTTCCTTAGTGCATTGGGATTATTTTGAGATGAGAAAAACCGTTGAACTCACGCCTATGTTACCGTTACCTACACCTCTGTATATACTCGTCAATGTCTCCATATATTGACCCGTTTGCATGACATTTGATTTTGAATTGAAATACATTGATAATATACATACATATCATCACGCCATGTTCTTTGCAGGGTAGGCAGAGAGAACAGAGTGCCAGAGAACTCTATCTCTGCATACTTCACTCGCTTCCTCAACATTCATAATTCTCTTCATACACGCTCGCCGGTTTCGGAGACTCTTGACTCCACCTTCCTTCAGTACGTGACCAATTTGGTCTAGGTAGGTTAGTCTCGATCTCCCCCGGTACCTACATCCTTCCACTTTCGCATTGTTTATCTTTTTAACCAGACGTTCGTTCGGCATTCTTTCCACATGTCTGAACCATTGGAGCATTCCTTTTCGCTTCTTTACACCAATACTCTCTTTCATACCTACTCGCTCTCTTACGTTGTCGTTGCGAATGCGGTCAATCAGCTTATATTATAGCTATATATAAAATAAACATATAATGTATTATCATCGCATTATCTCAGCTCATAAATGGCTTCACTGTTGGACTCGAGTCCTCTCCATAATGAGAGAGAAATTGGCCTACTGAATCAAACTGGTAAGACGTATTGGCATAATTTTTTGTTTCGAGTTTTCTTTATATTGAATAGATGATATATTCGGTTTATATCCCTTAATCGTCCCTTATGATCACTCAGGGGTAAGACAGGGGGTGGTGAGTTGTATTCTTACTCCGTCACTACATGGGAATTGTGTATATACAACAATTGTTTTTATTTTCATATTTAAGTTTTCATTTATGTCAGCAATCCTCCTGGCTGCTTTTTTTTTTTATTTTACATCAGTCAGTTCTGTAGATGTTTTTGGTTTAAATTCTGGTTCCTGAGTTATGAAGAAAATTAGGTAAGTTATATATTTAATAAATTAAAATGTCTTCTTTAAAATCGTGCTTATTTTAAGACGTATTCTAGTTGTTACATGGTACAAATGGTATAGTTACACATATGATTATAGTAATATGTTGTCCATATGTAGAAAGATAAGATCCAACAAGACCCTCAGGGATTGTGAATTGTATTCTTACTCCATCACCACACAGAAAACATTTAGATAAAAATACATATAAAATCTTACGTATTTTTTTTTAAATTAGATCATTTTCTTTCTACTTTTTTTATTAACATCAACCTGCACAAAGGAAATAATCCTTGTATTGAGGAGAACTTTATAAACATATCAACGTAGAAAAATTACACCCAGACTCAAAATAACATTTTGTGGATCGCACAAAGTATTGTCCTGCACAGGAATCGAACCCTTGCCACTGGCACCGAAGGTTGGTATATTAAGGACTACGCCATCTATGCAATCTACTGTACGATTATTTCTATCATAAGTTATATATTTAATTTCAAATGCACTATCCTTAATGGATGATAGGTCACATTCAAAGACGTTAATATACTAGCGCAATGCGGACGAAAGTCAAACATTTACTTTAAAAACTAACGTTTGATATCAAACTTTGGTTTGAGTTTTAGTACTTTCTCGACAAGACATTAGGATTCAAACACGCTATAGTGTTATATATTTTAACGAAATTACTTTTTTTTTTGTAAATACAAAGTAATTAATTTAAAGCTGCTTCTTCGGTGTATGGGATTGAAAATTGTAAGGTCTCAGTCTGGTTTTATCTAATTTATTTAAATACTAACTGTCCTAATAGACGTTTATACGTATACGTAATACAGAATTACTAAAAAATTTTTTTTTTTTTATATCCATTGCAGTTCTACCTACCGGGTTCAATTAATAATCTAAGTCATTCATAAAAACATCTGAACCTGTAAAAAAAAATCCTGGAAATCGATCGCAGATCCACCTATCGGATTCAATTAATAATCTAACCCATTCTTAAAAACACCTGAACCTGTATAAAAAAATAATCCTTGAAATCGATAAAGATGCACCATCCCAATTCAATTAATAATCTAAACCATTCTTAAATCCAAATCAAGCTGTTTAAAAATATTCATCAAAATCAGTCTAGCCGTTTAAAAGGAGTTGAATCACATATACAATAAAATAATTATATATTTATATGTAAATATATTTTATTTACGCTATGACGTTTAGATAAATTGCAAAAAAGTCTTCTTTTTATAAAACACTAAGATTAATGAAGAATAGATTTATTTAGCGTTTATATGTAGCCTGTTAGTAAATAAATACTCCTAGCATTGATGAACTAAAAAAATATACATTATAGTACTTCTTTTAAAATTAAATAAATAACGTCACTCAGAGAATAGGAAAAGTCGAAATAAAAGTATGACAGCCTGTCTAGCTAGCGGAACATATTCAACTAATTACACTTCGATATCCCAAAAGACTCTTGCTCAATTCACATAATCCTTAAATCTATAAAATTACTCTGAGTTCAGGGGATATCTTTCCAATGGGAATTCATCAGGGGATTAGCCAATGGATATTTGCATTATGATACTCAGTAAGAATCAATAGAGGCTCCATGACATGGTTTTTTTATATAAAGCACTACAGCTTCGCTTTTTATGAATGCTACTCTAAAGTCTTAGCGGTTGAAATAGTAACTCTCCTCTAACAATTCATCATTATTATCATCTCAGCTTATATATGTTTCAATGCTGGGCTCCAGCCTTCTCCACACTAGGAGGGTAATTGATCTACTATATCACGCTGATCAGATGTATAGGGATGTTTTCAAATTTCCCTTCTCTTTCATAGATGTTATATGCATATTTTATCTCTTAGTCGTATGTTACGATCACCCACGGGTAAGGTGGTGAATTGTATTCTTACTCCGTCCTCACAAAGAAATTAACCATTATAATAAAAGAACAATACTTTCTCAACATAGTAAAAGCCGAATCAATTTAGAACAATCACTTAATTATCAACATTTTATCTACTAACATCAGTTACAGTGCATATTATCGCCGAAATTAAGTTTAAATTATTACTAAATTAAAACAACGCGGGACTGGAATATGAATAATTAATTTTAACGTGACGCTTCTGAAAAACTCATTGCCAATTATACTGACAACACTCAACGTACTGATGTAAATTTGGTGAAAATTTAATCAATATTTGAAATTTCATTATTAACTATTAAAAAAATGTAGAGAATGTATTTTTTAATATTTGATGAAAGTAGACAGTAATTATATTTCTGTAAAAATATTCAGTAGACTGATAAAATAAATGAAGTATTGTTTGCTGGAAAGGTACCTATTTTGTACCGCACAGTGTATGAAATAAAATCAAGTAACTCTATGAATGTATGTTTTTTTTTCTGTGTGGTGATAGAGCAAGAGAACAAATCATCATTCTATATCTTACCCGTGTGTGTTGAAAAAGACGACTAAAAGATATAATACGCGAATAGTATCTATACCAAAAAGTAAACTGGAAATAAAGCTCTAAGGCAACTCATCTTTTTTTTTTCTTTTAACTTATTTTTTTTTTTAATTTATTTGAAATATATAGTGGCAGGACCACACTGTTAACAATTTTCTGTCTACAGCCACGGGCCGATCCGTCTGAGGTAGTACCACACTCTCGTAGAAAATCAATTCCTGATTAGTGGCAATGTGCTGGATGGCAATGCTGTGCTTCGTTTGGTGAGCGAGAGTGCTGGAAACCCTACATTTTGGGTAGATTTGGGATTTAGATTTGGGTATTGCAAAGGTTCATGGACAGCAGTAATACTGACCATCAAGTGTGTTGCTTGCTCGTTTGCTACTTCGAGTAATAAAAAAAGTGTAGTAAAAAGAAATTATAGTAATTTTGGCGTGCATCGATATTTAAGTTATCATAATATAATCACACATACTACGAATGTGTGATGTAAGTATGAAAGATAAAATTAGGAATAATGTTATAAGAGAGCGCTGTGGTATGAATGAAGAAGTAGTGACAAAGATCAAAAAGAGTATGCTGAGGTGGTTTGGACATTTAGAAAGAATGAGTGACGAGAGGTTGACGAAGCAAATATATAAAGCAAGCGTGAATGGGACGAATACAAGGGGAAGACCGCGTCATACTTTTCTGCGCCAAGTTGGAGATGTGTTGACGAGAGGTCTTATTAAGAGTATGCGTAATCGTAGAGCATGCATAAAGACTATTATGAGTGTGAATGAAGCGATGGAAGTATGCCAGGATCGTGGTTTGTGGCAATCCGTAGTCTCTGCCTACCCCTCTGGGAAACAGGCGTGAGGCTATGTATGTATGTATGTATAATATAATCGATTTAAAAGTATTATCATCTTTCTTTATTAATTACAACCTTTATAATTCTCAGTATTGGCCTTAAGATTTTAATAATACTTAATTACAACTAAACCTTTGCAAGTATTCAAACAGAGCGCAGTTATTAACAATATTATGTAGTGTTGAAGTTTCACAGATGTTCACGATGATGTGGATTATGGATGCCATGTAAAGTTCCCAAACTAATATTTCAACTTTAATCATTGTAGTTAGTAGAATTCACTCGAGATTGTACAAATTGAATGTAAGTAAAATGAAAATAATACTATACATTTAATATATCGCCTCTTTGCTTAAATAATGTGTTATCTTGAAAAATTAAATTTTAGAGGAGTGTTTTTCAAGTTTCAACAAACAAATGATATATAAATCTATGATTTTAATTATTTTATTATTCTATAATTAAATCATCTGTGATTAAAATCAGATTTACACTACAAAAATAATCGTTGCGAAACAATTATTTTTGAAACTTGAAAAACACTCCTCTAAAATTTCATTTTTCAAGGAAAGAGGTGGTATATATATGTATATAATCTTATATCATCTCAGCTCATATATGTCACACTGTTGGGCCCGAGCCTCCTCCATAATGGGAAGGCAATTGAGCTACTATACCACGCTGGTCAGACGTGTTGGTATAGGGTTTCGTTTCGAGTTTTCCTTCTCTCACATAGATATTAATGCGTTTTATATCCCTTAGTCGTCTCGTTCGATCACCCACGGGTAAGATAGGGGGTGGTGAATTGTATTCTTAGTCCGTTACCACACAGAAAATCTTATATATTGAAATAATCTTATATATTGATATTTATTTAGACTTTTAATCTCTTGCTGTCGATATTTTGGAAGGAATAAATATGTTCATTATGATATATTCAAACTATACAGAGTTGATAATTACCTTTTTGACAGGCTATTTTGTGATGACATTCCGTCCAATCCGTCTGTAGTAGCGGAAGGCTGATGCAGAATACGTTCACTTACTTTCACTTCAGTTTTTGTATTTGGCAGAAATAATAATACCTAACCGAAGACCATTCAAGGCAATAATGCGATAAGTAACCATGGCCTGAACGTCTCCCCGGATATCCTACTTTCTCCTTAAGGAATAGACCATCACGTATCAGTATTATAGTCACTGATCGAAACAAAACCCTATACCAACACGTCTGACCAGCGCGGTATAGTAGGTTAATTTCCCTCCCATTACGGAGGAGGCTCGAGTCCAACATTGGGACATTTGTGGGCTGTGATGATGATGAGAAAGTATACTACGGAATAGGAGTAAATTTTTCATCGATCTCAAATAATTTGAATAAGACCAGGATGATGATGATGTAAATAGTGACTTCTATTAATCTACTAAAGTTTTCAACAATAAAGTCACGAATACTTTACTAATACTTCAGAATCCTTTGATGGTAACAATAGTTGAACAATTTAATACAGTAATAAACTGTAGGTCGGAAGTTGTGGTGTTATTACCCACTGATTTCTGTGTCTTCGAAACAATGGGGGCCCCTTTTGAAGCCCTTTCTTGAGTGACAAATGGAAGGTACTTCCTTAATCCGCGGGGAATTAGTGTTTCAATGTCCTTTGCATTATTTGATTATATGGGAGGTTATTGTGACGAACTTATCTATACGCGTAATAGGGTAATATGGAAGCAAGGAACAAATCCTCTTGTCATAAGGATCTCTACGAAACGAGTACGATGCATTCTATCTCCATGTAGGGCAGTTCTTTAAGTTATCTACATGCTTTTTTTGGAGTTTAAGCGTCAACTTGTTCGCTAATTGCATATGTTTGTAAAACGTAAAGCGATAAAAGGATTTAATTATTTTTTGTCCCTTAAAAATAACACACATTTTACGTTTGCCTCTCTTAATCCGTCACAATGCAAAGAAAATAAATACAACAATATTTAGACCCACATAATATGAGGCGTATTTCCGTGTGGTGACGGAGTAAGAATACAATTCACCACCCCCTATCTTACCCGTGGGTGATCTTACGAGACGACTAAGGAATATAAAACGCATATAACATCTATACGAGAGAAGGAAAACTCGAAACAAAACCCTATACCAACACGTCTGACCAGCGTGGTATAGTAGGTCAATTACCCTTCTATTATGGAGGAGGCCCGAGCCTAACAGTGGGATATATATGGGTTGAGATGATGAATATGAAGCGAGCGTATTGTCAATAATCGACACAGTTCCAAATTTCGAGGTTATTACTATTAACTTATTAGTACTAATAATAACTTTGAAAGAGATGAAACCAGAACAGATGTAAGAGTAACAATAGGTAATGATGTACTAGAGCAAGTGGATGAATTTGTATATCTTGGATGTGGATTTAGCCGAGATGGCAGGTACACCACTGATATAGAGCGAAGAGTGAATGCGGGAAATAGAGTAAACGGAGCGTTGGGGCAACTTCTCGGCAGCCACCACCTCAGCCAGAAGGCACGTTTTTTTATACATAACGCAGTGCTTGTCCTAACATTACTGTATGGAAGCGAGAGTTGAGTATGCAGAATAGAGTATGAAAGTAAAATTAATGCGGTCGAAATGCGATCTCTGCGGAAAATCTGTGGAGTTAGGCTGACCGACCGCATTCGTAACGACGACGTAAGAGAGCGAGTAGGTATGAAAGAGAGTATTGGTGTAAAGATGCGAAAGGGAATGCTCCGATGGTTCGGACATGTGGAAAGAATGCCGAACGAACGTCTGGTTAAGAAGATATACAATGCGAAAGTGGAAGGATGTAGGTACCGAGGGAGACCGAGACTAACCTACCTAGACCAGATCGGTCATGTACTGAAGGAAGGTGGAGTCAAGAGTCACCGAAACCGGCGAGCGTGTATGAAGAGAATTATGAATGTTGAGGAAGCGAGTGAAGTATACAGAGATAGATTTCTCTGGCACTCTGTTCTCTCTGCCTACCCTGCAAGGGATATGGCGTGATGATATGTATGTATGTATGTATGTACTTATTAGTAAATCCTCGAAAAGTTGCAGAAAATCCAAACAGTAAAGTTATTTCTTGTTTAACCCACATTTCAGACTAAAGATTTCATAATACAATAACCATACTTTGAAGCAGGCGTTTTATTTACACAGGCAGTATAGTTATATTCCGGTTAAGGGATCACAAGGAAAGCGGATTTGTATTTTTTTTTTGGGGTGTGTTACGGTTGGCGCACTCTTTGCACTACTCCATCTGGGGTGTCAGAAGGGCGTAGCACGCATACCCGTAACCCACACGTGTACCTCGCCTTCGTCGTTGGACCGGCCACCGGAACTGCGTGAACTTGTCGTCAGTGGCCGGCTTGAAGTAATACCCCCTGAGGGGTACTCTCTTCTTGAGCGACGTCATAGTTAATAATTATAACATTATTCCTACTGAGAAAGACATATCCAGCAGTGAACATAAATTAATTGAGAGAGCAATGAATGGATTATATAAAATATGTTCTGTCGGACACATTAGTATGCCGTATGTTTACACAAAGGGTTCCGTTTTGAATACGTTAGTCCTACATGTACCCAAATGCTTGAGGCGGGCCGCAGACAAGTTAAGTTCCTGACAGGGACTTACAGGATTGGGGCGTGTATGAACTTTACATTATTAAATCTAGAAATGATTACATAAAATCTAAATTAAATAATAATATAGTCAAATTTAAACTACTTAGTGTATGCGCGTGGGTTTGCTAATGTAGCGTTTGTCGATAAAACCTATTCCACCGGGAAACATATATTTACTTGGATAAATATCCTCTAAAAGCCACAAACATTCTTCTCGAAGTCAAAATAATCAATCAAGAAAACTAATGATGTCTTTCCTTTCGAATTTGGCTAATAGATAGATATATTTACGTTGTAATATAATTAGTATTCAACAATATATTACTATAAGGAACGCTATGATTAACGTTCCTTATAGTAATATTACCTGATGGTATCAGATAAAACTTTTTTTTATAACTTTTAACTGATCACGATGTAATGATCTGCATACCTGGAAATTCTTATATCTGTTTTAATATTATCATCCTAGTTTAACCTCAATTAAATGGGTCGATATAACAAGATCATACAAAGCAAATAGCTTTATGACAAGCTGCTTACCTAAATTCAACCTTATTTGGCAATGTTGATCAAATGACGTGTTGTCTGAAATTGTCAGGGTTGACTTAGAAATCATACTCATCTTTTACGAAAACCCACAAGCAATCGAAGCATTGGTAGTATTCATAGCTACTACTATACAACAAAACAATCTATTTCATCATCATTCTCCTACTCTTATCCCAATTACTTGGGGTCGATGCAATATGTACTCTTCTTTTATAGTACATATTGTAAAAGTTATTGGTAATAGTTTTATGACCGGCCGCCTGCCAGACGTCAACCCTCCTTGGGAATATAATTGTTGACTAAACGGCATCAGATGGAGTTGACCTTGATCGTTATAAGGCTCTTAGTCGGCTTTTACGACATCCACGAGCAAAGTAAGGGTTGGTAGTATTCGAGGCCGCTACCACACAGCTTCAACTTCTTCAAAACAATCTATTTAAACATGAAAAATATATTAGGGCATGATTTTTAACCCGTTTAGTTATATAACATAGTTTTATTTTCTTAATATTTATATAATAACTACAATTCACAATAAGAACTAGTAACTAGTACTTATAAATCCAAATGCATCGCCTTAAAACTAAAACAGAAATTTACAGTTTCAGAAAAGTAGCGAGAACTTTGCTTTTGTGAATAATAGCTTTTGTAAGTATTAACATTTCATGAGAAACATTGAAAACACAGCTTCTGCAACAATGTTGATTTAGTATTAAATAGTCGAAGTGGAAATGCAGTAAGGTTGAGTAATAGTCATGGTATTTTTTATTTTGTATGGCAGTGAAAGTTGGATTTGGCAGGGAAGACATGAAAGTAGAACAAATGCTGTAGAGATGAGAGCTCTTCGTAGTATGTGTGGTGTAAGTATGAAAGATAAAATTAGGAATAGTGTTATAAGAGAGCGCTGTGGTGTAAATGAAGAAGTAGTGACAAAGATAAAAAAGGGTATGCTGAGGTGGTTTAGACACGTGGAAAGAATGAGTGAAGAAAGGTTGACTAAACAAGTATACAAAGCGAGTGTGAGTGGGACGACTACAAGGGGAAGACCACGTCGTACTTTTCTGGATCAAATTGAAGATGTGTTAGTGAAAGGTCAGATTAAGAATACGCGTAATCGTAGAGCATGCATAAAGACTGTGATGAGCGTGAATGAAGCGATAGAGGTATGTCAGGATCGTGGTTTGTGGCAATCCGTAGTCTCTGCCTACCCCTCTGGGAAACAGGCGTGAGACTATGTATGTATGTATTTTTTATTATTTATAATGGCAAAAGAGCAAGCAATACACCAGGTGTTAGGTCATACTGCCGCCCATGGACCTCTGTAATACTATGTCTAGGCTGACTACTCTGACTACCCATAAAGACCCACCCAGAATGTTGGGTTTCCGGCTCTGTCACTCACTAAACGAAGCGTAATACCATATTGATACTGCTCAACGTCGATTTTATACAAGAGTGTGGTTCTATCCGGACGGACGGACCGGTCCGCGGCTGTTGACAGAAAACTGTCAAGTTAGAAAGCAAAGTTATATTCGTATTTATAATATTAATCAACATTCTTAAAGACTAACAAAGTTGTGAATTTCCACTAAAAGTGGAACGGATAACGTCGAACTGTGTTAGCAAATCTACATGAAATCCATCAAAGCTGCCATGACACACCTCAATCCACTAGTGGTTGAGACGGCTTCCTATACGCGCTCTCGTAATTCAAAAATCCGACGTCCGCGGCACGTCATCGACGATGGCGACGACGACATCACATTCGCTCAATTAAAAGCTTACACGGCCCACGAGGCCATTACATATAAACATCCGCAGTTCCGTCCTCGTCGTCGAGGTGCGAAATCGCGACGCGCATAAATCATAAATCCAAACGTGGGCTGCCCACTTTGCCACCAGCGACGCCCCAAGCCGAGGTCCGTTCCCCACAGGGGGAGCCCTTGGGTGATGTCACCTAGCTTACCTTTACCGGGTTGAGAGCCCTCAGCGCTCACCCATCCATAAATCTGTTGAAGGTTTGTTTTCTCTGCAATAACCTACAATACATAACATGTTTATTATTTTCAAAACTCATGTTCTTGATGGAGAATTATTTTAGTATTTGTGATTAAGATACACTCATTTGCAAAAAAAACGGGCGGTTTTGATTTTCATTCATATTTAAAAAGATACAATACCAAAAAGGTTTCAATCGTTTGTACACGTTACTGGCCGGTTTTAAAAATGCTGTGGTATTTAAAAAAGTACGTTCTAAATTCAATTTTTCATTTGATGTTCATTTTTACAGAAAACCCCTTTTTATCCTACATTTTTGGCGCGAAGTTCCAGAAGTTAACATCGACTTTCATAACTTTTATTCAATTTTTATCAATTAATTTCATATCCTTGACTGTCAAAGCTTTATTTAATGCTGTTTGGCTGTATCAAAAATGGTAGATAAAGTGGTAAAAGCTACCAAAATTATCGCGCTGCTTGAAGAGGGTTGCAGCCAATGTTTCGTGGCTAGGAGGCTAAATGTTAGTCGCTCGACAGTCCAAAGGACCTGGCAGCGATATCAGGAGACTGGTTCCGTCGAGAGAAGGCCTGGTTCTGGAAGAAAACCATGTACCCAACCACGGGATGATCGTTTTCTTGTGAGTCGCGCATTGAGAAATCGCAAATCTTCGTATGTGGATCTTAAGAACAACCTCCAAGAAGTAAGATATGTGCATATTAGTCTATGGACGGTCAGGAGGAGGCTTCTCGCTGCCAATATACGCAGTCACCGCCCGGCCCGCGGCCCCAAATTACTCCGTGAGCACAGAGTTCACAGGCTTAGGTTCGCTAGAAATTGTGAATCATGGACTCAAGACGATTGGAATAGGGTTTTGTTCTCTGATGAAGCCAGGATATCTCTGTTCGGTGAAGATCGACGTCGGCGAGTGCTAAGAAGACAAGGAGAACGCTTTGCAGAGGCATGTTTCGAAGAAATCACACCTTATGGTGGGGGCTCTGTTATGTTTTGGGCAGGAATAAATTCAATGGATCGTACAGAGTTAGTCTTCATTGAAAACGGCTCACTGACTGGGCATCGATACATAACGGCAGTTCTAATTTCTCATGCACAACCCGCATTGGCCGCTCTAGGTGAAGACTCGATTTTTATGGACGACAATGCTCGCGCCCACCGATCCCGCGATGTTAATGCGTATGTGCAAGAGGTCGGCATACGTCGTTTGGATTGGCCAGCTCGAAGTCCCGACCTCAATCCCATAGAGCATGTCTGGGACGTTCTGAAACGGCGTGTGAGATCAGTACACCCGGCTCCGCAGACCATCAGAGAGCTGAAGAATGTGATTACTGCGGAGTGGGAACGTATTCCGCAAGCAAGTATCCGGGATATACTCGCTAGCATGCCCAGACGAATTCAAGCTGTGATTTTAGCTAGAGGGGGTCACACTCGATACTAAACATTTATCTGCTTTTACTTTATTAAAGAAAAACAAACAAAAAAACTTTTTTATTTTTACTTCATGAGCATATGCACTACTAGCGAATATACACTACTAGCGAGGTTTAGCATTATTTCCCATAAATTGTATCTAAATTTTATGAAATACTGATGAAAACGATTATTTTCTTATTAATTTACCAAATTGTGTGGATAAAACTACCTATAATTATCAAACAAAGAAATATTAACATTTGAAATGGTTCATTGGTAAGGTGCCCGTTTTTTTTGCAAATGAGTGTATAAAGAGTTAATGAAACTAAACTGAGTACTTTTCGCCATATGTGTATGATTATGAACCTGAGAACAAAACAGACTTGATATTTTTCGTCTTCTCAACACTTTTACATTTCACTGTGAGGCATATCTTCTTCAGCCTGTTTTGAAATTAACCTAGTAATGTAGCCAGATTGGCATAAGACTTTACATTGAAAGGTCATTAAAATTACATGTGCCTGTGATGAAAGTTTGAAAATTACCTCTGTTGAATGTAATAAATGCATAATATAGTTCAATTAAAATCGTAATTATCCGTATGGTGGCGGAGTAATACTACAATTCACCACCCTCTATCTTACCCGTGCGTGATCGTAAAAGACGAGTAAGGGATATAAAACGCATATAATATATATGCAAGAGAAGTAAAACTCGAAATAATACCCTATACCAACACGTCTGACCAGCGTGGTATAGTAGGTCAATTTCCTTCCTATTATGGAGAACGCTCGAGCCCAACAGGAGGACGTATTTGAGTTAAGATGAAAATTGTACTGCGAAGATATAGTAGATATACATATATATAATAGACAAACTTTCTAAAAAGCTTTTCATGTAAAAAGGCAAGATTCTATAAAAATATTCTAAAAATAATTCCGTTAGTGACAAAGTATAATTCACGGGCCTTTTAATGCTCGCGGGTGTCGTTAGGGACGACTAAGGGATGTAAACAAAAAAAATCTCTACAAGACATGAAAATATCAAAATACATACATATCATCACGCCATATCCCTTGCAGAGTACGCAGAGCGGACAGAGTACCAGAGAACTCTATAACTCTTTGCATACTTTACTCGCTTCCTCAACATTCATAATTCTCTTCATACACGCTCGCCGGTTTCGGAGACTCTTGACTGCACTTTCCTTCAGTACGTGACCAATTTGGTTTAGGTAGGTTAGCCTCGGTCTCCCCCGGTACCTACATCCTTCCGCTTTCGCATTGTATATCTTCTTAACCAGACGTTCGTTCGGCATTATTTCCATATGTCCGAACCATCGGAGCATATATCAAAATGAAACCTTATACTAACCCGGTTATGTAGGAACCCTTTTCGTATCTATTATTGAAAAGGCATCTACTTACTTTCTAGTTTTCAAATAAAAAGAAATAACTATTCAATTTATAGAATAACTGATTAAACTTCATAAGCTTTCTTGTAGCTGGGGCAATATCAACGGTAAATTGCCTTATACTAGCTACACAATATTATTAATGGAAAAGTTTGCGTGAATGTATGTTCGTTACTTTTACTTTGTTAAAGTAATAAACAGATTTTATTAAAAGTTTATCTTATATATATATATATATATATATATATATATATATATATATATATATATATATATATATATATATATATATATATATATATACAGTAATATTGTTTATATATTAAAATAAAATATATGCTACTATTTATAAATATATTTTAGAAATTTGACAAATTTGTATACAGACAGTATTGTTGACAGTTTTCTGGCTACCACGTACCAGTACGTCCGAGTTAGTACCCTACTCTCACAGAAAATCGACATCTCAGCAGTGACATATTGTCACTGTCCTTCTCTCCCTGTCGGCAGTCGCGGGCCGGTCCATCCGGGGTAATACCACACTCGCAGAAGATCGACATCTGAGTAATGGCAATGTGCTATTGCGCTTCATTTGGTAAGCGAGAGAGCCGGAAGCCCAACTGGGTGGGTTTGGGGTTTTTAGTGGTAGACAGCGGCCTAGCTATACTCTTGGTATTGCTAAAGTCCATGGACGGCTGTAACACTTACCATCAGGTGTGTTGCTTGCTCGTTTGCCACCATAAGAAACAAAAAAAAAGTAGTTTATGCAAGAGAAGGAACATTACGAAATCAGACACTATATCATTCCACCTAACCAAAAGTGTATTGATCGATCTCCGTATATCAGTAAGTTTCCGTGGTACAGTTAGGTAATGAATTTTTCTTCTATTATCAAAGAGGCTTGAGTCCAGCAGTGAGATATATATATGAGCGGTGATATAATGATTATGAGTAGAATGTAGTCAAATATAAAATATAAATTCTAAAATATACAACAAAACTATAATAATGAGGCGTCCATACAAAGACAGGTCGGGCTGCTAGTAGAATATAATTCCTTGTATTCATAGCTCTACAAGTTGTATAGTAAGATAAGCGGCTTAGAAACGCTATATTTTCTTCAACATAATAATATACTCTTGTTTCTTTATATAGTTCTACAAGGTATTAAAATTTTGCGTTACGGTTTTCTATTTACATTTTTTTTATTGTTGCTAGCAGCAGATAAACCAGCTGTTTGATTTTTTTTTTGTAAGAATTTTATGTAATGGTTTTTATGTCAAGACTTTGGTAATATCAGTTATTATATCCATGTAAAAGTAATTATCCATCACTAAATTATTCATCGCGTTAAATAGTGCTAAGGTTCATAGTGTAAAATATGTCTTCTGGTAATTATTATGGAACTTGAAATTTAATTTCTTTTTTGGCTGCTTTACGGTATCTGCTATGAAAAATTATCGATGACATTGTATTTCTTTTCCATCACTAATGAAATGAGAATTAATTCAGTTGATGGTGGCGCTTTACGTTACCCTTATTTTACTGCGGACGGCTCTTACGTCACCCTACTTTCGGCCAAACGTGGGGCTAGAGCTAAAGTGGCTAAACAAAGATAGACGACAAATTGTTTTTAGACCGTCACCTGAAAAAAAAGATTTGTATTTATTAGATTTTAAGGATTCTCATATGGTCCTTATATATTATAACGAAAAACTTAAAATATTAAGTAATCCGACATAAAAAAGTACACAAATAAACAGAACTAGTTAAGACGAATCCAATGAAGATGAGTTTACTAATAAACCATCCGGGGTTTCGTGTTGTGCACTCAAGCTTCATCATCAGAGTAGCTCAGTGGTACCATGATACATGGATGTTTCAGTCGTCACATAGGTATACTTAGTAAATACCCATTCTACATTTAAGATCCCTACGGCAGCGAACAAAAGAGCTGACGAACTTAAAATCCCTAAAAGATATTTATAAATTGCAGCTAAGAACCATCTAGGCCTTTAAAGAAATGCATCATAATCGTTCCATTCGTTTAAAAGCTATGCCATATAACGACCACGATATACAGTTACACACACACGCACACACACACACATATATATACAGACACGTCAAATTTAGCAGCCTTCTTCGCGTCAGGAGTCAAAGAGATAAAAAACTATTTAAATTGCCTAGCATTTTCACAGCAACTATTTGTTTTATGGGCAGTTACATGAAACTCTTTTGCCATATAACCTGTTAGTAAACTTGTCGTTCACCAGTTACTGTTTGACATAAATTCATATTTACGACCTCTTATGAAAGCCTGTGGTCAAAGCTACTGCATCCATTTTTCAATATAATCATTTTCACATTTATGACGTGTTATTTCTTTACGATATATATTAATAAAATTCGTCATTAGAATAATATTTTAGGTTATTATTTTATCATTATTATTCATATGACGAAATAAGAATACATTTCATCATCATCTCATCTCAGCTCATATATGTCCCACTGTTGGGTCGAGCCTCCTCCATAATGGGAGGCTCGAGCCCATAATTGACCTACTATACCACGCTGGTCGGACGTGTTGGTATAGGGTTTCGTTTCGAGTTTTCCTTCTCTCACATAGATATTATGTGCGTTTTATATTCCTTAATCGTCTCGTATGTTCACCCACGGGTAAGATAGGGGGTGGTGAATTGTATTCTTACTCCGTCACCACACGGACGTAGAAGAATACAATTCACCACCCTCTATTATGACCGTAAGTGTCGCAAAAGAGGACTAAGAGATATAATATGCTTATAACATGTTATAAAACTATATATCAATTTGTTTGATCAGCCTACTTTTAATATTCCCACCTGTGATTTTCCCTCTATTCCAACCTAATGTTACCCCCTATCGGGGTAAAGTCTTGAGCCCTGCTATGGAACTTGTAAGAGCTAAGATAATAATTTCTATATGATGACAAAACAAATATTTCCTTGAATCTTTTATGATAAATAATTGGAGAATTTTTTGATTGGTTTTAGTAGCAGACAAGCAAGCAAAAATACTTGAGTTGAAGTCATAACTGTAACCTGTAGAGCTCTGTAGTACTAAATCCACAGCTGGCATATAAAAAGAACCGCGATCGTCAATTCGCCAAGTGTGGTAGTTGTGACATTGTTTGCGAGAGAACGTCAAATAATGACGTTGAATGATAATGATAAAACAGTAGATTAAAATAGGGACTTTTGACGGAAATTTAAAAACGTCATGTGGTGCTCTTGTATTATATTCGATATTTTAGTGTTTTAACGTGTTATATTAGATAATTTTGATGTCATTTTATGTAATGTGATGCGGATGTAGTGAATATCATATAAAAGTGCTTTACAACGTTTTCGTTTTTCATAAAAATTCCCACAAGATACCATTTATAGTGTGGCCATTGCGCTGTTAATGGCGACAATTTGACTTAGACAATGACTAACTTGAAAGACTAAAAACGTGAAAATATTTATAACTTGACACTGGCACCAGTAGCTCGTATATGTAGGTAGCTGATTGCCAATATATAAGAAGAAGAAGATAGATTAAAATATGTGACTGGTCTTTGGTTAAAGCCTAGTTCTGTAAATAATAATCAACCGATCTGAACATAGTTTCGATAGTGGTTCACATCTCTGTGTAAAGTTTTCAATATCTTGCCCCACTATCTCATATCAATTTATTACGACATTTACGGGTTAGAAAAGGATTGGTGAATTGTATTCTTGTACTGCCATCACATAGAAATTTACATTTTAATATGTGGAAATGACAAAAGACTTTTTTATTGCTTACACTTTGGTGTATTATTATATTATATATAGTTATATTATATATAGTTATATTATATATAGTAATTCTTCAGTGTGCTAAGCAGGTGACATCGCTCGTCGAACCGACAACCGCTGGGAAGAAAGGTTCTTGAGTGGCAACCACGAATCGACAACGTAGGACCACTCTCCACTAAGTGGACTGATGACATTATAAATGTTACAGGAAGCCGTTGGATGCAAATGGTGCGTGACCGTTTTCAGTGGCATTCTCGTGGAAGGCCTATGTCCAACAGTGGACGCTTACGAGCTAGTGGATGGATGAAAGAAAATAAAATTGCATATTATCATTCATTTGCCTGCCTTTATGGCCTTATCATGCCCTAAAACAATAAACTTTGCCCTATTTGCATTATGTGATTCTTATTTTATATAAATCAGTATTCTACTCATATATACAAACCGATAGTAGTGACGGGATTTTGTTTCGCTGCTAAAATCGTGACTCAATTCAACAGTGGAATGGATTGGTGCTTCTGAAAATAGTGACTCAAAAACATTTCATTTTTCAAGTTGAAATATCGTAGTTTTACTTGTACTGCTTAAAACGGGTGTCGAGAACGGTGGTTGAATATATAATATAAATTATTAAATAAATTTTGACTGATTAATTTTGCTGTGCATTTATTTGTGATCTTCATTCTCCTATTCTTATCCCAATTACTTGGGGTCGATATAATATGTACTCTTCTTTCATAGTACATATTGTAAACGTTGCTGGTAATAGTTCTATGACCGGCCACCTGTCTGATGTCAATCCTCCTTGGGAATGTAATTGTTGACAAAACGGGCATCAGATAGAATTGGTTCAGGTCAATAAAAGACTCTTCTACGAAATCCACGAACAAAGCAAGGGTTGGCAGTATTCGTAGCCGCTATCACACAGCAATGTGCATTTATTTGTGATTATTTTTTATCACAAATAGTTTTAATAGTTATTTTGACTACCTGACTAATGTTATGTATTATGTCAACTTCCTTTCAACTTTGAAGGAGGTTTGAGCCCAGCAGGGGGATGTATATGAGCTGAATTGATGAAACTACTATATATTAAGTAATACAAATACTTTTCTTACACTATAGATAAATTAAATAATTATTTTAAATTGAACTTTCTAGTGATATAAAAGGCGAGCGGTGATTTTAAAAACTTAAATGACCATAACTTTTTTACAGACCTTTTTTTTAGATTTCAATGAAACAAGGACTAAATGTTGCTCTGAATTGGAATTAATCATTTTATCAAAACTGCGAAACAATCCGTTCAGTAACTTCGGAGATTAGCGATTACAGACATACAGACACACAGACAGACGAGAAATTCCAAAAAATGTTTTTTGTTTTCTGTTAGTGTTTTCTTACTGCCTATATCTCCCCAATTTTGTAGATCACTCTTCTATGACAAACAAGTAAATTGATTAAAGTACTTTTCTTATTTCTGTCAAATATAGATATCAATCACATTGAAATGGAAGCAAATGAAGTGGCGTAGGAAGTAGAAATATGACTAAATTAAAGTTAGTGATGGAAAGATTTCTCCTCAATCTAAAAAATATCAGGGGCGGGCCACCGAAGACAAAGATTGGGTTCCGGTGGCCCGCTCGCTTGGAGAAGAAAGGTACATGTAGGGTGGGCCTATGGCTTCGCGCGCCGCTTCTTCTGTAACAGCGGACGGACTTAGCTGGGTGTGACCACTCCATAGCTCGTCGCAAAAAAATATCAAAGTTTTATTTCTTAACGTAAATAATTCGTTATCATGATCAGTTCATATGGGGACCTCCATCTGCTGAGTTGGAGCCTCTTCTACAGTACCACGCTGATTAGATGGGTTTGTATAGGGTTTTTATTTTGAGATTTCCTTTTCTTACAGAGATGTTTTCAACAAATTATATCCCTTTGTCATCATTTATTACACCTCATTTGCAAAAAAGGGGTAATGAACTGTATTTTTATTCCAATAGTAAACGGATAATAATCAAAATTAGAGTTGATGTATATACTACTAGCTTCTGCCCGCGGCTTCGCCCGCGTAAAAGGTTACTTTCCTAAAGTTTTTGATCCCCTATTTTTATTTTTGACCATCGGTAATACAGTGCAACGGTATTACAATACTCAGGGTTAGAACTTCATTACTAGACTGCTAGACGGCGTTGAAGAAGCTAGATTTTGAGATTTTTTAACAAACAATTTTTTTTATTTTTCATATAAAAATTTTGATTTTATTTAATAAAAAGTATCCTATGTTACTCTTAATACCTCCAAGAATATGTGTACAATGTTTCATGATGATTGGTTGAGTAGTTTTATCGTGAAAGCGTAACAAACAAACTTACATTCACATTTATATATTAGTAGGGATGATTATACCTTTATATTATATACTACTGTATGAAGTTGATAGCTGTAGATAGTAGCTGTGTGGTAGCGGCTACGAATACTGCCAATCCTTACTTTGCTCGTGGATGTCGTAAAAGACGACTAAGAACTTTATAATGACCTAGTTCAACTCCATCTCATGCCGTTTGTTCAACAATTACATTCCTAAGGAGGTTTGACGTCTGGCAGGCGACCGGTCATAAAACAATTGCCAATAACTTTTACCATATATGCTACGAAAGAAGAGTGTGCATATTGTATCGACATCAAGTACCTAATTGGGATAAGAGTAGGAGAAGGTTGAGGTTGATGATAGAATAATTTTTATTTTATAATGTAAGTCGACCGTTTGTCCTCGCAAGCATATATAGTAAAATAAATGGAGATAAAATTAATGATAATTCTGCTTTAATGTTTTTGTAGTAATTACCAAGCTCTCATATAAAAATTCAAGAGATAAAAATAATGGAAGTTATATATATAAAAAATGTAATTAAAACTACATTTTGCTAACTCGATAGCTATTTGGAGAAATGTATATATATTTTTATTTACAGAGATGAAAAAGTCATATATGTAGTAATAAAATTGAAGTTGCTTACCTTTTTCGACGAAGCAGTAAACGATCTCCTCGTATAACTCATCGAACAATTATTTATAATTATCATTATTAAACCAAAAGCTGCTGTTTATGGACCTCCTTAGAAAGAGGGACAATGTCATAATGCCCATGCTTTACTGGTACAAGTATGACCAAGTCTAAACCGAACCTATACTGAGAGACTAAGAGATGAACGCGATATCATTTTCTATATTTACGACTGAATTCTATAGTAAAAAAAGAATGTAATTGTGTTGAAATGTTTGTACAGTGGTCTCTGCTCTGCTTTATGCAGATGATGCAGTCCTGCTGGCACGGTCAGCGACTGACCTGCAGACCCTTTTTTTTTTTTTTTTTTTTTTCGCAAGGTGGGACCATGGATGTGGTCGCGCCCCGGCAAATCGACGGAAGAGGCGGCGCGCAACCCTATGGACCCACCCTGCAAACACCTCTCTTCGCCGTGCGAGCGGACCACCGGTACCCGATCTTTGTCTTCGGTGGCCCGCCCGGCGATATACCCTCTCGGGTTCCTCTCTCGTCGACGCCCCGACAGCTTTCGCCGTCGAGGCGTCGCCCTCACGCGGTGGCCTCACGTCGGGTGACCGGACAATTCCCCGGTCCGATCACCCAGTCACGGGAATCCTCCCGGACTCGTTCCGCCGCCTCCTTCTGCGAGATGACAGCCTCGCAGAAGGCGGCGACCGCGTCCCAATTCCTGACGCTGTCGACCATCGCTTTCACGACAGCCGGCAGCGTCAGGTCGGCACCGATGACAGCGACGAGGTCACGGCGCTGCCCGTCCCAGCCCGAACATACCTCAAGCGTATGTTGCGCCGTGTCCTCGTCGCTACTGCAATGGTGGCAGGACGGAGTCCACTCCCTCCGCACGACCGTGTGCAGGTACTTGCTGAAGCAACCGTGCCCCGACAAGACCTGCACCAACCGGAAGGAGAGCACTCCGTGCCGCCGCTCCATCCACTCCATCAGTACGGGCCGGAGGGCCTCGACGGTAACAATATCGTGTCTAGGCCTCTCCAGCCAAGTAGCCCAATGGGCGATGACTTCTCGGCGGGCGTCCTCGCGCCAGGTGGCTATCTCGTTGAACGATGGGGAGCCACCCTCGTCGCGCATTGTGGTAACCCGCCGGTAGAGGTTAAGAAGATATACAATGCGAAAGTGGAAGGATGTAGGTACCGAGGGAGACCGAGACTAACCTACCTAGACCAGATTGGTCATGTACTGAAGGAAGGTGGAGTCAAGAGTCTCCGAAACCGGCGAGCGTGTATGAAGAGAATTATGAATGTTGAGGAAGCGAGTGAAGTATGCAGAGATAGAGTTCTCTGGCACTCTGTTCTCTCTGCCTACCCTGCAAGGGATATGGCGTGATGATATGTATGTATGTATGTAAAAAGAATGTATTTTTATTAGGTATTATAGAATCATCATCATTCTCCTACTCTTATCCCAATTACTTGGGGTCGATACAGTATGTACTCTTCTTTCATAGTACATATTGTAAAAGTTATTGGCGATAGTTTTATGACCAGTCGCCTACCAGACATAATAATTGTTGTCGAAACGGCATCAGATGGAATTAGCCCGGGTCGTCATAAAGCTCTCAGTTGTCTTTTACGACATCGAAGAGTAAAGTAAGGGCTGGTAGTATTCGTAGCCGCTACCACACAGCTTATTAGGTATTATAAAATATAAGTATATAATTACAAATAAGTACGAACTTCACTGGTGTTGAATAATACTACATAGATAGAAAAACAAATATAATTAAAAATAACAATTTATCATTTTTTCTCACATTATATCAATTTATTGGAATTCGTACAGCAGATCTATTTGCTCTAACAAAGTTGAACAGCGAAGAAAAGAAAGAATTTACATTTTACTATAGGTGAAATGGCTTTTTTTTTTGCGGTGGACTATGAATGCGTCTTGCCCCGCCAAATCGGTCCGGGGTGACGGAAGAGGCGGCGCGTGACCCCATAGCTCCACCATGCAAACTCCTCTCTTTGCCATGCGAGCCGGCCACTGGTACCCGTCCTTTGTCTTCGGTGGCCAAAAGTGACATGCCTTTTTTTTTTTTTTTTTTTAGTGGACTATGGATTTGTCTCGCCCCGCCAAATCGGTCCGGGGTGACGGAGAAGGCGGCGCGTGACCCCATAGGCCCACCGTAAAATCCTCTCTCTTCGCCGTGCGAGCGGGCCACCGGGACCCGATTTTTAACTTCGGTGGCCCGCCCGGCGGTTCACCCTCGCGGGTTCCTCTCGTCGTCGCAGAAGGCGGCGACCGCGTCCCAGTTCCTGACGCTGTCGACCATCGCCCTCGCGACAGCCGGCAGCGTCAGGTCGGCACCGATAACAGCGACGAGGTCACGGCGCTGCCAATCCCATCCCGGACACACCTCCAGCGTGTGTTGCGCCGTGTCCTCGTCACTCCTGCAGTGGTGGCAGGCCGGAGTCCACTCCCTATACGCGACCGTGTGCAGGTAAGAACCGAAGCACCCGTGCCCCGTCAACACCTGCACCAGCCGAAAGGTGAGGACTCCGTGCCGCCGCTCCATCCACTCTATCAGTACGGGCCGGAGGGCCTCAACGGTAATAACACTGTGCCTAGGCCTCTCCAGCCGCGTAGCCCAACGGGCGATGACGTCTCGGCGGGCATCCACGCGCCAGGTGGCTATCTCGCTCAACGATGGGGAGCCACCTGCCTCGCGCGCTGTGATAACCCGCCGGTAGAGGTCGGAGAGCATCTCCGCCTCTAGGTCCCACGGGGGTGTCCCGGCCAATAGGCACGCCGCCTCTGTCGACATCGTGCGGTACCCGCGAACGGCTCTGACCGCGATGGCTCTCTGTGCCCTCCACAGAACCGCCCTGAGTTGGGCGTTCAGAGCCCTCGCCCACACGGGTGCGCCGTACATGGCCATCGAGCGGATCACCCCCGCATTCAGCAGCTGGAAGCTGGGTCCGCCCACGTTCGGCATGAGTCGAGAAAGGGCGGACGCCGCGCCGACCAGCCGGGGAGCAGTCTGTCGGAAATGCTCCCGGATAAGTGATATGCCTGCGGTTAACTCTCCTTAGGAACGCAATTGATCATCAAATACCCACCCATATGGCGATAGGAAGTTACGTTAACGACAGGTTATGGAGAAGAACACCGTCCCTTTCATCTCCAAAAAAAAAAACCATAGGCACCAAATTAAATCACAATTCGTTTCGCTTTTAATATCACCACGAGCAATGAGTGAGTTGGTAGTATTCGTGGCTACAACTTCATTGCACATCGAAATATTATGATTAAGTTAGCTTTAGATAATAAATGAGTATTTGAATAATTTGATTGAGTTTAATAAAAATCTAATTGAAAGCATAAATTTAATATCATATTTCGAAGCAATTCGAAACTATTATAATCAATTTAAATAAACCAGCCAATTCGATGAGAACTGAGAGAATCACAGTGGCTAGACTGTAAGTAGTAAATTATGCAGACGTTGTAAAATGAATTTCATCTTATTGGGATTTACTGCCATTTAATTATAAAACACAGTTTTTATTGACCTACCAATGCACTTACGCTGTTGACCCTAGATTGACGGTCTTCTAACATTTTTATTTTATTATTGACACTTAACATTATTTTCTTAAAATAGAAGTAAGTCTCAAAAAGGCTCAGGTGCCTAACGTGTCCACCGATGACAAAGATCGGGTACCGGTGGCCCGCTCGCATGGCGAAGAGAGATAGGTGTTTTCAGAGTGGGTCTATGGGGTTGCGCGCCGCCTTTTCCGTCGCCCCGGACCGATTTGGCAGGGCGCGACCACGTCCATAGTCCGCCGCAGAAAAAAAAAAAGGTGCCTAACGTGTGACATAATAATATTGATTATTTACTTTTCAGAAAAGTTTTCAACTTTTTATCAAATTCTCAGCGTATTCACGTTCCACTGCCGATACCATGCTGATGATCTAATCTTTTTTTATTTTTTATTTTATGATTGTGTCTACTCTCATATTATTAGTATATTAATGTTAAAAGAGCCATAACATTTCTCTTATTAAAACTTAATCAGCATGTTATCTGAACCAGAAACCTCATTATAAGCCATAGAACTCAAATGCGAGAAGCAAAAACGATCTATAAGGATCCAATCATAAACTTTATACAATTTAAACAATACTTAATCCTTAACAAACGAACCGGAAATTTAAACGTACATATATTATTGACCTTAGAATTAATTTTTAATCCCATAAATACACATATAATTTAATTTCTTTTTTCTTTATTTCTGTTTTATTAATTAGAACTTTTGTCGGTAACCGACCATGCCACTCCCATAGTAAAATTATCTTATTATACGAACTTAACCTAAGATATCTAAATAAATATCCATGAGGATCCTGACTTCATCTGATGTAGGTGAAGCCAGAATTCTATTACACTGACCCACATTCATGCCAATAATGCTATCCTGTAGAAGATTATTATTACGTAGGGCATCGCCCCGGGCACATTACATCAACAGATGCTGTACGTCTTCAACCGAGTTACAATACTTACAATTCGGTGAATCCATCTTGCTTATCAGGTATTTAAACACATTAGACGCAATGTGACCAGAGCGGATCCTCATCATGGCAACTACCTGCTTTCTGTTCATTGGTATCTTTTCGAACCATGGGTGATGAGGAGGCTCACACTCTATTTAAAAATATTCAAACTTATAATTTTCCATGGAAATTTTAATATTTCCACATAGTTTCTGTAGTATGATGGGATAAGTCCTTCTTGTCAGCCGTTACTCATGTATTTTGACAGTCTCAAGGGAGGGTGGTGAAATTTTCTCCATCATTATACGTAAAATTATTAAAAAAAAATCTGATATACAACTGGTTCATTTACTGATACGTTAACTTCTCATGTTCTGCTAATATATTGAAAATCTCACAACCTTCTATCACATTCGCTCACTCTAGATATTATATGAGAAAAAAAAAAGTCTGCTAGTTTTTTTTTCTATTTTTTTTACACAAATCTTGTCCTACGAACACAAAAAGAATTATCCAATTCGGTGCACTTGTTCAGGGATTATTCGCGTACATACATTTCAGCTATTCTTTTTTATCTATATAGAAAATATAGATAAAGATAATTTTGCCTCTTCTATTTTAAATTTGCCTAAATAAATAACTTAAATTTAAACCCCGATTGCGAGCGAAAAGTATTGTCACAAGTGGGATTCGAACCCACGCTTATTGGCAATCCGTTCCAATCGTGCTACCACTTACACCAGCGTGAAATATTTTAGGACATTCAATTCTCGCATCGTATTATGTTTTTGTATTTAAAGAAACGTGTGCCATCTACCCGACATTCGTTACACATTGTACATACATACATACATATCATCACGCCATATCCCTTGCAGGGTAGGCAGAGAGAACAGAGTGCCAGAGAACTCTATCTCTGCATACTTTACTCGCTTCCTCAACATTCATAATTCTCTTCATACACGCTCGCCGGTTTCGGAGACTCTTGACTCCACCTTCCTTCAGTACCTGACCGACCTGGTCTAGGTAGGTTAGTCTCGGTCTCCCTCGGTACCTACATCCTTCCACTTTCGCATTGTATATCTTCTTAACCAGGCGTTCGTTCGGCATTCTTTCCACATGTCCGAACCATCGGAGCATTCCCTTTCGCATCTTTACACCAATACTCTCTTTCATACCTACTCGCTCTCTTACGTCGTCGTTACAAATGCGATCGGTCAGCCTAACTCCACAGATTTTCCGAAGAGACCGCATTAATTTTACTTTCATACTCTTTTCTGCATACCCAACTCTCGCTTCCATACAGTAATGTTGGGACAAGCACTGCGTTATGTATTGCTACACGTGCCTTCTGGCTGAGGTGGTGGCTGCCGAGAAGTTGCCCCAACGCTCCGTTCACTCTATTTCCCGCATTCACTCTTCGCTCTATATCAGTGGTGTACCGTCCATCTCGGCTAAATCCACATCCAAGATATACAAATTCATCCACTTGCTCCAGTACATCATTACCTATTGTTACTCTTACATCTGTTCTGGCTTCATCTCTTTCAAAGACCATTATTTTGGTTTTGCTCACATTCACGCGTAGACCCCTTTTCTTACAATCTTCTGTCATTGTGTCGACTAGGGTCTGCAGGTCAGTCGCTGACTGTGCCAGCAGGACTGCATCATCTGCATAAAGCAGAGCAGAGACCACTGTGTCACCCATCTGGACTCCCACATTCATATCGTTCAACCTTTGGAGACATTTATCCAGATATATGATAAACAGCCTGGCTGATAGAACGCAGCCCTGCTTAACGCCGATATTGACGTCAAACCAAGGCGACATTCCATCAACCAGCCGCACACAGGCTCTACAGCCCATGTAACTGGATTGCACAGCCTGCAGCAGTTTACCGTTTATACCATACTCCGGTAAAATGTCCCAAAGTTCCTTTCGTACAACCATGTCAAATGCTCTCTCCAGATCCACAAAACTGCAGAAAACCCTCTGACCTTGGGCCAGATGCTTTTCCACAATGTTGCGTAGAGGGAACACTTGATCCATGCATCCCCTTCCACTCCTGAAACCTCCTTGTATCTCACACAGTAAACCATCGGACACCATCCTCATTGTCCTTTCAATAGTTTTACCATACACTTTTGCTGCCAAACTGGTCAAGCTTATGGCTCTGTAATTTGCGCAGTCATAACGCGAACCCTTGTTTTTAAACAAAGGCACGATGACTGCGCTATTCCAGTCCCCGGGAACCATTCCCGAGCTCCAACATAAATTGAGGAGCAACAGGAACGCCTCCCGGACACAGGAGCCACCAAGCTTGATCATCTCGGCAGACACCATATCAATGCCCGCTGCCTTACAATTTTTCAAACTTCTTATCGCCCATTCAACTTCATCCACACTGATGCCATCGGAGGACGCCGTCGCCGAATGTTGATCTACTAGACCACATGCGACACCGGCGCCAACCGTAGCATCCGCATACATATTGCCAAAATATTCACTCCATCAGCTTAACACGTCTTGTGTTTGTGTAAGAATGTCTCCACCTTTAGACCTTTTTTTATTCATTCTGAAGGCTGACCAACCACCCCGAGACTTCTTCATCTCCCTCCAAAAGAGTTTGGTGTTACTCTCGAAGTTTTTAGTCAGCCTATCTTCTGCACTCATACTTGCTCTATCACGTTTCTCTTTCACTAAGGCCTTGGTGTCATTCTTACATTGCCGATATATTTCTTTCTTCTGTTCAGTCATACTGTCATTCAGATTCAAAGAAGAGACATAGTCCAGCCACGCTTTCTTCTTTTGCTCTACGGAAGCTGCCACTTCCGCATCCCACCATTCATCACCATTTGTGTTTCTATGCTTCTTTGAACTTCCACATACTTCTTTTGCTGTGTCTACCATACCCTTTTTCAATACTCTCCAGCATTCTTCAATGTCCGATTGCGGCTGGCTTACCATCGTCAGCCGTTCTCGGACACCCTCTGCATACTTTTCTCTTACACACCCTTCTTGCAACCTTTCAACCTTTATTCTTTCAAGCCCTCCGAAGGGGACACGCTCTCGCCAGTGCCTCCACTTTCTGAACAGACCACTAAATCTCGCAATAACGAGATAGTGGTCCGTATCGACTGTGGGGCCCCTGTAGGCTCTTGCGTCCAATATTTTGCTTCGGAGGCAACTGTCTACCAAAATTAAATCTATTATACTTTTCTGTTCATTCCTTCTCCATGTATACATATGGATGTCCTTATGTTGGAAAAATGTGTTCGACACAATAAGGTTTCTCTCCATGCATACATCCGCTATGAGCCTACCTGCGTCGTTCACTCTCTTATCACCAAATGGACCAAGTACGTCCTCATAGTCGGGACGCTTGGTCCCCACACGTCCGTTCAAATCTCCGCATACAATCACGCGTTCACTGGTTTCTGCCATATCCAGAACTTCCCTAACATTATCCCAAAACTTCTCTAGGTCTGATGCCACCGAGGATCCTACGGGAGCATATGCTACAACCATGAATACCTTGGTGACACCTAGTTTTATACGGACCCAAAGAAGTCTGGGATCATACATTCCGTAATCCTTCACACCTGAGGCCAAGCGAGAGGACAGCAGTACTCCTACCCCCATGCTGGCTTGATTGCTCTGTGGTACAGCAGACCACAGAGCCATCCCGCCACCAGGAAGATCGCAGGCGTCGCTGCCCCTTCGCTTGGTCTCTGTTACACAGAGCACGTCTAGCTGTTTGTCCGCCATGACGGATATCAGCTCGTGCAACTTACCTTCCACACAACCTCTTACATTCCACGTGCCCACCCGGCACTCTGCTCTCCTCGACTCGCCTAACTGGGCAAGGCGTGATGGGTGGCGGCCCCCATCGCCGCAACTGCCGAAGTTCGTACCGACGGGGGCGGGTCGGTACGCGTCGCCTCCGGGGGACGCCCTAACCCGCATTGCGGTACGCATTTCGAGCCGGATTAGTAGTCTAATTAGACTGGCAGGGGACGCGAACGAGCACGCTCCGGACTATGCCCCCCTAACATATGCCCCCTACACATTATACATACTTAATACTCAAACTTTGTCGTTAGATTTATATTGAATTGTATATATTATATATTGTTTTATATTAAGAGAAATAAAACTCTAAATATCAATTCTTTATTTATTAATCTATTTGGCAAGTGAAATGAAACTTAAAATTTTAATATATCTGGATAGCCTTTTATATGGTGATAAGTTCTCTTTATGAAGGCGACTTACGTCTATCAGTGAGATGTATATGAGCTGTAACCTCGAGTTTTACAACTCCTACAGAATAATAAATGGTAGTAATAAGGGATTGTGATACATTGTACTTTGATCTATCACCGTATACGCATTAAGTAGAATTTTGCATTATATCATAATCATCATCATCATCTAAGTACACAGTTCTCTGTCTACAGTTACGGGATGGTACGTCCGGGGTAGTAGTTCCCTCGGAAGATCGACGTCTGAGTAATGGCAATGTGCTATTGAGCTTCGTTCGGTGAGCGAGAGATTCGGAAGCCCAACTAGATGGGTTTGAGGTTTGTATTGGTAGGCAGAGGCTTAGCTATACCCTTGGTATTGCAAAGGTCCATGGGCGGCAGTGAACACTTACAAATAAAAATCTTATCCTAATTACCAGGGCTTGACGCAATATATACTCTAATTTTATCGTACATAGGAATATTTTATGACCGGTCTGTCATACGTCAACTACCCTTTTTTTTGCGGTGGTCTATGGACGTGGTCGCGCCTCGCCAAATCGGTCCGGGGCGACTGAAGAGGCGGCGCGCAACCCCATAGACCCACCCTGCAAACACCTCTCTTCGCCGTGCGAGCGGGCCACCGGTACCCGATCTTTGGCTTCGGTGGCTCGCCCGGCGGTTTAGCCCAGCGGGTTCCTCTTACGTCAACTACCCTTGAGAATATAATAATTGACCAGACGGAACGAGATGGAGTTGGTAAAACCCCCACAGGGTTAGTAGTATTCGTAGCCGCCACTATACACCACGGCACTTTTATAATATTACCTTATAAGTACCTTTGCATATGTAATAATAATTAAAATTTTAAAATTCAACTATGAAATGCCATATTAAACAGTGTTGATAAATATTACTTATTTTTATCAATCATAACAAAATTTAAGACATAAAAATTCCAGGACGAAGAATGCATTTCAGCCGTTGACATTCCTCTATTCATTCCCTTAGCGGGCATATCTCTCACCATACTTTAGTTACACTTTTCGGATAAGTGTCACATTTTATACTACGTTATGCGTTTAAAATTTTTATCGCATTTTATCGGAATTTGACCTACTTTTTGGTGACCCACTGTGATTGACAGTGGCTAACAGCTACTTCCATACACATTTGATCAGTTATTGCTCATGATCATCTTGATCCATTTAAGCTGTTCGACCTAATTGAGTAGACAAAGAAATGTGCAAGACATAGCTGAAAAGAAAACGAAGTTAAAATAGCAACAATTGCAAGCTTAACATACCCATAACACTTTAAAACACTTTAAAACCCTTGTGGTGATGAAGTAAGAATACAATTCATTACTCTCTATCTTGAACATAAGTGTTATACAGACGGCTAAGGGATAAAATATGCATATAACATATTTGGAAAAGAAAAAGAAGCTTGAAATAAAAGCCTATACTAAGGCGTCTGACCAGCATAATATAATCCTTCTTGGAGGAGGCTCGAGCTCTCTTATCAAGAGGTGTAGTTAATACACCTCTTGATAAAGTAAAGATTTTAATCAAGACATGCACTACCAACCCTTACTTTGCTCGTGGATGTCGTGAAAGACGACTAAGAGCCTTAACGACCTTTTTTTTTGCAGTGGGCTATCGATGCGTTCGTATAGCACGAAGAATTAGCACGCTTAAGTGGCAATGGGCAGGCCACATCGCTCGAAGAACCGACAACCGCTGGGGAAAAAAGGTTTCTAGAGTGGCGACCACGTACCGGACGACGCAGTGTGGGACGCCCCCCTACTAGGTGGACAGACGAGCTAGTGAAGTTTGCTGGGCGTCGTTGGATACAGGCGGCACAGGACCGCACTCTGTGGCGTAAAATGAGGGAGGCCTACGTTCAGCAGTGGACGGCAATAGGCTGAAATGATGATGATGATGATGATGATGGATGCGTCCTCGCCCCGCCAAATCGGTTCAGGGTGACGGAAGAGGCTACGCGTGACCCCATAGCCCCACTGTGCAACACCTCTCTTCACCGTGCGAGCGGGCCACCAGTATCCGATCTTTGTTTTCGGTGGCCCGGCCTTATAACGACCTGGGCCACTGGCTGGGACTCCATCTGATGCCGTGTGGTCAACAATTACATGCCCAAGGAGGGTTGACGTCTGGCGGCCAGTCATAAAACTATTGTCAATAACTTTTACAATATGTACTATGAAAGAAGAGTATATATTGTATCGACCCCAAGTAATTGGGATAAGAGTAGGAGAATGAATGATGTGACGTTAATACAACAAAACCTGTTGTCTCAAAATACAAATTTAAACTTATATAATAAAAAGTAATAAATATCCTTTTACGCTATATTCATTCACAAAGATATACGTAAAACCGAGATTTTAATACCATTTACAAATCTAACAAAGAAGATGGATATCTGATTAATCGGTTCATTTACATTGTCAATTCATCCATAACGAAAGGCACTAAATCCGGGGATAAAATCGTAAGAAAAATTTATAGTCGAAACTGTGCATCATAAATGAAGAAATGGATATCTGATGGATTTTATAGCTGACTTTTAGTAGCCACATTCTATATTTTGTTCACTGAATGTTGTTAAGAGGAATGAAAATTATTTTTGATTTCTAATGTTTACGCGAGTATTACACATTTGAAATAAAACTACTTTTACGGATTCTATCGCGTTTGTATTTGATTTTTAATTTCCTGACGTTTCGTACACTTTACAGTGATCATGTCCTCAGTCCTCCCGTGACCATGATTACTGTAAAGTGTTCGAAACGTCGGTAAATTAAAAATCAAATACAAACGCGATAGAATCCGTAAAAGTAGTTTTATTTCAAATATTTTTGAATTCAAATTACTTATGTCTTAGGGTCTTATACTAAATTCGGTTGATATCAGCATCCGGGCCCATATGAGGTATTTGGGCCTGGTGCTCGACGGGCGATGGTGGTTTCGGGAGCATTTCCGCAGACTCGCTCCACGGCTCGTCGGCGCGGCGTCCGCCCTATCTTGGCTTATGCCGAATGTGGGCGGACCGAGCGCTACCTGCCGACAGCTGTACGCAGGGGTCATCCGGTCGATGGCCCTGTACGGCGCACCGGTGTGGGCGGGATCCCTGACCGTCCGACTCAGGGCTCTTCTGTGGCGACCACAGAGGGCCATGGCGGTCAGGGCCATACGCGGGTACCGCACGGTGTCGACGGAAGCAGCGTGTCTATTGGCCGGGACCCCTCCATGGGACCTGGAAGCGGAAATGCTCGCCGGTTTGTATCGGCGGATGTTGGGGGTGCGAGCGGAGGGCGGTGTGGTCTCGTTGAGGGAGCACACCGCCTGGCGCGTCGACGCCCGCCGCGACGTCATTGCCCGTTGGGCAGTCCGGCTGGAGAGGCCTCGGTTCGGTGTGCGGACCGTGGAGGCCTTCCGGCCGGTGCTGATGCAGTGGCTAAAACGGCGGCACGGGGTGCTCTCCTTCCGACTGGTGCAGGTTTTGACGGGGCATGGATGCTTCGCCAAATACCTGCACACGGTCGTAAGGAGGGAGAGTACACCGTCCTGCCACCACTGCGATTGCGACGAGGACACGGCGCAGCATACGCTCGAGGTTTGTGCCGCTTGGGCAGAGCAGCGTCGTGAACTCGTCGCAATCATCGGTGCTGACCTGACGCTGCCGACCATCGCCAGGGCGATGCTCGACAGCGTCAGGAACTGGGACGCGGTCGCATCCTTCTGCGAGGCAGTAGTCTCGCGGAAGGAGGTGGCGGAGCGCGTGCGCGAGGAGCGTCTCCTCGACGACGCGAGCCGCCGCCGGCGACTGGGGCGGCGCAGGCGCGATTACTTGCGCCTGATGCCGCCCTAGCCGAGGCCGCGGGTGACTGGATCGGGGAATTAGTCCGTCACCCGCCGAGAGGCCGACCACGTGAGGAAAGACCGACATCCTACCCGAGGGGGGGACGTCGGTCGAGGAGAGGGTACTCCTCAGGGGTATTCCGTCGGGCCAACCACTGACGTCAAGTCACTCTGCTCCGGTGGTTGGCCCAACGACGAAGGCGACGTCACGGGTGGGTTACGAGTGTGCGCGCTTACGCCCCTCTGTCACCCCGGACGGAGTGGTGCGAGGAGTGTGCCGACCGTAACCCACCCCCCAAAAAAAAAAAAAAAAAAAAAAAAAAAAAAAAAAGGGTCTTATACTAATATGGTGACAGATTATAATAGAATTAGCAAATTATATTGTTATTACCTAGTTGTAGGACTACGCTGTCAACAATTTTGTGTCTATAGCCACGGACCCGTTCGTCCGGAGTAGTACTACACTCTCGCAGAAGATTGGCGATTGAGTAATGGCAATTTGTTATTGCGCTTCGTTCGTTGAGTGAGAGAGCCTAAAGCCCAACTGGGTGGGTTTGGGGTTTATATTGGTATGCAGCGGCCTAGCTATACCCTTGGTATTACCCTTGGGCGGTAGTAACACTTAACATCAGGTATGGTTGTTGGCCGTTTGCCACCAACTGCAATAAAAAAAATATTGCTTTACTACATGGAAATTCTTCAAGTTTAGTAAGATTCTATAAATAATAATAAAAACTTTATCTGCATAAATAAATAGTTTCTTTCATTTTAAATAAAAGCTTAACGTTTTGTAGTTCATAAGAATAGTAGCTAATAGGTATGCTAATGTAAATATAGTGGGTAATATGGCCTAATGGAATCAATGCCGGAATGTGAACAGCTAGAAGGCATTCGCCACACTTTTTTTTTTTTTTACAAGAATCCTGCTCTTCGTCGTGCGAGCGGGCCATCGGTAAACGATCTTTGTCTTCGGTGAAGGCATTCACCACCCTAGCATCTTTTTTCGTAAATTTTGTAATTATTGATAAAAATGGGTAATAGTTATTCAACACTGCTAATATAGTATGGTATACATCATGGGAAAATTAAAAAAAAATATTACTAATATTAAAAAAGCGTAACGTCGATAAATTAAAAATGAAATACAAAACGCGATAAATTTCGTAAAAAATAGTTTTATTTCAAATATGTAATACTCGCGTAAACATCAGAAATCATTACAAAAAAGCAATAATGCTGTAAATATTATAAATCTGCATCAATGCATACAGCATGTGCAGCAGTGGCGGCTACAAATACTAAAAACTCTTACATAGATCGTGTCGCATAAAACTACTGAGTGCTCTACTAAGTCCAGAAAAAACTTCATGTATTTCGTCTTGTCATAAAAACATTAATTACATTATTTATAGACATTTTGCTCGACGAAAGTCATCAGGTGATGATTTATAGCTGGTCGTACGATGCTGAACGTGATAATTAATAAACAAATACATATTACAATAACAAATAATCAAACGAAACTGTGAAGACAGAAGACAGAAAAGTGAAAATTACATGTTAGTTATACAGCAGCGAACAATAATAAAGTTTTAATCTCCTATTTGTTACGTTTAAACATTATTTAAATGAACCAATTAAGTCTTAAATGAAAATATCAATTAACTAAAACAATTACAGTTGAATCGAATTACTATTGAAAGGATTGAGTATAATAAAATTCTAAATTAGATATTTTGCATTCCTTGTAAACAATCATTATACAAATTATAAACATCACAAATATACTTCTTCAAGATTTTTATTAAAGACAATCACTCTGCACTAGGGAAATAATCCTTGTATTGCGGGGTACTTGACAAACATATAATTACGAAGATACATTACACCCAGAATCAGAACAACACTTTTTTGGATAATTTCGACAAAGTTTGCTCTGCGTGGGCATCAAACCCATGGCACTGACATCGGAAGATCAGTGTCTTAACCAGTACGGCATATGTGGAGTGAAGTTCTTTTAGATACTTTTCCTTCTAGATTGGTATTACGTATTTGGTTGCAAATACAATGACCTCAACATTGTTCATGGGTGTCGTAAAACACGACTAAGAGCTTTACGTTGACCTGAGCCATCTTCATCTGATTGGTCAACAATGATATTCCCAAAGAGATTTCAAGTTTGGTAGGTGCCTGGTAATAAAACCATTGCCAATAACTATTTGTATACGATAGAACAAAAGTTCATATTGTATCGACTAATTGAAGATAAGAACAAATTGATGATAATTTCAAACATTGTGTTTTTTTAACTACAAATTGTAGTTTCATCTAGACAACTTCATCTACTGTAAGACGTAGACTGAACGAGTGGGTAATATCGCTACGATGATCAGGCGGATTTGCAATCACAATTAATGTTACATGTGAATTAAATTTGCCTGAAAGTGGGTTGCCATAGGTACCATGTATGCTCCCTATGTATTTGCCTACGGTAAAGGGTGAGGCTCCATCATACCCTTAACTCATCACCACATAGCCCACAGTATATATTGTTAATTAAATCATCTTTTTTAAAGACAACCATGAACTAAAAAAATAATTATTGTATTATGGGGGACTTTAGAAACATGTAATTAACAGATGCCAATTATATCCGGACTCAGAATAATTTCTGGATGGCACAAAATAATATCCTGAGCAGGAATGAAACCATCGATATTGACACGGTAGGTCAGAATTCTTCATCATCATCATCAGCCTATAGACATCTTATGCTGGATGCAAACCTACTCAAAGGCTAAAAATGCCATAATTATCATCCTTTGGAAACGGATTGACCTCCAAGATTGGTGATATACGTTTCTCCAAAAAGGGTGTTATTACCTATTATTCTTGTGATTCATTTACTATTTATATCCCAAGTGAAAGCAAGGGGGTGATATATAGCTAATTCATCACCACTCGAGTATTATATTCCTAAGTTAGTATCTCAGTAGCGGACTACGCTTTTTGAAACCTCATAGTCATAAGAACATCACCTCATAACAGCTTTCCACTTTAGTCAGATATTGCTATATCTAAACATGAACTAGTAAACATAAACATGCTATATCTAGCTATATTTATAGCTATATTTAAATATAAACATGAACATGCGAAAGTGGAAGGATGTAGGTACCGGGGAAGACCGAGACTAACTTACCTAGACCAGATTGGTCACGTACTGAAGGAAGGTAGAGTCAAGAGTCTCCGAAACCGGCATGCGTGTATGAAGAGAATTATGAATGTTGAGGAAGCGAGTGAAGTATGCAAGGATAGAGTTCTGTGGCACTCTGGTCTCTCTGCCTACCCTGCAAGGGATATGGCGTGATGATATGTATGTAAACATGAACTAATAGAGCCTTAGTAGAGCCTTTTATCGTCAGTAATAAATATGTCATGTTTCTCTAACCGATCGGATCTCCTTATGTCAGCCGTTTAAACTAATGGTATATACCTGTAAACTTCACTTCGAAGAACGAATTTATTGTCTAAACTTTGAGTGCAGTTAAGCTATTCAGAATGTTGCAATTACGTTGTTATACAAACATTGTTGGGTGATCTTAATGTCTTGTCTGGCTTTACTGGTCGGAATATATTTTTAAAGTGATATTTACTTGAGTTAAAGTTGTGCTGTAAAACAACATAGTACGGTATGGTAACGGTCTTTGGAGTATGTAGTTTAATACAATTCAAAGTTATATAAGACACAAACAAGGCTATTATTACAATGCTAGTCAAATTTAATATTCTAATAGTTTCTAAGCTTTGTAAATTGGCTTTTATTGACTTAGTTTACAAGATATTTTTGCTGTGGCAAGATATGGAAAGTAAAGAAATAAAATGAAAGAAAGACAAATATTTCTTCTCATTTGAATTTCAAAGAGTATTGTTATCGTCGGTTAGTTTTAAAGCCTTCTCTGACTCTGGCTACAGTATAACAAGAAAGTAGATACACAATATGAGACTTGTACTATTCTTTGTGTTTAGGAGGGCACAGGGACGGCTCTAGCACATGTAGCGCCCGGGTGCAATCAATGACCTAGCACCCTCTTGTATCAAAATTCGTGAACAAAATGGAATAGGTTGATAGCAACACGTTCGACTAAACGCCGAACCTCGCTGGAATGCGTCGGCGCATGATTAATCTCGTTGTTTTGACACGAAACCAGGTAAACACGATAGAATTATGAAGTTATAGTGAGCATGGCGACAAAACAACCTACCCAAACCTGTCAAATAACGCACTCACAACGTTTATAAATGATTAGGTACTCTGTGTACGGCGCGCCCGCTCCGTGCGGAGCGCTACAGTGGAGATTCTAAATGTCCCGAGCGGCTTTCGGCGCCCCTTAACACTCAGCGCCGCACCCTCTGCACCATAGGTAAAGCAGCCCCCCTTTTTTTTTTTTTTTGCGGTGGGCTATGGACGTCGCACCCCGCCAAATCGGTCCGGGGTGACGGAAGAGGCGGCGCGCAACCCCATTGACCCACCCTGCAAGCACCTTTTTCGTCCTCACGCGGTGGCCTCACGTCAGGTGACCGGACAATTCCCCGGTCCGATCACCCGAAGCCTCGGTTAGGGCGGCATCAGGCGCAGGTACTCGCACCTGCGCCGCCCCGGCCGCGGGCAGCGGCCCGGGTCACGGGAATCCTCCCGGGCCCGTTGCGTCGCCTACTTCTGCGAGATGACAGCCTCGTAGAAGGCGGCGACCGCGTCCCAATTCCTGACGCTGTCGACCATCGCTCGCGCAACAGCCGGCAGCGTCAGGTCGGCACCGATGACAGCGACGAGGTCACGGCGCTGCCCGTCCCAGCCCGAACATACCTCGAGCCTATGTTGCGCCGTGTCCTCGTCGCTACTGCAATGGTGGCAGGACGGAGTCCACTCCCTCCGCACGACCGTGTGCAGGTACTTGCCGAAGCAACCATGCCCCGACAAGACCTGCACCAACCGGAAAGCGAGACTCCGTGCCGCCGCTCCATCCACTCCATCAGTACGGGGCGGAGGGCCTCAACGGTAAAAACACCGTGTCTAGGCCTCTCCAGCCGCATAGCCCAACGGGCGATGACTTCTCGGCGGGCGTCCTCGCGCCAGGTGGCTATCTCGTTGAACGATGGGGAGCAACCCTCTTCGCGCATTGAGGTAACCCGCCGGTAGAGGTCGGAGAGCATCTCCGCCTCTAGGTCCCACGGGGGTGTCCCGGCCAATAGGCATGCCGCCTCGGTAGACACCGTGCGGTACCCGCGAATGGTTCTGACCGCCATGACCTTCTGTGGCCTCCACAGAATAGCACTGAGCTGGGCGTTCAGAGCCCTCGCCCACACGGGTGCGCCGTACATGGCCATTGAGCGGATCACCCCCGCATACAGCCGTCGGCCCTCAAAACTGGGTCCGCCAACGTTCGGTATGAGCCGAGAAAGGGCGGACGCTGCGCCGACCAGCCGGGGAGCAATTTGACGAAAATGCTCCCGGAACCACCATCGCCCGTCGAGCACCAGACCCAAGTACCTCATATGGGCCTGGATACTGATGTGGATGAAGTTGACGACTAACGAGGCGCCGATGGGCAACCTCACACGGGGCCCGTAGGGCCTCCGTCTTGTTTAGGGCCACCCTGAGCCTCAGCGCCTCAATTCGCCTGACCATCTACTCGGTGCCGAGAGTGCCCAGGCTCGCCGCCTCTTCGAGTGTCCTGCCCCGGGGTGTGACGAGCGTGTCGTCAGCATAGCAAATAACGCTCAGCCCAGGGGGAGACTCCCTCTCAACACCCAGTCGTAACCGATGTCCCACAAAGTCGGCCCCAGAACCGACCCCTGCGGAACACCGCACGACATGGGCGTCCGCACAATGTCCCCTGTGGGGCTCGCGTAGAGAACACTGCGCCCCTCCAAATAGTCTGCCACTGCTAGTGGTGGCAAACGAGCAAGCAGCACACCTGATGGTAAGTGTCACTGCCGCCCATGGACCTATGCAATACCAAGGGTATAACTAGGCTGCAGCCTACCAATATAAACCTTGAGGTTTATATTGGTAGGCAGGTAACCCACCCAATTGGGCTTCCGGCTCTCTCGCTCACCGAACGAAACGCACGTTAGTAACAATAGCACGTTGCCATTACTTATACGTCGATCTTCTGCGAGCGTGTGGTACTACCCCGGATGGACCGGCCCGTGGCTGCAGACAGAGAACTGTCAACATCGTGGTCCTACCACAGTAAAACATCAAAGTAATATGTATAATAACAAAAGTAGCGCAATAACTATAACTGATATCTTCTATCTACTATAAATATTATTTAAATATAACTTCGTAATATTCATAGTACTTGGTGATTGGCAGTTATCTCAAATGTGTGTACAGATAATGAGGTCACACCACCATAAAACACCTCACCACATTAAGAAATAAATCTTTATGTCGCGGGAGTCTCACAAACGTTTCATAGACAAGGAACAATCATTTAAGCATCAGAAATATATTTGTTCTATGTAGGGATCGAAACGCTGACACTCAATACGAGAAGTTGGCAATTAGACTAAACCGCCATCTCTGCAGTCTTTCAGTTTCAGTCATAGGTAAAGCAAAATCTCTTATGAGTAATTGCTATAAGCAAATTGAACGAGTAAAGTTCTAAAAGTCAACACGATGTCTATTTCGATAAAAATTAAAAAAGCTAGCTAACAGACGTTCTTTTGTATAAATAAAAAAAAATATAACTCGATAGCACCGCCACCTACTGGATTTTGTATGCATTGTTATAGTGATCAAAACCACCTTCGCAATATTATTGCCTCTCTAATTAAAGTGCCTAAAAGCAGAATTTGAAACCATCCAACTAATGTATAGTTAGATGGTTTCAAATTCTGAAACAGACATACAAGTAGGTAGGAACCATTTTTGTTTTATTTATACAGATAGGTGACATCTATACAGATGGGAGGAGAATTTTCTTACTCCTTAGAGGATAAAAGCTATAAAGCTATAATATATTTTATTACCAACATGTCTTTTATTACTTGTCCTCAAAATGTAAATTCAATTTACATGGTTGCAGTTTCCCACTTCACTTTTGTTCCAATAAACTTTATTCAGTTTATTGAGTTTCATATTTAAATGCAAATGTAATATGTCTTATCAAAGCCTAGTTTTTACTATATACAAAATTATTACAATTATATATACATACATATCATCACGCCATATCCCCTGCAGGGTAGGAAGAGAGATCAGAGTGCCAGAGAACTCTATCCTTGCATACTTCACTCGCTTCCTCAACATTCATAATTCTCTTCATACACGCACGCCGGTTTCGGAGACTCTTAACTCCACCTTCCTTCAGTACGTGACCAATCTGGTCTAGGTAGGTTAGTCTCGGTCTTCCCCGGTACCTACATCCATTGTATATCTTCTTAACCAGACGTTCGTTCGGCATTCTTTCCACATGTCCGAACTATCAGAGCATTCCCTATCACATCTTTACACCAATACTCTCTTTCATACCTACTCGCTCTCTTACGTCGTCATTACGAATGCGATCTGTCAGCCTAACTCTACAGATTTTCCGTAGAGATTGCATTTCAACCGCATTAATTTTACTTTCATACTCTTTTCTGCATACCCAACTCTCGCTTCCATATAGTAATGTTGGGACAAGCACTGCGTTATGTATTGCTACACGTGCCTTCTGGCTAAGGTGGTGGCTACCAAAAAATTGTCCCAACGCTCTGTTCACTCTATTTCCCGCATCCACTCTTCGCTCTATATCAGTGGTGTACGTCGTCGTTACGAATGCGATCGGTCAGCCTAACTCCACAGATTTTGTATATAAATATTATTTAGGGTATTTTTGGGTTTGTATTTGATTTTTATCTACCCTATGTTTCGAACACTTTTCAGCGTTCATACTAAAATATTTTACGCACATCATGTCTTCGTTATTACAGAGTATTTTTGTCTATCTGCAACACTAATACTTTTTTTAACCACTTTTTGATTTAAATTTATTGCTAGTACAAAAAGAAAATTAAGTCTTTTTTTATTTCGATTAGTTATTATATCACACAAAAGATAATTTATAGATTTAAAAGATACCTTATTATTCTCTATAATATTTCACTATAACCCTCTTTTAGATCCGTAGTTGCAATAGCATATACAGACATGTATAAAACATTTCTTCGTAACTATGGCTGAAGTAAAGGTTTATTTATAAACAGAAATAGTTCTACAATAAAAATAAAAAATAATACAGAATAGTTTACCAAAAACCCTCAAGTTCTTTGTTATCAGATCTAGAAAACAACTCGAACTAAGTTTAAACAACTTGGTAAATCGTTTTAAAATTTTCTACACAACTCTGATGTTATCACAGCTTTATGTTTTTTTTTTATTCTTTAATGTTATATTCAGTAATATATTCAGATTTTTTAAAGTTGTTAGCTGTGTGGTAGCGGCTACGAATACTACCATCCCTTACTTTGCTCGTGGATGTCGTAAAAGACGACTAAGAGCCTTATAATGACCTAGGTCAACTCCATCTGATGCCGTTTGATCAATAATTGCATTCCCTAGGAGGGTTGACGACTGGCAGGCGGCCGGTCATATAACTATTGCCAGTAACTTTTACAATATGTAGGTACTATGAAAGAGAAGTACATAAAGTATCAACCCGAAGTAATTGGGATAAGAGTAGGAGGATGATGATTCAGATTTTTTTAAACTACGACAAAGTGCGATTTCACTCATTCATTACATCAGCTGATCTCTTCTAGGGTGTGAAAATGCCATAATCGCAACGCTTGGGAGGTGGTTACGTGATCAGAGTTGATGTAATAAGTAGCTTGGAGAATATTGTTACCCATTTCTGGGATACCTCAGCCCTCAACACATTCTGTTGTTGAGTACATCAACCCATTCTGTTAACTACCGCAGAAACTTATGTTGTAGTGACATATTTTATTATTAATCCGTTACTACATTGAGATTTTAAAAACAGTGGGGCAAATATGAAAATTTGTGTCAAAGTATTCATATTGTTATTAACGTCAATTTGTATAGAATTTTGGACAGCACCTCTAGCGCGCGTAATTGAAACTAGTTTCGGTATCATGAACAAACACCGATTATAAGAACACAATAATAACTACTGAATATACTATTTTTAATACAAACGCAAATAACATCATCAGGCAATCCAAAACTATTACAGTATATTATATTTCCCTTTCTTTCTCGCATGTGTAGAATCAGGAAATGTGTAAATGAAGCAGAATAGAGATATATATATTATTAGAGATCAGATAGGATGCCCGCGACCCGGGCCGCCGCCAGCGGCCGGGACGGCGCAGGCGCGAATATCTGCGCCTGATGCCGCCCTAACCGAGGCTTTGGGTGATCGGACCGGGGAATTGTCCGGTGTCACCCGACGCGACGCCCCGATGGCGAAGGATATCGGGGCGTCGGCACGAGAGGAACCCATAAGGGTAAACCGCCGGGCGGGCCACCGAAGACAAAGATCGGGTAACGGTCGCCCGCTCGCACGGCGAAGAGAGGTGCTTGCAGGGTGTACCCATGGGGTTGCGCGCCGCCTCTTCTTGTCGCCCCGGATCCATGGTCCATCTTGCAAAAAAAAAACATAAAAACGCACTAAAAGAGCTTCATGACAGTGAGCACCAGCGCTCTCTTTAGGAAAAATAACACTGATACGATGATGATGATGGAAAAATAACACCGATCGCCAGGCCTGATGATTAAAAAACGTGTTATGGTATTTTTTCTCCTTGTGGGAAGTCCAAGCGTCCCAATAGACGCCTATAAACTATAGGATGGATAAATAAAATATCATCGTCATCATCATTGTAACTCATATATATTTCACTACTGGGCTCGAGCCTCCTCCATAATAGAAGATTAATTGCCTCCGCTGGTCAGAAGGGTTGGTATAGGGTTTTAGTTCTTTGTCTTGCAAACAACATATTTGCATATCCTCAGCAGTGTTTTACTACACCCACAAGAAAGAGTGGGGGTAGTGAATTGTATTCTTACTCCGTCACTACACGAAAAATACGCATACCTACATACATATGTTACTAGCCTAAATAAAATATATCGACCATGAAGCAATATTTCTATCTCTTTATTTATTTACGTATTTTTATTTGAATTATTGATTTTATATTCTCGTGTGTTTTGTGTGGCAAGAATTTTTTTTTTTTAATACTTGATAACTCTATATGATAAGTTGTAAACAACAGTATATATTCTTCATTCGTGTTTTTTTCATGTCTTTATTTTATCATCACTTTTTCATGTCAACTTTGACTCTTATTTAATAGTGCATGAGTCACATCCTTCAGTAAATAGCGTTTTGGGTTATAAACAAATATAAAATGCTGGCAAGATAATTGGATTAATTTTAACCACCATTTGGATATTTTTAGGACTAGTTCAAACTTAGGCAAATTAAGTTTGAATCAGTTCTAGAAATATCTGGTCATAAGTAAGAACTTCAACTCATCTATGTTTAAGAATAAACCATGCCACTTATTCTTGAGATTTTTAAATAAACTAGCTTAGAAAGTCAGCTCGGTTTCACGATAAGAAAGCTATTTTAATATACATAATGTATCTGTCACTGTTTTAAAACTTCTCGCTTCAGTGTGACACTTTTAAATTGCATTTTTACGCGACGTTTTAAATGCGGACACATTTCGGTTAAGGTCGTCCAACTGAAGTACGATTAGGATACAAATTACCATAAAAACTTGGGTCAAGTAATCTAACGATTTTATTGTTTCTTTATAATTTCTTTTTTAATAATTAATTTTACCATTATTGTAATTTTCCCCTGTCATCTGATCTCTCAAGCCCATAGGTGATAATTTCTTAGGACAATATCAAATATCTGATTATTTTAGTGTACCGATACCACATATAAACATAAATAGCATGAAAACCAGCATTTAGAGTTCTTTACAGTATTATTTTTATTCAAGGCGGAATAAATTCTTGTAGAGCATGTGAACATGTACCTAGTTTTCGTCACAACATACATATTTATCCTTAATTTAAAATTAACCTTTCATAGTTTACAATGAATGCTGTTCACAAAAATGAAAGATCCGTAGATACAATAGCAAAAGAGATGGACTGAATTATTGATTACTTTTTATTGATTTAGCGTCTAACGTACTTAGTTATTTATAAAAACTTATAGCTCAGCAAAACAATATTGCCAAACGTAGATAAAATACTAAATCAACAAAATGTAATTAGTAATTAAAATTATTGGACCGTGTTAACGGAACAATGTGCAAACATTTTTTCGTGTATTGATGGAGTTAGGGCACAGTTCACTATTCAGTAGTGAAATATATATGAGCTGAGATGGTGAATGTATAAACATTTTTTGTTAGAGAGTGTATAAAACGTCTCTAACAATGACGAAAATACAAGTGCTAATTTGGTTAATGTAGATACCTACTTACACTGGCCTAATTGATAAAGTAACTGGAATGGTTTTTCAATAGATTTAGTTTCAATTTCTATATGGTGTAATCATTTTTCATTTTATCTTCATCATCATCACAGCCCATATATCACGCACTGTTGAGCTCGGGCCTCCTCCGTTATGGGAGGGAACTTAACCTACAATACCGTGTTGGTCAGACGTGTTGGTATAGGGTTTTGTTATGAGCTTTCCTTCTCTTGCATAGATATTATATGCATTTTATATCCCTTAGTCGTCTCTTACGATCACCCACGGGTAAGATAGGGGGTGGTGAATTGTATTCTTACTCCGTGTCACCACACGGATAACTTTTTCGCTAATACACATACATACATATCATCACGCCATATCCCTTGCAGGGTAGGCAGAGAGAACAGAGTGCCAGAGAACTCTATCTCTGCATACTTCACTCGCTTCCTCAACATTCATAATTCTCTTCATACACGCTCGCCGGTTTCGGAGACTCTTGACTCCACCTTCCTTCAGTACATGACCGATCTGGTCTAGGTAGGTTAGTCTCGGTCTCCCTCGGTACCTACATCCTTCCACTTTCGCATTGTATATCTTCTTAACCAGGCGTTCGTTCGGCATTCTTTCCACATGTCCGAACCATCGGAGCATTCCCTTTCGCATCTTTACACCAATACTCTCTTTCATACCTACTCGCTCTCTTACGTCGTCGTTACGAATGCGGTCGGTCAGCCTAACTCCACAGATTTTCCGCAGAGATCGCATTTCGACCGCATTAATTTTACTATCATACTCTTTTCTGCATACCCAACTCTCGCTTCCATACAGTAATGTTGGGACAAGCACTGCGTTATGTATTGCTACACGTGCCTTCTGGCTGAGGTGGTGGCTGCCGAGAAGTTGCCCCAACGCTCCGTTCACTCTATTTCCCGCATTCACTCTTCGTTCTATATCAGTGGTGTACCTTCCATCTCGGCTAAATCCACATCCAAGATATACAAATTCATCCACTTGCTCTAGTACATCATTACCTATTGTTACTCTTACATCTGTTCTGGTTTTATCTCTTTCAAAGACCATTATTTTGGTTTTGCTCACATTCACGCGTAGACCCCTTTTCTTACAATCTTCTGTCATTGTGTCGACTAGGGTCTGCAGGTCAGTTGCTGACTGTGCCAGCAGGACTGCATCATCTGCATAAAGCAGAGCAGTGACCACTGAGTCGCCCATCTGGACTCCCACATTCATATCGTTCAACCTTTGGAGACATTTATCCAGATATATGATAAACAGCCTGGCTGACAGAACGCACCCCTGCTTAACGCCGATATTGACGTCAAACCAAGGCGACATTCCATCATCCAGCCGCACACAGGCTCTACAGCCCATATAACTGGACTGCACAGCCTGTAGCAGTTTACCGCTAATACCATACTCCGGTAAAATGTCCCAAAGTTCCTTTCGTACAACCGTGTCAAAAGCTCTCTCCAGATCCACAAAACTGCAGAAAACCCTCTGACCTAGAGCCAGATGCTTCTCCACAATGTTGCGCAGAGAGAACACTTGATCCATGCATCCCCTTCCACTCCTGAAACCTCCTTGTGTCTCACACAGTAAACCATCGGACACCATCCTCATTCTCCTTTCAATAATTTTTCCATACACTTTTGCTGCCAAACTGGTCAAGCTTATGGCTCTGTAATTTGCGCAGTCATAACGTGAACCCTTGTTTTTAAACAAAGGCACGATGACTGCGCTATTCCAGTCCCTGGGAACCATTCCTGAGCTCCAACATAGATTGAGGAGCAACAGGAACGCCTCCCAGACACAAGAGCCACCAAGCTTGATCATCTCGACAGACACCATATCAATGCCCGCTGCCTTACCATTTTTCAAACTTCTTATCGCCCATTCAACTTCATCCATACTGATGCCATCGGAGGACGCCGTTGTCGAATGTTGATCTACCAAACCACATCCAACACCGGCGCCAACCGTAGCATCCGCATACATATCGCCAAAATATTCACTCCATCGGCTTAACACGTCTTGTGTTTGTGTAAGAATGTCTCCACCTTTAGACCTTATTTTATTCATTCTGAAGGCTGACCAACCACCCCGAGACTTCTTCACCTCCCTCCAAAAGAGTTTGGTGTTACCCTCGAAGTTTTTAGTCAGCCTATCTTCTGCACTCATACTTGCTCTATCCCGTTTCTCTTTCACTAAGGCCTTGGTGTCATTCTTACATTGCCGATATATTTCTTTCTTCTGTTCAGTCATACTGTCATTCAGATTCAAAGAAGAGACATAGTCCAGCCACGCTTTCTTCTTTTGCTCTACGGAAGCTGCCACTTCCGCATCCCACCATGCATCACCATTTGTTTTTCTATGCTTCTTTGAACTTCCACATACTTCTTTCGCTGTATCTACCATACTCTCTTTCAATACTCTCCAGCATTCTTCAATGTCCGATTGCGGCTGGCTTGCCATCGTCAGCCGTTCTCGGACACCCTCTGCATACTTTTCTCTTACAAACTCTTCTTGCAACCTTTCAACCTTTATTCTTTCAAGCCCTCCGAAGTGGACACGCTCTCGCCAGTGCCTCCACTTTCTGAACAGACCACTAAATCTCGCAATAACGAGATAGTGGTCCGTGTCGACTGTGGGGCCCCTGTAGGCTCTTGCGTCCAATATTTTGCTTCGGAGGCGACTGTCTACCAATATTAAATCTATTATGCTTTTCTGTTCATTCCTTCTCCATGTATACATATGGATGTCCTTATGTTGGAAAAATGTGTTTGACACAATAAGGTTTCTCTCCATGCATACATCCGCTATGAGCCTACCTGCGTCGTTCACTCTCTTATCACCAAATGGACCAAGTACGTCCTCATAGTCGGGACGCTTGGTCCCCACCCATCCGTTCAAATCTCCGCATACAATCACGCGTTCACTGGTTTCTGCCATATCCAGAACTGCCCTAACATTGTCCCAAAACTTCTCTAGGTCTGATGCCACCGAGGATCCTACGGGAGCATATGCTACAACCATGAATACCTTGGTCACACCTAGTTTTATACGGACCCAGAGAAGTCTGGGATCATACATTCCGTAATCCTTCACACCTGAGGCCAAGCGAGAGGACAACAACACTCCTACCCCCATGCTGGCTCGATCGCTCTGTGGTACACCAGACCACAGAGCCATCCCGCCACCAGGAAGATCGCAGGCGTCGCTGCCCCTTCGCTTGGTCTCTGTTACACAGAGCACGTCTAGCTGTTTGTCCGCCATGACGGATATCAGCTCGTGCAATTTACCTTCCACACAACCTCTTACATTCCACGTGCCCACCCGGCACTCCGTTCTCCTCGACTCGCCTAACTGGGCAAGGCGTGATGGGTGGCGGCCCCCATCGCCGCAACTGCCGATGTTCGTACCGACGGGGGCGGGTCGGTACGCGTCGCCTCCGGGGGACGCCCTAACCCGCATTGCGGTACGCATATCGAGCCGGATTAGCAGTCTAATTAGACTGGCAGGGGACGCGAACGAGCACGCTCCGGACTATGCCCCCCTAATAAATAAGGTAATTTTCGCTAATAAATAAGGTATTGAAAATTTGTTATTTTCGTTTGAAAGATTCAAACTCTTATGCAGTGGTTTGTATATCTCTTAATTATTAATCATTGTTAGCAATTGAATATACTTAAATACATTGTTGATATTTTCAAAATTGCATTAATCATGGAAAAAAATCTTTTACAGCGAGTATTGTTTCAAATCCATGACTTACTCCTTTCAAGTATTAGTAACTGCTATTTAAACGCATAGCTATTCGCACCATTAAGCAATATCATCATCAACTTGCTCTTATCCCAATCTATTTGGGGTCGACGCAATATGTCTTCTCCTTCCATACAACTCTATCAGACGTCATCTCTGTGGTTTTACCATTAAGCAATATATGTACTAAAAAACATGTAGGCTCTCTTATATAACCGTGTGTATACTTTAATATAAATTTAGTTCTAGCAATACTAGGCGAATAGAGTATAATTGACTCTGTGCAATCCTCTGAGGTGCTAGTTGATTAAAGTGGCCGCTATATTATTTCTTTGCTTAAGCTTTCAAGTTGTTTGCTATTGAAAAGCTCACAATTCACGTTAGATAAATTGAGCTTGAATACTAAAGTTCTGTTTTAAAATTAGTTTCAAATTGTTTGCATGAAGCATCAGTGTAATAGTGATAATATTAATATTAAAATAGTAGTAATACTGTCACCTATATGGATTCTGCGCATACAGGGTTTTTTATCTTTAAGGCAATTTCTATCACCATCATCATCACAGCCTATAATGTTTCGTTTCGAGTTTTCCTTCTCTCGCATAGATGTTATAATTATGCATTTTATATCCCTTAGTCGTCTCGTACGATCACCCACCGGAAAGATATGGGGTGGTGAATAGTATTCTTACACCGTCACCACAAGAAAAAATGTTTATCTATCAAGATTTACTTGCGTGTAATAATAATTTGCAATAATTATTTAATTTAATTATAATAAATTTATTTAAATGCATGATTGATATATTAATGGAGATGCCTTACAAATCTTTGAAATCAATTCTTAATTAGAACGGATATTTAAACGAAACATAAATTATTGAGAAATATTGATGACCTCGTATTTGAAGGCTCTCATTTAAATGCTCATGGACATATTAAATGTGCTTTTCCCGTGAACGTCGCATACTTTTGAGTTTCGTAAAAGATCAATAAGAACTTTTATATTGACCTGGGTCAACCTAGGATATGTGGTAGCGGCTATGACTACTACTAACCCTCACCTTGCTCGTGGATTTCTTACAAGACGACTAAAAGCTTGGGCTAAATCCAACTGATGTTGATTGATCAACAATTACTTTTCTATACGGACAACGGCATCAGGCAGGCGACGGGTCATAAAATTATTGCCATTAATTTACTCGTAACAATATTTATGATGGAAGAATATTACACATTGCATCTACCCCAAGTAAGTGGAATAAGAGCAGGTTAATGATGATGATGATAACTAAGGTATTTTACATACATACATACATATCATCACGCCATATCCCTTGCAGGGTAGGCAGAGAGAACAGAGTGCCAGAGAACTCTATCTCTGCATACTTCACTCGCTTCCTCAACATTCATAATTCTCTTCATACACGCTCGCCGGTTTCGGAGACTCTTGACTCCACCTTCCTTCAGTACATGACCGATCTGGTCTAGGTAGGTTAGTCTCGGTCTCCCTCGGTACCTACATCCTTCCACTTTCGCATTGTATATCTTCTTAACCAGGCGTTCGTTCGGCATTCTTTCCACATGTCCGAACCATCGGAGCATTCCCTTTCGCATCTTTACACCAATACTCTCTTTCATACCTACTCGCTCTCTTACGTCGTCGTTACGAATGCGGTCGGTCAGCCTAACTCCACAGATTTTCCGCAGAGATCGCATTTCGACCGCATTAATTTTACTATCATACTCTTTTCTGCATACCCAACTCTCGCTTCCATACAGTAATGTTGGGACAAGCACTGCGTTATGTATTGCTACACGTGCCTTCTGGCTGAGGTGGTGGCTGCCGAGAAGTTGCCCCAACGCTCCGTTCACTCTATTTCCCGCATTCACTCTTCGCTCTATATCAGTGGTGTACCTTCCATCTCGGCTAAATCCACATCCAAGATATACAAATTCATCCACTTTGCTCTAGCACATCATTACCTATTGTTACTCTTACATCTGTTCTGGTTTTATCTCTTTCAAAGACCATTATTTTGGTTTTGCTCACATTCACGCGTACTACTAAGGTATTTTTATGTTTATTACCGAATACTTCTTTAATCATCATCATCACAACCCATAAATGTGCCACTGTTGGGCTCGGGCCTCTTCCATAATGGGAGGGAAATTAACCTACTATACCGCGCTGGTCAGACGTGAAACTTTTATACAAATGTACATGCCGGCCTCATCGTACATCAATAAATTACATACTACTTAAAACGATTTTTTTTGTGGGGGATGGGCTACGTTCGGCGCACTCCTCGCACCACTCCGTCCGGGGCGACAGGGGGGCGTAAGCATGCACACCCGTAACCCACCCGTGAACCTCGCCTTCGTCGTTGGACCGGCCGACGGAGCAGCGTGAACTTGTCCACAGTGGCCGGCCCGACGGAATACCCCCTGAGGGGTACCCTCTCCTTAAGCGAAACATCTATGCCCCGTCAAAACCTGCACCAGTCGGAAGGAGAGCACCCCGTGCCGCCGTTCCAACCACTGCATCAGCACCAGCCGGAAGGCCTCCACACACACCACGCACACCGAACCGAGGCCTCTCCAGCCAGACTGCCCAACGGGCAATGACGTCTCGGCGGGCGTCGACGTGCCAAGCGGTGAGCTCCCTCAATGAGACCACACCGTCCTCCGCTCGCACCCCCGACACCCACCGATACAAATCGGCGAGCATATCCGCCTCCAGGTTCCACAGGGAAGTCCCGGCCAACAGGCACGCTGCCTCCGTCGCCATGGCCCTCTGTGGTCGCCACAGAAGAGCCCTGAGTCGGACGGTCAGGGACCCGGCTCACACCGGTGCGCCGTACAGGGCCATCGACTGGATGACCCCCGCGTACAGCTGTCGGCACGTAGCGCTCGGTCCGCCCACATTCGGCATAAGCCACGAAAGGGTGGACTCCGCGCCGACGAGCCGCGGAGCGAGCCTGCGGAAATGCTCCCGAAACCACCAATGTCCGTCGAGCACCAGGCCCGAAACGTAATATAGCAAACCTTATTAACCTATAGGCTGCTTCAGAATTAAGTGATGACAATATGTGATGAATCATATACAAAGCTATATCACGCATATTTACATTTAACTGCATAATAAAATTCTCTCTAGTAGACTGAAATCTAGAGCATTTTGACAATAAGTGGATGACATCTTCTATAGTGACACATACGTCACAATTCAGCGAAGTACTTTTTTTCATTAGAAACCCAGCTTATAATATTAAACAGAAGTACTTCATATATACTGTGTTAATTCATGTATTTATATTATTAAATAAAAAATATAAAACCTCTTATCAAATTTTAAAACCCCATCAAAAAGTCTACACACATAATAAAAATATAACCAGAAAAAAAAGTGAGATATTTGTAATGTATTTATTACATGAATTTATTTCGCCTTGGCTATTTATTTTTTTATAATAAACAAAGCTAAAAGTGGAATGTACAAGCGTTTTATGTTTAGTATCACGCAATGCTTTTGTTTTATTTGTAAAGGGTTTATGGGAGTTTTGACTTCAGAAATGTAGTTGTGACATAAAATACGAGAATTAGTATTCTCTTTTCGCTCTGTAATAACTTTTGACTCGTTGTTTTAACGCGAGAATTGTAATATTTATGTTTTTATGTAACTATACGATATGCTTTTTTAAAGGCTATAGTTTGATAGTTCATGTGTGTGTGTTTTTTATATAGAGACAGAAAGTCTTCTGACTTCGTTTCTCATACATGTATGGTGACTAGTTAGCTAAGCTGTTGTAGTAACTTGTATTAAAAGTACCAGTTCGTCTTTTGATTTATGAGCAATTATTAATTATAATGGTAACAATTTGTGAAATAATAATATAAAGTGAAAATAATGAAATGAAAAGTTAATGTGTGAGCATGCGTTTATATATGTATTATATATATGTAGTAATTGTATTATTAAGTATTTTTTTTTATATACTGTTCTTTATTCCCTCTTTTATTTGTCTCTTTTATTTATTCTTCAAATGCTTTTAAATCATTAAAAAAATTAGTTACCTCGAATAAATTGCAGTATACAATAAAATAGCCTCATTGTACCAACTTCAAATAATGCTTTTGTTTTACTCTTATACTAATAAATAGGGTGAGAATTATTGTATTGTATTGTAATACAGCCTGTCTATGTCATCCGGGGCAATGAAATAACTACGTTATCCGTCATTGGCTATACGGATATTTTACCCCTGTTTTTTGTTCTCGTAGACTATGACAGGCCCAAACGCCTGTCACACCCGTTCGTCATCTGGGATAACAATAAAACAGCATATGCTGCCAAAGTGTTGCTCTCTCTCTTTCTTCTTTTGAATGGACCTTTGAAATTGTATACGTTCACATTCAGTGGCTTAATCGCTGACCTAGACTGCAAATATCAAATATGTATATTAAATAAATTCTGCATAAACAGTTCCAATTTGGTAGCTATTGTCCCAAATATTTGAATTCTACGCAATGTACACTCTGATATCATAATTTTTACCATTGGGGTGATTGTTGATCAAGCGGCATCAGAAGGCGTTGGCATATATTTGCCACTTTGGTCTATACAAAGCTTTTAGTCACCTTTTACAATATTCAAAAGTAATGTAAGGGTTGCTAGTATTCGTAGCTACCACTATTCTTTACATTTCTCTTGAATAGAATTTACAGCTACCAAAAGACAGCATAACACGATAATAATATTGTTAATATTTTGAACTTTTTCATTTATAATATTAATGGAAATTTTAAAATTTACATTCAAGTGTGAAATGTCTAAATTATTTAAAGTCAAGTATTCGTAGCCATAGAGATGGTGGTGCCATAGAGAAAGCATCACCAAGCAAAGTTATATAGATAATTCTCAAATTGATTTTTTTTTTTTTATTTACCTGTAAAGTGCTATCACTGTGCGGGTAAATAAAAAATATAAATTAAAAAAATCGAAAGTCCACGGCTCATAATTTTTATATTATATATTATTTAGTCAATGCCATAAATGAAAATTAAAGAAAAAAGATACTTTTGAAATTTCGTGCTATTCTCTCATCATCATTATCACAGCCCATACATATCCCACCGTTGGGCACGGGCCTCCTCCGTAATGGGAGGGAAATTAACCTACTATGCCGCGCTGATCAGACGTGTTGGTATAGGTTTTTGTTTCGAGTTTTTCTTCTATCGCATAGATATTATATGCGTTTTATATCCCTTAGTCGTCTCGTACGATCACCTATGGGTTAGATATGGGGTGGTGAATTGTATTCTTACTCCGTCACCACATGGATATTCTCTACGTAGTACTAAATGTATCTGTTCGATACTGCAAGCATTGTAAATGAACCCATTTATGGTTATGAGGCGTGCAATATTTATATATCTAGAGTTAGTGGTGAAATTTATTCCACTTATTACTACTCTCTTTCTCATCAATGGCTGTCGTAAAAGACGAATAAGAGATATAAAATACATATAACATCCATGCAAGTGAAGGAAAACATGAAATTAAACTCTATACCAACCCATTTTGACTAGCATGATATAGTAAGTCAATTTTCCTCTTATTTTGAAGGAGACTCGAGCCCAACAGTGGCTGAATGATGATACATTAAGCTCGATGATGATGATATTTTTTTTATTACTAAATACCTCAAAATAAGAAATAAATTCTTGTGTAGTAATAAACACTTCGAACTAAAACATACTTATTTGAGAAACATGCAGTTATCAGACACAAATAACAGCCAGACTCAGAACAATCATTTTTGGATCGCACTAAACACAATTGTCTTACATGAGAATCAAACCCAAGATCATCATCATCATCACAGCCCATATATGTCCCATTATTGGGCTCGGGCCTCCTCCGCAATGGGAGGGAAATTAACCTAATATACCACGCTGATCAGACGTGTTGATATAGGGTTTTGTTTCGAGTTTTCCTTCTCTCGCATAGATGTTATATGCATTTTATATCCCTTAGTCGTCTCTTACAATCACCCACGGGTAAGACAAGGGGTGATGAATTGTATTCTTACTCCGTCACCACACGGATAAAAACCCAAGATATTCAGTACAAATTGGTACTTAAACTGTTTCTCCATCTGTACGCTATGCGCCGCCTTCCTATTAGATTCTTTACAAACTTCTTAGAAATCTCTAGGAAAATGTGATCAACAAATTGCTTGCCAAGCTTAGCGATTATACCTTCTTAGAGAAGTGTACATTGCCCTGCCTCGTTAAATAAGCGAAGCGTTGAAGTGATGTTCTACTCTCGATATATGAAAATAAAGGACTTTTTAAAACTAAAAATGACTGTACTTATCTAACACTGCACTTGTAGGATAATATCATCATACATATATCAAGAAAAACATACGTTTAAACGTATTTGATATTCTTAAAAAGCAATTATTTTGTTTAAAGTAAGAAAAAAGATGATTAACATAAATATTCGAGGATGTCCAGATGTGGTCCGCATGGATCTGGCACTCTCACGACCATAAAAATTAATGCATCGAAGTTTTTCATTTATTAAAAGCTTTATAATCGCAACGCGCAGTTTCCTTTCGAAAACGGCTTCGTAATTTTTTGTCGTTTAATAAAAAAATTATGAGGCGTGCACTTTTGAATTTGCCAAACTATTTTATTTACTAGTCATCTCGACTATGTCAAAGTTAACTAATGAAACAGGTCCCGGTGGCCCGCTCGCATGGCAAAGAGAGGCGCTTTGCAGGATACGTTTGTAGGTTCGCGCGCCGTCTCTTCCGTCGGCCCCAACTAATTTGGAGGGGCGTGACCACCTTCATAGCCCACCGAAAAAAAAAATTAGCTAATGAATGGAAACATGTACTAAACTTTACACGGAAACATATGAAAATAGGTTTTATTTACGATTTATAGTTACTATATTTTCAACAGCTATTCTTTTAACAACAGCGATTTATAAACTGTATGTATATAAATTAGCGGCGCCCTCAAAATCATTGTTCTGCCTTATCGCCATCTTGTATGATTTATTATGTTTTTGTAAGTCTTTAACAAACAAAATTATATTTTCATTTAATAATAATAAAATCTTTTAAAATTGTAATGGTATTTTCGTTAACAAATATATTTCAATATCTACTTATTGACGGTATAGCCAGCTAAGGTATTTAGAAAATATGATTTTATAAATCTACGATATTTGGACATCTATAACGACTTTATAGAAAGATATTAATAATTAATGATGATTAAAATCAATAAAAAATATACAATATCTCCTTTAAAAAACGAAAATATAATACGAATCCAGAATTGAATGTCATACAACAGCTCACGCTGGTACTAGTGGTAATGCGATTGGAACGGATTTTCAATAGGTGTGGGTTCGAACCCCATGTGTGACAATCATTTTTCGCTCTAATCAAGTTTTCCGTGTGCTAACGGAGTAAGAATACAATTCACCACCCCTTATCTTGCACGTGGGTGATCGTAAGAGACGACTAAGGGATATAAAATGCATATATTATTTATTCAAGGGAAGGAAAACTCAAAATGAAACCCTATAACAACACGACTGACCAGCGTGGTATAGTAGGTCAATTTCCCTCCAATTATGTAGGAGGCTCGAGTCCAACAGTGGGTCATATATGAGCTGATGATGATGATGATGAATCAAGTTTTTAAAAATAATCAAGCATGTCAGATGCTAAATTACAGGGTTTTGAAAAAAATATACAATTAATTAGATATTTATAACATACTTGTAATACAAATAATAATCTAGGCTATCTAGGCGAAATACAAAAGCGTATTAGGTTTAGCTTAACTTTTTTATAAAATCATATTTCTCGCAGATGATCTAAAAGATGAAGACTATCTAATTTATCTATCCACTATCCAGAGGAGTAAGCAGCAACGCTCTCTTTCAATACTCAGCGCGTCCACTACTCTCACCAAATCTGCCAAGCGTGGCATTTACAGGATTATTCCACCTTTGTAAAGAAGCCTATTTTCAATAGTGGACATTGATTTGCAGTTGGATAGATGAATGGATAGATACTAAATGGATTGAGCTACCAAATTAATAGCTTGAATGTAATTTGATATAATTACTTAGTATACATATTCTACTTTGTAGTATGCAGCTGTGTGGTAGCGGGTACGAATACTACCAACCGTTACTTTGCTTGTGGATGTTGTAAAAGACGACTAAGAGCATTATGACAACCTCGGCCAACTCCATCTGATGCCGTTTGGTCAACAATTACATTCCCAAGGAGGGTTAACGTCTGACAGGCGGCCGGTCATAAAACTATTGCCAATAACTTTTACAATATATACTATGGAGGAAGAGTACGTATTGTATCGACCCCAAGTAATTGGGATAAGAGTAGGAGAATGATGATGACATATTCTACTTCAATAAATAATTATATCCATAATAAAACTGTGAACCATGAAAGTTTTTTAGATCGATGTTATGAAACAACATCAATTTTTATAGAGCACCAAAAACGCTAACTGCTTCGCTAGCAATCTCCATTGTAGCTCTTTTTATGACATGGTGATGGTATTTTCGTATGATGGTATTTTATACCTATATAAACATAATATGCTTTGTCCTGAATGACTGACGGACGGATCAACGCACAGCTTAAACTGCTAAACGTAGGGACTTAAAAATTTTTACTCTAAAAAGGTATCTTTATTGTATGAGGTAGGTATTCCATGGTCATATCTACTTTAAATTTTGCATAAACTAAAAAGAATTAGTGCAAGATATGTTTCGTATTTTATTAAAATTCATGCCCTAACCGGGTTCAAAAGGGACAAATAACATTTTTTATTATATTATCACATCTATTTAACCTTTATATCCTTACATACATACATATCATCACGCCATATTCCTTGCAGGGTAGGCAGAGAGAACAGATTGCCAGGGAACTATATCCTTGCATACTTCACTCGCTTCCTCAACATTCATAATTCTCTTCATACACGCTCGCCGGTTTCGGAGACTCTTTTTAAATCCTTACACTCTAATAAATATTATTAGTAGTTTAAGTATTCAAACATTGAAACATAATCATTTATATGTTGTAATAAAATTAAAGAATAAAATTTTCTACTTCAACACGAACAAAGTCGTAGGCAACAGCTAATTAGCTTCTCTCTTTTCTTTAGTAAGTCTATACACGGTTACACCAGGAGCTCTATGCCACTTTTCCGGCGAAGTAGATAGCTGGGTAGGGTGAGACTACAGCTGGGTTAAAAAAATAACGTATATGAGAATATGTTTGGATATAAGATCCGAAGTTATTTGCCTGCATTCATATACAAATATATATATAAATATATATTATAATAAAAGCAAAATATATAATAGTTTTCCAGTTTTAACCTATAATAGTGCCTACACAAACACTGTTTCCATGACATGTATGTTCATCAACATGTTTTGTACCTACAAATTATAGATGTGACGTGTCTTATCAATGATTCCACTAATGATTGCCGGCACGCAAGCATGAAATACTAAATAATATTCAAGAAATTACACTAACAATCATTTTATCACTGTATTTTAGTGTTAATATTCCATTTTCAATCACACAATAACAAATTTTAGAGGTTTCTTTTTATAAAATAATAATAAAAAAATACAGGACTTGACAAAGACAATAAAATGTTTTCATAGATAGCAAAATAACAGTTTAAAGGTGATATTTATAATAATATACAAAACCTTCAAAAATGAGGATTGGCATATAAAGCTTACGTATTCGCACGTGGTGAGGAAATTATTATATAAATATTAAATTTAATAATATAATACAATTTATCACATCCTCACTTATACATGGGTGTTTTAAAAGATGACTATGACATGTTGAAAACATCGATGTGAAAGAAGGAAAACTCAACACGAAATACTATGGAAATAAATCTGACCAGATGGTTTAGTCCTACTACTACGGACGAGGCCTGAGCCTAACAGTTAGACGTATATGCCCTATCCTTTCATAGTAATAGATCCTTGAGGAACTTTACAGACATATAATTACCAGGCACGAATATTACCAAGGCTCAGAGCAAACATTTAGAGATCACACAAAAAATTATCTTCTATTAGAATAAACCTACGATGCTCTACATTTTTTTTGCGATGGACTATGAATGCGTCTCGCCTCGCCAAATCGGTCCGGGGTGACGGAAGAGACGGCGCGTGACGCCATAGACCCACCATGCAAACTCCTCTCTTCGCCGCGCGAGCGGGTCACCGGTACCCAATCTTTATCTTCGGTGGCCCGCCCGGCACAATGCTCTACATAATAGGTTGCTTTTTAGGCTACTGCACTATTCATGCAGTAAAATATTTCAAAAGTATTAAGCTGTAGCTATTTTAAAAGTGGTAGGGCTACACTGTTAAAAGTTTTCTGTCTACAGCCGCGGGCCGGTCCGTCCGAGGTAGTACCACACTTTTGCAATAAATGGTCATCTGAGCAATGGCTATTATGCTTCGTTTGGTAAGCGAAAGAGTCGGAAGCCCAAATTTCTGAGTGGGTTTGAGTTGGTAGGCAACGGCCAAGCTGTACCGTTCGTATTTCAAAGATCCAAGAGCAGCAGTAACTTTTACGATTAGATGTGCTACTTGCTCGTTTTACTTATGGAAGTAATACAAAAAAATACAAAAGTAGAACAGAAAACGATTTCATAAAATATGACTTTTAAAAAGGACTTTTGGCGGGAATACGAAAGTGTCATCTGGTAGTCTTGTATTATATTCCAAATTCAAGTGGTTTAACGTATTATATTAAATAATTTTATTAGCATTTTATGTAATATGGTGCAAATGGACGGCTGGGATGTGGTGAAAATGACGTCCTCACGCGCCTATACCGACTTTCCCACAATACTAATAGGGTTCCATCTTCGTGGAAGGTAGCTCATGTCCACCCGATCCCTAAAAAGGGACCCATTGAATTACAGGCCGATGGCGATAATATTCTTGCTCTCCAAAGTTATGGAGAAAATTACAAATGCCAGCTTCTGCTTTCTTTCTTGAGGATCGCCAGTTGATCATTGACCGCTAATACGACTTTCTGGTCGACCGGCTGGTGATCTTCTTGTATATCTTACACACCGTTGGGCAGAGGCTTTGGAGGGCATGGGTGAGGCGCTAGCATTCAGCCTAGATACCACGAAGGCTTTTGATAGGATTTGTACGGGGCCCTTCTATCGAAGCTACCGTCTTACGGAATCCTTGAGGGACTTTGTAAATGGATCGCTAGCTTTCTGGATGGTCGAAGTGTAATAGTCGTCATCGATGGCTCTTGCTCCGATATCATGACCATTAATGCTGGTGTACCACAGGGATCGGTGCTCTCCCTGACACTGTTTATCTTGCATATAAATGATATGCTCTCTATAGAGAATATGCATTGCTATGCGAATGACAGCACGAGTGATGAGCCGTATACTGAGCATCAGAATGTCCCTCAGACTATGTTACAGGAAAGAAGGTCTCAACTTGTGTCTGAAGTCGAGTGCTCTCTTGGGCGGGCTTCGAAATGGGGTGAACGAAACTTAGTCCAGTTCAATCTCATAGTTAGTAGCATATACAGGATTATTCGACTTTTGTAAAGAAGCCTATTTTCAATAGTGGACATTGATTTGCAGTTGGATAGATACTAAATGGATTGAGCTACCAAATTAATAGCTTGAATGTAATTTGATATTATTACTTAGTATACATATTCTACTTTGTAGTATGCAGCTGTGTGGTAGCGGGTACGAATACTACCAACCCTTACTTTGCTTGTGGATGTTGTAAAAGACGACTAAGAGCCTTATAACAACCTCGGCCAACACCATCTGATGCCGTTTGGTCAACAATTACATTCCCAAGGAGGGTTAACGTCTGACAGGCGGCCGGTAATAAAATTATTGCCAATAACTTTTACAATATATACTATGGAGGAAGAGTACGTATTGTATCGACCCCAAGTAATTGGGATAAGTGAAGGAGAATGATGATGACATATTCTACTTCGATAAATAATTATATTCATTAATAAAACTGTGAACCATGAAAGTTTTTTAGATCGATGTTATGAAACAACAGCAATTTTTATAGAGCACCAAAAACGCTAACTGCTTCGTTAGCAATCTCCATTGTAGCTCTTTTTATGACATGGTGACTTTTATATATAAACATAATATGCTTTGTCCTGAATGACTGACGGACGGATCAACGCACAGCTTAAACTGCTAAACATAGGGACTTAAAACTTTTTACTCTAAAAAGGTATCTTTATTGTATGAGGTAGGTATTCCATGGTCCAATCTACTTTAAATTTTGCATAAACATTCGTAAAAAGAATTAGTGCAACATATGTTTCGTATTTTATTAAAATTCATGCCCTAACCGGGTTCAAAAGGGACAAATAACATTTTTTATTATATTATCACATCTATTTAACCTTTATATCCTTACATACATACATATCATCACGCCATATTCCTTGCAGGGTAGTCAGAGAGAACAGATTGCCAGAGAACTATACCCTTGCCTAGTTCACTCGCTTCCTCAACATTCATAATTCTCTTCATACACGCTCGCCGGTTTCGGAGACTCTTTTTAAATCCTTACACTAATAAATATTATTAGTAGTTTAAGTATTCAAACATTTAAACATAATCATTTATATGTTGTAATAAAATTAAAGAATAAAATTTTCTACTTCAACACGAACAAAGTCGTAGGCAACAGCTAATTAGCTTCTCTCTTTTCTTTAGTAAGTCTATACACGGTTACACCAGGAGCTCTATGCCACTTTCCCGGCGAAGTAGATAGCTGGGTAGGGTGAGACTACAGCTGGGTTAAAAAAATAACGTATATGAGAATATGTTTGGATATAAGATCCGAAGTTATTTGCCTGTATTCATATACAAATATATATATAAATATATATTATAATAAAAGCAAAATATATAATAGTTTTCCAGTTTTAACCTATAATAGTGCCTACACAAACACTGTTTCCATGACATGTATGTTCATCAACATGTTTTGTACCTACAAATTATAGATGTGACGTGTCTTATCAATGATTCCACTAATGATTGCCGGCACGCAAGCATGAAATACTAAATAATATTCAAGAAATTACACTAACAATCATTTTATCACTGTATTTTAGTGTTAATATTCCATTTTCAATCACACAATAACAAATTTTAGAGGTTTCTTTTTATAAAATAATAATAAAAAAATACAGGACTTGACAAAGACAATAAAATGTTTTCATAGATAGCAAAATAACAGTTTAAAGGTGATATTTATAATAATATACAAAACCTTCAAAAATGAGGATTGGCATATAAAGCTTACGTATTCGCACGTGGTGAGGAAATTATTATATAAATATTAAATTTAATAATATAATACAATTTATCACATCCTCACTTATACATGGGTGTTTTAAAAGATGACTATGACATGTTGAAAACATCGATGTGAAAGAAGGAAAACTCAACACGAAATACTATGGAAATAAATCTGACCAGATGGTTTAGTCCTACTACTACGGACGAGGCCTGAGCCTAACAGTTAGACGTATATGCCCTATCCTTTCATAGTAATAGATCCTTGAGGAACTTTACAGACATATAATTACCAGGCACGAATATTACCAAGGCTCAGAGCAAACATTTAGAGATCACACAAAAAATTATCTTCTATTAGAATAAACCTACGATGCTCTACATTTTTTTTGCGATGGACTATGAATGCGTCTCGCCTCGCCAAATCGGTCCGGGGTGACGGAAGAGACGGCGCGTGACGCCATAGACCCACCATGCAAACTCCTCTCTTCGCCGCGCGAGCGGGTCACCGGTACCCAATCTTTATCTTCGGTGGCCCGCCCGGCACAATGCTCTACATAATAGGTTGCTTTTTAGGCTACTGCACTATTCATGCAGTAAAATATTTCAAAAGTATTAAGCTGTAGCTATTTTAAAAGTGGTAGGGCTACACTGTTAAAAGTTTTCTGTCTACAGCCGCGGGCCGGTCCGTCCGAGGTAGTACCACACTTTTGCAATAAATGGTCATCTGAGCAATGGCTATTATGCTTCGTTTGGTAAGCGAAAGAGTCGGAAGCCCAAATTTCTGAGTGGGTTTGAGTTGGTAGGCAACGGCCAAGCTGTACCGTTCGTATTTCAAAGATCCAAGAGCAGCAGTAACTTTTACGATTAGATGTGCTACTTGCTCGTTTTACTTATGGAAGTAATACAAAAAAATACAAAAGTAGAACAGAAAACGATTTCATAAAATATGACTTTTAAAAAGGACTTTTGGCGGGAATACGAAAGTGTCATCTGGTAGTCTTGTATTATATTCCAAATTCAAGTGGTTTAACGTATTATATTAAATAATTTTATTAGCATTTTATGTAATATGGTGCAAATGGACGGCTGGGATGTGGTGAAAATGACGTCCTCACGCGCCTATACCGACTTTCCCACAATACTAATAGGGTTCCATCTTCGTGGAAGGTAGCTCATGTCCACCCGATCCCTAAAAAGGGACCCATTGAATTACAGGCCGATGGCGATAATATTCTTGCTCTCCAAAGTTATGGAGAAAATTACAAATGCCAGCTTCTGCTTTCTTTCTTGAGGATCGCCAGTTGATCATTGACCGCTAATACGACTTTCTGGTCGACCGGCTGGTGATCTTCTTGTATATCTTACACACCGTTGGGCAGAGGCTTTGGAGGGCATGGGTGAGGCGCTAGCATTCAGCCTAGATACCACGAAGGCTTTTGATAGGATTTGTACGGGGCCCTTCTATCGAAGCTACCGTCTTACGGAATCCTTGAGGGACTTTGTAAATGGATCGCTAGCTTTCTGGATGGTCGAAGTGTAATAGTCGTCATCGATGGCTCTTGCTCCGATATCATGACCATTAATGCTGGTGTACCACAGGGATCGGTGCTCTCCCTGACACTGTTTATCTTGCATATAAATGATATGCTCTCTATAGAGAATATGCATTGCTATGCGAATGACAGCACGAGTGATGAGCCGTATACTGAGCATCAGAATGTCCCTCAGACTATGTTACAGGAAAGAAGGTCTCAACTTGTGTCTGAAGTCGAGTGCTCTCTTGGGCGGGCTTCGAAATGGGGTGAACGAAACTTAGTCCAGTTCAATCTCACTAAGACACAAGTTTGTGCATTCACTGCAAAGAAGGACCCGTTTGTCAGGGAGTTCCAAGGTAACGTAACTCTCCAAATTTCCAAGAGTATTGGTATCCTCGACATCGAACTATCGAGCACAGTCCAGTTTGGGAGTCATTTGGAGGACAAAGCCAAATTGGTAAGCAGAAAGCTGGTCATCCTGAACAGAGGCAGGCGGTACTTCACACCGAGACAACGTCTTATGCTATATAAAGCACAAGTCCACCCTCATGCGGAGTACTCGTCACATCTCTGGGCAGGCGCGCCCAAATATTAGCTAAACCCACTTGACTTGACTGCAAAGACGTGCTGTTGTAATCGTCGGTGACCATTCCACAGGAGAACTGGAGTCGTTGGAGAGGAGGAGAGACTTTGGGTCACTCTGTGTACTCTACAGGCTCTTTTACGGGGAGTGCTCTGAGGCACTGTTTGACTTGGTACCACTGTCACCTTCTTATCACCGTAACACTCGACATCACAGCAGGGTTTCTTTATTTCCACTGGAAACGATACGGTCATTAACTGTACGATTTCAGCGATCATTTCTCACACGTACGTACAGAATCTGAAATGAACTACCTACTGCTGTTTCTCGAACGCTATAACATGTCCTTTTTAAAACGAGTTTACAGAAGAGCACTTTCTTTATGGTAGGCAGCGACCCTGGTATTGCAAGGGTCTATGAGCGACAGTGTCACTTACCATCAGGTGTGCTGCTTGCTCGTTTGCCACCACCGGCAATAAAAAAATAAAAAGAAAAAAGAAATGATATAAAAGTGCTTTACATAATTTACTTTTTCACCAAAATTTCCAAAAGATACCATTAACAGAGTGGCCATAGTACTGTTAATGGAGCCGATTTGACTCACTAACGGACAATAACTAAAATAAAGAGGCTAAAGTCATGAAAAAATTGTAACTCGACACTGGCAACAATGGCATGTATACGTAGCTAATTGCCAATACAAAAAAAAAGAAGAGAATTAAAAAGGCATCTTTTCTCTTGGCACTCTATAGAGCACTTTAGCAACTCCACTACTTCAAAAAAATGAAAATGGATTGAGCTCTGAACTCTAAGAGCAATAATGTTGTATGTTTATATCCTTAGAAACTGAAGTTAGTAAAGAGTAAACAAGAAATAATACGTTCGTTAAAAGATCGACTTGCCAGCTTCAGACTTTGCTTCATAATAATAAAAAAAGAAATACATTCAACTTTAATACGTTTCATTCCTTTTGGAATCACTTTCTTGTACTGCTTGACCTAATTTTTTTTTCTTTACTGCTTATGTTGAAAAACGAACAAGCAGCACACCTGATGGTAAATGTTACTGCCGCCCATGGACCTTTACAATACCAAGGGTTATAGCTAGGCCGCTGCCTAATAATATAACCCCAAACCCACTCAGTTGGGCTACCGGCTCTCTCGTTCACCGAACGAAGCGCAACAACATATTACCATTACTCAGACATCGATCTTCTGCAAGAGTATATTACTACTCCGAACGGACCAGCCCGCGGCTGTAGACAGAAAACTGCCAACAACGCGGACCTATCATTTATTACATTTTTCAAGTCCTTATCTATTTTACTATTATCTACATAACCCGAAGAATTAGCACTTTGAAGTGGCAATAGGCAGACCACATCGCTCCACGAACCTACAACAGTTCGGTAAGAAATATTCTCGAGTAGCGACTACGAATCGGACGACGCAACGTTGGAAGATCTCCCACTAGGCGGACTAATGACATTATGAAGGTCGTAGGAAACCATTGGATGTACATAAGTGGCACAGGATCAGGTCTATGTCCAACAGTGGACATTTACGGGCTTATGGATGGATGATGAATGATATAATTACTATTACAAAGCTGGAGAGTTTGTCTATATTTGAAATAAAACAACTTTTACGGATTCTATCGCGTTTGTATTTGATTTTTAATCTCCCGATGTTTCGAAAACTTTACAGTGATTATGGTCACGGGAGGACTGGTCACGGTCCATGATCACTGTAAAGTGTTTGATTAAACAAACGCGATAGAATCTGTAATAGTAGTTCTATTTCAAATGCGTAACACTCGCGTAAACATAAGAAATCATTGAGTTTGTCTATATAAGATATATAGACAATCCTGCTCATCTTTGGAACTACTAGTTTCAATCTTAATTAGAAACTAATTAGTGTTATATACGACAAATATAAGGCTAGCAGTATCTAAAAATATTAGTAAATTGTGCAAAGCATAGTTACAATAGCCGCCCAGCAGTCAGACATAACAAATTTATTTTTTGGTAAGGCTATGATCCGCACACACGCTGCCAGTTCTGTTCCCGGAAGGGGAGGACAGCGTGTGGCTACATAACCCACCGTATTCTCTGCCCATTGTTATTGGGCCGGCCACTGGTACTGCTTCCTTGCCATCCGTAGCCCACCCAGCGGGTTACCCTTTCGGGTACCATCCCTCATCGACGCCCCAGGCTAACTGTCTTGCCGGGCGTTGCCCTTACGCAGTTAGCTTCTCTGCGGGTGAAGAACTATTCCCCGGACCAGTCACCCGCAGCCTCGGCTAGGGTGGTATCAGGTGCTGATACTCGCGCCTACGCCGCCCCAGGCGCCAGTGGCGGAGCTTGTTGTTGTAGGGGATTTCCTCTCGGAGCCGTCCCACCGCATCTTTCCACGGAATGACTGTCTCGCGGAAGGAGGCGGCAACCGCGTCCCAGTTACTTAGGCTGTAGAGCATCGCCTTAGCGATGGTCGGTAGCGCTAGATTGGCACCAATGATTGCGACGAGTTCACAGCGCTGCTCTGCCCAGGCCACACAGACCTAGAGCATGTGCTGCGCGGGGTCCCCGTCGCAATCGCAGGACGGTGTCCTCTCGCTCCCCACGACCATGTACAAGTACTTGCCGAAGCAACCATGCCCCGCCAAGGCCTGCACCAGTTGGAAGAAGAAAACCCCGTGCTGCCAACCCAACCACTCCATCAGCACCAGCTGGAAGGCCTCGAGGGTCCGAACACCGAACCGAGGCCTCTCCAGCCGGATTGCCCAACGGACAATGACGTCGCGGCGGACGTAGTGCTAGGTCCGCCCACATTCGGCATAACCCAGGAGAGGTCGGACGCCTCACCGACAAGCCGTGGAGCAAGTCGACAGTAATGCTTCCGAAACTATCATCGCCCGTCGAGCACCAGGCCCATTCTGGTACTCTTGTCCCAGTTACTTGGGGTCGACGCAAAATGTGAAGTTCATTTTCCTACATATTGCAAAAGTTATTGGCAATAGTTCTACAACCGGCCGCCTGCCTGAAATCAACCCTCCTTGAGAATATAATTGTTGACCAAACGGCATCAGATGGTGTCGGCCCAGGTTGGTATAAAGCTTTTAGTCGTCTTTTACGACATCCACAAGCAAAGTAATGGTTGGTAGTATTCGTAGCCGCTACCACACAGCGACACCTGTCTTCAAATAATTATTAATTACTAGAATAAACACACTATAATATATTGCCATGTAAACTTGTTTGATTTCTTAAATCCTATTAATTATTATGCTTCGATTTTATCAAGTATAATTCATTAATTTCTTGTCAAGTCCTATTTAATTTTCAACGCAACTCGCTAAGCTAACTAAAATTGTACTTAACCCTATTCCAAAGTTTGGTCCGTTGTTTGACCGAACTTATTTAAGAAATAGAGTATGAGAACTTTAATAATAAAGATCCCAGGTTAATAAATAATTAATTAAAGCTCACGGAGAAACTTAAAATTTAACTTTTGTTCTAAATTATTTAAAGATATTTCGTCATTATCAATTTCATTTCAACTTATGTATATTCAACTGCTAAGTTCGAAAAAGGATTGCTGCTTCATAACGATAGGTAATTTGACTTACTATACCGCGTTGGTGAAACGAGTTAATCTTTTTTTATGCTTATGATGGCAAACGAGCAAACTGCACACCTGTTGGTAAGTGTCACTGCCGCCCATGGATCTTTGCTATACCAAGGATATATATAGCTAGGCCGCTGCCTAACAATACAAACCTCAAATCCACCCAGCTGGGCTGCCGGCTCTCTCGCTTACTGAACGAAGCATAATAAATAGCACATTGCCATTACTTAGACGTCGATCTTCTGCGAGAGTGTGGTACTACCCGGGACGGACCGCTTTAGACAAAAAACTGTCAACAGCTACCACTAATTTAGGATTTTATTATCAGTTTTACTTTTCTTGGAGTGATGTTATCTGGTTGCGTCCACTCACTGGACGAGAGAGGAATGGGCGGTGATATATTTTATTCTTACGCCATTTTCTTTTTTTTTTTTTTTCTTTTGCGTAGGGCTATGGACGTCGCACCTGCAAGCACCTCTTCTTCGCCGTGCGAGCGGGCCACCGGTACCCGATCTTTGTCGCCGTTGAGGCGTCGTCCTCATGCAGTGGCCTCACATCGGTTGACCGGCCAATTCCCCTGCGCGCCTGCGCCGCGTCGGTCCGGGTCACGGGCATCTCTCTCTAAATGACTCCTAAGTTTTAGATAACACCTAAGGCAATATAAATGGCTCAAATATAAATTACTACCACTGATTTTTTTTTATGGTAATTGATTAAAAATATATTTTTTTTATTTTACGCCTAAAACAATATAAATGATACATAATATGTATTGAAATTGTGTTGTTTATATTTTTTAAGGTGTTACTTTAACTTTAAGACAAAACAGGCTTTACTCTGTCACCACGCGAAAAGTAAGTTATTTCAAGTGAGTTATTACTTACTTTTTGCTTATGGAGGCAAACAAGCAAGTAACACACCTGATTGTAAGTTTTACTGCCACCCATCAATCCATCCATCAGCCCGTAAACGTCCACTTAGACATAGGCCTCCCCACGAAAATGCCATTCAACACGGTCCCGCGCCACCTGCATCCAGCGGTTTCCTGCGACCTTGATAATGTCGTCAGTTCACCTAGTAGGTCGTCCTACGTTCTATGCAACCTATACTACACGTTACTGCCACATATAGATCTTTGTAATACTAGAGATACAGCTAGATTGTTGTCTACCAATCAAAACTTCAAACCCACTAAGAAAATTGAGCTGCTTGCTCTCTCGCTCACCAAACGAAGCGCAACAGCACTTTGCTACTGCTTAGACATCTGAGTAAACATCTGAGAGTTCTATCTGTGGTACTATCCTAGATGGACCGGTCTGCGGCTGTAGACAGATAACCATCAACAGTATGCCCTTCGAGTATTACTACGTTATTTTACTTCCTTAGCATATTGTTAAACAAAAAATTTACTGTGGTTATTTATTAAGAAAAGGTTTTCTAAAATGAACCTAATAGTGCTACGGATTAGTGATGTAATGAATATTCATATTCGCATTCGCGAATATTCACATATTTTTGCATATTCGCATTCGTAAAATTAGTGCGAATGTTTTTGCGTGTATAATTTTTTTAAGTAAGTAATAATAGTTGGTTAATATAAGAAAATTCAATACCATTAATTTCTTATATAATGCAATAAAAAGTAACTTAACCTCGTAATTACATTATCAGTCTTCTCTTTATCATTTGGTATCATTTATTTATTTAACTTTGGGCAAAATGAAGCTTAATAATCAAACTTTCATAACAATTTAAAGCACAAACACTAAAAACTAAACTAATACTAAATGATACACAAAACTATATACTAAAAATATACTAAATGGCAAAACAACAAAACTATATACTAAATGGCCTAAATGCAATGTAATCAAACAAAAATAATCTTCTATGAATTTTTATCAAAGTTTAATGATAATATTAAAGATTATTATTTCTAGCTTTATCTAAAAATAATAATCTACAAATACTTCTAAAATAAATAAACTATAATTAAAATCAAATTAAATTTTAACATGAGTTGCTGTCATCATAATCACAAAGTGTTTATAGTATATCTATATTATATAGTTTCTTCTATTTATAGTATAAATTAAGTCTTTTACTTTAATAAAGCTAAAAAAAAAATAATTGCTATTAGAACTTGTGACACAAAATTTTAATGCAATTGAAACTAATAAAATTAAATTCCTCTATTAAAATTAAATTCCTCTATTAAACTTCTTTTCAGTCTTTAGATATATTTTTAGTATTTAGATATTCAAACAATAATTATATTCTTCTACAGTAAACCATTAAATAGTCTAACTCTAAACAAACAAAAAAAAATAATATACTGAAACAAAAATACTTACATACATACATACATATCATCACGCCATATCCCTTGCAGGGTAGGCAGAGAGAACAGAGTGCCAGAGAACTCTATCTCTGCATACTTCACTCGCTTCCTCAACATTCATAATTCTCTTCATACACGCTCGCCGGTTTCGGAGACTCTTGACTCCACCTTCCTTCAGTACATGACCGATCTGGTCTAGGTAGGTTAGTCTCGGTCTCCCTCGGTACCTACATCCTTCCACTTTCGCATTGTATATCTTCTTAACCAGGCGTTCGTTCGGCATTCTTTCCACATGTCCGAACCATCGGAGCATTCCCTTTCGCATCTTTACACCAATACTCTCTTTCATACCTACTCGCTCTCTTACGTCGTCGTTACGAATGCGGTCGGTCAGCCTAACTCCACAGATTTTCCGCAGAGATCGCATTTCGACCGCATTAATTTTACTATCATACTCTTTTCTGCATACCCAACTCTCGCTTCCATACAGTAATGTTGGGACAAGCACTGCGTTATGTATTGCTACACGTGCCTTCTGGCTGAGGTGGTGGCTGCCGAAAAGTTGCCCCAACGCTCCGTTCACTCTATTTCCCGCATTCACTCTTCGCTCTATATCAGTGGTGTACCTTCCATCTCGGCTAAATCCACATCCAAGATATACAAATTCATCCACTTGCTCTAGTACATCATTACCTATTGTTACTCTTACATCTGTTCTGGTTTTATCTCTTTCAAAGACCATTATTTTGGTTTTGCTCACATTCACGCGTAGACCCCTTTTCTTACAATCTTCTGTCATTGTGTCGACTAGGGTCTGCAGGTCAGTCGCTGACTGTGCCAGCAGGACTGCATCATCTGCATAAAGCAGAGCAGTGACCACTGAGTCGCCCATCTGGACTCCCACATTCATATCGTTCAACCTTTGGAGACATTTATCCAGATATATGATAAACAGCCTGGCTGACAGAACGCACCCCTGCTTAACGCCGATATTGACGTCAAACCAAGGCGACATTCCATCATCCAGCCGCACACAGGCTCTACAGCCCATGTAACTGGACTGCACAGCCTGTAGCAGTTTACCGTTAATACCATACTCCGGTAAAATGTCCCAAAGTTCCTTTCGTACAACCGTGTCAAATGCTCTCTCCAGATCCACAAAACTGCAGAAAACCCTCTGACCTAGAGCCAGATGTTTCTCCACAATGTTGCGCAGAGAGAACACTTGATCCATGCATCCCCTTCCACTCCTGAAACCTCCTTGTGTCTCACACAGTAAACCATCGGACACCATCCTCATTCTTCTTTCAATAATTTTTCCATACACTTTTGCTGCCAAACTGGTCAAGCTTATGGCTCTGTAATTTGCGCAGTCATAACGTGAACCCTTGTTTTTAAACAAAGGCACGATGACTGCGCTATTCCAGTCCCTGGGAACCATTCCCGAGCTCCAACATAAATTGAGGAGCAACAGGAACGCCTCCCAGACACAAGAGCCACCGAGCCACCAAAAATACTTCTCTCCCTTAAAATAAATAATAGTTTAAAAAACTAAAAAACACGTTTTTATATATAAACCAAACTAAAAAGTATAAAATAACTTTTTTAATTATTCAAGATAAGGTAGAGTGATAAATAAAAGAAATTATTTCAATGTAAAAAACGTGGGGTGCCTAATGTTAACATTCCATTGATAGAGTCATTTAGATAAGTGTGCACAATCCCAAAAGTTACAAACTGTGTTGCAGGAGCCAGACTAGATACTAGGAGTAGCGACGAGTCCTCTTAGTTAAAAACTATTTGATCCACATGGCCTCTTTTTAACAGCATAAGCTGCCATAAATTCAGCCTCTGTAGTAGATAGAGCCACAGTTTGTGTCTTTGGCAGTACCAAGCCACAGCCGCCCCGTTCTTGATGAAAACATAGCCAGTAAGTGAATGACTTGTATCCATGTTCAGCCGGTACATGTTATTGATTATAAATTAGCTGTTGTTATCTGATTTTTACTGTTTATAATAACAGTCAGTTTTGTCAAATCTTACTTGGCCACCACTTTGAATAACCTGATTCACAGATATCAGATTGCTAGGTTGCTAGTTTGAGAACATGTAAAACATTATTAAACAGGACCTTTTTGTCATGACCTATATAATATATAAGTGTCTAAGCTTACTTTTCCTGAGGACTGCACAGATAATTCCTGTCAATTTCTTCAATATTTCTTTGGCAATACACTAGATTTGAATGTGCACATAATTTGTTGGATTGACTGAGAGTATTATCTTCGTCTTAGCTTTAGCGTCTCCTTTCTTATCTACACTTTCTGAGAAGTCTTCTATGCAATCCCAAAGTTCCTCATGTTGTAAGTATGAATTGCAAAACGCCAGGTTGCATAATTTGTATGGCCAGACAGGTTTTTGATAAATGCGAGAATATTATTTAATGCCATTTTCAAATAGATATCTCAATTCAAATACTTAAATACTTTGCAAAGACCTAATAAGAAAACTTTTACACGAACCACGTTTCGTTTTTAATGTTCACTTCAATGTCTTTGATCACTGATTTTACCATTAGATATTACACTGTCTTAATTTCTTAGCTTTTCTGGACCCTTAACCTGATGAATTGAACAACGTAGCTCGAGTTTTATTAACTATTTAATATGAAACTAACAAGAAAACACACAGTGGCTTAATGTAGTTAATGTCACGAAATAGAGAGACATTGTTATTGTTAGAGGGCGCTGTTACGGTAGCGCCTTCTAGGCGCGTAATTCGAAATTGGAAACTTAAATTCAACAATTTAATTCTCACTATCCCAATAACTACATACATACATACATACATATCATCACACCATTTCCCTTGCAGGGTAGGCAGAGAGAACAGAGTGCCAGAGAACTCTATCTCTGCATACTTCAGTCGCTTCCTCAACATTCATAATTCTCTTCATACACGCTCGCCGGTTTCGGAGACTCTTGACTCCACCTTCCTTCAGTACCTGACCGATCTAGTCTAGGTAGGTTAGTCTCGGTCTCCCTCGGTACCTACATCCTTCCACTTTCGCATTGTATATCTTCTTAACCAGACGTTCGTTCGGCATTCTTTCCAAATCTTCAATTTCATCATTTCAATTTTCCCAATAACTGATTAGGATATTATCTATATCCTAATCAGTTAAATCAGTTAAATGAAATCTGACCGTTCGAAGTGGGTCAAAATCAAGTCCAAAAGAGTTGGTTACAAACATACAGGTCAAGCTAATAAAAAGCGTGTATATACATATACATACATATATAAAAGATGAGATGATGAAAGATACCTATGTATTGACTCATCACGATATCTCTGGAACTATAAGGTCTACAAACTTTAAATTTGGTAGGAATATTCCTTTCGCCGAGCAGAGGTAAGGTATGAACGGGGTACGATGTCAGAAACCTCCACGCGGTGTACCCTGGGTGCGGACGGCGGTCCCCAGTTCTTCTGTTGTACTGTCGTCCGTAGCGAATATCTGGCGCTTCGCTCCTAGCCTTCTATCCGTAGAAGGTGACCGGACGCGAATCCGCGACGGGCTCAGTCACTCATTCATTTGAGGGCTGGGCAGGCATGTTCCACCGCCACCGTCGTCAAATCGTAAACCTGATTCTTTGCTTGTCTTAGTTTCAGGAACGAGGGTCTTGGCTTAACCGCTCGGACCGCGAGGAAGACAACCTCTATAAAGAATTTCGAATGTAGGTACATTCGAATTCGGAAATCACCCATAATCTTAAGTTTTGGCGTGCGGCGAGAAGATGCATGGCAGATGGGTTGTTCTGTTCTTAGCATGCTCCAGCCAGGGTACCGGCTGCCCCCCTGGTTGGTAAATGTAGGCTTGCCCGGGTACAGGGATCTCTGCCCGGGTCGACGTAATAGTATCTCCCATACTCGTGGGTTTAACTATGGATACTCTGAAATTAAATTTTAACAACTACGTGGATCATAGTGATTCCCACCTCAAGGCCCGGTCATGCCAACGGAAAACTGACCGAAACGACGCCTCGTCCTCGGGACTCGAGGCGTCCGCCGAGGGTCCGGCACAACACGCAGAGGCCCAAACAACATCGAAGCGGAGGTCGCCCAGGAGGAGCCGGGGGAAGACCTCCAGCTTCAAACGGCGTTTGGAGGAGCGGCGAGCGCGCAGAAAGGCTGCCGCCGCGGAAGCGAGGAAGGACGGCGGTAGAGCCGAAACGGAGCCGTCGACGGACGAGGGCGACAGCGATGTCGCAGAGCCGTCCGGAGAAGACGGGGGTGGCGGTTCTACCGCCAAAATGGACGAGGGCGGTGAAATTCCCGCAGGGCCGTCCAAGAAGGATAGCAGGCCGGCTGTTGAAGCCCCTGCCAGGTCGTCAGCGCGTCTTGTGGCAAAGAGCCCGGCGCCGACAGCGACAACGCTGACGACCAAGGAGAAGGCCCTCCCCTCGCAGAGGAAGCGCCGCCTGAGTAAGGGTGGCAGCTCGGGTGCCGACTCTGAAGGGAGCGTGGCCAACATGCCGCCACCTAAGGTCGCCTCCCGAAGAGGGCGAGGGGCCTCGGGAGAGGAAAGGGCGGCGGCGGTTGCTGCCCGCGCCAACGGCGACCCCCCCGACCTGCGGGCCGAAAATGCCCGCCTTAATGGCGAGATGTCCGCCATTCGGACCCGGAACCGGCAGTTGGGGGATATGCTGGCGGGGATGCGGCGGGCAAACCGCCAGTTATTAAAGGACGTGGCCGACCTAAAGGCGCAAATGGCGCTGCTCGCGCCGCCTGCGCCAGTTGCGCCACCGGCCAAGGCCGGCCACTCAGCGGCCGCTGCAGCGCCAAAGCCGCCTCGCGCCGCGGTGCCGACGACGTTGGGCACTGGTGTGACGGTAACACCCGTGCCCATGGCGAGAAAGACGCCAGCCGCTGCGAAGCGCGCGTCGCTGGCTGGCGCTGGCCCAGCCGCCGCGGCGAAACTGGTCCCCGTGGTGAGGATGACGCCTCTCGCTGCGGACCGCATGCCGCCGGCTAGCGTCCCTGCGGCGCCAAAGCCGCCAGACGCTGCGGAACGGGCCCCCGAAGAGGCCCAGCCGACCCCGATACTTGCGGTGGGAGGCCTACCGGACGAGGCCCTGCGCCAAATCATCGACGCAGTCGGAAAACTCGTCGATGCGCGCATGGCCGTTCTGGAGGCAAGGTTGCCTCCAGAACCACGTGTCCGGCCGCCTCTCGCCGCGGACAAGCGGCCGCATGTGGCATCAGCCCCCGCCCCGCTGCCTTGTCAGGGTGGCCGCGTGGGGGGCAGCTACGCCACGGCCGCGGCGGCGCCCAAGCCCAAGGGGCCCGCGCCAAAGCCAAGGAAGAGGACGGTACCGGCTCCTGCCGGACCGCAGTCGGCAACAACACCGCCGGCGACGACCAGCGCGTCAACGACTGCGCCTTCCGCGCCTGTCGCGCCTGCTGCGCCCGAGGGTTGGCGGGTGGCCGAGCGCGACCGGAAGAGTCGCGGTCAGAGGAGGAGAGCGGAGGCCAAGCGCGCCGCTGAGGTCCCCGCTCCCGCTCCACAGGCAGGAGCCGGTAAGAAGAAGAGGCCGCGCAAGGGGCTCAAGTCGCCGAAGACAGCCGCAGTGGTGATCACTGTGCTGCCTGAGGCGGCTGAGAAGGGCCTCAGCTACGAGGCCGTCTTGAGGAAGGCCCGGCGGGAGCTAGACGTCTCCGATATTGGAGGCGTCGAAGCCAGGACCCGCAAGGGCCGGACAGGGGCTCGAATCCTCGAGTTCCCCGGGGCCGAGGGCTCCAAGACGGCCGACAGCGTAGCTGACAAGCTGCGAGGTTTGTTTGCCGAGGAGGGTGGCATCAGGATCGCCAGGCCCGTCAAGTGCGCCGAAATGCGCATCGCGGGTCTGGACGACTCCGTGACGGTGGAAGACATCCGGGAGGCTATTGCCTCGAGAACCGGGTGTCCCATTGACACCGTCCGGGTTGGTGTCATCCGCCCCGGTCCGGGCGGCGTAGGTGCCGCCTGGGCGCAGTGCCCGGTGGAGTCGGTCAGGCAACTGGCCGGCTCAGGCAGGCTCCTCGTGGGCTGGAGCTCGGCGCGGGTGACCGTGCTTGAGCACCGGCCTGCGAGGTGCTATAAGTGCATGGCGGTCGGACATACTCGACCGACGTGCACTAATTGCTTCGACTGCGGCGGACTGTGTTTCCGCTGCGGTCAAACCGGACACGTGGCGGCATCTTGCGCCGCCCCGCCCCACTGCCCCGCGTGTGCGGCGGGCAATAAGCCCGCCAAGCACCGCATGGGCTCTGGGGCGTGCAAACCTCCAGCTTCGGCCTCAAAGGGGCGGGGCGGCCCTCCGACCACGGCCGCTCCCGCTCCTAGCGCGGTCCGATCGCCCGCCGGCGAGGGGGAGGTCATGGATACAGCCCGTTAATGGCTACACCATCCATGCACCACCTCTTGCAAGCCAACACCAACCACTCCGCCGGTGCGCAGGACTTACTCCTGCAATCCATGGCGGAGTGGTCGATTGGTGCAGCCGTAGTCGTGGAACCGTACTGCGTGCCTGATCGCCCCAATTGGGTGGTCAGCCGAAACGGTACTGCGGCAATCGTCGTCTCTACGCAGCGGCACTTCCCGTCTTGGCTGTCCTCACCGCCCCCAGCGGACGGGGTGGACGCCGAGGCTGTCCGCATCCGCAGTGCGTTAACGCAGATCTGCGATGCGGCCATGCCTAGAGTTCGGCGGCGTCTACCTCCGAGGCAGGGGGTCTACTGGTGGTCCCCAAGATCGGCGGACCTTCGTGCGGCATGTATCAGAGCCCGAAGGTCCTACACCCGCAGCCGGCGGCGTCACCGCGACGCTGAGCGGGAGGGCCAGCTGTACGAGGCGTACCGCGATGCGCGGACGGCCTTTCGGCTGGCCATCCGAGCCGCCAAGGGTGCGAGTTGGCAGGAGATGCTGGACGGTCTCGACCGTGACCTCTGGGGTCGCCCGTATCACGCGTCGCTGAATAAGCTTCGCGCGCAGGGCCCCCCCCTCACCGAGACCCTCCAGCCCGACTTCCTCTGTAGGGTGGTCGAGGAGCTGTTTCCACGGCAGTCGGGACACACGCCCCCGGTCATGGCCTCGCCAGAACAAGACCGGGAGGCTGACGACGAGAGTGTTCCGCCCGTGACGGAGACGGAAGTGGGAGCAGCTGTGGCGCGGATTCGTTCCGCGACCACGGCCCCCGGCCCGGAAGTAATACCAGTCCGGGTGCTGACGTCGCTCCTCGAGCACCTCGAGCCTCGCCTCAGGCAGCTGTACAACGCCTGTTTGGCGTCTGGACGGTTCCCTGAGTGCTGGAAGGAGGGGAGGTTGGTTCTCCTGCCAAAGCCGGGACGGCCCCCGGATTCGCCGTCGGCCTACAGGCCCATCGTGCTCCTCGACGATGTGGGTAAGCTGCTGGAGCGCATCCTCGCTGCCCGCATCGTCCAGCACCTGGAGGAGGTGGGACCCGATCTGTCGGACGCTCAATTCGGTTTTAGAAGGGGGCGTTCGACCATCGGGGCCCTGCTACGACTGAGGCAGACGGCCGCGGAGGCTGTCACCGGCGGGGGAGTGCTGTTGGCGGTGTCGCTGGACATCGCCAACGCATTCAATAGTCTGCCATTCAGCTGCATCAGGGAGGCGCTCCGATTTCATGGGGTGCCCTTGTACCTGAGGCGGCTGGTGGCGGACTATTTGGAGGGGCGCAGTGTCCTCTGCGCGAGTCCCGCAGGGGACATTGTGCGGACGTCCATGTCGTGCGGCGTTCCACAGGGGTCGGTTCTGGGGCCGACTCTGTGGGACATCGGGTACGACTGGGCGTTGAGAGGGAGTCTCCCCCCCGGGCTGAGCGTGATATGCTACGCTGACGATACGCTCGTCACAGCCCGGGGCAGGACACTCGAAGAGGCGGCGAGCCTGGCCACTCTCGGCACCGAGGAGATGGTCGGGCGAATCGAGGCGCTGGGGCTCAGGGTGGCCCTAAATAAGACGGAGGCCCTATTGTTCCATGGGCCACGCGTAAGGCCGCCAATCGGCGTCTCGCTAGTCGTCAACTCCGTCCACATCAGCATCCAGGCCCATATGAAGTACTTGGGTCTGGTGCTCGACGGGCGATGGTGGTTCCGGGAGCATTTTCGCCGAATTGCTCCCCGGCTGGTCGGCGCGGCGTCCGCCCTTTCGCGGCTTATGCCGAACGTGGGCGGACCCAGCTTCGAGGGCCGACGGCTGTATGCGGGGGTGATCCGTTCTATGGCCATGTACGGCGCACCCGTGTGGGCGAGGGCTCTGAACGTCCAGCTCAGGGCTGTTCTGTGGAGACCCCAGAGAGTCATGGCGGTCAGAGCCATTCGCGGGTACCGCACGGTATCGACCGAGGCGGCATGCCTCCTGGCCGGGACACCCCCGTGGGACCTAGAGGCGGAGATGCTCTCCGACCTCTACCGGCGGGTGACCTCACTGCGCGACGAAGGTGGCTCCCCATCGCTGAGCGAGATAGCCACCTGGCGCGAGGACGCCCGCCGAGACATCATCGCCCGTTGGGCTACGCGGCTGGAGAGGCCTAGACACGGTGTCGTCACCGTCGAGGCTCTCCGGCCCGTATTGATGGAGTGGATGGAGTGGCGGCACGGAGTCCTCTCCTTTCGACTGGTGCAGGTGTTGTCGGGGCACGGATGCTTCGGCTTTTACCTGCACACGGTCGCGTGTAGGGAGTGGACTTCGTTCTGCCACCATTGCAGCAGTGACGAGGACACGGCGCAACACACGCTGGAGGCGTGTCCGGGCTTTGACCGGCAGCGCCGTGACCTCGTCGCTGTTATCGGTGCCGACCTGACGCTGCCGGCTGTCGCGAGAGCGATGGTCGACAGCGTCAGGAACTGGGACGCGGTCGCCGCCTTCTGCGAGGCTGTCATCTCGCAGAAGGAGGCGGCGGAACGAGTCCGGGAGGAATCCCGCGACCCGGGCCGCCGTCAGCGGCCGGGGCGGCGCAGGCGCGAATACCTGCGCCTGATGCCGCCCTAACCGAGGCCTCGGGTGATCGGACCGGGGAATTGTCCGGTCACCCGACGTGAGGCCACCGCGTGAGGGCGACGCCCCGACGGCAAAATCTGTTGGGGCGTCGACGAGAGGAACCCGCGAGGGTAAACCGCCGGGCGGGCCACCGAAGTTAAAATCGAGTACCGGTGGTCCGCTCGCACGGCGAAGAGAGAAGGTTTTACGGTGGGTCTATGGGGTCACGCGCCGCCTTTCCGTCACCCCGGACCGATTCAGCGGGGCGAGACGCACCCATAGCCCACCAATAAAAAAAAATAAAAAAAAAAAAAAAACAAAAAAAAAAAAGGTAAGGTATGAACGGATTTTACGAAATGCCACCTGCAAAGGGGCTTGCTGGGGTGTAAAAATCACATTTTTAAGTATAGCTCCTACAGTCTTGAATTTCGGTAGGTATATTTGTGTTACAATACAGAGGTAAACTTAGAACGGCTTTTTAAAAATTCTACTCTTAAAGGGGATTGCGTAGGTGTTAACCAAAAAATCCACATTTGCCAATACTGACCCTACATACTACATACTGACCTACTTGGAGTTTAGTGTGGACTTTCTTTCTGCCCTGTAAAGGTTAGATGAAGTTGGATTTTAGAAATTCCTTCTCCGAAAGGAATTCTATGTTGCGGAAGTGAACTACACAACTGAACTGACGTAACCGAAGCGAAGCAAGGGCGGGTCGCTAGTTATATATATTTCTCATAATTGAACTTCAGTAGGGGAATCTTAAACTTTAAAAATAGTAGTTTTGATGCCTTGTCTCCTTTAAGTCTTTTTGGATGTGGCGTGTAAATAAGTCCAGCGCCACTAAATATGTGCTCGCTGGGGACACTCGTTAGTGGTGTAACTAAATAAAGCCATAGACAAATGGCGCCAAATTTAAACAAAAACTGAATATTCGCATTCGCATTCGCGAATGTTGGCAGCAGTTATTCGCATTTGCATCCTGTGTCATGTCCAAAATATGACATTCGTTGTAACGAATGTCATCACTACTACAGATTAATACAATATAACGAAGAATAGAGAATAAGAACACAAGGTTAAATAAGGAAAAATAAAACAATAAAAATGTACTAAAATATAAAATTCTATCGTAATTATGCTAACACTGTATTGTTAGATAAATTAAGTTAACCCTTATAAAGCTGTGAAATTATACAAGGCAATTAGATCAAAACGGACGAGTAATTTGGAGGTTAGAATTAAAATATCACAACATTCCTTTGGGTCGTGTAGACCCATCTCCTCACTTTTGAAATGCAATGGACGGGCTAAATTTTAATTACATTACACGTTGTAAGAACAAAGGAATTTTAAAACAGTTTAAGACATTAACACTGCGCTATACGCACACTTGCGGTTTTGCTATTTACTTAATAAAGTTGCGGAATTTCATAAGCTTTTTTTTTTAATCCTAACTATAATGGGTAAGTTTATTTAAAGAAACTTTCTTAAATGTTTGCTTCTTACTGAATTAGCTCTTAGTAATAATAATAATGGAATTTTGATGGAAGAAGTTTTATTGTGTTACTGAGTTTCTGATCTATGATTAAAACCTAAATTTCCGCGCACATTATTTAATCAGACTTTATCCACATCTACTGTTGGAAATAGGTCTTTCAAGATAATAGTTGATAAGTATTATAGTGGTAGGACCACGATGTGGACAGTTCTCTGTCTACAGTCGCTGGCCGGTCCGCCCGGGGTAGTATCACACTCTCGCAGAAGACCGACGTCTGAGTAATGGCAATATGCTATTGCGTTTCGTTCGGTGAGTGAGAGACCCGGAAGCCCAACTGAGGTGGGTTAGGGGTTTGTAATGGTAGGCAGCAGCCTAGCTGTACCTTTGGTGTTGCAAAGGTCCATTGGCAGCAGTGACACTTACCAGGCTTCCTCGTTTGCCACCACAAGCAAAAAAAAATCGCTAATCTTTCATTTTTTTTATTATCGCTATTGGTTTTTACCAAGAGAGCGCTAATGCCTACCCTCCTGGTAGATCTTCAGTTGGTTTTCACGACTTCTAGCAGGTGTTTTAATATATTTTATTTTTAACATTTCACAAGATTTGAAACATCACCATTTGAAGCTATTATTTTTTTTGATGTAAACATATATGCGGTGAATATATAATAAACTAGCTGTCCAGCAGATGTCTTCCTGCCTGGAAAAGCTTTAAGCGATATATCGACAGCAACGCCACCTACCGGGTCTAATTGTGTTTTGAAATTATTCAGGGACTCGTTGGAATATAGATAGAAAATTTCATCCCAATCGGTCCAGCCCTTTGACGTACCGACAATGGCGCCACCTACCGATTCCAATTGCGAAGCTAAACCATTCTCGAATCACCTCGAACAAACACAATAAATTTCAAGAAAATCCGTCCAGCCGTTTAGGAGTTCAGTGACAGACACACGTACAGTAGAATTATATAATATATAAAGATATGACTATTTCGTATGGTGACGAAGTAAGAATACTACTCACCACCCCATATCTTACCCGTGGGTGATCGTACGAGACGACTAAGGGATATAAAACGCATATAAAATCTATGCCAGAGAAGGAAAACTCGACACAAAACCCTATACCAATACGTCTGACCAGCGTGGTATAGTAGGTTAATATCCTTCCCATTACGGAGGAGGCCCGAGCCCAACAGTGGGACGTTTATGGGCTGTGAATTTGAAAGATATGACTGTACGTGGATCTAATTTGTCTGCGTTAATTGTATGTTTGTGTACCTGCAATACAAGGATAATTTCATTAGTGCAGGGTCTTTAAAAAAAACTAAAATAATTATAATAATTACTTCTAAAACTTGTAATTGCTATGGATTAGCTCAGTAGTGCCTTAGTTTGATAGCAAATCATCATCATCATCGTCATTCTCCTACTCTTATCCCAATTACTTGGGGTCGATACAATACGTACTCTCCTTTCATAGTACATATTGTAAAAGTTATTGGCAATGGTTTTATGACCGGCCGCCTGCCAGACGTCACCCCTCCTTGGGAATCTAATTATTGACCAAACGGCATCAGATGGAGTTGGTCCAGGTCGTTATAAGGCTCTTAGTCGTCTTTTACGACATTCACGAGCAAAGTAAGGGTTGGTAGTATTCGTAGCCGCTACCACACAGCATCCTTACTTTGATAGCCAATATTACCATGATTTTATTCTGTTGTAAAGCTGCATTTTGATTTAAAATACGTCTTCTTTCTCAACCGCGGCATGGCACATTCTTCTTGCAAAGTAACATTTGTTGAGGGTGGCCCTGGACAAGACGGAGGCCCTCTTGTTCCATGGGCCCCGCATGGGCCCTCCCATCGGCGTTTCGATCACCGTCAATTCGGTTGACATCAGCATCCGGGCCCATATGAGGTATTTGGGCCTGGTGCTCGACGGGCATTGGTGGTTTCGGGAGCATTTCCGCAGGCTCGCTCTGCGGCTCGTCGGCGCGGCGTCCGCCCTTTCATGGCTAATGCCGAATGTGGGCGGACCGAGCGCTACGTGCCGACAGCTGTGCACGAGGGTCGTCCGGTCGATGGCCCTGTACGGCGCACCGGTGTGGGCGGGGTCCCTGACCGTCCGACTCAGGGCTCTTCTGTGGCGACCACAGAGGACCATGGCGGTCAGGGCTGTACGCGGGTACCGCACGGTGGCGACGGAGGCAGCGTGCCTGTTGGCCGGGAGTCCCCCGTGGGACCTGGAGGCGGAAATGCTCGCCGATTTGTATCGGCGGGTGTCGGGGGTGCGCGCGGAGGGCGGTGTGGTCTCTTTGAGGGAACTCACCGCCTGGCGCGTTGACGCCCGCCTAGATGTCATTGCCCGTTGCCCGGCAGTCCGGCTGGAGAGGCCTCGGTTCGGTGTGCGGACCGTAGAGGCCTTCCGGCCGGTGCTGATGCAGTGGTTGGAACGGCGGCACGGGGTACTCTCCTTCCGACTGGTGCAGGTTTTGACGGGGCATGGATGCTTCGCCAAATACCTGCACAAGGTCGTCAGGAGGGAGAGTACACCGTCCTGCCACCACTGCGATTGCGACGAAGACATGGCGCAGCATACGCTCGAAGTTTGTGCCGCTTGGGCAGAGCAGCGTCGTGAACTCGTTGCAATCATCGGTGCCGACCTGACGCTGCCGACCATCGCCAGGGCGATGCTCGACAGCGTTAGGAACTGAGACGCGGTCGCAACCTTCTGCGAGGCAGTAGTCTCGCGGAAGGAGGCGGTGGAGCGCGTGCGCGAGGAGCGTCTCCTCGACGGCGCGAGCCGCCGCTGGCGACTGGGGCGGCGCAGGCGCGATTACCTGCGCCTGATGCCGCCCTAGCCAAGGCCGCGGGTGACTGGATCGGGGAATTAGTCCGTCACCCGCCGAGAGGCCGACCGCGTGAGGAAAGACCGACATCCTACCCGAGGGGGGGATGTCGGTCGAGGAGAGGGTACTCCTCAGGGGTATTCCGTCGGGCCGACCACTGACGTCAAGTCACTCTGCTCCGGTGGTCGGCCCAACGACGAAGGCGACGTCACGGGTGGGTTACGGGTGTGCGCGCTTACGCCCCTCTGTCACCCCGGATGGAGTGGTACGAGGCGTGCGCCGACCGTAGCCCACCCCCCAAAAAAAAAAAAAAAGTAACATTTGTTCGTAACAAGTTAGGTCTGTTGAAGACCTTGGTGGCAGGGTCGCTATGTAATGTTCGTATTTTAGGTTTAATGAAATAATACAACCATACTATTTGAGTGGTTTGTATATTCTATGTATAAAAACTTATGTTGATATGATACGCATTATGATCTAAAGTGCAAGCTTAACAAAATTATATTGTAAAAGAACATATGTACATACTAAAATCTTACAGGGGTCTTCTAGAGTAATATCGCTATTTCCAGAACTAGGGAAAAGATGAAATTTTTTTTTCTCAATATGCTGCCTGAAAAAAGAAAGGAATTTTTATACCAATTTTTTGACCTTTTCGAATTTTTGGGATACGGCTAATGCCGGACATAGCGACATTACTCTAGACTACAATAATAATCTTTTTTTTTTGTCAGATTGCTAGGAGTCTCATGCCCACGATTCCAACCTGCGATCATTCACGTGCCAATTTTTTGAGCCAAACTTCATCAGCTGCTAATTTTTTGAATTCTCAACATTTTTAATTTTTTCCTGTATTCTTGTAATGTTAATAAATAATTACTAAAAAAATGTATGGTAAAAATATTGATTGCCTTTTTTTTACGGCACTTTAAAAATCGCCTAAAATTCGGGCCTCTTGACTAGAATAACCCCCTTAAGAAGCATATAGATTATTTAATATACACTACATTAAGTTAAAGAAAGTTTTCTCTGTAATTAACAACCTCTTAAAACTTCTTAGGTATCTAACAATATATTATACCCTCAACCTTAAAATGCCTAAGACATTAAAGCGATATATTGCACAGATTGAGTTTCGTTGAACGATGCCGACAAAGTTAAAACTTTTTCTACCGAGGTGTCCAAGGAATTAATTGGTTTCGAGTTTTGTCTTGTAGGAAACTTTCGCAAAATTTTATTGTGGCTGCCCACTAAATTTCGAAGTACAGTTCAGTCAGTTACTTAGTTCCACAATTATTTTCTTTTTTTATTGCTTATAGTGGCAAACGAGCATTCAGCATACCTGATGGTAAATGTCACTAGCACCCATGGACCTTTGTAATATAGCTAGACCTATCAAAACCAACCCCAAACCCACCCATTTGAGCTCACCGAACGAAGCGCAATAGCGCATTGCCATTACTCAGACGTCGATCTTCTGCGAGAGGGTGGTATCCCGGATGGACCGGCCCGCGGCTGTAAATAAAGAACTGTCAACTGAATCGTCTTACCACTAAAAACTAATTTAATAGATAGATATTTTACACTGTCTATTTATCCATTTTTTTCAACATCTTGCATTAAGAAAATACTACTTGTGTAGCTGGAGACTTCACAAATATATAATTTCATCATCATCACAACTCATATATGTCCCACTGTTGGGCGCGAGCCTTCTCCACAATGGAAGGGAATTGACCTACTATATCACGCTGGTCAGACGTCATGGTATAGGGTTTTGTTTCAACTTTTCCTTTTCTCGCATAGATGTTATATGCGTTTTATATCCCTTAGTCGTCTCTTACGATCACCTATGGGTAAGATAGGGGGTGGTGAATTGTATTCTTACTCCGTCACCACACGGATATAATTTAATGGACACAAATCACACCCAGACAACAATTTTAGGATCGCGCTAAGTATTGTCTTGCGTAGGAATCGAACCCATCTAATAATAAGTACCTTAACCACTATGCCATCTGTGCAGTCAAATCCATTAGCCGATCCATTAACTTATCAATGTTCACTTTAAATTGTTCTCTTTAATTATAGTGTAATCGCATAATCGTTCTAAGCGTCGTATTAAATATTATTATTATACATAACATTTATTATTTATTAAATTACATTTTATTAAAACTATATTTATTTACAAAAGACTGGTGTCTTGCCACCCCTCCCCCCCCCCCTGCACTAAGGAAATAATCCTTGTATTACGGGAGATTTTACAAATATGCAATTGACGCAGACAAATAATATCCAGACTCAAAATAACACTTTGTGGATCGCACAAAGTATTGTCCTGCGTGGGAATCGAACCCACGGCACTGGCATTGAAGGTCGGTATCTTAACCACTACACCATCTGTTCAGTATTATTATTTCCCACAATATTAAATTACAGTTAAATATTAAACTAGCGGACCCGTCAAACTTCGTTCCCCCTAACAGTCAATGTACGAAAAGTAAAAATCCTACAACTCGATTGCAGGTCGAATTGCGAATCTAAACCATTCTCGAATCAACTTGAATACACACAAAATCTATCAATCAAATCGCTACAGCCGTTTAGGAGGAGCTCAGTGACATACACACGTACATAAGAATTATATACATATAAGGATAATCAGTTAACAGTGCGAAGTATTAATATGGATCGTCTGTTTATCTATCATCTATCTATAAAACCCAATTACGAAGTGAAAAATGATGTCACAAGCGGGATTTGAACCCGCGCCTATTAGGATTCCGCCCCAATCGTGCTGCCTAGTGGCAGCACGATTGGGGCGGAATCCTAATAGGCGGTGTGGTCACCACAGTGACTTATTGCAGGACATGCAAATTTCACTTCGTATCTTATTTACGTCTTAAGGTGACGGTATGCTATCTACCCGACAATGTTTACACATTGTTATAGGCTTAATACTTCAAACTTTACAGTTAGAATTGTATTAAACGATGACACAACCTTGTTATTTAAATTACTGAAATTTAGCATTTAATATGCTAAATTATTTATAAAACCCGATTACAAAGTGAAAAATGATGTCACAAGCAGGATTCGAACCCGCTACACGATTGGGCCGGAATCCCAGTTTTATAAATAATTAAGCATACTAAATGCTAAATTTCAGTAATTTAAATATCATCTATCTATCATCCTAGCGTTTTCCTTTTTGTTTTTGTCAGGTTTATAGTATATACAGGTGGTATGTCAATCTGGGGCGATATGCCAGGATGCAGCCCCATAACCTGTCATATTTTAACACCATCAAATGGGCCACACAAAATAACCATGACCTTTCTTTATTTTGTGACACTAGTAATGTCCTAATACAAGACTTAAACTGGTCTTTGTCTTGCGTATAATAATATTAGCCAAATCCGAGATTGAGATAAGTTTTGATCCTTATCTTCCTCCTTTCTTCCTACCTTGTCTTCGACAGTATGTTCATGCGGGTTATAGTAAGTCCACGCTGCTGATATTTACTCTCAGGTGCCATAAATGTGTTGCCTCCGCTGAGGTTCACTCTTACAGAAAATTGACTTGTCAGTATTAGCAATTTGCTATTGCACGTTGTTGAAGAAAGACGAATACCCAAAACCCAACTTGCGGTAGACAATGATCTGGTTAAGTAGCAGAATATAGACGTCTGAGTAATGACAATGTGCTATTGCGTTTCGTTCGGTGGGTGAGGGAGCCGGGAGGCCAACTCGGTGGATTTGGGGTTTGTATTGGTAGCCAACGGCCTGGTTATACTGGTATTGTAAAGGTCCATGGGCGGCAGTAACACTTGCCAGCGCTGGGCTGATTGCTCGTTTGCCACCATCATTCATCATCATTCTCCTACTCTGATCCCAATTACTTGGGGTCGATACAATATGTACTCTTTTTTCATAATACATATTGTAAAAGTTATTGGCAATAGTTTTATGACCGGCCGCCCGCCAGACGTCAACCCTCCTTGGGAATGTAATCGTTGACCAAACGGCATCAGATGGAGTTGGCCCAGGTTGTTATAAAGCTCTTAGTCGTCTTTTAATCGTTTGCCACCATAAGCAATAAAAAAATAATCTAGAATTACTGAAGTCCATGAGCGGCAGATAATATTCACCATCAAGTGGGCCGCTTACTCAACGGTCTTAAAAGGCAAAAAAAAATATATAATTTTCCATTATTTAGAATAAGGTAATATTTGACTACATTCAAATTCGTTTTCCATCGAAAATATAATACAGACATAAAATCTGAAGCGCGCAAGCTATGTAAAAGCCTATTCACTCTTGCTTTGAATGCAGCTAGATTATAATAGGACGGGAACAGTGACGCTATTAAATAACCATCGCCATAACATGTAGTTATAAAAAATAATTTAAAGCCTTTATGCCGAATATGAAATATCCACAACGTAAGAATTAAAGTCTGGTCATCCGATGAATGAAAATAAAGGGATTAAACTTAATAATGCGGTCGAAATGCGATCTCTGCGTAAAATCTGTGGAGTTAGGCTGACCGACCGCATTCGTAACGACGACGTAAGAGAGCGAGTAGGTATGAAAGAGAGTATTGGTGTAAAGATGCGAAAGGGAATGCTCCGATGGTTCGGACATGTGGAAAGAATGCCGAACGAACGTCTGGTTAAGAAGATATACAATGCGAAAGTGGAAGGATGTAGGTACCGAGGGAGACCGAGACTAACCTACCTAGACCAGATCGGTCATGTACTGAAGGAAGGTGGAGTCAAGAGTCTCCGAAACCGGCGAGCGTGTATGAAGAGAATTAGGAATGTTGAGGAAGCGAGTGAAGTATGCAGAGATAGAGTTCTCTGGCACTCTGTTCTCTCTGCCTACCCTGCAAGGGATATGGCCTGATGATATGTATGTGTATGTAAACTTAATATTTTCAGGGTATGCTCACACGGCAAAGAGAGGCGCTTTGCAGGGTGGGTCGATGGGGTTGCGCGCTGCCTCTTCCGTCGCCCCGGACCAATTTGCCGAGGCGTGGCCACTTCATAGCAAAAATAAAGGGCATTCTTCTTTCCTTTTATTTTGTAGGAACTTCAATCCTAACTGTAGGGACATAATTGGGCTGAAATGAAGTTTTTGACAAATTGATTAGTCCATCTAAAAATATATCTCAGATTATTCCCAACCTGAGTTTACAAGTATTACTAAGAGTTTCTCAGAATTTCAGTGGTGTATGGTGTGTATTTTTGGGCATCTAAATAATAAATAAGATTTCATATATTTTACGATGACTTTGCAGATGCAGGGTTAAAAGCATTACGTTGTAATAGACATAAATAATGTCACATTTTGACAACGAGCTTACTACTTTCGTGAGGGGGAGATAAATAGTTAATGCGATGGCATTGGTATGAGAAATGATAGCAATAAATGATTCTATCCATCTGTCCATTAGCATATCGACATTAACCTTTTAATACAGAACTTCACAAGGAAGATTAGTATTGTGATGACCACGCCTGGCAGGCAGGTTAATACAGCTGTATAGGTTTCTCAGGTGCCTGCTCCTACCTGTTCTCTTAGTGATCAGTTTTTATGATTCTCATGGGAAAGTAAGGGGCAGTAACACATTGTAGTCTTGGCTCTATTATCTCTCAACCATTCGGAAACAGAATCGAAAACATAATTGATGTTTATGCACGCAATACACATTTGAATTAAAAATATTTTTATGGATTCTATCGCGTTTGATTTTTTAATTTCTCGACGTTTCAAACATTTCCACTACGTTCATGATCACGGGAGGGCTAAGATGTCTAACCTCTAAGATATTAGATAAGGAAATTCAAATTCAAAATATAAACGCGATAGAATCGAACATCGACGCTAGAAAGCATAAACATAAAAGTAAAATTAAAAAAGAATTGTGAATCTAAAGTTGTCATTTTTGGTTAATATCCAAAAACGACAACTCTGAATCACAAATACGAAAGTAATGAATTTCGAATTTAAAAAATATTAGGTTTTTCTAGTCAATTTTCATTTTGTTGGTTTTCACGTTTATGCTTTCTACCATCGTCATTTAAAATAATATGTTAAAACAAAACCATAATTAAGTACTACAACAAAAAATATCTATAATGCCCAGTGTCATGATTCAAAATCCACATAGGACAATTTTTATTACTTTTTTTTTTATTATTTACATTCATCATTGTGTCTATAAATTCTAAAGTCACACAAGTATTTGTTCCTTAGTATATGTATTTATTCCTTAATGTCGGCGATCAATGACAAGGAATGGTTACCGGTATCCCACTCTCATGGTGATAGTAAGTGACATGTACGAGTACATCGCTTGGAAAGGATCGGGCGAGGTGTGATCATATCAGTCAGTCCCCAAAAGAAAAGTGGATAGTTTCAGTGGATCAGCGAAGACAAGAAATAAGTACCGATGGACTTTTTTTTGCGGTTGGCTATGCACGTGGTCGCGCCCTGCCAAATTTGTCCGGGGCGATGGAAGAGGCGGCGCGCAACCCCATAGACCCACCCTGCAAACACCTCTCTTCGCTGTGCGAGTGGGCCACCGGTACCCGATCTTTGTATTCGGTGGTCCATGTACCGATAGCCTGCCTATATAGCAATAAGGTGATTCTGTACCGCAAACTATGGGGTTGCACGCAGTCCGTTCTATGCCCAAGGTGGTTTGATTAGTACGTGACGGAATCAAAGCCTCTCGTCAAGAATAAGGACGTGTATAGAGCTGATTAAAAAAAACCAGTCAAGGGGACTGCCGAGAGAAGTGAAAATTTAAATATGAAAAATAATACATATACTAATAACGCACGAAAGTATATCTATTTAAATATACACAGTATACATTTAACTTATGGAGGGCGTTGGGTGACGATGAGGCGAATTCCATGATTCTTATACTCAACGTGCCTAAAGAAGTTTTCTCTTCAAAAAAATATATACAAAAATATAGACAAATTATTCTATCCTCAACGGAGAGGTTGCAAAGCCGCTTAAATAAGTCGAAGCTATAAAACTGTTGGACAATAGTATTTGTCGGTCGAACAAAGGTCCGTACTACCAATAACTACGATTGCAGTGCTGATGAATTTTTGATTTGCAACCGGTCACAACCCAGTTTCATTTACGACTATGTCATTGTGAATAGGTTTGATTTTTTTTTTTGCTAACACATATTTCATAAAACCTAACACTTTAGAAAAGACTGTTCATTTTGTATTTAAAGGATATAAAGTACTCCTTTTCTTTTTTTTTGTGTCTGATTAGCTGTTAACCACAGATGGCTTTGACAGCTTTACGCGGACTATGGGTGAGCGCTGAGGGCTCTCAACCCGATTAAAGTAAGCTAAGCGACATCGCCCAAGGGCTCCCCCTGTGGGTGACGGACCTCGTGCCCACGTTTGAATTTATGATTTTTGCGCGTCGCGATTTCGCACCTCGACGACGAGGACGAAACCGCGAATATTTGTGTATAATGGTTTCGCGGGCCGTGTAAGCTCTTAATTGAGCGAGTGTGATATCGTCTTCGTCATCGTCGATCACGTGCCGCGGACGTCGGATCTTAGTGCTCCTTCTCTTACTTGTAAGGTTATATGCTAAGAGTGTTATATGCTACGGCCTTTATTTTCCATAGAATTCGTAATAGTCAGATGAGCCATCATCTGCATGGGCAGCAACACTTTCATACATAACTTATAAATAAGCTGCGGTTACTAAACCTCTAGTTAATTGTGGTGATTATAGCTTAGAACACCAAGAGGGGAACTCTTGGGGAAATTAAGTGGTAATTATCGTGAGTAGACATCAACAATACCAGGGGTAGAATAGCCAAGTCACTGCACATAATAGGTGCTGCATTGAAGGCAATTAAATAATGATAAAATAGGGGGTAAGAGTTGGTCCTCCCACTGCTAAGTCGCTGGTTGTGTGTGGTACTACCGTGGATGAGCCTACAGATATGTGGCTACAGGAAGAAAACCATTATCAGATTGAGCTATCATTAGCACTAACCTTCTGAGACATAATATTTTCAATCCAATCAGTGCTTAGAATTTCACCTTCGCAAACTAAATTTGAACGGGCAAATAACGTTGCAGTAAGGGTTATGGAGACTGACAGGAAATTGAAATGGGCGTACCGTTGAATATTGGCGGGCGGGTTTCACCGGCGCCAATAATTTGCAGGATATTTTTTGAAAGCTTAATGCCTTACGAAAGCTCGAATTGCTAGTTGAAATGGAAATTGCAATTAAAGAGGATAAAAAATGTGTTCTTTGATTGGAAGGAAATCAAAATATAAATAAAATATTTGCGTTCAATGTAAACTGCCAGGCAAACTATAAATGATGTATTTAATTTTATATTTTCATCAGAAGTTAGATTTATTGGATATTTTTTAACTTTTTATTCGTTCTTTGATTCTTTTGCTTGGTTACGAATTTATGAACTGTCTTATTTATAAGCAAGTATTTTGTTCATAAAAAAATAACAATTTACAATCTTTTCTTAAAAGTAACTTATTACACAAAATACGATCGCCAATCTGTCCGCCAAGTGCAGTAATTAGTGCCGCTTTTCTTAAGGAAGAGGCATATTTCTAGTATAAAACATCTATATTATGATATAATAAAACTTTATTGGCTCTGGGTATCTAGAATTACAAAATGAGGCGGGCAAAACTCGGCGTTATAATAATCCACCGTATTCCCTCCCCAACGTCATTGGGCCGGCACTGAATCCTTGATGTCCATGGTTATATCTCTACATGCCATATGTACGTTTCCCAGAAGATCATTAATACCCATTCTCTCAGTGGTGACAACTATTTATTTATCTCGTCGCCACGTGGAGAATAAATTGATTATTATGTTCAAAAAAATATTTTAATTTATTAATTTGCATATGTTTAACCGTGTGATGACATATAATGAGCTGAGTTAATAATGATGATGAAATAAGTTTAAATAATAGCTATTAAAAACATAGTAAGTAATTTAGATAAATTAATGTGACTTATATCATCATCATCTCAGCTCATATATCTTCCACTGTAAGGCCCACGCCTCCTCCACAATGGGAGAGAAGTTGACGTACAATACCATGTTGGTCAGACATTACCAACATATCTTTGAATTTTTCTTCTCTTGCATAGATGCTTTGTGCTTTTTATATCCTTTAGTCATATCTTACGATCACCCACGTGATCACGGGTAAGATAGGGGCGGTGAATTGTATTCTTACTCCGTCATCACACGAATAACTTATACCTATATATGGCAAGACTAAGTTGCACGGAGTTTTTCTTTTTTTTTATAGAATTACAAGTACATTTATTGTACTTTACAATATGTACTTACAAGATAACTAGTATCGATCGTTGGTGCTGTATATATATTAGGCAACCGAAGACAAAGATGGGTTCCGGCGGTCCGCTCGCTCGGCGTGGAGAGGTACATGTAGGGCGGGTCTATGGGGTGGTGGTGACGGATTACCGGGACGTAACAACACCATAGCCCGCCGCCAAAAAAGAAAATGCTGTATATTAAATAACTTAACTGCAAAATTTTAATTTACGTTTGAAGTGAAAACCTCTTTTTGTGCACTGCACACAAAGTGAGGCTGATTTGTCACGATCTGACGTGAAAGACCCGTTCGGGTGAACTCGGTACCGTCGAGTGTACATGAGCAGGAAAGACCACGAGATAATCAGCTGTTCTTCACTGCTGTGTTTACTATATTCAATTTATATGTAATAATAGTTATTCATATAATAATAGTTTTCGGGACCGTGTTGAATGGCATTCTCGTAGGGAGGCTTATGTCCAACAGTGGACGTTTACGGGCTGATGGATGGATGGAATAGTTATTATTAATCATTATCAATTATTCAATAGTTTTCTTTTTTCTCATAGGTTTAGTTTTCATTTTTCACAGCTTCTATCGGCAGTCCTCATGACTGGTTTTTGTTTTCTTTTTTATTTATTTGCATAATAAAATAGTTTAGAGAGTAAAAATTATTTTAATACTCAGTTGATACTATTACTTTATAAATAACGTCTCGTATACGAATTCAATTTTCCACTCGACTGCGTACATTTAATGAGAGATACTTAATTTGAAATGCACGATATTTTGTTTTATCACAAGTTGTAAATATTTTTACGACCTCTGGACGTCACTGTCAAGGGATACAGATAAATCTTTACGTGTACTAGAATTGAACGTTCTTAATACAAGGCATTAAAAAAACGTGGAGAAAACGTTTGCTTATGTAAAATTGAACTATAGCTTAAACGAAATGAAGACTGATTAGGGGTTCTCAGCTTAATATTGACTTCTGCGTGGCACGATTGTCGGTCTCAACAGCAAGGATGGCGCTCTATTTATTTATTTGTTACGATTATTTTAATCTGAGCAGGAATGATGTTCTTATCTGGTTAATTGAAACCAAATGTCGGCTGTGTGGTTTCAGTCATTTGGGATATATTTAATAGCGGCCACCTCTAGAGCCTTCAGGTATATTAAAGCACTTTTGAGATCATATTAAGAGAATTTAGTCATAAATATCTGAACTGTAGAGTTAAATATAAAAACTAGTTAATATGAATCTAATGAGACAAATTTGCACTGATGGCGTAGTGGTTAAGATACCGATCTTCCGTGCCAGTGGGTTCGAATCCTACGCAGGACAAAAGTATTATTCTCAGTCTGGGTGTAACTCATCTGCGGTAATTATATATTTGTAAAGTCCCCGTACCTATTTTCGAATAAAATAATTGTTGCAATTCTTTAAATTTGTATATAATTAATTAATGTATAATGATTTTTTTTAATAGGTACTTTAAAAGTAACTCTTCATAAGCCCTAAAAGCGTAAAGAGAACCAAATCTTATGAAATATTAAGTACGAAATCAAACCGAAAATTCTTTAATTAAGAGGTTTTTTTTTAATAAAATTTTCTCAACTTTTAATATTAAACGACGGCAAACGGTTGAAATTAAGAATTCTCTCCCGCGACAGCTAATTTTGTTTTTTAGTGGGACGAGTGCCAGGAAACCAAGAACAAACTTGTTGATTTTTTTACGGTAAGCAGGTGGTTCACGACAATGAACAGTTAGCAAATTATAGATTATTGGTAATGGAATACTACTAAATGAAACTTTCTCAACTTCGACATCAGACAGAATTTTCTAAGTGTTAAGTTATTGATATTTCCGTTTGGTGACGGAGTAAGAATACATATCACCACCCTCTATCTTACCCGTGGGTGATCGTAAAAAACGACTAAGGGATATGAAACGCATATAACATCTATGTAAGAGAAGGAAATCTCGAAACTAAACCCTATACGCAACACGTCTGATCAGCGTGGTATAATAGATCAATTCCCCTCCCGTTATGGAGGAGATTTGAGCCCAACAATGGGACATATATGAGCTGAGACGAAGGTATTGGTATAAGTTAAAAAATCAATTACTCCAACACCTTATGAACTTCCACTGTAGAATACAGACTTCCCAAATCAACCCAATCTCAATTAAATGCCAATAATGGTAATTACCGTTATCGCCGTTTAATTTATTTTTATGAGACAATACCCGATAATAAAGACATAATCCTTGTATTGGAGGGGACTTTACAAAGATTCAATTTACTCAACACAAATTACACCCAGACTTAGAACAAACAATATGTGAATCGCGCAAATTATTGTCCTAGGTAAGATTTAAATCGAGACGTCATTGCCCGTTGGGCAGTCCAGCTGGAGAGGCCTCGGTTCGGTGTGCGGACCGTGGAGGCCTTCCGGCCGGTGCTGATGCACTGGCTAAAACGGCGGCACGGGGTGCTTTCCTTCCGACTGGTGCAGGTTTTGACGGGGCATGGATGCTTCGCCAAATACCTGCACGCGGTCGTCAGGAGGGAGAGTACATCGTCCTGCCACCACTGCGATTGCGACGAGGACACGGCGCAGGCGCGATTATCTGCGCCTGATGCCGAGCCCGCGGGTGACTGGATCGGGGAATTAGTCCGTCACCCGCCAAGAGGCCGACCGAGTGAGGAAAGATCGACATCCTACCCGAGGGGAGGACGTCGGTCGAGGAGAGGGTACTCCTCAAGGGTATTCCGTCGGGCTGGCCATTAACGTCAAGTTACTCTGCTGCGGTGGTCGGCCCAACGATGAAGGCGACGTCACAGGTGGGTTACGGGTGTGCGTGCTTACGCCCCTCTGTCGCCCCGGACGGGGTGATGCGAGGAGAGCGCTGACCGTAACCCACCCCCCAAAAAAAAGGTAAGATTTAAACCCATGATAGTGGTCCAGTAGGTCGGTATTTTAGCGCCACCGAAGACAAAGACCGGGTACTGGTGCACAGTGGGCAAATCGCGTATGTTTCGTCTCAAAACTCCATATCTCAGTTGTTTCAAAACTAAATCAGCTGTAATTTTGCACACATATACTTGAATGTTTAAAGTTTAAATAAATAACTTTGATTTTAAAAATTCTGTTTATAAGTTAATTTAAAAAAATAAAATTAAAAAATACATGCATTATATAAGAAAAAATACAAAATATGCTTGTTTAATTTACATAAAATAGTAGAACATAGTAACAAACTAGAAAAATAAATATATACACAATTCAGCAAACTCCTAGACATTTTCATAAACAGAAAGAAGAGCCTTGGCTTCATCTAAAAGTTCTTTCGATATTGTTTCTAAGGTATTTTTCAAACTTGATATATATGGATCAGAAGTGTACAATAAGGTAAGGAACACGTCTTTATTGGTAGCCGCTCTTGAACACTTTCTAGAATGATGCAGTCTAAATTTTTGTAAACCTTATTTCAGGATTCTTGCGCGTCTTCGAATAATTGACCGATAGGTAAAATAGCATAGTACTCAATGATTTTTCTCCGTAAATAAGTATTTTATACACGGAAGAAGGCATATAATACCAATCATAATTATTTACGTATAGTTGGGCTGTACTATATGCATATTGACCGAACTTTTTTGAATCAATAGCCATTCCAGATGACATAGTTTGTAGTATTATGTACATTCGTTTTATAAGTTCTACGTCTACACCTGTAAGTATTGACAATCCGTATTAAAATGAAGTTTTGTTCACATCTCGTGTCCTAACTGTCTCTAAATTATTCATTTGCCGAAGAGTAGCACCGCAAACTGTACAGAAGCGTTCGAACGAGATTCAGGTAAAAGTTGTGCCACTTTACCATCAATCATGGTAAAAAATAGGTCATGAGTAATTTCGATTACCTCATCATCCTTATTTATGAAAGAAGGAGACAGTTTTTTTTATTGTTGATATCAGCCACAACAGACGTGGTTTTTTCTGGAGTTTCTTTGGGAGACTCTAACAATATAAGTCTGCAATATCTAACAGATGAGCAGGTTTCATTCTTCCAAACAACAATATTAGTTATCTCATCTATGAGTCTAATGGGTACAAGTGAAGCAATAAAAAGGTTTGCAACTGATATAAAATCGCTTTCTTCGGGCAAAACTTGCTTGTATTCACTCCGCCCTGATGACTCATCACAACCCCATTTACACAATAGTTTCAACTTTCTTAAACCGTTTTTGTAAACTGAACCAATTTTTAATATACTACAGTATGATCCAAGAAGTCTTGCAAATTCACTTGTGCACTTATGTTAGTCTTCTTCGCTTCGACTAAAGTTGGATAAGAAGGAAACACTGCGCAGTTTTTGTCCTTCAAACAAAGTCGAAGTTTCCCATACTGTTCTTTGTTAAGGTCTAATTCAATAAATATCCGTAGTGCTTCTTCCTTTGTAAACGGTGTAACGTCTTCAAGGTTTTCAGTTACGTATTTAATATTTTTTTCTTATCATTTCTTGATGAAGTTCGTATAATATTAACGATTATAGCCTCCTCCATCTCACCCATTGACCGCAACTCTTGAGAATATGCATTGAGCAATCCAGTCCGTACTCTTGTATCAATTCCAAGCTTTTTCGTTTCTTTGTTTTTTCTGAAGATGCTTCGTATGGTTTCGAAGGTCTGCCACTACCACCTCTGACATATTAGGGTTAGGGACCATTACTCGATACTCTAGTGGAACATGAAATTGACCATCTAACCAGTTGGCGTTTTTATTTTCAAAGTGTTCTTTTATTCGAGATGCATTCTCGAGCGTTTGTTACATTTAGATACCAAGTTTCTTTGAATGTAAGGTGGTCAAAACTGTATCAAAACCACAAAAAAATATTCGACCTCAATAGATACAAAATAATTTGATGAAAAATAAAACAAAATTGAAAAATATTTTTTTTTTTATCTCGCGATATGTTTTGGCTCCGTGTATGAAAAAGTGCAAGTATGAGGATTTTTTTTTTCTCTTTATATTTACTAATATATAAATATCTTAAAACAATAAATATCTCGACAGCGGCAAGCAGCGGTAAAGGGTAAAAGTCTCGTTAAAAAAATGAACACTAAAAATATACCATCTTAAACTATATTGGTTAATTGTATTTTATTAAACCAATATTTATAATATTAATTATGAAAGGTTAAGAAGAGATCATAAGCATTCCAAAAATGTATAATACTTGTACATTTATATGAAAAAAAATCTGAGTAATGTGGCGTTGAATTGTAGTAACGTATTGCGTCAAAATTACGTTATTAAACATGAGATAGCTTTGATGCCTATTTATATACATTATGATTATCTAAAAAAAAACTAAAAAATTGCGAAAAGAAAGTTTATTTATTAGACTATAGTAACTTATTAATTTTATTCCATTACTACGACTTTCACATAAAACGGTTTTGAGATGGCTTTGTATGGAGCTTTACCACAGTGCGGTGGCCCACTCGCACGGCGAAACGAGGTGCAAGGTGGGATTATGGGATTGCGCGCCACTTCATCTGTTGCCCCGGACCACTTTGGCGGATTGCGACCAATTCCATAGCCCACCACAAGGAAAAAAAAGGTCGGTATTTTAGCCATCTATGCAGTTAATTGTAAAATAATTGGGGTTAGATATATAAAATTAATTGGGATTTAGACATACAGGAATTTAGTTAGGATTTAGATGTATAGGATTAATCACCACGCTTGGCAGATTAGTTGGCAATCCGATTAATACTACCCTCAGAGAAAAAGTAAAACGTGGTAGATAATACATTATATTCTGAACTAATTTTATACACACATACATACATATCATCACGCCATATCTCTTGCAGGGTAAGCAGAGAGAACAGAGTGCCAGAGAACTCTATCTCTGCATACTTCACTCGCTTCCTCAACATTCATAATTCTCTTCATACACGCTCGCCGGTTTCGGAGACTCTTGACTCCACCTTCCTTCAGTACATGACCGATCTGGTCTAGGTAGGTTAGTCTCGGTCTCCCTCGGTACCTACATCCTTCCACTTTCGCATTGTATATCTTCTTAACCAGACGTTCGTTCGGCATTCTTTCCACATGTCCGAACCATCGGAGCATTCCCTTTCGCATCTTTACACCAATACTCTCTTTCATACCTACTCGCTATCTTACGTCGTCGTTACGAATGCGGTCGGTCAGCCTAACTCCACAGATTTTCCGAAGAGATCGCATTTCGACCGCATTAATTCTACTTTCATACTCTTTTCTGCATACCCAACTCTCGCTTTCATACAGTAATGTTGGGACAAGCACTGCGTTATGTATTGCTATACGTGCCTTCTGGCTGAGGTGGCGGCTGCCGAGAAGTTGCCCCAACACTCCGTTCACTCTATTTCCCGCATTCACTCTTCGCTCTATATCAGTGGTGTACATTCCATCTCAGCTAAATCCACATCCAAGATATACAAATTCATCCACTTGCTCTAGTATATCATTACCTATTGTTAATCTTACATCTGTTCTGGCTTCGTTTCTTTCAAAGACCATTATTTTGGTTTTGCTCACATTCACGCGTAGACCCCTTTTCTTACAATCTTCTGTCATTGTGTCGACTAGGGTCTGCAGGTCAGTCGCTGACTGTGCCAGCAGGACTGCATTATCTGCATATAGCAGAGCAGTGACCACTGAGTCGCCCATCTGGACTCCCACATTCGTATCGTTCAACCTTTGGAGACATTTATCCAGATATATGATAAACAGCCTGGCTGACAGAACGCATCCCTGCTTAACGCCGATATTGACGTCAAACCAAGGCGACATTCCATCATCCAGCCGCACACAGGCTCTACAGCCCATGTAACTGGACTGCACAGCCTGTAGCAGTTTACCGTTAATACCATACTCCGGTAAAATGTCCCAAAGTTCCTTTCGTACAACTGTGTCAAATGCTCTCTCCAGATCCACAAAACTGCAGAAAAACCTCTGACCTAGAGCCAGAGGTTTCTCCACAATGTTGCGCAGAGAGAACACTTGATCCATGCATCCCCTTCCACTCCTGAAACCTCCTTGTGTCTCACACAGTAAACCATCACAACTTATAATAGTACTTAACTAATTTTATTATTTTTTTTTTTTATAATGTATTTTTTTCCTTTGTAAAAACAAATAAAGATCTTTTCTTTCTTTCTTTCTAATCATCACATGACTTAAGTTAAAATATGCTACAAATTATTTTTTACGATATAAATTCAGAAATTGCTGTACATTGTTTTTTTAAATGCACTAAGGGACTAATCCTTGTATTGTGGGAAAAAATAATGGAATAATAAATAATTGCAGATATCCATTCCTCTGGTCTCTCCCTTAGCTAGTTTTTACAACGCCTACAATAAAATACGGGTTGACCATATTATACATTCTTAACCCGTTATCACATTGAGATTACGTAAACTAAATAAAAAAAACAAAATAAACTATAAAATCTAAACAAATAAAAATGGTCATATTATTTGGGCACGCTTTCACCGTACGTGGAATACAAATATCGGCAACATTTTAGCTACTCGTACATAACGGTTCGAGTCGAGTTTATGGAATGTGTTGACTTAAAGTTTAAATGAACACAAGAACACTATTCATTCATTTTATGACTTTAATATTAAAATGTATTGTAACTTTATGATTTATAAACTATCTAAGTATGCGATAAGCTGCATGCGATAATGGAGTTTTCCGTGTAGTGACGGAGTAAGAATACAATCCACTACCCCCTATCTTACCCGTGGGTGATCGTACGAGACAACTAAAGGATATAAAACGATATCTATGCGAGAGGAGGAAAACTCGAAACAAAACCCTATACCAACGTCTGACCAGCGTGGTTTAGTATTAATTACCCTTCAATTATGGAGGAGGCCCGAGCCCAACAGTGGGAAATATATGGGCCGAGATGATGATGATAATAGAGTAAGAATATAATTATAATTCTTTATTTGCATTTGGTATCATTAAAACTACTTTTTTTAAAAGACTTTACAGACATTATTAACGGACATATATTATACCCAGACTCAGAACAACACTTTTTGGATCGCACAAAGTATTGTCCTTCTTGGGAATCGAACCCACGGCACTAACATGAAAGGTCAATATCTTAATCACTACGCCATCTGTGCAGTGAAAAGTCAAAAATTAAAACATCTATGAGAATAAAAACTTGAATTGAAATTTTATAAGAAACGTCTAACCAGTATAATATAGTAGGCATATAGACAACTGAGGCATAGGTATATTATAGGGCCTTTTTTTTGCTATAGGCTATGGATGTGATCGCGCTCCACCAAATCTGTCCGGGAGCGACGGAAGGGGCGGCGCGCCACCCCATAGACCTACCCTGCAAACACCTCTCTTCGCCGTGCGAGCCGGCTACCGGTACCCGATCTTTGTATTCGATGGCCCGCCCGTATATTATAGGGCCTAAAGAAATCTTAAGAATATACCTTATGTAACCACTATAATCTCTATTAAAAATGGTACGAAGAGTTTTAAGAAACTGACCTTGGTCTACGCAGTTTGAAAGGCGTAAGCAGCAAAAGTTTGCCTACCACTCGCATAATAAATAACAAGTAATGCTTGAAGATAAATAGTGATCTATAGAATCCAAACCTACAACTTTACGATAGACAATTGACAACTACGTAGAACCTTTATTCACTGTAACATTTAACGACATATGAGTGTATTGTCTGCGTAAAAAAAAAATGGACAATATTTTTCAAAATACCAATATTTTGACAGACTTTTTAGCTTCAATTTTAGTTTAGAATCGGTTTATTATATCACGCGCTATCAAAAGCACGATAATAGTGGCAGAATCACGCTGTTGACAGTTCTCTGTGTGCAACCGCGGGCCGATCCGTCCGAGGTAGTCCGAACCACACTCTTGCAGAAGATCGACTTATGAGTAATGGCAATGTGCTATTGCGCTTCATTTGGTGAGCGGGAGAGCCGGAAGCCCAATTGGATGGGTTTGGGGTTTATATTGGTAGGCAGCGGGCTAGTTATACCCTTGGTATTTCAAAGGTCCATAGGCGACAGTGACACTTACCATCAGGTGTGCTGCTTGCTCGCTTGCCATCACTAACAATAAAAAAAAATATTAAGAAAAGGCATAGACAAATTAAACGTAGATCGAAGGTAAAACTTTAATACATACAAAGTTTGTTCAAATTTGGGATAGATGAAGATTACTCCTATAAAGTTTCGCTGTATAAAGTAAAATTTTGGCATAAAGTCCAGAATATTGAGTTCAAGTTTGAGTAGCTTGTGTCTTGTGACCAGTAGTCTTACTGGCAAGTCCAAGTGTGAACAGTTTCGGAGAGATGACAAAAGTAAAAAATAAATAAAAAGCTCATTTGACTAAAAATAATATATATATATATATATATATATATATATATATATATATATATATATATATATATATATATATATATATATATATATATACATTTATTAAAACTGTTATCTCACGTCAGAAAGTGAAAGGTGCGCAGAATAGGTTGCGCACCAAAAACGTAACGAGGTCATTCGATCACTAGATTTTACGCCTTGCATGAAAATCGATTCTTAAAATGTGGATTTTCCAAAAATGTGGATTATCGTTTAGGTATTTCAGACGATTTAAAAACTAGATCGCTCTAAATTTCGTTACAGACATCAATATTTCTCGTCTCATTTTTTTTTCACTTTTAGTGTCTAGACGTTTACCAGTTATATTCAAGACAACTATTTTAATAAAACGTATAATGATTAGAATACATCGCGTGCTACTTGAAAACCAACATTGTGTTCGTCACGTTATGTAGCGACATGATAAGAAATAAAATGCTTTATTTAAGGGTCTTCCAAATTTGACATGAATTCAACCATTTACATACTTGTTGGACACCGTAATGAGTTTTTAATATACATGAAAATCGTGTTCCGTTAACATTTTATACTTGAAGCTGGATCACTATCAATGACTAGGATATTTAGACTGGAGCCTATTTCGAAGGCGGATTTGACAACGGGTCATTTGTACGCGTATTTTATCAGAGAAACTTAAATTTGAGTGATTATTCGATTAGAAACGATTTTTTTTTATAATTCTTAATCGCTATGAATACTTAACTCTTTAACGGAACTTGATGCGATATCTTTGAAATTTTAAGGTAAGCACAGATGGCGTGGTGGTTAAAATATCGACCTTCTGTGTCAGTGTCGTTGGTTCGATTCCTAAGAGGAAAATAGTTTGTGTGAATCACAAAGTGTTGTTCTGAGTCTGACTGTAATTTGTGTTTGTTAATTATATGTTTGTATGGTTCCACGCAATACAAAGATTATTTCCTTAGTGTCTCTTAGGGTCTTTTAAAAAAATGCGCATTTTGCACAAATATGGTCTAAAAATATATTTGCCAATAGGGTATATGAGTCTAGGTTTTAACGGAGGTCGCTATAATTTGTGATATGACCACAAACGTTAGTAGCGTATTATTATCATTGGCTAGCAAATTAAATGGACCATGGTGTAATCTATAACCTAAACCCTTTTTGCCACTTAATCATTAGGTATAACGTTGGCGTCTTTCTTCTTTTTTATTTTCGTAATCAGATTCTAATACGTACCATTATTGCCTGATTCTAAAAACTTTCTGTTAAGTTGTTTTTGTAATTTGATTTACTTAATGTCATTAATTGAGAGTAATTCATTTCTATTGAGTAGACTGATTATTGAACTACCAAATGTTTTTTTATAGAATTTTATTTAGAACATTACTTCACGTAAAAGAGGCTGTTTAATATTTACTACATTTTAACACTTTTCCTGCATTATACTATTATAATATTATGTTACACACAATATGTATTTTTGCATTATATAAATTACATATGTATGTATATAATGCACTGTAGCCTCCTCCATAAAGGGAGGGAAATTGACCTAGTATACCATGCTGGTTAGACGTGTTGGTATAGGGTTTTGTTTCGAGTTGTCCTTCTCTTGCATAGATATTATATGCGTTTTATATCAATTAGTCTCTTTTACAATCACTCATGGGTGGTGGATTGTATTCTTACTCCGAAATTACACGGAAAGTCCTTTTCAATATAAGCTAATTAAGGAAGATAATATGAAATAAAACTTTTCTTACGGATTCTATCGAGTTTCTATTTGACGGGGACGGGATCAGACGAAAGGGTTGGTCGGAACGGGAGGACGGGAGGACAGTCCCGTGACTACAAATACTGTAAAGAGTTCAAAACGTCAGGCAAATCTAATATAAATATTATTATTACTGTTGTTTTGACATTATTATTGTTATTGTTGACACTATATAATTAAGTAATTTATTTCAATTGGCTAAACATATTGTATTTGTTCTGAGGGCATTAGCTCTTTTGCATGCCGCTTGACGGTCAAATATGGTGATACATTGAATACCTGTAATAACTAATATTTTATACCCATACTTCGCAAAATAAATGATTTGATTTGAAATAGTTTTACTTCCAATTAGCAAAACCCAGCCCATTGGTTTATTTGTAAAAGTCTATATATCGCAGCGCCACTTGGTGGCGAGTTATATTAATTTGGATAAGATATAAACCTTTTCCGTGAAAAAATACGTGTACATACCAATTTTCATAATGATCGGTCAAATAGTTTCTGAGTTTAGGGATGTCATATATACAAATATCTTCTTTTACAGATATAAATATGCAATACTTGAGTAAAAAATATACAATATAATAAATAAATATACAATATATTAAATAAATATACAATATAATAAATAAATATACAATATAATAAATAAATATACAATATAATAAATACAGAGTAATAATACAATTAACAAATTCTTACCCGTGGGTGATCGTAAGAGACGACTAAGAGATATAAACCGCATATAACATCCATGCGAGAGATGGAAAACTCGAAAACAAAACCCTATATCAACACGCCCGACTAGCATGGTATACCAGGTCAATTTCCCTCCCATTATGGAGTGCGTTATATACATACATATGTAATTCATATAATGCAAAAATACATATGTGTGTAATATAATATTATACTACTTACTATACCATATTACTACTTACTATACCACTTACTATAGCATAGTAGATCATTCCCCTCCCTTTATGGAGGAGGCTCGGGCCCAACAGTGGGACATATATGAGCTGAGATGATGATGACGATATACAAATATCGTCTTTTACAGATATACAATACTTGATTAAAAATATACAATATTAAATACCAATTCATTTGCAAAGATTGAACATAAATTATATTTCCTTTCATTGAATTTTGACATACCTATATGAATAAATTATAATTGTGGTATAAATATCTTAAGGGTGAATAACCCTTTTATTTTACGGCCTTTCCTATGGCTAAGTTTATGAATATATTAATCATACAAATATCATGTTTTACGCTTTAATGGATACAGGACTGAGTTTGAGTGAATTACTTTTGTGGTACATCGTAACTTAGTGGTCAACTTTTGAAACTTGTTGTACTTGAAATATTAACTTATGTACTTCGAATTTCGTGTGGTTATAATTTATCATCCTTTTTGACATCTATTCTTAAACATAAGTCTTCTCACTAATAGAGATTTTACCATAATCGCCACATACTCACGAAGGTAGATAATACTACAATTGTCACGCTTGATTTAATGATCGCATTTAGTGTTATACGTCTTCTAGAAGAATGATATCCATTATTTTAATGATCCTTAAGTCGTTTTTTTGGACGCCCACGGTAAATCAAGGGTTGATGACGGCGACGATATTCACGTGAATCATCATTCTCCTACTCTTATCCTAATTACTTGGGGTCGGTACAATATATTACACTCTTCTTTCATAGTACATATTGTAAAAGTTATTGGCAATAGTTTTATGACTGGCCGCCTGCCAGACGTCAACCCTCCTTGGGAATGTAATTGTTGACCAAACGGCATCAGATGGTGTTGGCCCAGATCGTTATAAGACTTTTAGTCGTCTTTTACGACATCCACGAGTAAAGTTAGGGTTGGTAGCATTCGAAGCCGCTACCACACAGCTATGATGTTCACGTGAATATTAACATATAAAATTATCAATCTTTTTCTTCAGTATTTGCACGTTTCAATTTGACAGCGACATATTAGGTTTATCAGGGAATTAAATTAATAAATTTTAATATTATATCATCATCATCATTTTAGCTCATATATCTTCAATTGCTAGCTACTAGCATCCTCCACAATAGAAGAAAAATTTACTAAACACGCTGGTCAAACAGGTTGGTATAGGATTTTATTTCGAGTATTCCTTCTCTTGCATATTAAATTCCTTAGTCGTATTTTTTGACACCCATAGGGAATTTAAGAAGATTATAGAAAAATTAAGAAGATGTTGTTGGTTGTCAACTAACATAAATCATTTTTAGTAATAATTGATCAAAAATAATATCATAGTTTATGAATAAAATGATTATTGTACGCCTCATAAGCGAAGCGTTGAGGTCTTGCTCTATTCTCGACATATGAAAATCAAGCACTTTTCAAACATAAAAATGATTGTGATTTTCTCACATTGCACATAAAGGATAATATTATAATGCATATGTCAAGAAAAAACATTCGTTTAAACGTATTTGATATTTTCAAAAAGCAATTATTTTGTTTAAAGTAAGAAAATAGTTGATTAAAAAAAATATTCGAGGACGTCGGATAAAATATTTTTTGTATCTGGCAGGATCCCGACCGTAAAAAATTAATGTGTCGAAGTTTTTCTTTTATTAAAAGCTTCATAATCGCAACGCGCTGTTTCCTTTCGAAAATGGCTTGGTAATTCTTTGTCGTTTAATTGCAATTAATAAAAAACTAAACTGCTTAGTCTTTAGTGTATGTATACCTTATGAAAATTGGGTTCGTTTACATATTTTTGTTCGTCCATTCGGACAGGCAAAGGAAATAAATCCCATTCAGCCTATACAGCTATGTTTAGCTCTACGTCGATAATGGCACGAAATTTCAAAAGTATTTCTTTTCTTTCATTACAAGCTTATATTTAGTTTCACCTGTCCCGTTGTCTGTAATCAAATCTCTCAAGTTAAATTTGATCCACTTCCCGGTTTCCGATTGAGCTGAAATTTAGCATGCATATATAAATCGGATGACAATGCAATATTATTGTGACATAGAGTTGATCTGATGATAGACCTGGAAGCTGGCTATAGAAACTCCGTAATTAAACGACGCAACCCTTTCGAGTTTGGGCTCATTTGATTTGTCTTGACGATTACTTTAATACTATATGATAACCAGGGTCTGACGATGGACCTGGAAGCGGGCCAAAGAAACTTCGTAATTAAACGACGCAACCTCATAGAGTTTTGGCTCGTTTGATTCGTCTTGACGAGTACTTTGATACTATATGCTAACCAGGGTCTGACGATGGACCTGGAAGCTGTCCATAGGAACTCCGTAATTAAACGACGCAACCCCATCGAAATTGGGCTTATTTGATTCGTCTTGGCGAGTACTTTGATACTATATGGAAACCAGGGTCTGACCATGGACCTGGAAGCTAGCCATAGGAACTCCGTAATTAAACGACGCAACCTCATCAAGTTTAGACTCGTTTGATTTGTCTTGTCGAGTACTTTGAGACTATATGGTAACTAGGGTCTGACGATGGACTTAGAAGCTGGCCATAGGAACTCCGTTATTAAACGACGCAACCCCATCGAAATTGGGCTTATTTAATTCGTCTTGGCGAGTACTTTAATACTATATGGAAACCAGGGTCTGATCATGGACCTGGAAGCTAGCCATAGGAACTCCGTAATTAAACGACGCAACGTCATCAAGTTTAGACTCGTTTGATTTGTCTTGTCGAGTACTTTGATACTATATGGTAACTAGGGTCTGACGATCGACCTGGAAGCGGACCATAGGAACTCCGTAATTAAACGACGCAACTCCATCGAGTTTGGACTTGTTTGGTTCGTCTTGACGAGTACTTGGATACTATATGGTGACCAGGGTCTGATGGTGGCCCTGGAAGCTGGTCATAGGAAAAAGAAGGTGCTAAAGGTACTAAATGTTCTAAATCGTACCATCCAAATGTAACACGCTTTTATTTATAATATTGGGACTGTGATAGAAACGGAAAGATTTAATAATTATGGTGTCAATTTTTAGTGTTAAAAATATATAATTATGTACGATATGGAATTATTTTGTAGTAGACGAAGAAGCTTAATTATCGTTAAAGGTTACAATGAAATTATAAAGTGTTATATGTCTTAGTAGATTTAATTTATTTTTCACTTTTTACTTTATTTTATTAGCAAATAATAAAAGCTTGTTTTTTAAAAAAGGATTTTTCTTTAATTTTATTTTATTTCTGGCATTGACTAATAGTAAATGATAAATAATATAAAAAATATGAGGCGTGCACTTTTGGATTTTCCAAATTATCTTGTTCTATAATCAAATTTTATTAAAAATATAGAACGTTGTTATTTAAATTACTGAAATTTAGCACTTAATATGCTTAATTATTTATAAAATCCGATTACGAAATGAAAAATGATGTCGCAAGCGGGATTCGAACCCGCGTCTATGGGGATTCCGGCCCAATCGTGCTGCCACTGCACCACCGCGACTAATTGTAGGACATGCCAATTTCACTCCGTATTATATTTACGTCTTAAGGTGACGGTATGCTATCTACCCGACAATGTTTACACATTGTTATAGGCTTAATACTTCAAACTTTACAGTTAGAATTGTATTAAACGATGACAGAACCTTGTTATTTAAATTACTGAAATTTAGCACTTAATATGCTTAATTATTTATAAAATCCGATTACGAAACATTGTCGGGTAGATAGCATACCGTCACCTTAAGACGTAAATATAATACGGAGTGAAATTTGCATGTCCTACAATTAGTCGCGGTGGTGCAGTGGCAGCACGATTGGGCCGGAATCCCAATAGACGCGGGTTCGAATCCCGCTTGCGACATCATTTTTCATTTCGTAATCGGATTTTATAAATAATTAAGCATATTAAGTGCTAAATTTCAGTAATTTAAATAACAAGGTTCTGTCATCGTTTAATACAATTCTAACTGTAAAGTTTGAAGTATTAAGCCTATAACAATGTGTAAACATTGTCGGGTAGATAGCATACCGTCACCTTAAGACGTAAATATAATACGGAGTGAAATTTGCATGTCCTACAATTAGTCGCGGTGGTGCAGTGGCAGCACGATTGGGCCGGAATCCCAATAGACGCGGGTTCGAATCCCGCTTGCGACATCATTTTTCATTTCGTAATCGGATTTTATAAATAATTAAGCATATTAAGTGCTAAATTTCAGTAATTTAAATAACAAGGTTCTGTCATCGTTTAATACAATTCTAACTGTAAAGTTTGAAGTATTAAGCCTATAACAATGTGTAAACATTGTCGGGTAGATAGCATACCGTCACCTTAAGACGTAAATATAATACGGAGTGAAATTTGCATGTCCTACAATTAGTCGCGGTGGTGCAGTGGCAGCACGATTGGGCCGGAATCCCAATAGACGCGGGTTCGAATCCCGCTTGCGACATCATTTTTCATTTCGTAATCGGATTTTATAAATATAGAACGTTTCTTTTTTATTCACTACCAGTATTAGTTATTAAAAAAAATCGTTCTACACGTAGGTAGACAATAAACCTCCGTAATAGCGATGTATGTACGTTAACTTGCTCAGTCCACTCGTGGTCATAAATCTTTGAAAGTGTTCGAAACTTCAGCATAGTTGTAAACAAATATAAACACGGGCAAATCCGTAAAAACAGTTTTATTTCATACCAATTTTTACACGCGCCTTCACGTAAAATTTAGCTTTCCCAAAATTTAATTATTATTCTAAGGCAGAGCTTCCCAAACTTTTACTCTATGCGCCTCACACAAGTTTATGCTAAAATATTGCGCCCCCTTTGTCCCAACTACGATAAAAAAACACAGGATGAAAATGTTAATAGACTTTATTTTCATTCAAATAGCAAGTATGTATGTAATCAAATGACTCAAATATAATATAATTAGTGAGAACATTGGGCCTGCATTATGTTAGCCTATTGGTGAATACTTGGCGCACAGTGTTCCAGTCGGTAGACTGCGCACGAGAATTTTAACAAATTCCTACGCGCCCCCCTTTTGGTACATTCTATGCCCCCCAAATGAGGCGCGCCCCCTGGTTGGGAATCCCTGTTCTAAATGGAACACATTACAAAATACTGTATGTGTTAATCCAGCGAATGGTCTACCTGTGTATCAATTTCCATCTAAATCTATTTAATGATTTACGCGCGTACAAGTGAAAAACATCCAAAGATCTTCACAAACTTGTAACATTTATTATTTTAGTATAATTATGTTATTTTCAAATTTAAAACAAAATAAATTTAAAATTTAAAAGAGCAAACTATTAAATTGAAAAAAAAAATATTAAGCAGACTAATCAGGTATCATTAACAGCCATAAAAAAAGAATTAAGAAGGACATGTTTCAGGTAAATAAATACACTACTGCTTTCTTTTTTTTTTTCATCATCGTATATGCCTTAGAACACAGCCTTCTTTCGTTTCCTGGAGGAAATATTAACAGTTTACTTCTCTTCGTTACCTCCTTTTTACTTTCCATTTAATAACAGGTCAAAATGCAATATGTCACCACTTTGCCTTCCAGTGAAAGTTTAAAAAACCAGATGAGGAATCACTATTAGAATGAGCAGAACAACAATTTCCTAGCAAACTTAATTGTCAAAAGTTGTGAATATTCAATATGCTATTTATGTTACATTGTGGCTATTTTCTTAGCGATGAAAATTTACTTACTGATGTCGAGGAATCAGCCCCATTGGTCAGTCTAATGGCATTGGAGAGAGAATACTTAAAGAAACTCTTAGTACTTTTAGATCTCAACTTTCCAAATTTGTGGCATAACTTGTAATTTCATGTATTTTTTTTTCCTACTTCTTTACTTTTCCTTTTATTTTATATAACATCTAATACTTATCTCTTTTAATTACTTATCTCTTAATTAATATTAGAAACTTCATTGGTGACAGTGTTAATTATTTTAATTTTTTTTTCTAATTGTAATTTGTTATAATACTGTATGTTTCTTTGATGCAATAAATAAATAAATACGGAAGGCTATGGAGCTGTACGACAACCTTCCGTAGAGACGGCTATGGTTTGGATACTGCAGCTAATCCATTCAGAGGAATGGATTGAACTACTTAATATTGAAATTGTTTAACTCGAGAAAAGCTTAGGTTATTACTTAAATTTTATGTATATTGATATAAGTAAAGGTTATTCATTAATAAAATCTTTTATTGATCATAAAATATATTTTATTCTCAGTTACAATTCTTGAATATGTACATTAGAATTTTGTGTATATATATTATTGGTATCTTTATTTAATTTTATAAAGCGGCCAGACAGACTGGTGCCGTAACACGTTACTACGTAACCAAACGGTTTACCTTCCCAAAAGAAATGATCACTTCAATAGAGCTTATACTATTACTTTGGCATAATATAACTTTCTATAAATAAAAGAATATTTAAAACCGATTAAGTTGTTTTTGAATAAACCGCTAAAGTAAAAAATATACTGACGCGGCCATATTTTTAACAAATTCTAAATTTAAAAATTGACGCATTGGGCATTTTAAATCTATCCAGCCAGTGAATTTGTATAATTATTTTCACCGGGAAGATTTATGTGGCGTGAAGTGTCAGCGTCAATATTAACAGCGTTGGAGTGGAAAATAACTCTCAATTTATTTAGTTCGAACTAACGTCACTATAGTTGCGTTACAACAGAACCGCTCGTGTGGTAACGATGTATGGAACTGCGATATATGAACGTTTCTATACAGTTTATCTCTATAAAATTTAGACTGTAGCTTGCTTTCTTTTTTACAGACAATTTATGTTCTTATATTGTACACGAACCTATACATTTATAGGGAAATTGGCTTACTATAGTGTCCTTAAACACGTTGGCAATCGTTTTTATTTTCGAAACCACTTTTATATTCATTATATTGTTATGATATCGACTACGAATACTGTCAAAATTTAAAATACTTATGTGTATTATAAGAGATCTAGGTCAATGCCAACTGATGCCGTCTGGTCAACAATAACATTCCCAAGAAGGATTGACAGGCAGACAGGTTTTTCATAAAACTATTAGCAAAACTTCTGCAATACGTAGGTACCACTACTCGAGAACCTTTTTTTTCTAACGGCTATCAATTCGACAAGCTCTGGTGGCATGCCCATTTCTACTTCAACGTGATAATTATTCGCGCTATGTCAGTAACATTCGTTCTTCTACTTGTATTCCAAAATTGTCTTTTTTATTCCAAATTTTATCACATAGAGAATTACCTTCCGAATATGTCATACATACATACGTAAGGAAAGAAAAAAAAAAGAAGGATGGAAATCATTTTATTTCACCAAAAAGAAAGCGAAATAATAAACTCAAAAGAATACAAATAAATTAGGATTATATATAAATAATAAATATATTAATTAAAAAAAATATATTTGCCGGTAAATGTAGCCAGTTCATCATAAGCTAGATGAGAAAGCATTATAAGTCATTGCTGGTAATATAAACTCTTTATACAGCTTCATTTCCAGATACTGCAGCACACTGGACAACTTTTCGTCCAATGTTTTGCCAAAGTTCGTCCAAAGTTTCTCGAATGTTTCCCAGCCCAGTTGGATTCATAGGATACTAAATTTGATAGATAAATGCACTGAACGGGATAGTACAAATTTAAATCATGGCTAAATTCATAAAAAGAATTATGTTTTATTCAACTCCTATCATTCCAAGTCTTTACGACCTACTCATACCGTGTTTACAATATAAAAAAAACTTTGTAAAAAAAGAAACATGAAATGACAGATGGTACTAACAGAGCCGTGATTAATTAAGGCTTTATTGTTAACACATGGAGGCCACAACAATGTACCATACACGTACCGATTTGTTGCCTGTCACATTAAATAGGTTTCTTCCCATAGTTAAATGTAACAAACCGTGTCAGTGATTGGATAAAAAATGGTCGACATCAACCATGGAACTATTTTGCAGTATATAAAAACCTATAAAAGTATGTATTTTAGCATAAAAGTGCAAAAACAAGGTTAGAAATTTACAAATGGTTTTTTAGTGAATTTTGTAGCTTTTATTTATAAATATCAGCAGCGTATCAGGCAGACTCCGTAATGCCCGAAAAAGCAGCACCAAATTAAATATATTTTTATATTATACAGTAAGTAAATAGCGGTGTGATAGCGGCTACGAATACTACCAACTCTTACTTTGCTCGTGAATGTCATAAAATACGACTAAGAGCCTTGTCAACTCCATCTTGGGCCAACTCCATCTGATGCCGTTTGGTCAACAGTTACATTCCCAAAGAGGGTTGACGTCTGACAGGCGGCCGGTTATAAAACTATTGCCATTAACTTTTACAATATATACTATGAAAGAAGAGTACCTACATTTTGTATCGACCCCATTAATTGGGATATCGACCCCATGTAATTGGGTAGGAGAATGATGATCATAGAGTAAATAAAATCTGATGACTTGGCGCCAGCAAAACTAACTACCGGGTGAATTTTCATAGTGGTAGAACCACGCTGTGGACAGTTCTCTGAGCCGCGGGCCGATCCGTCCGGGATAATACCACACTCTCACAGAAGGTCGACGTCTGAGTAATGAGTAGACTACACAGATGGCGTAGTGGTTAAGATACCGACCTTCAGTGCCAGTGCCGTGGGTTCGATTCCCACACAGGACAATACTTTGTGTGATCCACAAAGTGTTGTTCTGAGTCTGGGTGTAATTTGTCTGCGTTAATTGCATGTTTGTAAAGTCCCCTGCAATACAAGGTTTATTTCCTTAGTGAAGGGTGTGTCATGAAAAAAAAAATGTTAATGTGCTATTGCGCTTCCTTCGGTGAGCGAGAGAGCTGGAAGCCCAACTGTGGTGGGTTGGGGGTTTGTATTCCTAGGCAGCTAGCTATACCCTTGATATTGCAAAGGTCTGTGGGTGGCAGTGACACTTACCATCAGGAGTACTGTCTGCTCGTTTGCCACCATAAGCGATAAAAAAAATGTGTTATCAAATCTTTCAGGAACCCATTAAAATATAAATTAAAAAAACTTCCAATCGATTCAATCATTTAGAACAAGTTAGGTGACAAAAACACTTACAGAAGAATTGTATCATCATCATCATCTCAGCTCATAATATGTCCCACTCGAGCCTCCTCCGTAATGGGAGAGAAATTAACCTAATATACCACGCTGGTCAGACGTGTTGGTATATAGGGCTTTGTTTCGAGTATTCCTTCTCTTGCATAGATGTTATATGCCTTTTGTATCCCTTGGTTGTCTCCTACGGTCACCCACGGGTAAAACAGGGGGTGGTGAACAACCTATTTCAAATGAAAATTTATTTTACGAATCCGTCTATGTACCATAAAATAAAACAGCTGAATTGAGTTTCATCTTTTTTGGAGTTGATTACAAATACTATTTAAGTCATACGTTCTTATTCTCAAAAATTTGGCGTGTGGAGGCTACGAGTAAAACTTAAACTTACACACAAAGAGCTCTTCACTAACCTCAGCCATCTTCATCTCATCATCATCATCATCATCTCAGCTCATACATATCTCAAAACAATCATTAGCGATTCGCTTTAGGATTTTTTTAAATTATCATCGTCATCATCTCAGCCCATATATACGTTCCACTGCTGGGCTCAAGCCACCTCCATAATGGGAGGGAAATTGACCTACTAATACCGTGCTGGTCAGACGTGTTGGTATAGGATTTTGTTTCGAGTTTTCCTTTTCTTACATATATATTATATGCATTTTATATCCCTTAGTCGTCTCTTACGATCACCTACGAGGAAGATAGGAGCTGGTGAATTGTATTCTTACTCTGTCACCACACGAAAACACCTTCACCTGATCAACAACAATTACATTCATGTCTAACTGATGGATATAAATCTGAATCTAATAAATCTTTATGAAAGGGTAATAAGGCTATAAGCGCCACTATCGATAGGCGCTCTTATGATCACTTAGTTGATTTTTATCACTCCATCAGTAGACTAAATAATTTACAGTGATCATACGGAGATGAAAATATATGAAAGCAAAAAAATTGTCAATATGCTAAGGGAAAACAATGCAATATATCTTCAATTGCATTTGTATGCATACTGTTTACTAACTGAACGCAAATCACTGCTACAGCTCATTACTAGATAGGGATCGTCCCAGCTGGGATTTACAATGGCGACGCTCCTGATTAATAACATCAGGATCGTATCTTTCTTGAATTAATTATTGAACTGTTTACTAGAGAATTTTTTCGTGTAGTAACGGATTAAAAGTACAATGATCAATATTTCGTAAAAGTCAATTCTATCAGCATATTTCCATTTCCGGTTGGTAGACGTAAAAAAAATGAAAAATTTCTGCCCCAGGTGGTAAATTGCGCTGCGGTCAGACCGGGCATGTGGCGGCATCTTGCGCCGCCCCGCCCCACTGCCCCGCGTGTGCGGCGGGCAATAAGCCCGCCAAGCATCGCATGGGCTCTGGGGCGTGCAGACCTCCAGTTTCGGCTCCAAAGGGGCGGGGCGGCCTTTCGACCACGGCCGCTCCCGCTTCTAGCGCGGCCCAATCGCCCACTGGCGAGGCGGAGGTGATGGATACGGCCCACTAATGGCTGCAGAATCCATTCACCTCCTGCAGGCCAACACCAACCACTCCGCCGGTGCGCAGGATCTCCTCCTGCAATCCATGGCGGAGTGGTCGATTGGTGCAGCCGTAGTCGCGGAACCGTACGTCGTGCCTGATCGCCCCAATTGGGTGGTCAGCCGGAACGGAACCGCGGCAATCGTCACCTCCACGCAGCGGCACTTCCCGTCCTTATCCCTTTTGGATAGGGGCGAAGATTTTGTCGCTGCGAAATGGGGAGGGGTCACACTGTACAGCGTTTACCTCTCCCCTAACAGGAGAATGGACGATTTCAGGGCCTCCCTCACCACCTTGGAGGCTTCGATACGGCGACTGGCACCGGGCCTCGTCCTGGTCCTGGGGGACTTCAACGCCAAATCCACGGCGTGGGGGTCCCCTATGACGGACGACCGCGGGCGGGCGGTCGTTGAGTGGGCGGCTTCACTGGGCCTCTGTGTTGTTAACAAGGGCTCAGTGAACACGTGTGTGCGGCAGCAGGGCGGGTCGATAGTGGACTTGTCGTTCGCTAGCCCCGCTGTCGCGCCACGGGTGAGGAACTGGAGTGTCCTGGAGGAGGCGGAGACCCTGTCGGACCACCGGTACATCCGGATGGAGGTCTCCCCCCGGGAACCCGGTAGGGGTCACAGGGCGGACGGAGCTCCCGCGTTTCCGCGGTGGGCTGTGGGTCGTCTTGATAGGGACCTACTGGCGGAGGCGGCCATTGTCAGCACGTGGCTGTCCTCACCACCTCCAGCGGACGGAGTGGACGCTGAGGCTGTCCGCATCCGCAGTGCGTTAACGCAGGTCTGCGATGCGGCCATGCCCAGAGTGCGGCGTCTACCTCCGAGGCAAGGGGTCTACTGGTGGTCCCCAAGACTGGCGGACCTTCGCGCGGCGTGTATCAGTGCCCGAAGGTCCTACACCCGCAGCCGGCGGCGTCACCGCGACGCTGAGCGGGAGGGCCAGCTGTACGAGGCGTACCGCAGTGCGCGGACTGCCTTTCGGCTGGCCATCCGAGCCGCCAAGGATGCGAGTTGGCAGGAGATGTTGGACGGTCTCGACCGTGACCCCTGGGGTCGCCCGTATCGCGCGTCGCTGAATAAGCTTCGCGCGCAGGGCCCCCCCCCTCACCGAGACCCTCCAGCCCGACTTCCTCTGTAGGGTGATCGAGAAGCTATTTCCACGGCAGTCGGGACACACGCCCCCGGTCATGGCTTCGCCAGATCAAGACCGGGAGGCCGACGACGAGAGTGTTCCACCCGTGACGGAGTCGGAAGTGGGGGCGGCAGTGGCGCGGATTCGCTCCGCCACCACGGCCCCCGGCCCGGACGGAATACCAGTCCGGGTGTTGACGTCGCTCCTCGAGCACTTCGAGCCTCGCCTCAGGCAACTGTTCAACGCCTGTCTGACGTCTGGACGGTTCCCTGAGTGCTGGAAGGAGGGGAGGTTGGTTCTCCTGCCAAAGCCGGGACGGCCCCCGGATTTGCCGTCGGCCTACAGGCCCATCGTGCTTCTCGACGATGTGGGTAAGCTGTTGGAGCGTGTCCTCGCTGCCCGCATCGTCCGACACTTGGAGGAGGTGGGGCCCGATCTGTCGGACGCTCAATATGGGTTTAGGAGGGGGCGTTCGACCATCGGGGCCCTGCTACGCCTGAGGCAGACGGCCGCGGAGGCTGTCGCCGGCAAGGGAGTGCTGTTGGCGGTGTCGCTGGACATCGCCAACGCATTCAATAGTCTGCCATTCAGCTGCATCAGGGAGGCGCTCCGGTTCCATGGAGTGCCCCTGTACCTCAGGCGGCTGGTGGCGGACTATTTGGAGGGGCGCAGTATCCTCTGCGCGGGTCCCGCAGGGGACATTGTGCGGACGCCCATGTCGTGCGGTGTTCCACAGGGGTCGGTTCTGGGGCCGACTCTGTGGGACATCGGGTACGACTGGGCGTTGAGAGGGAGTCTCCCCCCTGGGCTGAGCTTGGTGTGCTATGCTGACGATACGCTCGTCACAGCCCGGGGCAGGACACTCGAAGAGGCGGCGAGCCTGGCCACTCTCGGCACCGAGGAGATGGTCAGGCGAATCGAGGCGCTGGGGCTCAGGGTGGCCTTAAATAAGACGGAGGCCCTACTATTCCATGGGCCACGCGTAAGGCTGCCAACCGGCGCCTCGTTAGTCGTCAACTCCATCCAGATCAACATCCAGGCCCATATGAAGTACTTGGGTCTGGTGCTCGACGGGCGATGGTGGTTCCGGGAGCATTTCCGACAGATTGCTCCACGGCTGGTCGGCGCGGCGTCCGCCCTTTCTCGGCTCATGCCGAATGTGGGCGGACCCAGTTTCGAGGGCCGACGGCTGTATGCGGGGGTCATCCGCTCGATGGCCATGTACGGCGCACCCGTGTGGGCGAGGGCTCTGAACGCCCAGCTTAGGGCGGTTCTGTGGAGGCCACAGAGAGCCATGGCGGTCAGAGCCATTCGCGGGTACCGCACGGTGTCGACAGAGGCGGCGTGCCTACTGGCCGGGACACCCCCGTGGGACCTAGAGGCGGAGATGCTCTCCGACCTCTACCGGCGGGTTACCTCAGTGCGCGAGGAGGGTGGCTCCCCATCGTTGAGCGAGATAGCCACCTGGCGCGAGGACGCCCGCCGAGACGTCATCGCCCGTTGGGTTACGCGGCTGGAGAGGCCTAGACACGGTGTCGTGACCGTCGAGGCCTTCCGGCCCGTATTGATGAAATGGATGGAGCGGCGGCACGGGGTCCTCACCTTCCGACTGGTGCAGGTGTTGACGGGGCATGGGTGCTTCGGGAAATACCTGCACACGGTCGTGTACAGGGAGTGGACTCCGGGCTGCCATCATTGCAGTAGTGACGAGGACACGGCGCAACATACGCTCGAGGGATGCTCGGGCTGGGACGGGCAGCGCCGCGACCTCGTCGCTATTATCGGTGCCGACCTGACGCTGCCGGCTGTCGCGAGGGCGACGGTCGACAGCGTCAGGAATTGGGACGCGGTCGCCGCCTTCTGCGAGGCTGTCATCTCGCGGAAGGAGGCGGCGGAACGAGTCAGGGAGGACTCCCGCGACCCGGGCCGCCGCCAGCGGCCGGGGCGGCGCAGGCGCGAATACCTGCGCCTGATGCCGCCCTAACCCAGGCCTCGGGTGATCGGACCGGGGAATTGTCCGGTCACCCGACGCGAGGCCATCGCGTGAGGGCGACGCCCCGACGGCGAAATCTGTCGGGGCGTCGACGAGAGGAACCCGCGAGGGTAAACCGCCGAGCGGACCACCGAAGACAAAGATCGGGTACCGGTGGTCCGCTCGCACGGCGAAGAGAGAGGATTTTACGGTGGGACTATGGGGTCACGCGCCGCCTTCTCCGTCACCCCGGACCGATTTGGCGGGGCGAGACGCACCCATAGCCCACCAAAAAAAAAAAAAAAAAAAAGGTGGTAAATTGCGAAAATTACTACACCTGGCAAGTGTCTTTGTAACCATAGTTGGTATTAAGTTTACCTTGAAAATACAGCTGTAAATACTTCTGGTAATAGGTATATTAGCTGGTTTATACAACTGCCACGAACATTAGGAGGTATAATTAATAGTGGTAGGACCACGTTGTTGACAGTTCTCTGTCTACAGCCGCGGGCCCGTATGTCCGGGGTAGTACCACACTCTCACAGAAAATCGACTTCTGAGTAATGGCAATGTGCTATTGCGCTTCGTTTGGTGATCGAGAGAGCCGGATGCTCAACTGGGTGGGTTTGGGGATTGTAATAGTAGGCAGCGGCTCAGCTATACCCTTAGTATAGAAAAGGTCCATGGGCAGCAGTGACACTTACATCAGGTGTGCTGTTTGCTCGTTTGCCACCATAATCAATAAAAAAAAACAACAGGCAGTCATGGGGACTGCCGATAGAAGTGAAAACTATTAACTTAAAACTAATTGAAATAATAATAATTTTCTAATTTTTATATAAAAATAAAAAATATTATCGAATATCTAGGAATCGGTTTATGACGCTAGTAAGATAACCTTTAAACCACAATGATACTCATTTCATGACATAAAGGTTAAATATTAAAAATACAATTTAAAATAAATAATGCCATACTTTTAAATGCAAATATTGATATGAATATTGAAAATATTTGAAAATAAATTCTTTATTTTCATTATTCATTTATCTATATAAAACATTAAAATGTTCAATACTCACTTTTATATTGAACAGTAATCCTTTAATTAAACGATTACAATGTTTTCATATAGCTATAGATATACTATTAGCATTATCATGTCGGTAACGCGAACCTATAAGTTTTTCCCCTCCAAAAACGCTCAACGCGCCTAAAGAAGTTTTCACTTCAAAAAGACATTACTATCAAAAACGATAACTGTTTTACATCTTTGGTGATAGACGATCAAAAAGAAAAACTTTTCTGTAATTAGTAGAACCACGCTAATTTGAGTTTTCTGCCTGCAGCCATATATGTGTCGAAGTCTGAGTGGTACCAAATTTGCTGCGGTTCATTCAATGTGTAAAACCGCTGGAGGCTAAAACTTCATCTACATCCTGTTACGTTTATCAGTGACTTGACGGTGTAGTATAACTGATATTACAGAGATCCATGAGTAACTATTTAACATTAAGTAGGCTACTTATTTTAAAATAAAATAAAAAATAAAATAAAATAAGCCTTTATTACTGTAACTTAATTACATGTAAGTATGGTTTTTAAAAACTATATAATGCTAAAATAAAACTATATAATACTCTTATAACTATTGTATCAGTAACCGGTTTTTATTTGACAGCTTGTCTTTCGACAAAGGCCTCCTCTAGAGCTTTCCATTTCGTCCTGTCCTTTGCAATGCGTGTCCATTCTGAACCAGCTATCTTTCTCAAATCGTCTTCCCAACGTCTACTTTGTCTACCCTTGTTCCTCTTGCCATCTTGCGGATACCATTCCGTGATATGTCTCGTCCACTTTTCTTTTTCTTCCCTTAACATGTGGCCTGTCCATAACCATTTTAAGCAATTGCAGACGGTTCCTATCATCAAAAGCGGCTACAGCTACTTTTTTATCTACCATCAAAAGCGTAAAAATAGTAGATTATTTTATAAGAAAAACCGCCTTACTATATACCACACTAATCAAATGAATTGTTTGGTTTGAGAAGTCTGCTTTCTCTGGCAGTGGTTTTATATATCTAGATACCTTCGTCATTATTTACAATCACCTTTGGTAAGGAAAGAGTTATTGATTTATTGACTACCCAGCTGACGGTTTGGTTTGAGTTGATGCCTCCTGAGTGCTTCCTGAGTTAGTTAAGCACCCATGCAATGCAATTATCTGTACAGACATACGTACATATCATCACGCGATATCCCTTGCAGGGTATGCAGAGAGAACAGAGTGTCAGAGAACTCTATCCTTGCATACTTCACTCGCTTCTTCAACATTCATAATTCTCTTCATAAACACTCGCCGGTTTCGGAGACTCTTAACTCCACCTTCTTTCAGTACGTGACCAATCTGGTCTAGATAGGTGAGTCTCGGTCTCCCCCGGTACCTACAAACTTCCACTTTCGCATTGTATATCTTCTTAACCAGACGTTCGTTCGGCATTCTTTCCACATGTCCGAATCATCGGAGCATTCCCTTTTGCATCTTTACACCAATACTATCTTATATACCTACTCGCTCTCTTACATCATCGTTGCGAATACGGTTGGTCAGCCTAACTCCACAGATTTTCCGTAGAGATCGCATTTCGACCGCATTAATTTTGCTTTCATGCTCTTTTCCGCATACCCAACTCTCGCTTCCATATAGTAATGTTGAGACAAGCACTGCGTTATGTATTGCTACACGTGCCTTCTGGCTGAGGTGGTGGATACCGAGAAGTTGTCCCAACGCTCCGTTCACTCTTTTTCCCGCATTCAGTCTTCGCTCTATATCAGTGGTGTACCTTCCATCTCGATTAAAACCACATCCAAGATATACAAATTATCTGTGCTATAATATAAATCTTTTTTCTGTTTCTGGGTATAATTTGTGTCCGTTATCGTACTTATTTTAAGTTCACTAGTGTAGGTGTTTTTAGAAAATAATATGTATACTCTGAAACCACACGACGAAAAATAAATATAATAAATAAAATATCATATTACAAATTTAATTTTAGAAATACGGTGCTTCAATACTCTTTGTTGTTGAATGTTTATTTTCAAGACGGAATTCACAATATTTCCTTTTGTTTTCCACGTGACAATCAGTCGACGTAAACACGTGGAAAATGGAAAAATGTATTGTTTGAAAATGTCTCAAAGACTTGAATTTCATATTTAAATTCTTTGAAATCGACTTGTACGAATAGTCCCCTCATGGGACATTTGTATGTTGGTATTTTCTCTATCGGTTTTAACAAGACTGTGTACAAAAGTTAACGTTTTTACCTATCGAGAACTTTGATATTTAAGAAAGCGAAAAATGTTAGTGTACCAACATATTATGCTATTTCTTTTTGATAAATTTTCTTTTTAATATTTACTTCTTGCTTTAAATACTTCCAATCATTTGAGATTCGATTTTCTGTCTTATATATATCATCATTCTCCTATTCTTATCCCAACCACTTGGGGTCAATACAATATGTAGATACTCTTGTTTCATAATACATATTGTAAAAGTCATTGGCAATAGTTTTATGACCGGCCGCCTGCCAGACGTCAACCCTCCTTGGAAATATAATTGTTGACCAAACGGCATCAGATAGAGTTTGCCCATGATGTTATAAGGCTCTTAGTCATCTTTTACGACATCCACGAGCAAAGTAAGGATTAGTAGTATTCGTAGCCGCTACCATACAGCGATTATAATTTTTTTTCTGTCTTATATATGCGAATTAAAAATTTTATTTCCTTTATTTCTACAGCGATTACTTATTTTATGTATAATACACAATACTTATAATACGCACGTTATTAATATTGTAAAAGCAAATGTTGAGTTTATTTATTATATTAACTTCTCAATAAATTATGATGAAATTTTTGTACTCCTTCTCTAGGATAGACTATATGTTACTATAGGTACAGTAAAGAGTATTTCTCCGCAAAGATAAAAAATAACTTTAACTTCTAAGATGTAAGGGTATTCGGGTAATACAAAAGCTTTGGTTATGAATATTATTTATTTATTCAATAGTATAATTTACTTATATCTTTCTTCTTTACAGCCTGTATGCATGCCTTTCACCATGTCTTGTCAATAATAGCATGCAACTTGTATGTATTTATCACTCTGGACATAACAATTTAGTAATATACCAGAAGAAAATCTAATATCCTGAAAAAAACAATGCGTGCGAAACCATAGCCTAAAACGAGTAACAAATAAAAGTTAAAGTTACCACAAACAAAATACAACGCATTTAAAAAATAACTTTAAATTTAATAGCAGGCACACGTTCTAATTGTTGGTTGGCGTGCAATCACAAGCTAACTGCTCCTTAGCATTTGTTATTTTTTAACATGTCACCCATAATATATCGTTAATGTTTTAATTTAAATAGAAAATGAATACCGGTAAGTGTATTTTTAAATTGTTTAATTAAAATAGGCGTGTAGTTAGCTTAATAGATATTATCATTACTTCGGAGTTTATAAGTTTGTATAATACAACAAATACTCAGAGGGCACACAGTACAGTAAAAGTTAATTAATTTATATACATTTACACAAGAGTGGGGACCACAATGTTGACAGTTTTCTGTGTACAGCTGCGGGCCAGTCTGCCTGGGGTAGTACCATACTCTCGCAGAAGATCGACGTCTGAGTAATGGCATAGGTGCTGTTGCACTTCGTTCCGTGAGCGAGAGAACCGGCAGCCCAACTGGGTAAGCTTGCGGTTTATATTGGTAGGCAGCGGCCTAGCTATACTCGTGGTATAGCAAAGGTCCATGCCACCAATAGCAAAAAAAAAAAATTCTCTGTCCACACCCGCGGGCCATTCAGTTCGAGGCAGTACCATACTCTCTTTCTCTCACATTTCTCACACTCACACTCTATAGAAGATTAGCAGTAAAATTGGATCGTATTAACTTTTTTGGCAATTATATAACTTACTGCTGAACTGCTTTTTTATATTAACTTTACCTACCTTTATTTACCTACCTTTATTTACCTATCTTTCTATTAGAATTATTTATTATATTATTTTCATTATTAAAAAGAAATTAGGCAAGTTAAAGTTGTCAAAACTAGATAGATTAAAAGAATAAGAAAGCATAAAAAAATTAAATTAAAATAATATCTGTCGAATCAACTAGTAAATAAATTACATTAGAAAACAAATAAGTATAGTATCTTAAATCTGCTATCAACAAAATAAGAAAAACAAAATTTAATCCGAATAGAAATATCTTAAAAATCGTATTCCTTTGCGAAACTCAATAATCTAAAGTCCATTTTGCGTTAATGTAATCTTGACTTCGATTACGTTATATTCTCGAGAAGTATAGATCATTACTTATAAGTACAGTCAGTAAGTCAAAGCTTAATAAACTGTGATTTATGATCAAATTGGATATTTCACATTATATTTATTACTAGCTTCTGCCCGCGGATTCTCCCGCATAAAAGGTTACTTTAAGTTTTTCAACCCCTATTTTTATTTTACCCTAAAGGTTAGCGTAAATTTTTTACAAAATTTTAATGTCAAATTTAATTATATCTAATCAATAGCCTAAAAATAAGTTTTAAGCTTCTGACTTTAAAAATGACGATACTTCCTTACAACTTTTCATCCCCCTTTACAACCTTTTTTTGCATTAAAAAGTAGCCTATGTCCTTTATCAGGCTCTAGATTATCTGTGTACCAAATTTCATTTAGATCGGTTCAGTAGTTTTGGCGTGAAAGAGCGACAGACAGACAGAGTTACTTTCGCATTTATAATATCAGTAAGTATTAATTATAAGTACAGTCAGTAAGTCAAACCTTAAATTTATAAACTGTGATTTATAATCAAACTGAATATTTCACATTATATTTATTATTAACCTGTGTTGTAATAGGTTCATTCGTGTAATCATCATCATCATCATCATCATCATCATCATCATCTCAGCTCGTAATATGTCCCAATGTTGGGCTCGAGCTTCCTCCGTAATGGGAGGGAAATTGACCTAATACACCACACTGGTTAACGTATTGGTATATGGTTTTATTTCAAGTTTTCCTGCTCTTGCATAGATGTTATATGCCTTTTGTATCCCTTAGTCGTCTCTTACGATCATCCATGGGTAAGATAGGGGATGGTGATTTGTATTCTCACTCCGCCACCACACGGATAATACGTGTAATAACGAAGTAAAAGTACAATTCATCAGAGAATCGTCTATGAAGACAATTATGTTAAAGAAAGAAAACTCGAAATAAAAACCATAAATCATATGATTAAACTGAATATTTCGGATTATATTTAGTCTAGCTGTACATAAGGGAGTATTAGTACCTACCCTCATGTATGGTAGTGAAAGTTGGATTTGGCAGAGAAGACATGAAAGTAGAATAAATGCTGTAGAGATGAGAGCTCTTCGTAGTATGTGTGATGTAAGCCTGAAAGATAAAATCAGGAATAGTGTAATAAGAGAGCGCTGTGGTGTGAATGAAGAAGTAGTGACAAAGATCAAAAATATTATGCTGAGGTGGTTTGGACACTTAGAAAGAATGAGTGAGGAGAGGTTGACGAAGAAAATATATAAAGCAAGCATAAATGGGACGAATACAAGGGGAAGACCTTGTCATAATTTTCTGGCTCAAATTAGCGATGTATTGACGAGAGGTCATATTAAGAGTATGCGTAATCGTAGAGTATGCATGAAGACTATTATGAGTGTGAATGAAGGATGGAAGTATGCCAGGACCGTGGTTTGTGGCAATCCGTAGTCTCTGCCTACCCCTCTGGGAAATAGACGTGAAGCTATGTATGTATGTATATTTATAATTAACCAGTGTAGTGACGGAGCAAGAATATAATTCATCAAAAGAATCATCTATGAAGACAATTATGCAAGAGAAACAATACTCGAAATAAAACCAACCCGTTTAATCATCGTAGTATAAGAAGGTCAGTTTTCTTCTTATTTTGAAGGAGGCTCGAGCCCAGTAGTGGGATATACATAAGACTAAGATGATAATGTGGTGACGGTTTAATTACACAAAATATTAGCATTCCTTATTTTCTCTTGGGTGTCGACTGATGAACTGCTAGAAGATAAGGCAGCAGCACTTCTGGGAATTATTAATACCAAGTGTGCCACTGTAAACGTGTAAAGACAACGCAACTTAAATAAATCTTTGATATTATTATTTCTGAAAGATGTTTTTTTTTTCGTTTACGTAATATTATTTATAATACAGTATCACTATTATTTGTTTGGGTTATCTTAAAATGGAGAAAAGGAAGGAAGACCCACTACGTTCGCACAGTCAATCAATATATCGCACACCTCAAGAAGGAAAGAAATACGGGGTAGGATTAAGGTGGAATAAGATGTAAGGAAAACTTACTCCCGTGATGAGCAGCTCCAGAACTTTTACTTGCAATTTGCCGTAGAAATGCGAATAATGAATGATTCGACACGTGTTTTGCCTCTAAACGAGGTATCCTTAGGACGGTTTGGCTTCAAATGAGGGAAGAGGTGAGGTGTGTGGTGGCGGTGCTCATCACGCTACACTGGAGTACGCTCGTAATTGAGGAACCAATGGAGGAAAGGAAGGAGACCCACCACTGGTGGGTCTTCCTTCCTTTCTTCCATTTTAAAATAACAATGAACTTCCGCCATGTATCGCCTAATTCGATCAATTATACTTTGAAGGTTGGTTTACTCTCTAATAATAAAATATAGATACTCGTATATATACTACAATGTATGAGCATGTTTTAATTTAAAAAAAAAATACAGTTTATAATTTTATATTACAGTATCTATAGTATAGTAAATAAAAAATAACATCCTCAAAAATATTTCTATAATCTATTAGCAAATTCGAAGAAATGAAAGATTTTTACAAAAAAAAAAAAACTTTCGTATCATATAAACTGGAAAAGATACGTTAAAAATACATTTTGCAAGGGTGCGAAGTTATAGCAGAGTTCGAGTTTTCTTTTATTTCCAAATTATAATTTTTGATATAGGAGATACTTCTATCTCACCTTGAGAACAAAACGGATTATTCTAAGAATAAACTTTTAGTAGTATCAGCTACATCGCTAAAATTGTATCGATCTTATACTTGTAAGCCCTTCCGATCTCTGCAATAAACTTACCGCAAGTTGACCCGTGTCCAACAACATTGTAAAGGGGCTTAATATCCAATTTCTCAGTTCATGTACATGTTCAAACATCCATAAACTATAACTAGCAAGTTATTTACTAAACAAACCTTATACTGACCCAATTCCTTACTAGGCTATTATTGCTTGGTTATTTTAGATTGTTAAGATGATTTACAGCCTTCAATATGCACTTCACATGTGATTAATAGTTGCTTAATACTTTGTTTGACTTCATCAAGTCAGATTGGTATATATATATATATATATATATATATATATATATATATATATATATATATATATAATAAAAATGTAACGGATTGCTGTCTGTACATGAAAGATATATGAGAAAAAATATTACTGGGACCTTTATCAATACAAATAGAACTCAAAACAATGATTTTTAAAATTTTTGTATGTTTATCTGTTTGTCTGTTTATCTGTTTGTCTGTGCGTTTGTGCACGCTAATCTCAGAAACGGCTAATCCGATCTAGATGCGGTTTTCACGAATATATTATGGTAAACTTCACTTAACATTTATGCCTTATTTTATGTCAATTGGTTTATAAATAAAAAAGTTATGTCAATTTAAAAAATGTTCGGAGAAAAAATCTTTATCGATTCTTTTCAAATTACGTACAAATTGTCTTCAGTAAAAATAAATAAACACGTGTTGAAATGCTGAACATTTGTTGATTTTCACCCTCTGGGGGTATAAATTAGGCCTTGCAAAGCGGGTTGGACGAATCATTAAATCATTAGCGCCAAGCCGATATTATTGAAGCTGGCAACTTGAAATATTGACAGTGGTTTCTTTATATGACGTAGAGATTTACTAAGAAAGGATTTTACGAAATTATACCCCTAAGGGGGTGAAGAAAAGTGACAAAGTTTGTATGGGGAGAAAAAAATCTTCATTAATTAATTTCAAATTACGAGTCGAATCAAATATTCTAGGGTAATATCCGGCGGGGGAGGTTGGTTCTCCTGCCAAAGCCGGGACGGCCCCCGGATTCGCCGTCGGCCTACAGGCCCATCGTGCTCCTCGACGATGTGGGTAAGCTGCTGGAGCGCATCCTCGCTGCCCGCATCGTCCAACACCTGGAGGAGGTGGGGCCCGATCTGTCGGACGCTCAATTCGGTTTTAGAAGGGGGCGTTCGACCATCGGGGCCCTGCTACGACTGAGGCAGACGGCCGCGGAGGCTGTCACCGGCGGGGGAGTGCTGTTGGCGGTGTCGCTGGACATCGCCAACGCATTCAATAGTCTGCCATTCAGCTGCATCAGGGAGGCGCTCCGATTCCATGGGGTGCCCTTGTACCTGAGGCGGCTGGTGGCGGACTATTTGGAAGGGCGCAGTGTCCTCTGCGCGAGTCCCGCAGGGGACATTGTGCGGACGTCCATGTCGTGCGGCGTTCCACAGGGGTCGGTTCTGGGGCCGACTCTGTGGGACATCGGGTACGACTGGGCGTTGAGAGGGAGTCTCCCCCCCGGGCTAAGCGTGATATGCTACGCTGACGATACGCTCGTCACAGCCCGGGGCAGGACACTCGAAGAGGCGGCGAGCCTGGCCACTCTCGGCACCGAGGAGATGGTCGGGCGAATCGAGGCGCTGGGGCTCAGGGTGGCCCTAAATAAGACGGAGGCCCTATTGTTCCATGGGCCACGCGTAAGGCCGCCAATCGGCGTCTCGCTAGTCGTCAACTCCGTCCACATCAGCATCCAGGCCCATATGAAGTACTTGGGTCTGGTGCTCGACGGGCGATGGTGGTTCCGGGAGCATTTTCGCCGAATTGCTCCCCGGCTGGTCGGCGCGGCGTCCGCCCTTTCGCGGCTCATGCCGAACGTGGGCGGACCCAGCTTCGAGGGCCGACGGCTGTATGCGGGGGTGATCCGTTCTATGGCCATGTACGGCGCACCCGTGTGGGCGAGGGCTCTGAACGCCCAGCTCAGGGCTGTTCTGTGGAGACCCCAGAGAGTCATGGCGGTCAGAGCCATTCGCGGGTACCGCACGGTATCGACCGAGGCGGCATGCCTACTGGCCGGGACACCCCCGTGGGACCTAGAGGCGGAGATGCTCTCCGACCTCTACCGGCGGGTGACCTCACTGCGCGACGAAGGTGGCTCCCCATCGCTGAGCGAGATAGCCACCTGGCGCGAGGACGCCCGCTGAGACGTCATCGCCCGTTGGGCTACGCGGCTGGAGAGGCCTAGACACGGTGTCGTCACCGTCGAGGCTCTCCGGCCCGTATTGATGGAGTGGATGGAGCGGCGGCACGGAGTCCTCTCCTTTCGACTGGTGCAGGTGTTGTCGGGGCACGGATGCTTCGGCTTTTACCTGCACACGGTCGCGCAAAGGGAGTGGACTTCGTTCTGCCACCATTGCAGCAGTGACGAGGACACGGCGCAACACACGCTGGAGGCGTGTCCGGGCTTCGACCGGCAGCGCCGTGACCTCGTCGCTGTTATCGGTGCCGACCTGGCGCTGCCGGCTGTCGCGAGAGCGATGGTCGACAGCGTCAGGAACTGGGACGCGGTCGCCGCCTTCTGCGAGGCTGTCATCTCGCAGAAGGAGGCGGCGGAACGAGTCCGGGAGGAGTCCCGCGACCCGGGCCGCCGTCAGCGGCCGGGGCGGCGCAGGCGCGAATACCTGCGCCTGATGCCGCCCTAACCGAGGCCTCGGGTGATCGGACCGGGGAATTGTCCGGTCACCCGACGTGAGGCCACCGCGTGAGGGCGACGCCCCGACGGCGAAATCTGTCGGGGCGTCGACGAGAGGAACCCGCGAGGGTAAACCGCCGGGCGGGCCACCGAAGTTAAAATCGAGTACCGGTGGTCCGCTCGCACGGCGAAGAGAGAAGGTTTTACGGTGGGTCTATGGGGTCACGCGCCGCCTTTCCGTCACCCCGGACCGATTCAGCGGGGCGAGACGCACCCATAGCCCACCAATAAAAAAAAAAAAAAAAAAAAAATGGTAATATCCGGCGGGGTACGATGCCAGAAACCTCCGCGCGGTGTACCCTGGGTACGAGCGACAGTCCCCCAGATCCCTCTGCCAAATTGTCGCTCGTAGCGAATTTCTGGCGCGAGGAGGGGTTCCCCAGCAATGGGTAGAGCCCCAATTCGCTCCTGACCCTCTAATTGTAGACGGTACAGGACGCGAAATTTCGGACGGGCCCAGTCACTCATTGACGTGAGGGCTGGGCAGGCTTATGCCACCGCCGACATATCGTAAACCTGATATCTTGCTTCAAGACAAGTTGTCGTGAGGCGTAGTATCAGGAACGAGTGTCTTGGCTTAACCGCCCGGACCGCGAGGAAGACAACCTCTATAAAGAATTCGAATCGACATTCGAATTCGGAAATCACCCAGAATCTTAAGTTCTGGCGTGCGGCGAGAAGATGCATGGCAGATGGGTTGTTCTGTCGTTAGCACGCTCCAGCCAGGGTACCGGCCGACCCCCTAGTTGGTAAATGTAGGCTTGCCCGGGTACAGGGATCTCTGCCCGGGTCGACGATTTATTTCTCCCAGACTCGTGGGAACCAAATGGATTTACCCTTACTTTCATCATCACCAGACGGGAATCCAGAGGATTCCCACATCACGGCCTCGTCAAGCCAACGCAAAACTGACCAAAAGGACGCCTCGTCCTTAGGGCTAGAGGCGTCTGCCGAGGGCCCGGCACCGACCAAGGAGAACTCTTGAAGAAGAAGAAGCGTCGACAGGCGCGGTTCACATGGGGGAAAGCCGCGAAAGCGAACGCTCGCGACAAAAGGCGGAATGCCGAAAATGCGCGCGAGCGGGATAAGGACGGCGGTGGATCCACTGCAGAGCCGTCAACGGATCAGGGTGACAATTCTGTCGCAGAGCCGTCCAGAGACGAGGGCAGTGGATCTGCCGATGTGATGGACGAGGGCGGTAGTTCCGCAGAGCCGTCCATCGTGGTCAGCGGGTTGGAACCCGACACCGCCGCCACCAGGTCGTCGCCGCGTCTTGCGGCGGCAGCTCAAACCGCGGCCCTAACGACAAGGGAGGAGGCCCTCCCCTCGAAGGTGCGGAAGCGCCCCCTTGACAAGTAGGGCAGCTCAGGCGCCGATTCCGAGGGGAGTGTCGTGATCATGCCTCCCCCCAAAGTGTCGACGTCGCGCAGAGGGCGAGGAGCCGCGGCGTCGGGTAGGACGACCCACTTCCCGGCCAGCGGAGTGCGTGGAGGGGCGGAGGCTCACAGGCGGGCCGACGACGAGGCGGCCGCCGCGAGGGTGCTGGGGGTGCTGTCCGGCATCCCTCCCACCGAAGTGACGGCCGCTGATGCCCGCGCGAGCGGTAGCGCCCCAGACATGCAGGCCCTGCAGGCCGAAAACGCCCGCCTTGGTGGCGAGGTGTCAGGCCTGCGGGCCCAGAACCGCCGGTTGGAGTCGGAGTTGGCCGCGGTACGGAGGGCCAACCGCCTCCTTACGAAGGATGTGGCCGACCTGAAGGGCCAAATGGCGCGGCTCGTGCCGCCTGCGCCACCCACGCCGCCGGCCAACGCTGACCGCCGAGGAGCTGTCGCCGCTCCAAAACCGCCCCAAGGCGCTGGCCGCCCGACGGTTGCCGCTGCGCCGAGGACGGCATCGACTGCGGAGCGCGCACTGCCAACCAGCGCCAGCCCACCCAATGCCGTGGAGCAGGCCCCAATAGCGGCTCAGCCGATAGCGCCGACCCCGCTACCTGTGGTGGGGGGCTTGCCGGACGAAGCCTTGCGCGCCATTATCGACACAGTGGGAAACCTGGTCGATGCGCGCTTAGCCGTTCTGGAGGCAAGGCTGCCTCCAGAACCACGTGTTCCGCCGCCTCTCGCCGCGGATAAGCGGCCACATGCGGCACCAGCCCCCGCCCCGCTACCTTGTCAGGGTGGCCGCGTGGGGGGGAGCTACACCGCAGCCGCGGCTGGGCCCAAACAAAAGGGGCCCACTCCAAAAAAGAAGACGGCACCGGCTCCTGCCGGACCGCAGTCGTCGCCAGCACCAACACCGCCAGCGACGACTAGCACGGCCGCGACTGCGCCCGGCACGCCCGCTGCGCCCGAACAGGGTTGGCAAGTAGCCGAGCGCGGCAGAAAGAGTCGCGGCCAGAGGAGGAGAGCGGCGGCCAAGGCAGGAGCCGGAGGAGGAGGCACGAAGAGAAAGAGGCCGTGCAAGGGGCTCCGGCCGCCGAAGACAGCCGAAGTGGTGATCACTGTGCTGCCTGAGGCGGCAGAAAGGGGCCTCAGCTATGAGGCCGTTCTGCGGAAAGCCCGGCGGGAGCTCGACGTCTCCGACATAGGAGGCGTTGAAGCCAGGACCCGCAAGGCCCGGACAGGGGCTCGGATTTTCGAGTTCTCTGGGGCCGAGGGCACCAGGACGGCCGATAGCGTGGCGTCGAAGTTGAGAGGTCTGTTCGCCGAGGAGGGTGGCGTTAGAATCGCCAGACCCGTGAAGTGCGCCGAAATGCGCATTTCGGGTCTGGACGACTCCGTGACGGTGGAAGACATCTGGGAGGCCATTGCCTCGAAAACCGGGTGTCCCCTGGACACCGTCCGGGTTGGCGTCATCCGGCCCGGTCCGGGCGGCGTAGGTGCCGCCTGGGTGCAGTGCCCAGTGGAGTCGGTCAGGCAACTGGCCGACTCAGGCAGGCTCCTCGTGGGCTGGAGCTCAGCGCGAGTCACCGTGCTGGAGCACCGGCCTGCGAGGTGTTTCAAGTGCATGGCGGTCGGGCACACCCGGCCAACATGCACTAATTGCTTTGACTGCGGCGGACTCTGTTTCCGCTGCGGTCAGACTGGGCATATGGCGGCATCCTGCGCCGCCCCGCCCCACTGCCCCACGTGTGCGGCGGGCAATAAGCCTGCCAAGCACCGCATGGGCTCTGGGGCGTGCAGACCTCCGGCTTCGGCTCCAAAGGGGCGGAGTGGCCCTTCGACTCCGGCCCCTCCCGCTCCTAGCGCGGCCCGATCGCCCGCCGCAAGCCAGGAGGTGATGATGGACACGGCCCATTAATGGCTGCCCAGTCCACTCACCTCCTGCAGGCCAACACCAACCATTCCGCCGGTGCGCAGGATCTCCTCCTGCAATCCATGGCGGAGTGGTCGATCGGTGCAGCCGTAGTCGCAGAACCGTACGTCGTGCCTGATCGCCCCAATTGGGTGGTCAGCCGGAACGGAACCGCGACAATCGTCACCTCCACGCAGCGGCACTTCCCGTCCTTATCCCTCTTGGATAGGGGCGTGGAATTTGTCGCGGCGGATTGGGGAGGGGTCACGCTCTACAGTGTATACCTCTCCCCTAATAGGAGGATGGACGATTTCGGGGCCTCCCTTACCACCTTGGAGGCTTCGATACGGCGACTGGCACCGGGTCTCGTCCTGGTCCTGGGGGACTTCAACGCCAAATCCACGGCGTGGGGGTCCCCGATGACGGACGATCGCGGGCGGGCGATCTTGGAGTGGGCGGCGTCACTGGGCCTCTATATCCTAAACAGAGGCTCAGTGAACACGTGTGTGCGACAGCAGGGTGGGTCGATGGTGGACTTGTCGTTCGCTAGCCTCGCTGTCGCACCACGAGTGAAGAACTGGCGTGTCCTGGAGGAGGCGGAGACCCTGTCGGATCACCGATACATCCGGATGGAGATCTCCTCTCTCCGAGACCCCAGTAGGGGTCACAGGGCGGACCGGGCTCCCGCATTTCCGCGGTGGGCTGTGGGGCGGCTGGATAGGGACCTATTGGCGGAGGCTGCCATCGTGAACACGTGGCTGTCCTCACCACCCCCAGCGGACGGAGTGGACGTTGAGGCTGTCCGCATCTGCAGTGCGCTAACGCAGGTCTGCGATGCGGCCATGCCCAGGGTGCGGCGTCTACCTCCGAGGCAGGGGGTCTACTGGTGGTCCCCAAGACTGGCGGACCTTCGTGCGGCGTGCATTAGTGCCCGTAGGTCCTACACCCGCAGTCGGCGGCGTCGCCGCGATGTTGAGCGGGAGGGCCAGCTGTACGAGGCGTACCGCAGTGCGCGTACCGCCTTTCGGCTGGCCATCCGGTCCGCCAAGGACGCAAGTTGGCAGGAGATGCTGGACGGTCTCGACCGTGACCCCTGGGGTCGCCCGTATCGCGCGTCGCTGAACAAGCTTCGCGCGCAGGGCCCCCCCCCCCTCACCGCGACCCTCCAGCCCGACCTCCTTCGTAGAGTGGTCGAGGAACTGTTCCCGCGGCAGTCGGAGCACACGCCCCCGGTCATGGCTTTGCCAGATCACGACCGGGAGGCCGTCGAGAGTGTTCCGCCCGTGACGGAGTCGGAAGTGGGGGCAGCCGTGGCGAAGATTCATTCCGCCACCACGGCCCCTGGCCCGGACGGAGTCCCAGTCCGGGTGTTGACGTTGCTCCTCGAGCATCTCGAACCTCGCCTCAGGCGACTGTTCACCGCCTGTCTGACGTCTGGACAGTTCCCTGAGTGTTGGAAGGAAGGGAGGTTGGTTCTACTGCCAAAGCCGGGACGGCCCCCGGATTCGCCGTCGGCCTACAGGCCCATTGTGCTTCTGGACGATGTGGGTAAACTGCTGGAGCGTGTCCTCGCTGCCCGCATCGTCCAGCACCTAGAGGAGGTGGGGCCCGATCTGTCGGACGCTCAATTTGGGTTTCGGAAGGGGCGTTCGATCATCGGGGCCCTGCTACGCCTGAGGCAGACGGCCGCGGAGGCTGTCGCCGGCAAAGGAGTGTTGTTGTCGGTGTCGTTGGACATCGCCAACGCCTTCAATAGTCTGCCATTCAGCTGCATCAGGGAGGCGCTCCGGTTCCATGGAGTGCCCCTGTACCTCAGGCGGCTGGTGGCAGACTATTTGGAGGGGCGCAGTGTTCTCTACGCGAGCCCCGCAGGGGACATTGTGCGGACGCCCATGTCGTGCGGTGTTCCGCAGGGGTCGGTTCTGGGGCCGACTCTGTGGGACATCGGTTACGACTGGGCGTTGAGAGGGAGTTTCACCCCCGGGCTGAGCGTTATTTGCTATGCTGACGACACGCTCGTCACAGCCCGGGGCAGGACACTCGAAGAGGCGGCGAGCCTGGCCATTCTTGGCACCGAGGAGATGGTCAGGCGAATTGAGGCGCTGGGGCTCAGGGTGGCCCTAAACAAGACGGAGGCCCTACTATTCCATGGGCCCCGTGTGAGGCTGCCCATCGGCGCCTCGTTAGTCGTCAACTCCATCCACATCAGTATCCAGGCCCATATGAGGTACTTGGGTCTGGTGCTCGACGGGCGATGGTGGTTCCGGGAGCATTTTCGTCAAATTGCTCCCCGGCTGGTCGGCGCGGCGTCCGCCCTTTCTCGGCTCATGCCGAACGTGGGCGGACCCAGTTTCGAGGGCCGACGGCTGTATGCGGGGGTGATCCGCTCAATGGCCATGTACGGCGCACCCGTGTGGGCGAGGGCTCTGAACGCCCAGCTCAGGGCGGTGCTGTGGAGGCCACAGCGAGCCATGGTGGTTAGAGCCATTCCCGGGACACCCCCGTGGGACCTAGAGGCGGAGATGCTCTCCGACCTCTACCGGCGGGTTACCTCAATGCGCGAAGAGGGTGGCTCCCCATCGTTCAACGAGATAGCCACCTGGCGCGAGGAGGCCCGCCGAGAAGTCATCGCCCGTTGGGCTACGCGGCTGGAGAGGCCTAGACACGGTGTTTTTACCGTTGAGGCCCTCCGGCCCGTACTGATGGAGTGGATGGAGCGGCGGCACGGAGTCCTCTCTTTCCGGTTGGTGCAGGTCTTATCGGGGCATGGTTGCTTCGGCAAGTACCTGCACACGGTCGTGCGGAGGGAGTGGACTCCGTCCTGCCACCATTGCAGTAGCGATGAGGACACGGCGCAACATACGCTCGAAGTATGTTCGGGCTGGGACGGGCAGCGCCGTGACCTCGTCATTGTCATCGGTGCCGACCTGACGCTGCCGGCTGTTGCGCGAGCGATGGTCGACAGCGTCAGGAATTGGGACGCGGTCGCCGCCTTCCGCGAGGCTGTTATCTCGCAGAAGGAGGCGGCGGAACGGGCCCGGGAGGATTCCCGCGACCCGGGACGCCGCCCGCGGCCGGGGCGGCGCAGGCGCGAGTACCTGCGCCTGATGCCGCCCTAACCGAGGCTTCGGGTGATCGGACCGGGGAATTGTCCGGTCACCCGACGTGAGGCCACCGCGTGAGGACGACGCCTCGACGGCGAAAGCTGTCGGGGCGTCGACAGGAGAGGAGCCCAAGAGGGCATACCGCCGAGCGGGCCACCGAAGACAAAGATCGGGTACCGGTGGCCCGCTCGCACGGCGAAGAAGAGGTGCTTGCAGGGTGGGTCAATGGGGTTGCGCGCCGCCTCTTCCGTCACCCTGGACAGATTTGGCGGGGTGCGACGTCCATAGCCCACCGCAAAAAAAAAAAAAAAAAAAAAAAAGGGCAATATCCGGCATTTGTCAATTTTCACCCTCTGGTTGTGTAAATTAAGCCTGTGAAATGAGTTGATCGACTCATTATCGCCAAGCCGAAACTATTAGAGCTAGAAACATTAAATTTTGTAGCACGTTTCTATTTATGACATAGAGATTCAATATGAAAGGATTTAATTAATACCGCCCCTAAGGGGGTGTAACAAAGCGGCAAAATGTGTATGGGGAGAAAATTTCTTTATCGATTCTTTTCAAATTTTGTACAAATTTTCTTCGGTAAAAATAAATAAACACGTGTTTCTCTCTCCCTCTCCATCAACCCCGCACCAGTGCCGTTGTGGCGACCAGTGCCAGCGTGAGAGCTCATATGATACACATAGTAGACGGCAATAGGTTCTTACCTAATGGTTTAAGATACAGGTTAAGTTTAGCTTCAAAAATATTCACTCTATAACTCAAATAATAAATCATATCTAACGAGTTTGCAACTCTGCTGGTGAAACAAAACCGTCATATAAAGGGTGGCGATAATTATATTTTTATCCCATGGTCATACCGTAAATAGTATATTAATGGCAATATAATTTGTAAGTGACCACTCATAGTATACGCCAAGATAACATCACCATCATACTTATACGTTCCATTGCTGGCCTTCTTTTCTTTGCGGTGGGCTATGGTCTGGTCACTCTCCACTAAATCCGTCCGGAGCGACAGATGAAGCGGCGCGTTAACCCATATGCAACCCGCCCCTCAATGTACTTCTCCGTGCTGTGCGAGTGGGTTACCTGTTCCATTGCTGACTTAGAACCTCCTTCGTAATAGAGAAATTGACAGACAGGTTAATTTTATATCAAGTTTTCCTTCTCTTACATAGATATTATATGCATAACATACATACATGTCATCACGCCATATCCCTTTCAGGGTAGGCAGAGAGAACAGAGTGCCAGAGAACTCTATCCTTGCATACTTCACTCGCTTCCTCAACATTCATAATTCTCTTCATACACGCTCGCCGGTTTCGGAGACTCTTGACTCCACCTTCCTTCAGTACGTAACCAATCTGGTCTAGGTAGATTAGTCTCGGTCTCACCCGGTACCTACATCCTTCCACTTTCGCATTGTATATCTCCTTAACCAGACGTTCGTTCGGCATTCTTTCCACATGTCCGAACCATCGGAGCATTCCCTTTCGCATCTTTACACCAATACCATCTTTCGTACCTACTCGCTCTCTTACGTCGTCGTTATATGCATAATATATCCCTTAATCATTTTTACCTGAATTGTATTGTTATTCCGTCACCACACGGACAAAAAAAAACAACAAAGGCAGTCATGGGGACTGCCGATAGAAGTGAAAACTATTAACTTAAGACTAATTGAAATAATAATAATTTTCTAATTTTTATATAAAAATAAAAACCTATAAGTTTTTCCCCTCCAAAAACGCTCAACGCGCCTAAAGAAGTTTTCATATAGCTATAGATATACTATTAGCATTAGCATGTCGGTGACGCGAACCTATAAGTTTTTCCCCTCCAAAAACGATCAACGCACCTAAAGAAGTTTTCACTTCAAAAAACACCATTGCGTAATAATACAATACTCATTTTATGATAAAGTTAAATATGCTTATACTGAAATTGTCTGCAAACCCAATATAAAGTACGCAACTTGTTATATTTAGGTCCATGAATAATATTATCGTCGACTGTACCAATTTCAATGGCGCTTGCCCACTTACTTTATTTACCGTTCATAATACCTTTATAAATAATACTAAATAGGTTTTTTTGAAATTAGAAAGGGCGATACAAAAATAATTCAATATCTGACATCATAGATTTGGAATTTTTTTTTTTCTGCCACACAAAACTGCACATATGGCGTAGTGGTTAAGTTACTGACCTTCCCTACCAGTTTTGAGGTTTTGATTCCTACTCAGGACAATACTTTTTTTTTACAATACTTTTTTATACTTTACCTTTACCTGCGCCTGATGCCGCCCTAACCAAGGCTTCGGGTGATCGGACCGGGGAATTGTCCGGTCACCCGACGTGAGGCCACCGCGTGAGGACGACGCCTCGACAGCGAAAGCTGTCGGGGCGTCGACAGGAGAGGAGCCCGAGAGGGCATACCGCCGAGCGGGACACCGAAGACAAAACTCGGGTACCGGTGGCCCGCTCGCACGGCGAAGAAGAGGTGCTTGCAGGGTGGGTCAATGGGGTTGCGCGCCGCCTCTTCCGTCACCCCGGACCGACTTGGCGGGGTGCGACGTCCATGGCCCAACGCAAAAAAAAAAAAAAAAAAAAAGACAATACTTTACATCTTCCTTGACATCCGTGGCCAGCCACCAGGCTGTGTAAGTGGTACCTGTGATTGGCCTAGATAATACTTTATCACCGAGCTGGCCACAGATGTTAAGGAAGCGGTACCAGTGACCAGCCTAATGGCGATGGAGAGGGAATACGGTGGGTTATGGGGCCATGCATCGCTCTTCCGTCTCCCCGGACGGAATGGGTGGCGTGTGTCCAGACCATAACCTCCCAAAACAAAAAAAAAAGATAATACTTTGTGCGATTCACAATTATATGTTTGTAACGGTCCCCGCACTACAAGGATTATTTCTTTAGTGTGGTATCTTTTAAAAATAATATTGGCGGCATTTCTTTTTAAGTTTAATGATATCACTGAAAGCTTTCCATTTGATAGTAGTGTAAATTGAATTGAGATACAATGGTTTTCTTTAAAGCTGTTATTAAATGAGATACCTTTTTTGAGGATAGGCTAGCCTCCGGTCACACCTCTTGTTCATTCACTCGAAGAGAAGAAACTAAATAAAATTCACATCAAGTAGGTCCCATCCCATCGGAAGGTTTTTACGACATATAATATGGTTTTTAGGACACATAATATGTTTTTCACGATAAGTAATATGATTCTTTTTTTTTGTTACGACACATAATATGTTTCTTACGACACATAATATGAATTCCACAACACATAATAGGTTATTTATGACACATAAAATGATTTTCAATATACATAATATGTTTTTTACGACACAATGTTTCTTACGACATATAATATGTTTCTTACGACACATCATGGACCGCAGCGACGTGGGGTACGATGTCAGAAACCTCCACGCGGTGTACCCTGGGTGCGGACGGCGGTCCCCAGTTCTTCTGTTGTACTGTCGTCCGTAGCGAATATCTGGCGCTTCGCTCCTAGCCTTCTATCCGTAGAAGGTGACCGGACGCGAATCCGCGACGGGCTCAGTCACTCATTTATTTGAGGGCTGGGCAGGCATGTGCCACCGCCACCGTCGTCAAATCGTAAACCTGATTCTTTGCTTGTCTTAGTTTCAGGAGCGAGGGTCTTGGCTTAACCGCCCGGACCGCGAGGAAGACAACCTCTATAAAGAATTTCGAATGTACATTCGAATTCGGAAATCACCCACAATCTTAAGTTTTGGCGTGCGGCGAGAAGATGCATGGCAGATGGGTTGTTCTGTTCTTAGCACGCTCCAGCCAGGGTACCGGCTGCCCCCCTGGTTGGTAAATGTAGGCTTGCCCGGGTACAGGGATCTCTGCCCGGGTCGACGTCATAGTTTCTCCCACACTCGTGGGTTTTATCATGGAAACTTTTTTAAAAAATAATATTTACGATGGGGATCATGATGATTCCCACCTCAAGGCCCGGTCATGCCAACGCAAAACTGACCAAAACGACGCCTCGTCCTCGGGACTCGAGGCGTCCGCCGAGGGTCCGGCACAGCACATGGAGGCCCAAACAACACCGAAGCGGAGGTCGCCCAGGAGGAGCCGGGGGAAGACCTCCAGCTTCAAACGGCGATTGGAGGAGCGGCGAGCGCGCAGAAAGGCTGCCGCCGCGGAAGCGAGGAAGGACGGCGGTAGAGCCGAAACGGAGCCGTCGACGGACGAGGGCGACAGCGATGTCGCAGAGCCGTCCGGGGAAGATGGGGGTGACGGTTCTACCGCCAAAATGGACGAGGGCGGTGACATTCCCGCAGGGCCGTCCGAGAAGGATAGCGGGCCGGCTGTTGAAGCCCCCGCCAGGTCGTCAGCGCGTCTTGTGGCAAAGAGCCCGGCGGCGACAGTGACAACGCTGACGACCAAGGAGAAGGCCCTCCCCTCGCAGGTGAGGAAGCGCCGCCTAAGTAAGGGTGGCAGCTCGGGTGCCGACTCAGAGGGGAGCGTGGCCAGCATGCCCCCACCTAAGGTGCCGGCTTCCCGAAGAGGGCGAGGGGCCTCGGGAGAGGAAAGGGCGGCGGCGGTTGCTGCCCGCGCCAACGGCGACCCCCCCGACCTGCGGGCCGAAAATGCCCGCCTTAATGGCGAGATGTCGGCCATTCGGACCCGGAACCGGCAGTTGGGGGACATGCTGGCGGGGATGCGGCGGGCAAACCGCCAGTTATTGAAGGACGTCGCCGACCTAAAGGCGCAAATGGCGCTGCTCGCGCCGCCTGCGCCAGTTGCGCCACCGGCCAAGGCCGGCCACTCAGCGGCCGCTGCAGCGCCAAAGCCGCCTCGCGCTGCGGTGCCGACGACGTTGGGCACTGGCGTGACGGTAACACCCGTCCCCACGGCGAGAAAGACGCCAGCCGCCGCGAAGCGCGCGTCGCTGGCTGGCGCTGGCCCAGCCGCCGCGGCGAAACTGGACCCAGTGGTGAGGATGACGCCTCTCGCTGCGGACCGCATGCCGCCGGCTGGCGTCCCTGCGGCGCCAAAGCCGCCAGGCGCCGCGGAACGGGCCCCCGAAGACGCCCAGCCGACCCCGATACTTGCGGTGGGAGGCTTACCGGACGAGGCCCTGCGCCAAATCATCGACGCAGTCGGGAAACTCGTCGATGCGCGCGTGGCCGTTCTGGAGGCAAGGTTGCCTCCAGAACCACGTGTTCGGCCGCCTCTCGCCGCGGACAAGCGGTCGCATGTGGCATCAGCCCCCGCCCCGCTGCCTTGTCAGGGTGGCCGCGTGGGTGGCAGCTACGCCGCGGCCGCGGGTGCGCCCAAGCCCAAGGGGCCCGCGCCGAAACCTAGGAAGAGGACGGTACCGGCTCCTGCCGGACCACAGTCATCGTCGGCAACAACACCGCCGGCGACGACTAGCGCGTCAACGACTGCGCCTTCCGCGCCTGTCGCGCCTGCTGCGCCCGAGGGTTGGCAGGTGGCAGAGCGCGACCGGAAGAGTCGCGGTCAGAGAAGGAGAGCGAAGGCCAAGCGCGCCGCTGAGGTCCCCGCTCCCGCTCCACAGGCAGGAGCCGGTAAAAAGAAGAGGCCGCGCAAGGGGCTCAAGTCGCCGAAGACAGCCGCAGTGGTGATCACTGTGCTGCCTGAGGCGGCTGAGAAGGGCCTCAGCTACGAGGCCGTCTTGAGGAAGGCCCGGCGGGAGCTAGACGTCTCCGATATCGGAGGCGTCGAAGCCAGGACCCGCAAGGGCCGGACAGGGGCTCGAATCCTCGAGTTCCCCGGGGCCGAGGGCTCCAAGACGGCCGACAGCGTAGCTGACAAGCTGCGAGGTTTGTTTGCCGAGGAGGGTGGCATCAGGATCGCCAGGCCCGTCAAGTGCGCCGAAATGCGCATCGCGGGTCTGGACGACTCCGTGACGGTGGAAGACATCCGGGAGGCTATTGCCTCGAGAACCGGGTGTCCCATAGACACCGTCCGGGTTGGTGTCATCCGCCCCGGTCCGGGCGGCGTAGGTGCCGCCTGGGCGCAGTGCCCGGTGGAGTCGGTCAGGCAATTGGCCGGCTCAGGCAGGCTCCTCGTGGGCTGGAGCTCGGCGCGGGTGACCGTGCTTGAGCACCGGCCTGCGAGGTGCTATAAGTGCATGGCGGTCGGACATACTCGACCGACGTGCACTAATTGCTTCGACTGCGGCGGACTGTGTTTCCGCTGCGGTCAAACCGGGCACGTGGCGGCATCTTGCGGCGCCCCGCCCCACTGCCCCGCGTGTGCGGCGGGCAATAAGCCCGCCAAGCACCGCATGGGCTCTGGGGCGTGCAAACCTCCAGCTTCGGCCCCAAAGGGGCGGGGCGGCCCTCCGACCACGGCCGCTCCCGCTCCTAGCGCGGTCCGTTCGCCCGCCGGCGAGGGGGAGGTCATGGATACAGCCCGTTAATGGCTACACCATCCATGCACCACCTCTTGCAAGCCAACACCAACCACTCCGCCGGTGCGCAGGATTTACTCCTGCAATCCATGGCGGAGTGGTCGATTGGTGCAGCCGTAGTCGCAGAACCGTACTGCGTGCCTGATCGCCCCAATTGGGTGGTCAGCCGAAACGGAACTGCGGCAATCGTCGTCTCAACGCAGCGGCACTTCCCGTCCTTGTCTCTTTTGGATAGGGGCGAGGAATTTGTCGCGGCGGAGTGGGGAGGGGTCACGCTCTACAGCGTATACCTCTCCCCTACCAGGAGAATGGACGATTTCAGGGCCTCCCTCACCAACCTGGAGGCCTCGATACGGCGACTAGCACCGGGCCTCGTCCTGGTTCTGGGGGACTTCAACGCCAAATCCACGGCGTGGGGGTCCCCTATGACGGACGACCGCGGGCGGGCGGTCATCGAGTGGGCGGCTTCACTGGGCCTCTGTGTTCTTAACAGGGGCTCAGTGAACACGTGTGTGCGGCAGCAGGGCGGGTCGATAGTGGACTTGTCGTTCGCTAGCCCCGCTGTCGCACCACGGGTGAGGAACTCCAGGACACTCCCCTGGAGGAGGCGGAGACCCTATCGGACCACCGGTACATCCGGATGGAGGTCTCCCCTCTCCGGGACCCCGGTAGGGGTCACAGGGCGGACGGAGCTCCCGCGTTTCCGCGGTGGGCTGTGGGTCGTCTTGACAGGGACCTACTGACGGAGGCGGCCATCGTTCACACGTGGCTGTCCTCACCGCCCCCAGCGGACGGGGTGGACGCCGAGGCTGTCCGCATCCGCAGTGCGTTAACGCAGATCTGCGATGCGGCCATGCCCAGAGTGCGGCGGCGTCTACCTCCGAGGCAGGGGGTCTACTGGTGGTCCCCAAGACTGGCGGACCTTCGTGCGGCGTGCATTAGTGCCCGAAGGTCCTACACCCGCAGTCGGCGGCGTCGCCGCGATGTTGAGCGGGAGGGCCAGCTGTACGAGGCATACCGCAGTGCGCGTACCGCCTTTCGGCTGGCCATCCGGTCCGCCAAGGACGCAAGTTGGCAGGAGATGCTGGACGGTCTCGACCGTGACCTCTGGGGTCGCCCGTATCGCGCGTCGCTGAATAAGCTTCGCGCGCAGGGCCCCCCCCTCACCGAGACCCTCCAGCCCGACTTCCTCTGTAGGGTGGTCGAAGAGCTATTTCCACGGCAGTCGGAACACACGCCCCCGGTCATGGCCTCGCCAGAACAAGACCGGGAGGCTGACGACGAGAGTGTTCCGCCCGTGACGGAGACGGAAGTGGGAGCAGCTGTGGCGCGGATTCGTTCCGCGACCACGGCCCCCGGCCCGGACGGAATACCAGTCCGGGTGCTGACGTCGCTCCTCGAGCACCTCGAGCCTCGCCTCAGGCAGCTGTACAACGCCTGTTTGGCGTCTGGACGGTTCCCTGAGTGCTGGAAGGAGGGGAGGTTGGTTCTCCTGCCAAAGCCGGGACGGCCCCCGGATTCGCCGTCGGCCTACAGGCCCATCGTGCTCCTCGACGATGTGGGTAAGCTGCTGGAGCGCATCCTCGCTGCCCGCATCGTCCAGCACCTGGAGGAGGTGGGACCCGATCTGTCGGACGCTCTATTCGGTTTTAGAAGGGGGCGTTCGACCATCGGGGCCCTGCTACAACTGAGGCAGACGGCCGCGGAGGCTGTCACCGGCGGGGGAGTGCTGTTGGCGGTGTCGCTGGACATCGCCAACGCATTCAATAGTCTGCCATTCAGCTGCATCAGGGAGGCGCTCCGATTTCATGGGGTGCCCTTGTACCTGAGGCGACTGGTGGCGGACTATTTGGAGGGGCGCAGTGTCCTCTGCGCGAGTCCCGCAGGGGACATTGTGCGGACGTCCATGTCGTGCGGCGTTCCACAGGGGTCGGTTCTGGGGCCGACTCTGTGGGACATCGGGTACGACTGGGCGTTGAGAGGGAGTCTCCCCCCCGGGCTGAGCGTGATATGCTACGCTGACGATACGCTCGTCACAGCCCGGGGCAGGACACTCGAAGAGGCGGCGAGCCTGGCCACTCTCGGCACCGAGGAGATGGTCGGGCGAATCGAGGCGCTGGGGCTCAGGGTGGCCCTAAATAAGACGGAGGCCCTATTGTTCCATGGGCCACGCGTAAGGCCGCCAATCGGCGTCTCGCTAGTCGTCAACTCCGTCCACATCAGCATCCAGGCCCATATGAAGTACTTGGGTCTGGTGCTCGACGGGCGATGGTGGTTCCGGGAGCATTTTCGCCGAATTGCTCCCCGGTTGGTCGGCGCGGCGTCCGCCCTTTCGCGGCTCATGCCGAACGTGGGCGGACCCAGCTTCGAGGGCCGACGGCTGTATGCGGGGGTGATCCGTTCTATGGCCATGTACGGCGCACCCGTGTGGGCGAGGGCTCTGAACGCCCAGCTCAGGGCTGTTCTGTGGAGACCCCAGAGAGTCATGGCGGTCAGAGCCATTCGCGGGTACCGCACGGTATCAACCGAGGCGGCATGCCTACTGGCCGGGACACCCCCGTGGGACCTAGAGGCGGAGATGCTCTCCGACCTCTACCGGCGGGTGACCTCACTGCGCGACGAAGGTGGCTCCCCATCGCTGAGCGAGATAGCCACCTGGCGCGAGGACGCCCGCCGAGACGTCATCGCCCGTTGGGCTACGCGGCTGGAGAGGCCTAGACACGGTGTCGTCACTGTCGAGGCTCTCCGGCCCGTATTGATGGAGTGGATGGAGCGGCGGCACGGAGTCCTCTCTTTTCGACTGGTGCAGGTGTTGTCGGGGCACGGATGCTTCGGCTTTTACCTGCACACGGTCGCGTGTAGGGAGTGGACTTCATTCTGCCACCATTGCAGCAGTGACGAGGACACGGCGCAACACACGCTGGAGGCGTGTCCGGGCTTTGACCGGCAGCGCCGTGACCTCGTCGCTGTTATCGGTGCCGACCTGACGCTGCCGGCTGTCGCGAGAGCGATGGTCGACAGCGTCAGGAACTGGGACGCGGTCGCCGCCTTCTGCGAGGCTGTCATCTCGCAGAAGGAGGCGGCGGAACGAGTCCGGGAGGAATCCCGCGACCCGGGCCGCCAACAGCGGCCGGGGCGGCGCAGGCGCGAATACCTGCGCCTGATGCCGCCCTAACCGAGGCCTCGGGTGATCGGACCGGGGAATTGTCCGGTCACCCGACGTGAGGCCACCGCGTGAGGGCGACGCCCCGACGGCGAAATCTGTCGGGGCGTCGACGAGAGGAACCCGCGAGGGTAAACCGCCGGGCGGGCCACCGAAGTTAAAATCGAGTACCGGTGGTCCGCTCGCACGGCGAAGAGAGAAGGTTTTACGGTGGGTCTATGGGGTCACGCGCCGCCTTTCCGTCACCCCGGACCGATTCAGCGGGGCGAGACGCACCCATAGCCCACCAATAAAAAAAAAAAAAAAAAAAATGGACCGCAGCGACGTTGGGGTACGATGTCAGAAACCTCCACGCGGTGTACCCTGGGTGCGGACGGCGGTCCCCAGTTCTTCTGTTGTACTGTCGTCCGTAGCGAATATCTGGCGCTTCGCTCCTAGCCTTCTATCCGTAGAAGGTGACCGGACGCGAATCCGCGACGGGCTCAGTCACTCATTCATTTGAGGGCTGGGCAGGCATGTTCCACCGCCACCGTCGTCAAATCGTAAACCTGATTCTTTGCTTGTCTTAGTTTCAGGAACGAGGGTCTTGGCTTAACCGCCCGGACCGCGAGGAAGACAACCTCTATAAAGAATTTCGAATGTACATTCGAATTCGGAAATCACCCATAATCTTAAGTTTTGGCGTGCGGCGAGAAGATGCATGGCAGATGGGTTGTTCTGTTCTTAGCACGCTCCAGCCAGGGTACCGGCTGCCCCCCTGGTTGGTAAATGTAGGCTTGCCCGGGTACAGGGATCTCTGCCCGGGTCGACGTCATAGTTTCTCCCACACTCGTGGGTTTTATCATGGAAACTTTTTTAAAAAATAATATTTACGATGGGGATCATGATGATTCCCACCTCAAGGCCCGGTCATGCCAACGCAAAACTGACCAAAACGACGCCTCGTCCTCTGGACTCGAGGCGTCCGCCGAGGGTCCGGCACAGCACATGGAGGCCCAAACAACACCGAAGCGGAGGTCGCCCAGGAGGAGCCGGGGGAAGACCTCCAGCTTCAAACGGCGATTGGAGGAGCGGCGAGCGCGCAGAAAGGCTGCCGCCGCGGAAGCGAGGAAGGACGGCGGTAGAGCCGAAACGGAGCCGTCGACGGACGAGGGCGACAGCGATGTCGCAGAGCCGTCCGGGGAAGATGGGGGTGGCGGTTCTACCGCCAAAATGGACGAGGGCGGTGACATTCCCGCAGGGTCGTCCGAGAAGGATAGCGGGCCGTCTGTTGAAGCCCCCGCCAGGTCGTCAGCGCGTCTTGTGGCAAAGAGCCCGGCGGCGACAGTGACAACGCTGACGACCAAGGAGAAGGCCCTCCCCTCGCAGGTGAGGAAGCGCCGCCTAAGTAAGGGTGGCAGCTCGGGTGCCGACTCAGAGGGGAGCGTGGCCAGCATGCCCCCACCTAAGGTGCCGGCTTCCCGAAGAGGGCGAGGGGCCTCGGGAGAGGAAAGGGCGGCGGCGGTTGCTGCCCGCGCCAACGGCGACCCCCCCGACCTGCGGGCCGAAAATGCCCGCCTTAATGGCGAGATGTCGGCCATTCGGACCCGGAACCGGCAGTTGGGGGACATGCTGGCGGGGATGCGGCGGGCAATCCGCCAGTTATTGAAGGACGTGGCCGACCTAAAGGCGCAAATGGCGCTGCTCGCGCCGCCTGCGCCAGTTGCGCCACCGGCCAAGGCCGGCCACTCAGCGGCCGCTGCAGCGCCAAAGCCGCCTCGCGCTGCGGTGCCGACGACGTTGGGCACTGGCGTGACGGTAACACCCGTCCCCACGGCGAGAAAGACGCCAGCCGCCGCGAAGCGCGCGTCGCTGGCTGGCGCTGGCCCAGCCGCCGCGGCGAAACTGGTCCCAGTGGTGAGGATGACGCCTCTCGCTGCGGACCGCATGCCGCCGGCTGGCGTCCCTGCGGCGCCAAAGCCGCCAGGCGCCGCGGAACGGGCCCCCGAAGACGCCCAGCCGACCCCGATACTTAAGGTGGGAGGCTTACCGGACGAGGCCCTGCGCCAAATCATCGACGCAGTCGGGAAACTCGTCGATGCGCGCGTGGCCGTTCTGGAGGCAAGGTTGCCTCCAGAACCACGTGTTCGGCCGCCTCTCGCCGCAGACAAGCGGTCGCATGTGGCATCAGCCCCCGCCCCGCTGCCTTGTCAGGGTGGCCGCGTGGGTGGCAGCTACGCCGCGGCCGCAGGTGCGCCCAAGCTCAAGGGGCCCGCGCCGATACCTAGGAAGAGGACGGTACCGGTTCCTGCCGGACCGCAGTCATCGTCGGCAACAACACCGCCGGCGACGACTAGCGCGTCAATGACTGCGCCTTCCGCGCCTGTCGCGCCTGCTGCGCCCGAGGGTTGGCAGGTGGCAGAGCGCGACCGGAAGAGTCGCGGTCAGAGAAGGAGAGCGGAGGCCAAGCGCGCCGCTGAGGTCCCCGCTCCCGCTCCACAGGCAGGAGCCGGTAAAAAGAAGAGGCCGCGCAAGGGGCTCAAGTCGCCGAAGACAGCCGCAGTGGTGATCACTGTGCTGCCTGAGGCGGCTGAGAAGGGCCTCAGCTACGAGGCCGTCTTGAGGAAGGCCCGGCGGGAGCTAGACGTCTCCGATATCGGAGGCGTCGAAGCCAGGACCCGCAAGGGCCGGACAGGGGCTCGAATCCTCGAGTTCCCCGGGGCCGAGGGCTCCAAGACGGCCGACAGCGTAGCTGACAAGCTGCGAGGTTTGTTTGCCGAGGAGGGTGGCATCAGGATCGCCAGGCCCGTCAAGTGCGCCGAAATGCGCATCGCGGGTCTGGACGACTCCGTGACGGTGGAAGACATCCGGGAGGCTATTGCCTCGAGAACCGGGTGTCCCATAGACACCGTCCGGGTTGGTGTCATCCGCCCCGGTCCGGGCGGCGTAGGTGCCGCCTGGGCGCAGTGCCCGGTGGAGTCGGTCAGGCAACTGGCCGACTCAGGCAGGCTCCTCGTGGGCTGGAGCTCGGCGCGGGTGACCGTGCTTGAGCACCGGCCTGCGAGGTGCTATAAGTGCATGGCGGTCGGACATACTCGACCGACGTGCACTAATTGCTTCGACTGCGGCGGACTGTGTTTCCGCTGCGGTCAAACCGGGCACGTGTCGGCATCTTGCGCCGCCCCGCCCCACTGCCCCGCGTGTGCGGCGGGCAATAAGCCCGCCAAGCACCGCATGGGCTCTGGGGCGTGCAAACCTCCAGCTTCGGCCCCAAAGGGGCGGGGCGGCCCTCCGACCACGGCCGCTCCCGCTCCTAGCGCGGTCCGATCGCCCGCCGGCGAGGGGGAGGTCATGGATACAGCCCGTTAATGGCTACACCATCCATGCACCACCTCTTGCAAGCCAACACCAACCACTCCGCCGGTGCGCAGGATTTACTCCTGCAATCCATGGCGGAGTGGTCGATTGGTGCAGCCGTAGTCGCAGAACCGTACTGCGTGCCTGATCGCCCCAATTGGGTGGTCAGCCGAAACGGAACTGCGGCAATCGTCGTCTCAACGCAGCGGCACTTCCCGTCCTTGTCTCTTTTGGATAGGGGCGAGGAATTTGTCGCGGCGGAGTGGGGAGGGGTCACGCTCTACAGCGTATACCTCTCCCCTACCAGGAGAATGGACGATTTCAGGGCCTCCCTCACCAACCTGGAGGCCTCGATACGGCGACTAGCACCGGGCCTCGTCCTGGTTCTGGGGGACTTCAACGCCAAATCCACGGCGTGGGGGTCCCCTATGACGGACGACCGCGGGCGGGCGGTCATCGAGTGGGCGGCTTCACTGGGCCTCTGTGTTCTTAACAGGGGCTCAGTGAACACGTGTGTGCGGCAGCAGGGCGGGTCGATAGTGGACTTGTCGTTCGCTAGCCCCGCTGTCGCACCACGGGTGAGGAACTGGAGTGTCCTGGAGGAGGCGGAGACCCTATCGGACCACCGGTACATCCGGATGGAGGTCTCCCCTCACCGGGACCCCGGTAGGGGTCACAGGGCGGACGGAGCTCCCGCGTTTCCGCGGTGGGCTGTGGGTCGTCTTGACAGGGACCTACTGGCGGAGGCGGCCATCGTTCACACGTGGCTGTCCTCACCGCCCCCAGCGGACGGGGTGGACGCCGAGGCTGTCCGCATCCGCAGTGCGTTAACGCAGATCTGCGATGCGGCCATGCCCAGAGTGCGGCGGCGTCTACCTCCGAGGCAGGGGGTCTACTGGTGGTCCCCAAGATTGGCGGACCTTCGTGCGGCATGTATCAGTGCCCGAAGGTCCTACACCCGCAACCGGCGGCGTCACCGCGACGCTGAGCGGGAGGGCCAGCTGTACGAGGCGTACCGCGATGCGCGGACGGCCTTTCGGCTGGCCATCCGAGCCGCCAAGGGTGCGAGTTGGCAGGAGATGCTGGACGGTCTCGACCGTGACCTCTGGGGTCGCCCGTATCGCGCGTCGCTGAATAAGCTTCGCGCGTAGGGCCCCCCCCTCACCGAGACCCTCCAGCCCGACTTCCTCTGTAGGGTGGTCGAGGAGCTATTTCCACGGCAGTCGGAACACACGCCCCCGGTCATGGCCTCGCCAGAACAAGACCGGGAGGCTGACGACGAGAGTGTTCCGCCCGTGACGGAGACGGAAGTGGAAGCAGCTGTGGCGCGGATTCGTTCCGCGACCACGGCCCCCGGCCCGGACGGAATACCAGTCCGGGTGCTGACGTCGCTCCTCGAGCACCTCGAGCCTCGCCTCAGGCAGCTGTACAACGCCTGTTTGGCGTCTGGACGGTTCCCTGAGTGCTGGAAGGAGGGGAGGTTGGTTCTCCTGCCAAAGACGGGACGGCCCCCGGATTCGTCGTCGGCCTACAGGCCCATCGTGCTCCTCGACGATGTGGGTAAGCTGCTGGAGCGCATCCTCGCTGCCCGCATCGTCCAGCACCTGGAGGAGGTGGGACCCGATCTGGCGGACGCTCAATTCGGTTTTAGAAGGGGGCGTTCGACCATCGGGGCCCTGCTACGACTGAGGCAGACGGCCGCGGAGGCTGTCACCGGCGGGGGAGTGCTGTTGGCGGTGTCGCTGGACATCGCCAACGCATTCAATAGTCTGCCATTCAGCTGCATCAGGGAGGCGCTCCGATTTCATGGGGTGCCCTTGTACCTGAGGCGGCTGGTGGCGGACTATTTGGAGGGGCGCAGTGTCCTCTGCGCGAGTCCCGCAGGGGACATTGTGCGGACGTCCATGTCGTGCGGCGTTCCACAGGGGTCGGTTCTGGGGCCGACTCTGTGGGACATCGGGTACGACTGGGCGTTGAGAGGGAGTCTCCCCCCCGGGCTGAGCGTGATATGCTACGCTGACGATACGCTCGTCACAGCCCGGGGCAGGACACTCGAAGAGGCGGCGAGCTTGGCCACTCTCGGCACCGAGGAGATGGTCGGGCGAATCGAGGCGCTGGGGCTCAGGGTGGCCCTAAATAAGACGGAGGCCCTATTGTTCCATGGGCCACGCGTAAGGCCGCCAATCGGCGTCTCGCTAGTTGTCAACTCCGTCCACATCAGCATCCAGGCCCATATGAAGTACTTGGGTCTGGTGCTCGACGGGCGATGGTGGTTCCGGGAGCATTTTCGCCGAATTGCTCCCCGGTTGGTCGGCGCGGCGTCCGCCCTTTCGCGGCTCATGCCGAACGTGGGCGGACCCAGCTTCGAGGGCCGACGGCTGTATGCGGGGGTGATCCGTTCTATGGCCATGTACGGCGCACCCGTGTGGGCGAGGGCTCTGAACGCCCAGCTCAGGGCTGTTCTGTGGAGACCCCAGAGAGTCATGGCGGTCAGAGCCATTCGCGGGTACCGCACGGTATCGACCGAGGCGGCATGCCTACTGGCCGGGACACCCCCGTGGGACCTAGAGGCGGAGATGCTCTCCGACCTCTACCGGCGGGTGACCTCACTGCGCGACGAAGGTGGCTCCCCATAGCTGAGCGAGATAGCCACCTGGCGCGAGGACGCCCGCCGAGACGTCATCGCCCGTTGGGCTACGCGGCTGGAGAGGCCTAGACACGGTGTCGTCACCGCCGAGGCTCTCCGGCCCGTATTGATGGAGTGGATGGAGCGGCGGCACGGATTCTTCTCTTTTCGACTGGTGCAGGTGTTGTCGGGGCACGGATGCTTCGGCTTTTACCTGCACACGGTCGCGTGTAGGGAGTGGACTTCGTTCTGCCACCATTGCAGCAGTGACGAGGACACGGCGCAACACACGCTGGAGGCGTGTCCGGGCTTTGACCGGCAGCGCCGTGACCTCGTCGCTGTTATCGGTGCCGACCTGACGCTGCCGGCTGTCGCGAGAGCGATGGTCGACAGCGTCAGGAACTGGGACGCGGTCGCCACCTTCTGTGAGGCTGTCATCTCGCAGAAGGAGGCGGCGGAACGAGTCCGGGAGGAATCCCGCGACCCGGGCCGCCGTCAGCGGCCGGGGCGGCGCAGGCGCGAATACCTGCGCCTGATGCCGCCCTAACCGAGGCCTCGGGTGATCGGACCGGGGAATTGTCCGGTCACCCGACGTGAGGCCACCGCGTGAGGGCGACGCCCCGACGGCGAAATCTGTCGGGGCGTCGACGAGAGGAACCCGCGAGGGTAAACCGCCGGGCGGGCCACCGAAGTTAAAATCGAGTACCGGTGGTCCGCTCGCACGGCGAAGAGAGAAGGTTTTACGGTGGGTCACGCGCCGCCTTTCCGTCACCCCGGACCGATTCAGCGGGGCGAGACGCACCCATAGCCCACCAATAAAAAAAAAAAAATAAAAAAAAAAAAAAAAAAATGGACCGCAGCGACGTTGCTGGCGGGCGACCCATCTTGGCCACTTGTGGCCGAGGCCCTGGCTGAGGTCTACCGGCTCCGCGCCGAGCAAGTCTCCGTAAGGAGACTGGACAGAGTACTGGAAGTGGCCCGAAGGGGAGTCATTCAGTGGTGGAGAGAAGATCTGGAGTCCCCCGTAGCAGGGCGAGGGACTGTGGAGGCGGTTGCGCCACACATCATGGGCTGCACATCTCAACCACTGGATTAATAGAAGGCACGGCAGCCTAAGCTTTAGAATGGTGCAGGTGCTTACCGGGCATGGGGTCTTTGGTAAGTACCTGCACAGAATTGGAAAAGAAGGGGCCCCAGGATGTCACGAGTGTGGTGCGCCAGTAGATGATGCGCGTCACACTCTGGAGGTATGCCCTGCCTGGGGGCCCCAGCGCTACGTCTTATCGGCGGTCGTTGGGAGAGACCTGTCGTTGTCGACCATCATCTCGAAGATGCTTGACAGCGACAGGTGCTGGTCGTCGATGGCCTCCTTTTGTGAGGCCATTATGAAAAGAAAGGAGGCCGCGGAGCGGGAACGCGAGGCGCTTGCGTCAGCTGACTCGCTTCGCCGCCGACGACCGGGGAGGAGGAGGCGCCGTTATGCGCATCTCCTCCCACCGCTTTGAGGGACGATAGGACGTGGCCAGAAGGCCAAACGTGGGGGTGCCAGGGATTGAATGTCAGTAGATGATCTCTCCAGCTCCCCGTAAAAGCGCGGAAGGGGCCGCTGTGGTTTTAGTGGGTATTCCGGTCGGGTTTGCTGGCCGGTGAGTCCCACACTCCCCCTCGTCTGTCACTGGCGGGGAATAGCGCTCAAATGCGTTTACACAGCGATAAAAAAAAAATGTTTCTTACGACACATAATATGATATTTAATAATAATAATAATCTTTATTGAAAACAGATACATTTGACACTTATACATGGGTATCCCTGCCTCTTGAATTAGGTATTACCTGTATCTCAAGAGACAGTTCCTTCCTGAATTACATAAATCGTAGACATAAAATTAATTTGCTGTGACATAATTATATCTAAGGTTATATATGTGGTAATAAAAGCCAATAATAATAATAAAAAAAAAAATCCAAATATGTAATAAAATTTTAGAAACTTTAACGTGTGTGTATGGTGTTTGTATGTGATGGTGTGTGTACTGTGTATGTGTAGTGTGCATGTACGTGGTATGGTATGGTGTGCGTGCGTGCGTGTGTGTGCATGCGTGCGTCTTTGATGGTGCGTTTGGATGTATTTGTAGTCAAGCGAAATAAATATTGAGAAATGATTCTACTTTATTGTAATCCATGTTACTGATTAAGGTTTGTAGATTATTTTTAAAGTTGTAGTTACTTAAGTTCTGCATACCAACAGAATACATTTTGTTATATATTTGTGGGGCCCTATATTCATAATATCGCTGTGCAAAGCTAGATTTTGTCGATGGTACTGGACACCGAAAACGTCGCTTGTTTACTTTCGGCAGCTGTGGGATAGTAATTTTATGGTACCGACGTAGAATCTGGTATATGTACATTTGACGTATTGTTAGTACCCTACTCTGTTTGTATACATCAACTGTAGGGTGCCTATATGGTACCACCGAAGACAAAGATCGGGTACCGGTGGTCCGCTCGCACGGCGAAGAGAGAGGATTTTACGGTGGGTCTATGGGGTCACGCGCCGCCTTCTCCGTCACCCCGGACCGATTCGGTGGGGCGAGACGCACCCATAGCCTACCAATAAAAAAAAAAAAAAAAAAAAAAAAAAAAAAAAAAAAAAAAAAGGGTGCCTATATGGTAAACTTAAAAGAACTTTGAGAATAGTACGTTGAGCACGTTCAAGTTCTATGATTATGGTTTTAGAAGCACCACCCCATGAACATATACAGTAGCTAATTACACATTCACATAGCGCCTTATATATTTGTATCAATAATTTTAATGGTGCTATAGCTCTTAGCTGTTTAAAAAGGTAGGTCATTTTTCTTAAGCGAGTATTCAAACCGGCGATATGTGTGTCCCAACGTAGGTGGTCATCCACTACAATACCCAAGTACCTAATACTGCTAGCTTTAGTTATTCTATTACACTCGCAATTGACATTGCTATTATAATAATTTCGTAGATTGTATGGAAATGTGTGAATTTTGGTGTCAAAGTCCGGACGAGGACGAGATGATTTGGTTTTAGTAAAGCACATATATTTTGATTTAGCTGCATTTAGGGTAAGAAGATTCGTTTCTAGCCACCGTGATACTCCAGCAAGACCCTTTTCAGTGGTTCTTTGTACCTGTGCCCAGGTGCGACCATGAAACACAATGACAGTGTCATCCGCATACATCAAAATTTCTGCACCATCTGATATGCTCCTCGCGAGATCATTTATGTAAGTTAGGAATAAGGTTGGGCCAAGGGTGCTTCCTTCCGTTATACCAAAACTACAGCCTGCCGCATCACTTATATGATCACCTATTCTAACTCGCTGCTCTCTACCGGTCATATAATCTCGGAACCATTCAAGTACGTGGCCCCTTACACCCATCATCATTTCTAGTTTGGACAACAGTATTGGAATAGACACGGTATCGAATGCTTTTTTCAGGTCCAAAAATACACCGATCACCTTATCGCCCGCATCAAGGTGCTTGGTTATGGTTGATAACAACTTAAGGATGGCATCATTGGTGGATAATCCTTTACGAAATCCAAATTGGTGTTGTGAAAGGAACTTGTTCTTCTCCATATATTTAACTAGCCTGTTATTAACCACCTTCTCCAGGACTTTCGAGAGGCATGGAAGCAATGAAATAGGTCTATAGTTAGACACTGTATGCTTATCATCTGCTTTGTGTATTGGTGAAATAATTGCGGTTTTGAACGCTCTTGGAAAAGTGCTCAGGCCAAGGCTAAGATTGCACAGGTGTGTAATCGGCGCTATTAATACACTTTTTGCCCCATTAATTACTTTGCTTGTAATGTTATCATGTCCTGGTGCACTACTGATCTTCATTGATGTTATGATATTCTCTACCTCGTTCAAGTCAGTAGGTGTAAATGACATTGAAGCTAAGGCGTTATGTGTATAATGTTTTTGTATACTATCAGCTAGCTGAGCATCAGTTTTATTAAGCTTACGCAGCGTAGCGTCGGCCAATTCACTACCAATACTCGTGAAGTATTTATTTACTTTATTTAGTAATTCGATTGGCGTTTCACTGATTCTTAACAACTCTCTTGGAGATTGGTGAGATCTGTTAATATTGCAAATATCTTTAACAATGTTCCAGGTTTTTTTAATATTGCTATTATTTTTTTCCAACTGTGATTGGTAGAACCGTATCTTTAGATATTTAATAATTTTATTGCATGTATTTTTATAATTTTTGTAGATTAATTGAATCTGTTGATTGGTCGGGTATCTTTTTGTTTGCTTGTATAGTCTATCCCTCTTGCGAATTGAACGAACGACACCTGTCGTAATCCATGGTTTGAGTGGCGCTTTTCTTTTAGATATATTTATTATCTCCGTACAGCTAATGATGGTATTTCGCATTATATTAACCAATTGTTCTGCAGCCAAATTCACGTCATTTAAGGAATAATAGTTGGACCAGTCCACCTGATAAAGTTTCTTTATTGCTGAGTTATAGTTTAGCTTAGTATTTTTGAGGTTTTGATTATATTGATTGAATTTATTTTGTTTTATGTACAAAAGTATGGGATTATGATCTGTTAATTCAGGAAATATTATTGTCTGCCAGCTGGCATTAGTTTTTACCATGAAATGATCTAAACAGTTATTTGCTCTCATAGGGAGTGTTATACCTACTTGAAGGCCGTGGCATGCCATAAGACATAAATAGTCATTTACATGGCTATTAGTCCCATCGGTAGCCAAAGTGTTGATGTTTATATCCCCCGTGAATATAAGGTCTTTCGAACCCATGTTTCCAAGCAATGTATCTAACGATTCTAAGTATTTTTGAGGGTTACCGAAACAGGGTGGTCTGTAAAAACAAACAATAACATGCCTTTCAAACTCTAATACGATACAGTTTCCTTCAATTACATCCGGTTCAAAGGGGTCCACGTGTATGTGAGACTTAACATAGCCTACTATTCTATCATTTTGGTTTAAATTTTTCTTAGCAAAATATAAATTGTAATCACAAAGAGTAGGTGGGGTAAGGTCTTTTTCAGTCCAGCACTCTGTTAAAATAATTATATCCACTGTAATATTTAACGTTGACATAAATGCCAATAACATATGAAAGTTACATTATATACTTCGTATATTTAACCACAGAACACTTAGTGAATTATAGAAGGTTGTCTTATAGTTCAGGATCTCTGAACACAGCGACGAGTCATTAATCTTGGTGCAATTAGCACAATATGTGTTTTCTAACTCTTTAATTATGTTTAAATTAAGAGTATTGAATTTTAATTATTATAGTCTTATTGTACAAGCTATATATCGGTAGTGAAACCATAATTTTAATAAAAGGGACCAGTGCAGAGCTATAAAACATAAAAAGTATTTTAATAGTTTTAGATATTACGTAAATGTAGATTTTTGTTAAAGTTAGTGTTATGAATAGGTGTGCTATACGTGTTTATAGTAATTTTGTGTATGAGTATTTCGCTGTATTTAACTTTTTATATTGTGTAAATTTTATGTTGTAGTAAGTTAAAATAACGTTTATAATTTTACATATAGTGCTATAAATTAGTATTAAAGTTAGGGATGTGTAGAGGAGTGTCGTTAGTGTAAGCAAAAATTCTGTAAATATTTAACGGTAGATTTTTTATTATGGTAGATTAAGAAAAGCTTAATAATTTTACATATGCTATAAATGTATGCTTTTGTTGATATTAAATGTGTGAAAGGAAGTGTTTTATGTATTAATAATAATTTAATGCACCCATCCTGGATTAGTTCTATGTAGTTTTCACATTTTTTCTGATTAATAAAAACAGGTTTCAAAGTATTTTTCAATGTTGTGTATAAACAAACAAAACAAATATCAAGCACAGATGCAGCATACAAATTAAATCATAACAGATACAGAACAGGCACGCATTCACTTGTAGTCACTTTCCTGTTAGTATCTGGATGTCTTTCTCACAATCAATCCTAATATAGGGTCTGCCCTCGGCTTTCCGTAGGTAAATTCGGCCATTCGACGTCCAACAAAACATATAATTATTTTCTTTCGCAAATATTCTACTTAAATTAAATAATTTTCTGGTGTTGGTAGTCAGGGTTTCCGAAATATAAATTGGTGTAGGCAAACAATTCAGAGCTATGTGTGATGTGTTAAACTTGCTATCTCTGTGGTTTTTGTTAAATGTTTTTACGGACTCCAGGACGTTTTCCTTAGTTAAACAGCTTGTAAACTCGACTATGATTGGCTTATATGACTCACTTTTCGTGTTAACACGGAATATTTCTCGTACATCAGTTTCATGCACGTTAGTGTCGAGGGCCTTACTGACTTTTTGTACAATGCTAATTAGGTCTGATTTGGATTCTTTTACGGCACATAATATATTTTTCACTATACATAGTATGATTTTTACGACACATAATATTTATACGACACATAATATTATTCTAACGACACATAATCTAATTTTTACGACACATAATATTTTTCTTGCTACACATAATATGATTTTTACGACACATAATGATTGTTACGACATAAAATATATTTCTTACGACACAATATGATTTTTACGACACATAATATATTTCTTATGATACATAATACGATTTTACGACACATAATATGATTTTTAAGACCCTAACAATGATGGTGTGGTGATATATCATCATCATATGCTTATATGCGTCCGACTGCTGAGCTAGAGCCTCCTCTACAATAGGAAGAAAACTGACCTACTATACCACTCTGGTTAGACGGGTTAATAACGGTTTTTACATCGAGTTTTCCTTTTCTTCCATAGTCGTAATATGCATTTCTTGCTGCCCTTAATCATATTTTATGATATTCACGGGTAAGATATGTAGATAGGGTGGTTAATTAAATTCTTACTTCTTCCTCACACTGACAGATAATACACCATTTTCACAATCAGTCAATGCGCGGCAAAATTCATTACATTTGTTTATAAAGCCGCAATACACGGATTATTTCCTTAGGGTAGGGTTTATCCTTTTGTAAAAATTATAAAAACATATCCCAAGGAATGTTGATGTCAAGCAAGTGAGTCATGAAACTAAAGTCAATAATTTTGCAATACAAACAATATATAAAAGCAGAATGATGATTGAAATAAAACTCTCAAGGCTCAGCAAGATATGTCGGTATCTTATCGACACCATTAGAGCTATCTGAAGTGTATTTCAGTATTGATCATCATCATCATCATCTCAGCTCATATATATCTTACTGTTGGAGTCGAGCCTCCTCCATAATGGGAGAGAAATTGATCTACAATACCACGCTGGTCAGACGTGTGGATATAGGGTTTTGTTTCGAGTTTTCCTTCCCTTTCATAGATGTGCATTTTATATAGTTTAGTCATCTTTTATGATCACCCATGGGTAAGATAGAGGGTAGTGAATTATATTTTTACTCCGTCACCATACGGAAAGTATTGTTTTTTATAAAATTACATTTTTTAAAACACTTGCAAGCAAAGTATAATGGTATATTTTCGATATATCGTTTATTTTTAATGGTTATATTCTAAAATACGTTCTTTTATATGGACTATCTTTAGATCTAGGTCGACGCTTAACCACAGAGGTGAGATAACTATTTTAATTACCACAAACACAACACACAAAACACAGAAAATAAAAAAAAATATTATAAAATAAATTACTCCGTGCTTCATAATAAATTTTGTTCTCAAACTAACATGTAATGTCTAACTTTGATGCACTATTTAATTATGTTCTAATTAAGTTACCTACCAATATCGAAGCTAATTTACTAAAGTACTGCGGGCTGACTTGTAACTAATGAACTCTTACTTATGCAAACACGTGTCGGCATCACTTGCAATAAATTATTAAAACGTGATAACTAGGCTTTTCCCGCTGGCTAAAATACAACGTATCACTATATCAACTCTCATATAAGTCATAAAAATCGGTTAAGTGTTCGACTGGAGAACGGACAGTGTCTCTCTCCTAGGAAATTTATTAAATCAATTACAATCAACCCCCGTCTGTTAAGCATAGTGATTTTGATATTATCATCCTTGACTAAGAGCTAAGTCCTGCAATGGACGATGCAATAAATTTGATTGCAAAGATGGCGTAGCAGTTAAAATACCGACCTACCATCTCAAATATTAATTCCACATAGGATAATACTTGGTGAGTTCAAAAAGTGACTTGCATATTTTGTAAATTCCAAAGCTTTACAAGGATTGTTTTCTTATTGCTCGTTTGTTACTTTTTAGCCACGGACATTAAGGAATCAGTCTCATTGGTCAGTCAAATCGCAATGAGAAGGCAATACGGTGGGTTCTGGGATCTCCTGTTGCCGTTTATTCGCTCCGAACGAAAAGGGTAAGATGTGTCTAGACCATAGCCTATCTAGTAAATAAAAATATAATTGCTTTAAAAAAATAGACGATGATAGGGTAATAGATAGATAGATGGACAAAATATATACCTATATATATATATATATATATATATATATATATATATATATATATTAACTTAAGACGACTATTAATAACGTAATTTCTTATAAGAAACAAATTAATATTCCTCCCACGCAACGCAATATTTCAATGTCAAGCAGGACCCTTTTATTTCAGTAATTATCTTACAAATTTCTCGTTTAATAACAAATCTTTTAACACTAGAGCTTAGTTCGTTCAATATCCTTGTTAACGTTTAGACCATCTGTTGTCCCCTCTCTAAAAGATAATTTCCGTTACTAACTGATGCCATTCTTTCCCTCTTTTAAATAACACTTGCCGTTAAGGTGACGTGTGTGGAATAAATTGTTAGTGAAAATAATTTTAGATAATTGGTACAGTTTAAAATTCAATTGTAATAATAAATAATAATAAAATTTAAAAAACAATAATGTATCATGTTCTTATAACGGACTAAAAAGTATAAAATAATTTTCTATTTCTTATATAAGATAAACTATGTATTTAGGTTATTTCTAACTTTTTCTAAAATAGCCTGAAAGTTTATACTTTGGCCAAGTAACCTTTCGTTAGACCTTAAAATAGTTATTAGATTGGAAATGAAAACATTGCACACATGCAACAGATGCATGCAATATAATTTAATATTAATAATGTTAAATACTTGGATTTTAAATATTTAATTTTTTATTATTTTTATTTACAATTTTTCTTTTTTTTATTCAAATTATTCAAGTCTTGTCATATATGGAGGAATATATATATGGTGGAATATATGGAGGAAGAGCATATATGAGCTGAGATGATGATTATATTTCGTCATTCGAAACGTAATTCAGGATCCGATTTATTCTTCTCCAACAGTTGCCATACAAGTGATGCAGTCAGCCCATAGGCACATCGGCGAGTTAATTTTTCGAAACATGTTAAACACATATGATCTTCTATAGAAGTTATCACGAAGTTCCCGAGAATAACCTTGCTCTAGTGGTAGGACCACACTATTGACAGTTTTCTATCTACAGCCATTTACCGTTCCATTCAGGGTTGTACCATATGCAAAAAATTCACATCTGAGCAGTGCCAATATGCAGCTGTGCATCGTTCGGTGAGCGAGAGAGCCGGTAGCCCAACTTTCTGGCTGAGTTTGGGTTTTTTATTGGTTGCCAGTTCCCTTTTTTTGTGGTAGACTATGGATGCATCTCGCCCCGCCAAATCGGTCCAGGGTGACGGATGAAGTGGCACGTGACCCCATAGACCCACCATGCAAACTCCTCTCATCGCCGTGCGAGCGGGCCACCGGTACCCAGCTTAACAGTTAACAGCTTTCGCGTCGGGTCGTGTCGTCCTCACGCGTGGTTGCCAGTGGCCTAGCCGTACTCCTAGTATTCTAAAGGCCCATGGGCGGCAGTAACATTTTTTACAGGCTGATTGCGATAACATCCTTGCTCTCCAATGTAATGGAGAAAATTATAAACCGCCAGCTTCTGCAGTACCTTAAGGATCACCAGTTGATCAGTGATCGCCAATACGGCTTTCAACATGGTCGATCGGCTGGTAATCTTCTTGTGTACCTTACACACCGTTGGGCAGAGGCTTTGGAGGGCAAGGATGAGGCGCTAGCATTCAGCCTAGATATCGCAAAGGCGTTCGATAGGGTCTGGCACGGAGCCCTTCTATCGAAGCTACCTTCTTATGGAATCCCCGAGGGACTCTATAAATGGATCGCCAGCTTTCTGGATGGTCAGAGTATAAAAGTCGTCGTCGATGGCTCGTGCTCCGATACCATGACCATTAACGCTGGTGTACCACAGGGCTCGGTGCTCTCCCCGACGCTGTTTATCCTGCATATCAATGACATGCTCTCTATAGAGAATATGCATTGCTATGTGGATGACAGCACGGGTGACGAGCGGTATACCGAGCATCAGAATATCCCTCGGAGTATATTACAGGAAAGAAGGACTCAACTTGTGTCTGAAGTCGAGCGCTCTATAGGGCGAGCCTCGAAATGGGGTGAACGGAACTTATTCCAGTTCAATCCCACTAAGACACAAGTTTGCGCGTTCACTGCAAAGAAGGACCCGTTTGTCATGGCGCCTCAGTTCCAAGGAGTAACTCTCCAAATTGCCGAGAGTATTGGGATCGTCGGCGTCGAACTATCAAGCAAAGTCCAGTTTGGGAGTCATTTGGAGGACAAAGTCGAATTGGCAAGTAGAAAGCTGGGCGTCCTGAACAGAGCCAGGCGGTACTTCACACCGAGACAACGTCTTGTGCTATATAAAGCACAACTCCGCCCTCATGTGGAGTACTGATCACATCTCTGGGCAGGCGCGCCCAAATATCAGCTAGACCCACTTGACTCCCTGCAAAGACGTGCTGTTCGAATCGTCGGTGATCCCAATCTCACGAAAACACTGGAGTCATTGGGGAGCCGGAGAGACTTTAGGTCTCTCTGTATACTCTACAGGCTCTTTCACGGGGAGTGCACTGAGGAACTATTTGACTTGGTGTCACCGTTACCATTTTATCACCGTACCACTCGACATCACAGCAGGGTTCATCCATTTCACCTGGAAACGATACGGACGTCTACTGTACGTTTTCAGCGATCATTTCTACCACATACGTGCAAGATCTGGAATGAACTACCTGCTGCCGTGTTTCCCGAGCGCTATGACATGTCCTTTTTTAAACGAGGTTTAAGAAGAGCTCTTTCTTCACGGTTGGCAGCGGCCTAGCTGTGCCCTGGTATTGCAAAGGTCCTTGAGCGGCAGTGTCACTTACCATCAGGTGTGCTGCTTGCTCGTTTGCCACCACCGCCAATAAAAAAAAAACTTACTACCAAGAGCAATAAAAAATAACTATTACCCTAATTATGAGGCCAATGTTTATAAAGTATTATGCTTCAGCATATGCTACTTATACATAAAAATATTCAAAAATGCCCTAAAATATTCAACTAAAATAATAGTCTAGCTACATTTTAATTGTGTCTGTAGACATAAGAAATTTAATCAGAACTAAATTTAAATGGATAGAGGCACAATTAATTTGCTTAAATGTCAATTCTAGAACCGTTATCATTTTACAGATTAAAGGTAAAGATTTTATTTTTCCTATAACTTTTTCTTTTATTTTTTTTTCTTTTACTAGTAGCTTAATTAGTTTCTTATTGCGGTGGAGGCTTGAAACCAGAAGTAGGACTTCACATTACGATGGAAATTGACCTTACCATATTGTATACAACTGCACTGATCAGATTGATTAATATAGGATTTATTTCGAGTTTTCCGTCTCTTGCATAGTGCTATATACATATTATATGTCTAAAGGTAATTATTCTGTGTAAATGTTGCACAAATATTGGTAATAACGAAATCATAGATATTAAAAATGTCATCTTTAGATAATAACTCTATAAAAATATTTATTTCTTAATATATCCATGATTTATTATATGATCGTTTAACCTCAATGTGATATAAAATTTTTAGAATGTTCCCCCTATATTAACGCCATTTGCAAAATATGTCTTTAGATCTGATACTATTTCTCGGGAAAGCTGGTGTATTGCAAATGACGTATAACGAATTTGGTTCAACAATTCTAAAGCTTAAGGAGAATAATAAAGTCAATTAGTTATTTTATCATGATGATATTAGCAAGTGTAGTTAGCTGTGTGGTAGCGGCTACGAATACTACCAACCCTTACTTTGCTCGTGGGAAAGACGACTAAGAGCCTTATAACCACCTGGGCCAACTCCAGCTGATGCCGTTTGGTCAACAATTACATTCCCAAGGAGGCTTGACGTTTGGTAGACGGCCGATCATAAATCTATTACCAATAACTTTTTAAAATACGTACTGTGAAAGAAGAGTAGGTACATATTGTATCGACCCCAAGTAATTGGGATGAGAATAGGAGAATGATGATGACATATAATAACATAAATTCACCACCGTTGTTTGTACACTTAGATATTTTAAACTATGTAACGCCTTTTAATGTATTTTTTGTCAATAGACAAAGTGGTTCAAGGGTAAAATTTATATGTATAATAGATGTATATTTTAGTAGAGAAAATCGAAGAATTTCAATGATATGTATTTTAATATCGTAAAAAAAAACATACTTTTATGCAATCATTGCTTACATTTCAAATAGCTTGGCTAGGCCTTATACAAAATTATCATAATAATACTATAAAATTGTATATCTTATGAAGATCGACAAAAATCCCAAACTGATAAATATCTATGTTCTAAGGATAAAACACTGTAAGTCTTTATCTTTACACATAACTATAATATAACGAGTTAATTCGGAAATTACGTTTAACAATTATTTTAAACTTATCTAATTATAGTATATTACTGCAGCAGCCAGCAAAAGATGTATTGATGGACTAACGTTTAAATGTGGGCCGAGGCGTAACTGAAGCACACATCCTTAAGTCCATCAATTCCTAGTTGTGGCCAAGGCTTATATAGTGCTTTTCTCAAATAATGCGCGAAAATTAGAACTTAGTAGTACTAAGTAGAAATGTATACGTGACGAACAACGAACAACATTTTACACGCGCTAAAGGGTTCATTTGTTTTTTTTTCATCATGAAATAGGTTTCTTTTATCAAGCCAGTTCGAAATTTAAATAAAACTCTGATAAGCTGCGTATTTGCTTGCAATATTTTGAAGTATCAAATCGTTCCATTTTTAAAATACACGATAGATATGAATTTACATAGATATTTATTTGTCCGCTAAAACACGACAGATAAGGATTTTCATAAATTTTTTGCCGGCCGCTGCTCGCATGTATTTTTAGTCAGTACAGCAATTACGATTTATATCGAAGAAGGTTGTCAAAATAATGCTCAAATTTCCAAGCATGTTTGAGAAAATGAATATTCTAGTTCGTTCGTTCGTTCTCCTACTCTTATCCCAATTACTTGGGGTCGATACAATATGTACTCCTCTTTCATAGTACATATTGTTAAAGTTATTGGCAATAGTTTTATGACCAGCCGCCTGCTAGACGTCAACCCTCCTTGGGAATGTAATTGTTGACCAAACGGTATCGGTACGGATTGAGTTAGCCCAGGTCATTATAAGGCTCTTATTTTTCTTTTATAATATCCACGAGCAAAGTAAGGGTTGGTAGTATTCGTCGCCGCTACCACACAGCTAGTATCGAGAGAAATTATCAGAGATTGCAAAATGCGAGGATAGAACGACCGTATACTAAAGCAAAACGAGAGTAGGTCGCTAGTATAAATATAGATAATAAAGATTGTTTCTATGTCGGCTATAGACTTAGAAACCTGCTAAACGGATATGGTGTGTGAATGTGTTCCAAACGAATTTACAATAATGACAAGGTAATTTAAAATCCTTAAAATAATTTATTGGGTACATTCAATCTGTAGCTGTGTGGTAGCGGCTACGAATGCTACCAACCCTTACTTTGCTCGTGGATGTTGTAAAAAACGAATAAGAGCCTGATGACCTGGACCAACTCCATCTGATGCCGTTTGGTCAACAATTATATTCCCAAGGAGGGTTGACGTCTGGCAGGCGGCCGGTCATAAAACTATTGCCAATAACTTTTACAATATGTACTATAAAAGAAGAGTACATATTATATCGACCCCAAGTAATTTGGATAAGATTAGGAGAATGATGATTCAATCTATTAAGGAATTGGATTGGCAACTTTATCACTACAGTTTTACTACAGTTTAAAAATGTCACTAAAGCGAAGGTCGAAGCGAGGTCAAGTCGTCGCAAGTTGCATTATAATATGCAAGTATTTTTTAATTTCATATATAGCACAAAATTGGTGTAATAAACGAAACAACTACACGAACTAATACAAAATATTCCTTTACAATACACATATACATGTAGTTTCATTAAAGCTTCGCTTATTCGTACTTTACAGATTGAAAGTAATAATAATAAACAGTGCCTCTCAATTGTTATATCTGGAATTGGCAATGCCTACATTCAATTATGTATTTTTAATTAAACTAACAATCTAGCTCGTTCCGTTATACTAACCTTAGAATTTATAGGCAAAGTAAACATTTCTACACTATGCTGGTTCTCTTTGAACATCAAAATCAAATTATTTGGCTGATATTTTGAAATTCAACATTATGATTTTTATTATTTTTATACCAATAGCGATTATTATGTCGAAAAGTCCGTGTTTAATCTGCTACAGGAATAAACAGATGGTGCTGATGATAGTGCTTAAGATCAAAATAACGTTCTAACTGTGAGGAGATTGATTTCCAAGCAGCACAATGCTTTGGACGATACCCAAAATGTTGTTCTGAGTTTAAGTTTTTTTTTTCATCTATCTATATATAAATGTTAAGTTGGTTTGTGTATGCTTCAAAAACTCAAAATGGTCTGCATCGATTCAGCTAAAATTTTACCATGATATACAATACGCTCTAAAGATTGTTTTTATCTATTTTTCAAGTTACTAACATACCCCTAACTGCGCCATCTGTCGGAAGCGAGAGGAAGTCTCGCCATATTAGGTAACGACAACCACAGTCGCCTGTAAAACGTTACCTATTCTCGATGACATTGTTTATTAACAACCTAAAAACGTATATTCACTTGCATATCATCCAAATTATTATAAATCTGAATTACACATTCGAAGTATTTTTGTGTGATTGTGTCGTGATTGAGCTACACCGTTCGCCAAATCGTAAGTAGAAGTTATGTTTTGTATGAAAAATAGACAGAAAAAAATATTTTTATATTATTATATTGTATCTCCTTTTTTCACGGGATCTTCCATAGGGAAGGTACCCGGTCCTTTGGGAGGCTTACATGGGGATATGGATCCAACACGCAGAGGCCTTTGGAGAAATTTAATCTAAATATTGGGATGGGACATCTACCGATGACATTCCACGTCTGCACATAACATACGTGGACTGCCAGCGGTAAGTGTAAAACTATTGTGTGATTATGGTAGCTAATATCTGATTATGGGAGTGGGTGCTTAGTGGACTGGTTCATCTTAAATCTGTGAATTTTTAACTGTCGTCTATTATTATTATTATTATCAATTATTAATGATTGTTATATATTATATTATATATTTTTAATAAAAATATTTTTATATATCTTTAAATATTATAAAACAAAGTCTCCGGCCGCCTCTGTCTGTCTGTCTGAAAGCGAAACACAAAAACTACGGTACAGATTTTCATGCTGTTTTCACTAAATGACAGCTCCAAGGGACAGTAGATTTGAGTATTTGATATAAATTTCAGGTTGATACCGCCACGCGTTCCTGAGAAAAAGGGTCTTGACAGATACACAGACGGACAGACGGATGGACGGACAACAAAGTGATCCTATAAGGGTTCCGTTTTTTCCTTTCGAGGTACGGAACCCTAAAAAACGCGCGCTTGCTATGCCATGACACAGCGCAACCCCTTAGTGGTTGGGGCGGCTAACTACGTCCCATCTAAAATATCTGCGATCCGACCTCTTTGACATTTACTGACGGACTCCGACGACTCGATTACTATCGCTCAAAAAAGAGTATACACGGCCCGCGCGTCCATAACACATAAATATCCGCGCTTTCATCCTCGCTGCCGGGGATGAAAGACGCGATGCATAATATTCATTAATTCAAAAGTGGGCACGCCCACTTTGCTATCAGCGACGCCCCGAGCCGAGGTTCGTTCTCCACAGGTAGAGCCCTCGGGCGATATCGCTTAAAATTTTTATCGGGTTGAGAGCCCTCAGCGCTCACCCATAGTCCAGGTTAAGCTGTGACAGCCATCTGCGGCTAATAGCTAAAAAACAGTGACAAAAAAAACGTGCGTTTCTCTATAGGAAACAGATTTTCAAAGCGATAGGTTGTCTCCGAGTGGCATAGGTATTTCTTTCAATTTAAGTTTGCAATTGCGTTGGTTAAGTTTTTGTTTTTTTCTTTTTTAATTGCTTTCAATAATCATGACACGACGAAGATCAAATATAGGACGCAGTACGTCGACTGCCAAAAGACTTCCTTTAAGTCAAAGTAACGAAAATGCTGAAGAGAGAGAAATTCGTGTATCATTAGACCATGCACGACATGTTTCCCAGAGAGCGCGACGTCCGCGGAACGCGATGTCCGTTTATCATTGGACCGAGAGTGACACATTACTCAAAGATCTCAAGAGTCATCTACACAACGTGACGTCCGTTTATCTTTAGACCGTGATAGGCATAATGCTCAAAGGGAAACAGAAACGTCTGAAGATAGACAACTCCGTTTACGTATCGACGGTATTCGGCACAGAAATTTAACTGATATTAGTAGAACACAAAATACTAATAGATGGTCTAATAAAGAATATTCTTCAATGAATTACGTGTAGACAATTGATTACAGAAGCGATCCAGCGATATCTATAGGCTCTCCTTCTGTTGTTTGTCAATACTGCTCAGCTCTGAGATGGAAAGATGAGTCCAAAGGTTTATGTTGTTCTACTGATAAGATTAAACTAGACGACATAGTTTCACCACCAGATCCTTTCAATTCTCTCCATAACGGTAGTCACCCAAAACATATAGAATTTACACGTAATATTCGTCGGTACAATAATGCTTTTCAGATGACGTCATTCAAGAGCCAATGGGTAGTTAAACACGGCTTTATGCAAACATTTAAAGTCCAGGGACAGGTTTACCACCTTGCAGGTAGTCTTCTTCCACATCGACCTGATGACCATAAGTTCTTGCTAATTTATTTTATTGCTGATCCAAAAATTCAAACAGCTACGCGATGTAATACAATCGACGCAACCAGCGAATACGACTATATGACGAAAAAAACATTAGGCATGTATACTCTGCTCCCCGTGCGAAGCCGGGGCGGGTCGCTAGTATATATATTATATATATATATATATAAGAGATTTCCACCTATGTATTGACTCATCACGGTATCTCTGGAACCATAAGGTCTACAGACTTTAAATTTGGTACGAATATTCCTTTTTCCGAATAAATGACGGCTAAGAACGGATTTTACGAAATTTCACCTGTGAGGGGGGTTGCTGGGGTGTAAAAATGACATTTTTTAAATATACCGCCTACGGACTTGGAATTTGGTGTGGACTTTCTTTCTGCCCTATAAAGGTTAGATTAAGTAGAATTTTAAGAAATTCCTTCTCCGAAAAGAATTATATGTAGCAAAAGTAAACTACACAACTGAACTGACGTAACCGAAGCGAAGCGTGAGCGGATCGCTAGTTAATAATAAAGTTCCCCTCAACACAGAAATTAAATTAGAATTAACAGAAATTAATTTATTATTGCCCGTTGTAGTCTTGGACTCGGCATCAACATCAATGGCGAATACATCACTCACCTTCGATTTGCAGATGATATCGTATTCATGGCAAAATCCCTGGAGGACCCTGGCACCATGTTCAATGACCTCAGAAAGGTCTCCCAACTAGTGGGGCTGCAAATGAACATGGACGAGACGAAAGTCATGTCTAATGCCCTTGTCAGTTCTGTACCGGTCCTGGTTGGGAATGCGATTCTCGAAGTTGTCGATCACTATGTTTACCTTGGACAAACAGTCCAATTAGGTAGATCCAATTTCGAGAAAGAGGTCAGCCGACGAATCCAACTCGGTTAGGCAGCGTTCGGGAAATTTAGGAGGATCTTCTCGTCTAATATTCCGCAGTGTCTGAAAACAAAGGTTTATAACCAGTGTATATTACCAGCAATGACTTACGACACTGAAACGTGGTCCCTAAATGTCGTCCTCATAAAAAGGTTCAAAGTCGCTCAACGTGATATGGAGAGGGCCATGCTCGATATTTCTCTACGTGATAAAATTTGATATACGGAAATCCGTAGAAGAACGGGTGTAACCGATATAGCCCGAAGAATTAGCACATTGAAGTGGCAATGGGCAGGCCACATCACTCGACGAACCGACAACCGTTGGGGGAAAAAGGCTCTAGAGTGGCGACCGCGTATCGAACGACGCAGCGTAGGATGACCCCCGATAGGGTGTACTGACGACATCAAGAAGATCGCAGGAAACCGTTGTATGCAGGTGGCACAGGAACGTTGCGAATGGCATTGGCACATCTTGAGGAGGATTATGTCCAACAATGGACGTTTATGGGCTGATGGATGGATGATGGATAGTTGTGGTCTTAAAAACATCTAATAAATTACTTATGTGATAACTAAGAGACAAGTCCATCCATCTATCCACAAGCCTAACGACGTCCAATCTTGAACATAAAACTCACTATGAAAGTAGTGAACGACATAATCGCCATGATTAATAAGCGATTTGAGTATCAAATTATTAAGTTTCCTAGGCAAATATTGCCACCAAAATTCCTGATAAGTGACTACTGCTGAATTTTTATTTTTTTTATTTTACTAATCACGGCAACCAAAAGTTATTTACTCAAAAGCTTTTAAAGATATTATATATGCACATTAGTTATTCTGCAATCTATATTTATGCGCCCAGGTGGTTCAAAGCAACTCTAAAATACTTTAAGACCTAATGAGAAATTGATAGCCAAGTGCTTGAAATTAATTTCCAGCTGTTATAGTACACATTAGGGAACAAGTTAATTACAAGCATAAATTTCAAAAACTTGGAGTATGCAGCATTAAACTTAGTTTCTCTATTATAGTACCAATATCCAGTTACCAGGTGCAAGGCCATTCATTTTAGACATTTTATCTTACATTATGCTATGCCTACTATTTCAATCAGTCTTAAGGCACAAATAGGCCCCTTGAGATCCAATGCTGGTGGTTACTATTACTGCCAACGCTTACATTGCTCATAGGTGTCGTAAAAGATGAACAAGAGCTTTACATCAACTTGAATCAATTGTGTCTGATGCCTTCTGATCAATATTTACACCACTAAGAAGGATTTACATCAAGCAGGCGGTCGATCATAAAACTACAGTCCAAACCTTTACAATGTATACGACAGTTAAAAAACAAATAGAAGAAAATACATCCACGATCAGTACAACAGTATAACATCACGGATACGACAGAGTATAGCTCTGTCGTATTGCTTATATTATCATTCACTTGCTATTATCTCAATTACTTGGACTCGATGCAATATACAGGGTAGAAATGGACCGCTCCCGAAAACAAAGACAGGTGACCCTACTAGTCCTACTTGTAATGATAGGCTAGAAAAAAATTGATTGGATGAAAAAAAATTTTTTTTTCACATCTTGTTTTAAGTTTTTTCACATTCCATCGTATTAGGACAGTGCCATGTAACGATAATTCCATAAAAAATACGTAACTTTACTCAAATGAGAAAAGACGCAATCTATTCAAAACTCTCGATCGATGTATATATGTATCAAGAGTACAACGAACTCGCGTGGTGAAAAAATAAATGTTTTTCATCTCAATCGATTTGTTTTCTAACCTATCATTAAAAGTAGGAGTAAAACTCATTAAAAGTAGGAGTAAAACTAAAAGTAGTAGGGTTACCTGTCTTTGTTTTCGGGAGCGGTCCACTTTTACCCTGTATACTATATTTTCATTGTACATATTGCAAAAGTTTTCGCAATAGTTTTATAAGCAGCCGACTACCTGAATTCTACCCTCCTTAAAAATGTAATTTTTGACCAGACAGCATGAGATGGAGTCTTCCTCCTTTCACAACTACCTCAGGACATGCAAATTTTTGAACCTATATATAAAAAAAAATATTTGATTTATTTTGAAAAAAAGTCTTAATAAGACACAGTTACCGTTTCTAAATATATTTAAAACTTTACTTATAAATTTGGACATACAACACCAAATTAACAATTTCCTTTTGCCAGTCGGAAACCGCGAAAATGCTGAGTAGAATTAACAATTGTATATCTAATTTAAGCTTTCAACACATAAAAAAATTTAGCATTACGCAAAAATACGGCACGTCCGTACGAAAATTAAATGTACGCCTGAATTGTTTCTCATTATGATATCGATCAATTATAATGGACAGTAGATAAATAAATGAAAGATGAATCATAATAAAAGTTTTGTTTGTAAAAGTTCCGTACACAACATTACAATGTAATATTTAAATAATGATTTCTGATGTTTGTTGCGAATGTTACACATTTGAAATAAAACTACTTTTATGGATTCTGATTCAGAATCCGTAAAAGTATTTCTAATATTTAAATAGTTTTTTTTTTCTTAATATAAGATAAGTTTGTTTTTATATAATACAAAATGTCCACCACAAAACCAAATGTTATAGATGCTTAATAAACACATAATAATTTCTTTATAAAAACCTGATTACGAGCGGAAAATTATTGTCATAAGTGGGATTCGAACCCACACCGTCCTAATCGTGCACCCACACGCAAATCCGTTCTAATCGTGCTGCCACTTACACCACCGTGAACTATTGTAGGACATTCAATTTTCGCATCATATATATTTTCGTCTTTAAGGAGACGTGTGCCATCTCCGCGAAATTGCTGCATTGCAGGCTTAATACTCAAACTTTGCGGTTAGAATTGCATTAAACGATGACACAACCCTGTTATTAAAATTACTGAAATTTAGCATTTGATATTCTTGATTATTTATAAAGACGCGATTACGAGCGAAAAATGATTGTCACAAGTGGGATTCGACCCCACCACACCTATTGGAAATCGTGCTGCCACTTACACAACAAAAACGCAATTCTTTTTTCTATTCCTCCTGTTCCCTTCTATAATATTTATCCCGATCCTAAAAGAAATTAAAATATTTCCTAGCGATTTCTGATATTCAAATTTTTATTTTTGCTTTAGTATTCTAAAATTATATTCATATTATTGCTTTTATAATGAAATATGTCATCTCGTTTGGTTAACTTCAATATCTGTGTCATAATATATATCTATGTGAAACAATTTATGTGCTTTATATGTGTATGAAGTACGGCTGTGTGGTAGCAGCTTCGAATGCTACCAACCCTTACTCTACTTATAGATGTCGTAAAAGACGACTAAGAGCCTTATAACGACCTTTTGATCAACAATTACATTCCCAAGGAGGGTTGACGTCTGGCAGGCGGCCGGTCATAAAACTATTGCCATTAATTTCTACAATATGTACTATGATAGAAGAGTACATATTGTATCGAAGTAATTGGGATAAGAATAGGAGAATCATGAATGATGATATGTGTATGAAGTATGCTTGAGTATTTTCTTGGTGTAATGGTTTAGATATCGACTTTACGAGCCAGTCCTATAGGTTAGATTCCTACATAGGACAATACTTTGTGCGATTCAGAAAATGTTGTTCTGAGTCTGGGTGTAATTTATCTGCGTTGATTATATGTTTATAAAGGCCCCCTGCAATACAAGAATTATTTCCTTAGTGCATGGTAATGTCTTAAAATAAAATTGTATGCACCTAGTAATCAATATCAAGAAAATCTGTGGAGTTAGGCTGACCGACCGCATTCGTAACGACGACGTAAGAGAGCGAGTAGGTATGAGAGAGTATTGGTGTAAAGATGCGAAAGGGAATGCTCCGATGGTTCGGACATGTGGAAAGAATGCCGAACGAACGTCTGGTTAAGAAGATATACAATGCGAAAGTGGAAGGATGTAGGTACCGAGGGAGACCGAGACTAACCTACCTAGACCAGATCGGTCAGGTACTGAAGGAAGGTGGAGTCAAGAGTCTCCGAAACCGGCGAGCGTGTATGAAGAGAATTATGAATGTTGAGAAAGCGAGTGAAGTATGCAGAGATAGAGTTCTCTGGCACTCTGATCTCTCTGCCTACCCTGCAAGGGATATGGCGTGATGATATGTATGTATGTATGTAGTAATCCATCTTGCCTCATGTATATTGTGTTGATTGAGACAGGAAGAGGCACCCTGGTGCATGCTATTCGCTGATGACATTGTTCTCGTCGGGGAAGAGTGCCTTGAGGTACAGAGCATGCTGGAAAAGTGGCGCACAGAGATGACGTCTGATAGAGTTGTATGGAAGGAGAAGACATATTGCGTCGACCCCAAATAAATTGGGATAAGAGCAAGTTGATGATGATGATATCCCTTTAGTCGTCTCTTACGATCACCCAAGGTTAAGATAGGGGTGGTGAAATGTATTCTTACTCCGTCACCACACGGAATCTCCCACTCAATTACATCTAAAAATTAACATATCGATTGCTTCAAATGCCGATGAAACTCTATCCTATAAGAACTTATAAAACCTTAACTAGCCAAAACTTGTCAAATATTAATGAGAAAAATACAGAGAATACCGTCGGTACCCTAAAATTTACCTCAAAAAGGATGTCGGCAGTGGGGTTTACAAAATATAACGGTTGTATATCATCGTTATCCTGAACCAATTTGCAGGCGAAACGCGTTACGGATTAAATCAAACTCTAGCAAAGTAACTTTACAAATTACCTTTTTTATCAATCCCTTGAAATTGGTCAGTAATGCATGAATTATTTTTGTTTGAAATTGGAAAGGGAATTTTCCATTTTAGCTGGTTTTGACTTAATCTGTATTTGGGATTGTTTTTTGTTGACAAGAATGTCAATTACGTAACATATTTTATTAATACTTGAATATCATATAATTATCATCGTTCCTTTCATTATTATACCAATTAACTGCTCAATTTATATTCGCGTAATGACAGATTTCATAATTTTCTATTTATTCATGAAGAAGCATCAAGTGTCTTAAGAGTTTTGCTAGATTAAGTCCTAAAAATCAGTTTTAGACAACATTTTTAACAACGTTTTTCTGATTTTTTAAGAAATCAAGATCGCGATACTACAAGCACTTCAAATATATACAAGATATATTAATAACTACAAAATGGCATTTATATCTATAGAGAAAACTTGAAAAATAATACTTATTTATATAAATACAAAATTTTATCTGAATTGTTAGAGCCGTTACCAAAATATCTAAAATAAAAATATAATATCTAGTTGACGATGATTTTACTGGAACGTATGATGTTTTTCGAAAATGTACAGATAGTAAATAAAATTGATGTTATAATGATAAAAATTTAACATTAAAAAAGGGGAAAGCATGAAACGGGCTATCTGAATTAAGCTACTTCTATTCCACCAATAGCTCAATTGACCTTTATTTTATTATATTTTTTCATTAGCTGAAAATACTGCTAAAATGATATTTTATTATAAATTGAACCTTAATTAGATCGAAATATTCCCCTCAAAACCGTTTTGCATACTTACAAAATTTCAAAAAACGGTTGACGTTTCTGGAAATCTCAATATACAAAAATTTACAATTATAGAAATGTTTGCAATGTATCATCATTCTCCTACTCTTATCCCAATCATCTGGGGTCGATACAATATGTACTTATGTTTCATAGTACATATTGTAAAAGCTATTGGCAATCGTTTTATGACCAGCCGCCTGTCAGACGTCAACCCTCCTTGGGAGTGTAATTGTTGACCAAACGGCATCAGATGGAGTTGGTCCAAGTCACCATAAGGCTCTTAGTCGTCTTTTACGACATCTACGAGCAAAGTAAGGGTTGATAGTATTCGTAGCCGCTCTCATACAGCTATGTATAAATGTATGCAATGTATATAGATTGGAATATATGAAAATTGCTCATTTAAATATAAGGAAGGTATTATGGTTGTAATTACGAAGAAGTAATTTTGTGCCCGAGATAAAAATACAATTTATTTCATTTTATCACAGTAGGGAACCCTTACATATTTTGATATCATTATGTAAGGATATTCCACAGAGATTATGTGACATAGGAAGACAAAAAAAGTAAATTACGTGAACCTATTCACATTTACCGAGAATATCAAGTTTGCCACTAGACATTTTATTATTTCGATTTGTTTTTTGCCATAATTTTATTTATATATTTAGAATAGAAAAATGATTCAGAATTTCAAACTATCAGGGTCATTTATATTCACGAAATTATTATTAACAGAATTGCCTGTAGCTGCATATGAATAGTTCATTTGGAGATGAATATCCCACCTGCAGCTACCTTATAAATAGTTCTCCTATGACTATAGCTCTTGAAATAGTGGCGAAATATTGGCAACCGTAAGTAATAACGTAATATCAATCTCATTAAAGAGAACTTCGTTAGAAAATAGTTATAGTCAAAAGCGAAACGGAAAGGAATATATATATATATATATATATATATATATATATATATATATATATATATATATATAAATATATATATATAAAAATATGTATATAAATATATATATATATATATAAAAATATGTTACGTAATTGACATTCTTGTCAACAAAAAACAATCCCAAATACAGATTAAGTCAAAACCAGCTAAAACGTAACATATTTTATTAATACTTGAATATCATATAATTATCATCGTTCCTTTCATTATTATACCAATTAACTGCCCAATTTATATTCGCGTAATGACAGATTTCATAATTTTCTATTTATTCATGAAGAAGCATCAAGTGTCTTAAGAGTTTTGCTAGATTAAGTCCTAAAAATCAGTTTTAGACAACATTTTTAACAACGTTTTTCTGATTTTTTAAGAAATCAAGATCGCGATACTACAAGCACTTCAAATATATACAAGATATATTAATAACTATAAAATGGCATTTATATCTATAGAGAAAACTTGAAAAATAATACTTATTTATATAAATACAAAATTTTATCTGAATTGTTAGAGCCGTTACCAAAATATCTAAAATAAAAATATAATATCTAGTTGACGATGATTTTACTGGAACGTATGATGTTTTTCGAAAATGTACAGATAGTAAATAAAATTGATGTTATAATGATAAAAATTTAACATTAAAAAAGGGGAAAGCATGAAACGGGCTATCTGAATTAAGCTACTTCTATTCCACCAATAGCTCAATTGACCTTTATTTTATTATATTTTTTCATTAGCTGAAAATACTGCTAAAATGATATTTTATTATAAATTGAACCTTAATTAGATCGAAATATTGCATTGCGAAATATTGAAAGGAATATATATATATATAAATATATATATATATATATATATATATATATATATATATATATATATATATATATATATATATATATATATATATATATATATATATATATATATATATATATATATATATATATATATATATATATATATATGTATATTTTACTTATCACTATAAGTAAAATACTATTCCATATATATAGTTTACCACTGTAAACGAGCAGCCAGCCCACCTGATGGTAAGTGTTACTAGCGCCCACGTATATTTGCAATACTAGGGGTACAGTTAGGTCGCTGCCTACCAATGAAAGCCCCAAAGCTAACTAAAAAGTTGGACTACCGGGTCACTCACTCACCGAATTTAGCGCAACGGCACATTTCCACTGCTGAGAATTTTGTACATACATACATATCATCACACCATATCCCTTGCAGGGTAGGCTAAGGGAACAGAGTGCCAGAGAACTGTATCCTTGCATACTTCACTCACATTCATAATTCTCTTCATACACGCTCGCCGGTTTCGGAGACTCTTGACTCCACCTTCCTTCAGTATGTGACCAATCTGGTCTAGGTAGGTTAATCTCGGTCTCCCCTGGTACCTACATCCTTCCACTATTTTGTATTATTTTTAAAAATAAACATTTATTGTATTTTTATGACTGTTGCTTACTATAACTCTATATTAGAAAAAAAAAATATTTGTGTATATGGCAATTATTTAAGGGATAAGTGTTAACTCCTAAGCAGATTTAAGATTATAAATATAAAAAGAAATATATTCTCTCAATTGCCGTCTAAATTATAATCAATCTATTTGGATACTTGTAAAACTCAATCTTGAACGCATTTAATAAATACTCAAAATCTATATATAAATTCTAAACTTAGCTATTATACTATTATTTGCAAAATGATTTCCCTTCATAACGCAAATAAAATTAAAGTATCATGCCATGGTTGAATAAAAGTAATATTGTGAGGACATATGAATGTTAAAGGCTTAAGAGAAAATCAAAGAAAAGATGGATGGCCTGCGTGAAGCGTGACATAGATAGACAGGTCTTTGGAATCATACCTAAAGCAATTAGAAAACTAATTAAAGCATCTAAGTGTCATCATCATTCTCCTGCTCTTATCCCAATTGCTTGGGGTCGACGCAATATGTACTCCTCTTACTACATATTGCAAGAGTTACTGGCAATAATTTTATGACCGGCCGCCTGCCTGACGTCAACCCTCCTTGGGGATGCAATTGCTGACCAAAGGGCATCAGGTGGTGTTGGCCCAGGTCGAAATAAGGCTCTTAGTCGTCTTTCACGACATCCACGAACAAAGTAAGGATTGGTAGTATTCGCAGCCGCTACCACACAGCGCATAAAATGTATTAAAGCATCTAAGTGTATTCTTATATAATTAATATAAATTTTGTTGATATGGATCTAAAAATAAGAATCTAAGGCAGTAATTACTTACAACAATGGTATAAGAGTGAAGTAGTAGTAGTACTGGCTGAGTGCCAAGTCAATCAGTTCTCGTTAGCACCTCGTGTTTCTAAAGCATACGAAAATTTGATATGAAAACCCTTGTGCAATTTATTAATTGAATAATTTGAATTTATGATTTATTTAAAGAGAAAACCATTGCGGATGAATGGTATCCAGCAATGTTTATATTTAAATAATAAATAACACTACTTGGTTGTTTTAGTAACACATTACTATAATACATTATTTTATTTGAAATAAAACTATTTTTACGGATTCTATCGAAGGCGAGGTCTTCCCGTTACTATAAACGCTGTGAACGTTTATAAATTAAAAATCAAAATCAAACGCAGTAGTATCCGTAAAAATAGTTTTATTTCAAATGTGTAATACTCGCGAAAACATCAGAAATTAATTTGTTATTTTCTTTATTTTACAATATGTAATTAAAAATAACATTTTTAATAATACAATCGTTTTATCAGTATTACCTCCTTATTTTATATGTATCCCACTCCTAGATACAGTCGTCTTCCAAAATTAGAGGGAAGTGAATCTACTATAGGTACCACGCTGGTGAGTCGGTTAGATTTGCGATTTTATTTCGAAATTCTTGCATATATATTATTTGAATATGATATATCTTAATCTGTGTGGTAGCGGGTACGAATACCACAAATCAAATCAAATCAAATCATTTTATTTGCAATATAGGTAAGTACAAAGTCTTGTTACAGAATGAGGTTAGTAGGCATCTCTATATTTTGCCACAATAAGGCGTGCAAATATTTAATACAATGTTATAAAATATTTTAACTATAATTTAGTGGAAATGTCAGTAAAATTACTTATGTCAATATTATCTATTAGGAAATCATTAATTGTATAATAACATTTGTCTACCAAAAACTTATTCATACATTTTTTAAATTGTGTTGTATTTAATTTTTTAATATCATCTGGTAATTTATTGAAAATTTTTTGTGCCATGCAAAGAAAACTCTTACTCAGCATTGCTGTGCCAGCACCATATGCAATCTCAAGTTCCATCTTATTCTTATCACGTAATTTTCTATAATAGCCTTTATATGCAATTTTGTATAGATAGGTGTTCGTCCTAACAAAGATACTCACTTCATAAATGTACAAGGAAGGCAATGTTAATAATTTTAAATGTTAATAATTTTAAATGTTAATAAGTTTAAAAAATGGCTGGCAGCTTGTTGTTGCGTCCAGGCCGAATATAGCTCTGATGCATCTTTTCTGGGCTTTAAAGATAGTTTCTTTCATAACTGAATTTCCCCAGAATATTATGCCATATCTCAGAACGGATACGACATTTCCATGGTAGGCGCATAGGACAGATTCTCTATTAACTATTTTGGTTAGTTTATATAAAGCAAAGGCTGATTTGTTCATTTTTTTACAGATCGTATCTAAATGTGTTTTCCACGATAGTTGATTATCAATATGTATACCTAAAAATTTGATTACATTAATTGAATTAACTATTTCGCCTTGATAATGTAAACTGATGTCTCTAATATTTGATCTCTGATGGAAATGCATAATTTTGATTTTCTGAAGGTTTATTTTTAAATTGTTATTCGTTAGCCACTGAACTATCATATTTAATGTATTATTTATTTCGAACTCATACTTATTACGATCATCACATTTAATTATTACAGTGCTATCGTCAGCAAACAATACCATAGGATGTTTAACGTGTCTCGGAAGGTCATTTATATAAATTAGGAAAAGCAATGGTCCTAATACGCTGCCTGGTGGTATTCCGTATTTGACAATTTTGGGCTTAGATGTATGTTTTTGCTCTTTAGCCACTTTAGGACATATCTTAGTGATTTTCGTTATTTGTTTTCGATTAGTTAGGTATGATTGTATTAGATGTAGTACATTACCTCTTATTCCATACGAATTCATTTTTTTGATGAGAATGTTATGATCTACGCAGTCGAAGGCCTTTGTCATGTCCATAAATATGGCACAAATAGGTATTCTTTTATCCATGTTGTGTATAATTGATTCTAACAAGTTATAAATTGCTAAATTAATGCTCTTACCCCTACGAAATCCATTCTGCTCCTTTGTCAATATTTTGTACTTCTCTAAATATGAGTATAGGGAAATGTATATTACCTTTTCAAAAATTTTTGATATGATAGGTATTAATGCAATAGGTCTATAGTTTTTTAAGTCTGTTTTAGCGTCTTTTTTGTGTAGTGGTATTATTATTGAAGTTTTAAGCTTCTCGGGGTAGATGCCATATATAATGCTTAAGTTAATAATATAGCTAAGGTGTGGCGCTATTGTTTTTGCAACGTATTTTAGAACTCTAGTACATATACCATCATAGCCCACACTGTTAGTGTGTTTTAGTGTTTTTATTTCTCTTAGTACGTCCTGCGGAATTGTGGGATTCATGAACATTGAGTTGGTGCATTGGTAAGAATCAGATATATTGAAATTATTTACGTCAGTGATATTAGGATTATTTATGTTATTATTATTGAATTTATTTATGTCATCTTTGTTATAATTATTTATGTCATTATATGTTATTGTCGGTAATAGAGGGTCAGTAAAGAAATCATTGAAGTGATTAGCTATTTTGGTGGGATTCGTAACTTTATTATCGTTTATGCGAATTTCTGTTATTCTTTTGGTATATTCAATTTCGACTTGTTGATTATAGACCATGTGGCTTTAGATTTGTTATCTGCTGATTTTATGTAAAAATTATTTTGCGATTTTTGTGTTAACCTAATAATTTTTTTTAAATCTTGCTGAGTATGTCTTATAAGCAAGCTTACTTTTCTGATTAGGGTTACTGTAGAATTTTTGTAAAAGTTCCCTTTTTCGTTTACTACAAGTTTTAATACCTCGTGAAATCCATTTTTCTTTTTTATTTAAGTTTTTGGTAATAGTTCTATACGGAAAACATAAGTCATAAAAACATAGGAACAGGTCTATGAAGTGTGTATATGCTTCATTAGGTTCACTGGAAGAATAGACTTCAGAAAACGCAAGACTATCGATACATTCTTTAAATTTCATAAGATTTTCTCTGCTGTAATCGCGTCTTATAATACGCCAATATTTAATAGAACAAGTTTTCTTTACAGGGCATTTAAGTAGCTGTGTGGTGTGGTCAGACAGACCAAAATCAATTATGTCACCTCTACATCTTTTAATATTATGAGCAAAGTTATCTATACAAGTCCTACTTATAAGTCTAGTTGGTTTGTCAAACTGTAGTGTTAAATTATGACCCATTAAAAAGTATTCAAATGCCAATGTTTGTCGGTTTTTGTTTAGAACATCTATATTAAAATCCCCACAAACGACAACCTTTGTACTTGTGTTGTCACAAGTTTTATGTAAAATTACATTTAGTTTATCATAAAATATGTCCAGGTTTGATTGCGGCACTCTGTATATACAAATTATAACAATACTGTGTTCAACAAGTTCAATTGCACAACATTCTATAACATTAATTACAGATAGATTAGTAATATTCCAGGTTTTGTATTTGTGATTAGTTTTTAATAAGATGCACGCGCCTCCTCTTTTCTTATTCCTAGAGTAACTTGTTGCCAGGTGATAATTAGGAATATATAACATGTCTTCACATTCATGTGTCATGAAGTGCTCCGTGATGCAAACAACATCAACCATTCGTCCGGATGTCTGAAGTTCATTTAAGTGTACAGTGAGAGCGCAGGATTTGTTTAGAAGACCAGCAATGTTCTGATGAAGAATATGGATGTTGTTATAAACGAAAAAACTGAGAGCCTGAAATGTTCGATGCCTCCGAGGCCACATTATGAGCTTCTACTGCAATTAACTCATCGTCTTGTTTTGGTATTGAAGCGTCTTCTTGTTGACTGAAATATGTCAAATCTACAAGCATTCGCTTCATAATATTTTCATATATATTTTTGATCCCATAGTGGCTTAGTTTACCTGTGTGATAGGAAAACATGTTCAAAGTGAGATCTTGATTGGAGTCAAATACATACGCATACTCATGTGTCTGTACGTCTAAGGACAGGAGATGATTGAAAATTTCAATTTTGTAATTATAGATAGGTGCTCCTCGTATGTAGGTTGGGAGACCTAAGATAATATTTGTGTTGGTTATGGGTTTAAGACATTCTCTGATATGTTTCACCAAATCTATGTAGTTATCTGACCTTTTAAAATCAGTTTCGCCTATTGTTACGAGACAGTAGTCATCCATGCTGAAATCTTTCAGTTTTAGGTGAATGTTTGTTAAGATTTGTTTTGTACTAGCATTTGGAACAATGTAATGACAATATTGAAATCGGTCAGCGAATGTATCTTGAATAATTCTTAGTTTGCTCCTGTTGTCGCCACTATTTGTGATAATGCATAGCTTGTTTTTCTTTTTTATTGTCGTTTTTAAGTTATTATAGTTGCATGTATTTTTATTCAATTCAGTTATTATACTTTTCTGTAGTCCTTCCTTAGTAGTTTCCAAATCGATGTTTTCAAATATGTCTTTTCGTATTTCTGCCCTTATGTTTCTAGTGCTAGTATTATATAAGGTGGGTGGTGGAGTTAACATTGTGTTGCATTCTATTTTCTATAGTTTTTTTTTATTTTCTGTCATTGGTGTATTATTTAGGGTATTTTTGTTCTTGACTCTTTTGTGTATAGACAATGGAGTATGGTGGATTGTATCGCCTATGGTAACTTTTTTATACATATCAATTATTTTATTTGATTTTTCGAGGTTCGATTTCAATTTCACATTTTCACATAATAAGGTTTCGATTTCTTGGTGAGCAGATTGTAAATCAGTAATGAGTTTTTTAATTCGTTCATGCAATTCACTGCTATCTTTACTGTTTTGTAGCGTAGAATCTGGGAGGCTATTATTAGTACAGTCAAACAAGGATTCAATCGATTCATCCAATGAGGTAGATCTGCAAGGATTTCTGAATGTGATGTTTTCGGACATAGTGAATGTATATGTATAAAGAGATGTAATTTTCTATATTCCACCAATTTAGGTTTATTGTAGTGGTATTACCAATTTGTTTTATTTAGGGGAGCAACACTGTTACTAATATCAAGTGTCAACTCTTGTATTAATCTTATTTAATCACTAGAGGCGTTAGTTAAGGTACAAAGGTTATTTTTTTTTAAACAATTTCTTACAACCGTCCTATATTGTATTATTTTTAGATTATTTTACTATATTAACAATTAAACGGCATATAAGTTGAGTGTTTCTTCTTAAACTATAAAAACAATTGTCATGATGTCCGGTTAGTGGAAGTTATTGTTTATTTACGATAGTGTTAGTATTTTTAACACAGTCATTTATATCACTGTTTAAAGTTACCTTGTAGTTGTTTGTTTTAGTCACCAATATTGTCACTTGCGTAGTCCAACATTTACACTAAATTTCACTAATATGCACACTAGGTAAATTATAATTAAATTTATTTTGCAATTTTAAATACGCGGGTTATGTTTACACTGCTGGTGTTGACAGCTATATACCACCAACCCTTACTTTGCTCGTGGATGTCGTAAAAGACGACTAAGAGCCATAAACGATCTGGGTCAACTTCATCTGATGCCGTTTGGTCTGCAATTACATTCCCAAGGAGGGTTGACGTCAGGCAGGCGGGTGGTCATAAAACTATTGCCGATAACTTTTGTAATATGTAGAAACAGGAGTACATATTGCGTCAACCCCAAGTAATTGGGATAAGAGCAGGAGAATGATGATATGACTACACATATGTACTATGAAATAAGACTACATATTGTATCGACCACAATTAATTGGGATAAGAGTAGGAGAATGATGGTATATCTTAATCGTCTTTTACGACACCCACGGCCAGGAAAGGAAATGTATCCTTTCCCACTGACCACATGGAGAATCTTGCTGTAAATATCAGTCCAAATTTAAAAGAATTATCTAATTCTCTTGTACAGTGAATCTACCTAGATTTGCTGTAGACTTTATATGAATGTGCTACGCACTCCAGAAAAAAACAATATGGATTATTCTATGTATAGGCTACATACACACTTTTCCAGAGATCAAAGGCAATAATAGTTTGGAATTATAACTGTCCTACCAAATTTAGTTCTATGAATCTTTTGGTGAAGGAATAAATGAAGGTCCTACACCCGCAGTCGGCGGCGTCGCCGCGATGTTCAGCGGGAGGGCCAGCTGTACGAGGCGTACCGCAGTGCGCGTGCCGCCTTTCGGCTGGCCATCCGGTCCGCCAAGGACGCGAACTCGAACTCGACCGTGACCCCTGGGGTCGCCCGTATCGCGCGTCGCTGAATAAGCTTCGCGCGCAGGGCCCCCCCCTCACCGAGACCCTCCAGCCCGACTGGCTGGACTGGCCCGGACGGAATACCAGTCCGGGTGTTGACGTCGCTCCTCGAGCACTTCGAGCCTCGCCTCAGGCAACTGTTCAACGCCTGTCTGACGTCTGAACAGTTCCCAGAGTGCTGGAAGGAAGGGAGGTTGGTTCTCCTGCCAAAGCCGGGACGGCCCCCGGACTCGCCGTCGGCCTACAGGCCCATTGTGCTTCTGGACGATGTGGGTAAGCTGCTGGAGCGTGTCCTCGCTGCCCGCATCGTCCGGCACCTGGAGGAGGTGGGACCCGATCTGTCGGACGCTCAATTTGGGTTTCGGAGGGGGCGTTCGACCATCGGGACCCTGCTACGCCTGAGGCAGACGGCCGCGGAGGCTGTCTCCGGCAAAGGAGTGCTGTTGGCGGTGTCGTTGGATATCGCCAACGCCTTCAATAGTCTGCCATTCAGCTGCATCAGGGAGGCGCTCCGATTCCATGGAGTGCCCCCGTACCTCAGGCGGCTGGTGGCAGACTATTTGGAGGGGCGCAGTGTTCTCTACACGAGCCCCGCAGGGGACATTGTGCGGACGCCCATGTCGTGCGGTGTTCCGTAGGGGTCGGTTCTGGGGCCGACTCTGTGGGACATCGGTTACGACTGAGCGTTGAGAGGGAGTCTCCCCCCCGGGCTGAGCGTCATATGCTATGCTGACGACACGCTCGTCACAGCCCGGGGCAGGACACTCGAAGAGGCGGCGAGCGTGGCCACTCTCGGCACCGAGGAGATGGTCAGGCGAATCGAGGCGCTGGGGCTCAGGGTGGCCCTGAACAAGACGGAGGCCCTTTTATTCCATGGGCCCCATGTGAGGCTGCCCATCGACGCCTCGTTAGTCGTCAACTCCATCCACATCAGTATCCAGACCCATATGAGGTACTTGGGTCTGGTGCTCGACGGGCGATGGTGGTTCCGGGAGCATTTCCGTCAAATTGCTCCCCGGCTGGTCGGCGCGGCGTCCGCCCTTTCTCGGCTCATGCCGAACGTGGGCGGACCCAGTTTCGAGGGCCGACGGCTGTATGCGGGGGTGATCCGCTCAATGGCCATGTACGGCGCACCCGTGTGGGCGAGGGCTCTGAACGCCCAGCTCAGGGCTATACTGTGGAGGCCACAGCGAGCCATGGCGGTCAGAGCCATTTGAGGGTACCGCACGGTGTCTACCGAGGCGGCATGCCTATTGGCCGGGACACCCCCGTGGGACCTAGAGGCGGAGATGCTCTCCGACCTCCACCGGCGGGTTACCACAATGCGCGACGAGGGTGGCTCCCCATCGTTCAACCAGATAGCCACCTGGCGCGAGGACGCCCGCCGAGAAGTCATCGCCCATTGGGCTACGCGGCTGGAGAGGCCTAGACACGGTGTTGTTACCGTCGAGGCCCTCCGGCCCGTACTGATGGAGTGGATGGAGCGGCGGCACGGAGTGCTCTCTTTCCGGTTGGTGCAGGTCTTGTCGGGGCACGGTTGCTTCGGCAAGTACCTGCACACGGTCGTGCGGAGGGAGTGGACTCCGTCCTGCCACCATTGCAATAGCGACGAGGACACGGCGCAACATACGCTTGAGGTATGTACGGGCTGGGACGGGCAGCACCGTGACCTCGTCGCTGTCATCGGTGCCGACCTGACGCTGCCGGTTGTTGTGAAAGCGATGGTTGACAGCGTCAGGAATTGGGACGCGGTCGCCGCCTTCTACGAGGCTGTCATCTCGCAGAAGGAGGCGGCGGAACGAGTCCGGGAGGATTCCCATGACCCGGGCCGCCGCCCGCGGCCGGGGCGGCGCATGCGCGAGTATCTGCGCCTGATGCCGCCCTAACCGAGGCTTCGGGTGATCGGACCGGGGAATTGTCCGGTCACCCGACGTGAGGCCACCGCGTGAGGGCGACGCCTCGACAGCGAAAGCTGTCGGGGCGTCGACGAGAGAGAAACCCGAGAGGGTATATCGCCGGGCGGGCCACCGAAGACAAAGATCGGGTACCGGTGGTCCCGAGCGGACATGGCGAAGAGAGGTGTTTGCAGGGTGGGTCCATGGGGTTGCGCGCCGCCTCTTCCATCGCCCCGGACCGATTTGCCGGGGCGCGACCACATCCATGGTCCCACCTTACGAAAAAAAAAAAAAAAAAAAAATGGTGAAGGAATAAATATAAAATTTGTTTCTTGTATGGAATTTATTGTTCAAGTCTCTTCTAAAATGTAAACGAGTTTCAAACTACCCAAAGATATGGTAAATATTTTGCCATTAGCCATAATTTTAAATACTTTTCTGCTCGATTACTTCATGTGGCTCAGTATATGTAGGTTGCAGTGCTTAGCGTTGGACATTGTCTTAGAAAAATCTGAGTGGCAGATATTAGATAGTGATTGCACAGATGGTGCGAATGCTTAGCGATTAAGATACCGACCTGTATTGAGAAGTATCATGGGTACAATTCTCAGGTAAAACAATACCTTGTGTGATTCACAAATTGTTATCCTGATTCTGGAGTATAATTTGTGTCCGTTAATTATCTATTTGTAAAGTTCCCCGCAAATCAAGAATTATTTGAAAAAAAGATATGGGATACTAAGAAGATTTTAATAGTAGTAGGACCACTCTGTTGACAGTTCTCTGTCTACAGCGGCGGGCCGGTCCGTCCGGGGTAGTACCACAATCTCGCAGAAAATCGACGTCTGAGTAATGGCAATGTGCTATTGCGCTTCGTTCGGTGAGCGAGAGAGCCGGAAGCCCAACTGGGTGGGTTTGGGGATTGTAATGGTAGGCAGCAGTCTAGCTATACCCTTGGTATAGTAAAGGTCCATGGGCAGCAGTGACACTTACCATCAGGTGTGCTGCTTGTTCGTCTACCACCATAAGAAATAAAAAAAAAACACTCGCCGAAAATCGACGTCTGAGTAGTCCTGTGCAATGTGTTATTGCGTATCGCTTGGTGAACAATAGAACCCATAGCCGAACTTTCTGGGTAGATTTGGGCTTTTGTTTGATAGACAGCGACCTAGCTGTACCTCAGGTATGGCTAAGGTCCATGGGTAGCAGTAACATTTATCATCAGGTGTGCTGCTCGTTCCTTTACCAGCACAAGCAATAAAGAAAAGAAAAATAAAAGTGTTAGAACATCATCATCATCATCAACCTGCTCTTATCCCAATTTATTTGGGGTCGACGCAATATGTCTTCTCCTTCCATACAACTCTATCAGACGTCATCTCTGTGGTCACTCCTTGTCTATCCATGTCATGTTTCACGCAGTTCATCCATCTTTTCTTCGGTCTTCCCTTACCCCTTAAGCCTTCAACATTCATGCTTAAAGCTTTCCTCACAACATTACTTTCATCCCTTCTCATCACATGTCCATACCATGTCAATCTTTCACTCCTTAATTTTTCCGTCACTGGCGCAACTTTCAAACTTCCTCTTATATGTTCATTCCTTATTTTATCCATTCTTGTCACACCACACATCCATCTCAACATTCGCATCTCCGCTACATGCAGTCGTCTCTCATCCGTCGCTTTTATCGCCCAACATGCTGATCCATACAGTACAGCAGGTCTTATTAGGCTTTTATATATTTGGCCCTTTAATTTTAGGGGTACTTTGGGGTCGCATGTTGTACCCGTGACCTGCGCCACTTCATCCATCCCACATCAATTCTGTGCTTCACCGCACGATCCAGGTCGCCATCGCTTTGGATAAGAGAACCGAGGTATCGAAAGTTCGAGCATACTGGGATTGGTACTCCATCCAAAGTTATGGGTGTAAAATTGGAGAGACCGCCGAAATCGCAGAACATGTATTCTGTTTTTGGTCTGCTGATTTTCAAGCCTACATTCTCCAACTTACAGCGCCACTTTTCCAGCATGCTCTGTACCTCAAGGCCCTCTTTCCCGACGAGAACAATGTCATCAGCGAATAGCATGCACCAGGGTGCCTCTTCCTGTATCTCCGATGTTAATGCATCCATTATCAACAGGAAGAGGTAAGGACTTAACGCCGACCCTTGGTGCAGACCTACTTCGACACTGAACTCGTCGGAGTCTCCAGCCGCTGATTTCACGTACGACCTAGATTGTCGGTACATGGCACAGATTAACCTAACATACTTCACAGGCACACCTTTCTCTTTCAGTACCCACCACAAAACTGTTCTCGGTATTCTGTCATAGGCCTTCTCGAGGTCAACGAATACCATGTGCAAGTTTTTATGTGCACCACGATATTTTTCGCACAGTTGGCGCAGTGCAAACATGGCATCCGTTGCCCCGCGGCCCGACATAAATCCGAACTGGTTTTGGGTGATCTCACTTTCTTCTCGCAATCGTTTCTCAATCACTTTTTCCCACAATTTCATACTGTGTGACATAAGCTTTATTCCTCGATAACTACCGCAGTCCTGAACATCCCCTTTAATTTTAAAAATGGGCACTAGCGTACTATTGCACCATTCATTGGGGATTACTTCGTCGCGCAGCAGCTTATCGAAGAATAAAGTTAACCACATATACCCATCCTCTTCCAAAATCTTCCATACTTCAACTGGTATACCATCGGGCCCTACAGCCTTTCCATTTTTCATACTTCTCACTGCTTCTCTTACCTCATCTATTGTAATTTCCCTTACTAGGCCGACGTTCTCTGATACATCTTTTAACACTCCACTCCATGAATTCTCTTCGTTCATTAACCTTTCAAAGTACTGCTTCCAACGCTCTTTTATTTCCTCTTCTTTTATCAACACTTTACCTGTTTCATCTTTTATACACCTGACATGCCTAATATCTTTTGCTCTTTCTTCTCGGGCTTTAGTTATGCGGTATAGCATCTTTTGACCTCGAGGCCCATCTATCGATTTAAAAATCATGTCTTCGGCCTGTGCTCTCGCAATAGCTATTACCCGTCTAGCTTTTTTCTTGCATTCCTTGTATTCAAGCTTTTTTGCTTCCTTCAATCTTTCATTATGTTCATTCTGCCATTCCTTAAATACATTCTTCTTTTCTTTCACGATCTTTTGCACATCTGCATTCCACCACCACGTATCCCTATCAATTATACCTTTTCCTTTCGTTTCTCCTAGTATTCCTTTAGCTGTATTTCTAATACAACTAGCCATTTCATTCCAACATTCATTCACAGATTTATCATTCATATCATTCATTTCAATCATTTTATCCATCACATTTTCTTTAAATCTACTTGCATACTCTTTCCTTTCAAGCATACTCCATTTTACCTTAGGAGGGGGTCGGTTTCTGGTCTTAATAGAGGGTGTTCTTTGCTCCATCACTAGTATTAACGGACGGTGCTGGGATACTAGTGCTTCACCTGGTAGCACCTTACAATCCTTTACGCAGACCAACTTACTTCTCTTAATAAGAAAGTAGTCGATCTGCGTACAGTGGTTGCTACTTTTATAGGTAATAAGGTGCTCATCTCTTTTTTGGAACCACGTATTACCGATGGCCAGGTGAAACGACGAAGCCGCTTGAAGTAGCGTCTCCCCCCCAGCGTTTCGCATGCCGTACCCCCATCCTCCATGCACTGTTTCATAACTTTCATTGCCCGCTCCTACGTGTCCATTAAAGTCACCTCCTATACATATCTCTTCACTTTCTGGTATACCTATCATAATTTCATCAAAATCCTGCCAAAACTTTTCTTTCACTTCATCTTTACATCCGGCTTGGGGTGCATACGCGCTAATGACATGTGTTAGAACATATATGTCTTAAATATGCTAATCTTTACTGTGGAATGTATGAAAATGATTAATTTACTTATGCTTCTTTTTATGAAGCCAAAATAGTATAAATTTATTATTTAAAAACCTCTGTATTTGTTATAAAAATTTGAACAAAGGTCTATTTATAATCGGGTTACTCAATAAAGCTGTTGAGTACGTACATAAGTACTTTAAAAGAGTGTTTCTCGTTGTTAAAGTGGGCATCTTGAACGAAACCCGTTATCGATGATAAAACAAATTATATACAACTTTCTAAGTATCTCCCACGCGGGTTTCGTTTTTGTATTCAGTGTTTCAATAATTTTAACCGTGCCTATCATTTTATAATGGTAATTTCTTTTTTCGTAATTAATAAACAAGAAGATTTCATTTTTTTTTTAACTAATATCTATGATTAGCTATTCATTGCCAAGAAGTAAATCGTGTTGCATTGTTACTATAATAAAGTTTTATTTCGATTTAATTTGCATAGAAATATATTTTAAATGTTTTTTCACTTGCCTGCCACTTTGAATATTTTTTTTTTTTTTGGTAGGCCCACCCTGTCTATTCCGTCTGGACACACACTGTACATTCCATACGCGGCGATGAAGGGATCGTATTTCCTCCCCATCATCATTGGGCTGGCCACTGATACCGCTTTTTTGACATTCGTGGGCACCCCAGCGGGTTACCCTTTTAGGTATCAACCCCCGTCCACGCCTTGGCCTGCTACCGGGGCGGGCATTGCTTCTACAATTTTTTTTACCTATCGTCTATAGTATTAGTTCTCACTGTACCAACCCGCCTGACCATCATGGTACATTAGGTTTATTTCTTTCCTATCGTAGAGGAGGCTTGAGACCAATAGTATATATGAGCACAGATGATGGTGTAATAATATAAATTCTTAAATTAATGTTATTTTTGATACAAAAGCTATTTACATACATACATACATATACATATCATCACGCCATATCCCTTGCAGGGTAGGCGGAGAGAACAGAGTGCCAGAGAACTCTATCTCTGCATACTTCACTCGCTAAAAGCTATTTAAAAATAAATTATTAGATAAGAAACTGACTTTCTTTTTTAATTTTTTTTTTCTTATAGTGGCAAAATAGCTAGCAGATGTAAGCTCATGAACCACATAGCTAAACATCTAGACTAAAACCTAACCAGAAATTTAGGTTTCCAGCTAGTAGCCAGTAGGCGAGGGAGAGCCCTCGCCGAACTAAGCGCAACAGCTACTGCTCAAACGTTGTTTTTCTGCGAGAGTTCGGGGGGTAGTTGCAAGGTTTGTTTGGCCCCTGGATGTAGACTGAAAATACAACAGAGAGACAATAGTTTGACCCTATCACTACATTTCTACAGATATATTAAACATCAAATTTATCGTAATTCTTATATTGTGATAATTAATGAATACATATGTAGGTTATGTTCAGTAGTGGGCAACATAGGTCGCAAAGATAGCCCAAAAGTAAATAATTATATAACTTTGCTTTCAATTTTGATAAAATTCTCCATATATATTTATATAATAAAACGGATTTTGTTTCAACATAGTCATGAAAAAATTCATCTCATCATATCAGCTCATATTTGATCCATAGAAGAATTAATATGCCTAATTTATATGTCATTCCAAAGATTCTTTTGGTGACAAACAAACAAGACAATGCGTCACTATGCCCTACTTTCTCTTGCCCACCAAGAGATTTAATTTAATTATAAAACTGCATAACCAAAAAGAATGATAAACAAAACTAATTAAATGAAAATTTGCTTTCCCTTAACTTTTCAATTTATCGTTGCATCTCAATCCAATATTGGAATATTGGAATCCGGTATTGGAATAGTTTAAAACTTGATGATTGATACCAAGCCTTTATTACTATATATAACTATTTATTCTTTATAAAGTCCTGTTTTATAAATTATAGTTTGAATGTATAGTAAAAAATTTATAATTCAATTATAAATTTTTAACGTGGAAAATAAATAAGTACTACTCTCGTATTAGTAGGTAGGACCAAGCTGTTAAGAGTTCTCTGTCTTCTTTGTATGGGTAGGCAGTGGCCTAACTATACCCTTAGTGGTGCAAAGGTCCATGGGCGGCGGTGAGACTTACCATCAGGTGTGCTGCTTGCTTGTTTGCTACCAGGCAAAATAGATAAAAATAAATCGAATATCCACCCATCCATCAATCAGTCTGTAGATATCCTCTATTGGATAAAGACATCCTCATGAAAATACTACTCAGAATGTTTCTCTGCCACTTCCATCCAACAGCTCTCTGCCACATTTGATATGTCGTCAGTCCACCTAGTAATATCAAATATCAAATTTCTTGATAATTTCATTTCTTTTTCCTAGATAATTAATGATAATCGTCATTTATCAACACAGGCAGATAACATCGCTAACATATGAAGGTTAACTCGAAACGAAACTCTATCCAATTCATCGTAGTTTGACTGGTGGTGTAGTAGGTCAATTTCTCTACTATGGGAATGCTATACACAATAATTATACTGGATTAGTTACAGGTTTTTAAAGCAGTTATGATATCGCTGCGCCAGACGAGTTGGCAAATACAAATACATTGATGGCCTGCCCACCCTTAGGTAATCGTCTGATCCTGACCCATAACCAGTCCAAGCCGGTGGAGTATCAGCAGATCATAGCCTATCCTTATCAAAACAATACCAACTCGCAAATTAACGAAGACACAAAGTACATTCAGGCCTAACACAATCATTAGCGAATCGCCTAAGGATTTTTTAAATTATCATCGTCATCATCTTAGCTCATATATACGTTCCACCACTAGGTTTAAGCCTCTTCCATAATAGGCGGAAATTTCTCCTACTATACGATTCTAATCAAGCAGGTTGATATAGGGTTTTGTTTCAGGTTCTGCTTGGAAATAAATGTTATATTCATATTATAATCCCTTAACCACGTTTTACGACGCTCACGGACCAGATACTATATAGGTGGTGAATTGTATTTTTATTCCATCAATACACAAAGTCTTTGCTGTATTATTACATAATTTATATAAATTTTTCACTATAAAGAAATAATCAGGAGTTTTATTGCAATACTTCAAAATAATTTATCCGCGTGTCTTCTGGGTAGACATACATACATGCATACATATCATCACGCCATCTCCCTTGCAGGGTAGGCAGAGAGAACAGAGTGCCAGAGAACTCTATCCTTGCATACTTCACTCGCTTCCTCAACATTCATAATTCTCTTCATACACGCTCGCCGGTTTCGGAGACTCTTGACTCCACCTTCCTTCAGTACGTGACCAATCTGGTCTAGGTAGGTTAGTCTCGGTCTCCCCCGGTACCTACATCCTTCCACATTCGCATTGTGTATCTTCTTAACCAGACGTTCGTTCGGCATTCTTTCCCCTTCCTTTTCCCTTTCGCATCTTTACACCAATACTCTCTTTCATACCTACTCGCTCTCTTACGTGTAGGTAGGTGTAGGTGTGTGTAGGTATTCTGTGTAGACCAGTAAGTATATATACACATTTTGTGTTGTAATAGTCTTATATTTAACGTAATTGATGCATCGAGATCAGAATATAATTATCCCCAACAATTATTTTCTCGTTAGAATCGTAGAAATCAGTTAAAGGTTTACCAGGAAAATGAGCAGAAACGGTCTTCTAATAAACATGCGTTTCACCATTTGATAACCCGCTTACCCAGCATGGCGGTTTTAGTAATAAACCGTAGGAATGACCTCAATATATATATATATATTAATATGTCCTATTTCTAGCAGTAGAAGATGAAAAGCTGCATGATAATGATGATTTAACAGGTTATAAGAGAGTGCGTTTTGTACTCTAAGATTCCCTTTCAACTAAAAGTTTACTCGTTAGTCAGTGGTGAGAATATTACCGCTATTGCGCCGAAAGAATGTTCTTGAAAACTTGTTTAACTTACTGGATTTATTGAAAATAAGCATTGTTTTTTTCTTATATTGATGGTGAAATCTTTGACTCCGGCATCAATTATATTACAGTATAATCATTTTCTTAAAAAATAGGTATAATTCTTTGTAATTATTTCCAAAATAATATAATATCTTTATAGAGTTAGAATACCTGTATATAATCCCTATGATCTATTTACCACCCTTTTCCTTAGCCTTCCTAGGTATATAAAATGATTAAGAAATAACAAATAAATAAAAAAATATAATAGAATACAATAATTCTAATGCCTGGCAATATCGTTCATCCATCATTACGTGATAAGGAGAATTCGGAATAAAACTTTATATTGGTTTTACTGATCAACATGTTCATAAACTCATTGCACCCTTATATGGTCTAAGACATGTATGAACTGTAAACAAGAAGAAAATTCTTTTAAGCGAGGTCATAATATTTCAAAAAGTTGACGCTCCCACGATAACCATATTACGACCCCCACCAACTTGTGATAACTGCATTATTAATAAATTTAAAGGATTTTTTTTTAAATTATACAATACAGCATTCTGAAAATGCCAAAACTATGGATAAACAGTATCTCCGTTGATTCGCTATACAGTTTTATGTAAATGTCAAATTATATATTCACCTCGCGACTCACTATTTTTTTTAATATACTTTGAAGCGATTAACTAATTGGGATATAACAGTTTTTTTATTATTCAAAGTAGACATTAAATTTGCTGAAATAAACAGACAATTATGAAACAATTTTCTCACCAAAAAAATATAGCTTGAATTAGGTGAAAATATTGTAATAAGTCCCATTTTCTTTGATGAAAAGAGAATGAAGCTCTTTAGCTCTCAGCTTATTAAACAAAATTTCTTTTTATAACCACACCCACCTTTATCCCCAAACAATCCACCGCTCTTAGTTCGACTTTTAGGCCACGGACGCGCCTATTTCCATCTAATAGGTACAGTTTCAGACTTAGTTTTAGCTACTAAATAGTTGTTGGAACATTCAAGACGACCTCTGAATTAACCGGGTGTCCTTGTGTAGAGTCTATTCTAAGAATTTATCACTTTCATGTTTACCTTTGTAACTTTATTCACAAAATATATTTTTCTCAAACATGCTTGGAAATTTGAGCATTATTTTAACAACCTTCTTCGAGATAAATTGAAATTGCTGTACTGACCAAATACATGCGAGCAGCAGCCGGCAAAAAATGTATGCAAATCCATATTTGTCGTGTTTTAACGGCGAAATAAATATACATTATATATGTAAATTCATATCTACCGTGTATTTTAAAAATGGAATGATTTGTTACTTCAAAACATGGCAACAACATAGACAACTTATTAACAGAGTTTTATTTAGATTTCGAACTGGCTTGAAAAAGAAACCTGTTCAAAAATGTTGTTCGTTGTTCGTCATGTATACATTTCTACTTAGTACTACTTAGTTTTAATTTCCGCGCATTATTTGAAAAAAGTACTATACAAGCCTAGGCCACAACTAGGAATTTAATGGACTTACGTATGTGTGCCTCGGCGTCACCTCGGCCCATATTTACACATTCGTCCATCAATGCCTCTTTGGCTGTCCGCTGCAGTAATATACTATTGTAACCGCCATATTTTTTGTTTTTTTTTTTTATTGCTTATGGCGGCAAACGAGCAGACAGCACACCTGATGGTAAGTGTCACTGCCGCCCATGGACCTTTGCCAATGGTATAGCTAGGCCGCTGCCTACCAATACAACCCTGAACTCACCCCAGTTAGGCTTCCGGCTCTGTCGCTCACCGAACGAAGCGCAATAGCACATTGCTATTACTCAGACGTCGATCTTCTGCGAGAGTGTGGTACTACCCCGGACGGACCGGCCCGCGGCTGTAGACAGAGAACTGTCCACAGCGTGGTCCTACCACAATAAAAGTTTGTAATAAGTTTAGGTGTTTGTAATAAGTTTAGGTAAAAAATAAATAATGTTATTAATAAATAAAAACCAAGTGGAAAAGTATCAATTTATTGTATTCACACTCTGAAAGAATATATAGTTAACAATAGGCGTGAATATATACAATGTATTACAAGAGAGAAGCCGAACAATAAAATTAATTCGAATCTACCAAATCTTTGGTATGTAAATCACTATTGTCTCCCTAAATACATTTACAGCTATGTTAATTTGTTAAGGAGAATTTTAACCTACACAAAACAATATGTCTTGAAAATTAAATTACACTTTAAAATTCTATTGATTACGATTTTAAGAAGGATGGATTTTAAAAAGGATGTAGGTATCGGGGAAGACCAAGACTAACCTACCTAGACCAGATTGGTCACGTACTGAAGGAAGGTGGAGTCAAGAGTCTCCGAAACCGGCGAGCGTGTATGAAGAGAATTATGAATGTTAGGGCAGCGAGTGAAGTATGCATGGATAGAGTTCTCTCGCACTCTGTTCTCTCAGCCTACCCTGCAAGGGATATGGCGTGATGATATGTATGTACGATTTCATTTCAAAAGATTTACTTAGAACAATATCATGGTAATACCAATACTATTTCTCAAGAGGGTTATATTAGGCCACCGAAGACAAAGATTGAGTACCGGTAGCCCGCTCGCACGGCGAAAGGCGATTTGCAGGGTAGGTCTATGGGGTCGCGCGCCGTCTCTTCCGTTGCCCCGGACCGATTTGGCGGAGCGTGGCCACTCCACCGCAAAGAAAAATGGAGAGGAATATTAATTGGAACTGGCCTTCAACCGTTAACTTATTAATCTGCTCTAGAATTTTTGATAAGAGACTTCAGTCATAAAGTCAGTTATCACCCACTAAAATTTATCAAATTATGACAATCATCATTGGATATAACTTTGAATGAATCTTAAATATAATTCTGATGTACCTTAATATCTACAACGGCATTAGTTTAGCATATGCTGAAATATTCAAACGCTTTTAAATAACGCTTTCAATTAAGACATGTGTAATAGTATTATTTACAATAAACTTCAATTAAAAATTCATTTTGCAAACATTTACGCGTCTTATATGAATCAGAAATGTTCAAGACAAAATAGATATTAAAAAAAAAATGTTCATCATTATCCTCGCCGTTCATATTTGTTTCTCTTCTCCACAATGAAGGGTCTGTCTACCTACTTATACCACGCTGGTGAGGTGGGTTGATATGTGATTTTATATTGAATTTTCCTATTCTTGCAGAAATGTTTTCTTCTTTCATCCCTTAGTGTTTCTTTACGATCAACCACAAGAAAGATAGGGGTTGTGACATTGTTTTTTTATCTAATAACCACACATAAATATTATTACTTAAGTAATATTAAATTACAATTCAGTAAATGGTTAAAAAAAAACTGTGAAGGTATCTGAAATTGCTATCAGAGCAAAAAAAATTGACAGAATTTTTGGATTAAATATCCCACAAGTTCTATAAATTAGTCCACTTAATTATATGACTTATTTATTAGTTAGTCTAAATAATTATAAGGACTAATCTGTTAGTCCTCATAACTAAGTGGACTAATTTATTAGTTAGTCCACATAATTATGTATGTAGACTAATTTATCATGTCAACATAGTTATATGTATTATCATGTCCACATAGTTATGAGTAATTAATTATGTGGACTAATATATTATCTCTCTATAAGAAACTATTAATCATAAATTAATATTTAACCAGACAAATCAATGTACAGGTGATATAATCATTGCCCACCAGAAAAAAATATTTCGTTGAAATAGCTCCTTCACAGAAATAATATACTTGAAGTAATATAATAAATTTACCTATAAATTATTTTATTAATACTCAAATTTACTGTAATACTAAGATGCAAAGGAATAAATGTTGATAATTGTAGATATTTATGGGCGCATCCATACCTAATAATATAGCAATTTTTAGTGTTAGTTCTATACAGCTATTAGCAAGAGCTGTGCAGAAATAACATAAAATTAATTCCCATTACATTGTTAGAAACTAAGTTTTTTATGTACGGATATTAAGATTTTTGTTACCTGATTGCTATGATAGTTGGATATGTGCAGCCAAAAGCATCTGCTTTTCTAACTTAAATATTAATCATAACATATATTTGCTTGTAGAAAATATTACCAATTCTCTAATACATTAAAAAATATACTACAGATAATTCATATATAATAAAATCATTATTTCTGGAGTCAAATTGAACGACCGAATGAGCAGTCTTCAACTTACAGTACTCTTACAGTAATCTTATTCTTATATTATTTACAAAGAAATGATAGCTTAAGTTTAAAGTGCTTATTTACAAGAACTTTCGGTCCAATTCATATTATATTATACTAGCAAACCCAGCCTGTTGGTTTGTTTGTAGAAGTCGATATGTCACAGCGCCGCCTGGTGGCGAGTTACAGAAATGGGGATAGCAGGTCAGGTCAGCAGAATATCTATAACCTTCTACGTGAAAAAATAAAACGATCGGTAAAACATTTGCCGAATTTAGCTATGTAAACATACTCGTTTATAGATCTAGATAAATAAATTGCAATTAAAAAAATATATAATAATTATATATTTATATATATGTTTCTTTTACTTCCCTGAGCATAAACTAAATACAATGTTTTGTATTCGACTTATGCAAATAACTATAATTATAACTTAAACTACGAATAAACTTAATTTTAAATATATTAATACATAGATAATTTTATATGACATCTTAAGAAGACTTAAAACCAATCAAGAACTACCATAGTCCTTAGAAATAAAGATAGAAATAAATAAAATATGAATATCCATCCATCCATCAGCCCGTAAACGTCGACTGTTGGACATAGGCCTCCCCACGAGAATGCCATCTATAACGGTCCTGTGCCACCTGCATCCAGCGGTTTCCTGCGACCTTGATGAGGTCATCAGTCCACCGAGTGGAGGGTCGTCCTACGCTGTGTCGTCCGATTCGTGGTCGCCACTCGAGAACCTTTTTTCCCCAACGGTTGTCGGTTTGTCGAGCGATGTGGCCTGCCCATTGCCACTTCAACGTGCTAATCCTTAGGGCTATGTCGGTTACACCCGTTCTTTTACGGATTTCCGTATTTCGGATTTTATCACGTAGAGAAATACCGAGCATAGCCCTCTCCATAGCACGCTGAGCGACTTTGAGAAAATATAATATAAATATGAATATAATTGCTTTTTATTTAAATTTTTATGGATTGGGTCCAACATTTGTTAATTATATATGAGCTTATGAAAATTGAGTAAAACATACTACAAGTAATAAAATTAAGTTTCATGACTTGCCTAATGGCAACACTAATTGGGAATGCTTTTATTAGTGATTACCAGCAACTAAACTGGCCTTATTTTACGTTTAAATAGATTCTAAGATTCAACCTTCCTCCCGGGTTCAGTATTTAATCTAAAGTAAATACTTATTTAAATTATAATCATTTCATAAAATTAATTACTTGCTAATAAATGTATATTGAAATCACCAAACTATATACATTCCACTACTTACGCTACAATATTGCTAAAATAGCTAGTACTAAATTTAATATCTTGCCCAGTATCCGATGGCTTGATGAAGTCTTGTAATATTTGACCTCGTCTTGTGTTGGTGGTGAATAGGATGACTCATAAATTAAACGATTGGGACATGGCAATATTTCTGTTGGTATATCTAGAAGCTTCCTTCTATATTCTATTTTCGTATCATCTAATTCTGTTTCCTGATCTTGCATTGTATCATCGTAATGTTTATCTTCAAATTCTTCTTCCTCATAATCTAATTCTTTTTTATATGAACCTTGAATAGCTTTTGGTAGTTTATCTAGTTTAATAGCGCCTAAATTCGTTTTCACATCCATAATGCAATTAAGGCGAGAGAGAGAAGCCTTTACGCGTTTGCTTCGTGTTTCATTCCGTAGTTTATGTAGCCAGGCCAAACGACAGTCACAAGTCAATTTATTACCTGTTGAAAAAAAAAAATATCATCACTATTGTTATTAATGTTATTATAACGACTAAGCATTCTATAATTTTAAAAGCTTGACAAGAATTTAGTTATGCATCTTTCAACGCTAATAGGAATTTATAAGTTGAAAATAAAGTATTGTTGAAACTTGCTACAAAATTTCAAGTGACTTCTCAGGCAAATTGCAACTTTTTGTTGAGATGTTTTATAATAGTAAGGTCTCACTGTTGATAGTTTTCTACCTACAGCCACGGTAGACGTAGTGCGGAGTAGTATCACGCTCTCGCAAAAAATCTACGTCTGAGCAGTGCCACTGTGCTGTTGCTCTGCGTTTGGTGACCAAGAGAGCCGTAAGCCTAACCTGGGTGGGTTTTGGTTGGTATGTACCGGCTTAGCTAAAGCCCTTGGTATTGCAAAAATCCATAGGTAAGTAACACTTACTATTAAACGTGCTGCTTGCTCATTTGCCACAAAAAATGCCAAAAAACAGGTAGTATAGTATCCATCCAATGCTAATAACCGTCTCCTATTATTTGTAATTAATTACGTCGTAAAAGGTGTTTTTAACATATCTGCTTAATCTATCTTCTACAAAGACCTCAGACTAAATATTAATATAAAGTATTATAGTTATCAACAAACTAATGTTTATTTTTGAACTACGCTATAAACTCTAAGCATTCTAGTACATAAATTGTATACACTACAGATTAATTTGAAACAGTTTTGTTATTCATCTACAGAACTACAAACCAGAAACATAAACACAAAACAAACTAGGATGATCCAGCAATAAACCAGCCGCAAACCAAATTAACACTGGACAAAGAGTATTAAATCATAGCTGACTGGTATTTTCAGCCATTTTGTGGAAAATATAACATCTAGCCATCCGCAAAATATAGTCGCTATTAAATTGTCACAGGCTTAAATACGGTATTTTAAGGCCTGATTGATTGCTGTTCGGGATAGTAATGGTTTCGGTTTTGTTCGAGATCTGGATTTCAAATATATTTATCATCCACTTGCCTTATGTATCCACTATAGAGGATATGCAATGTGAATACGTTATTTCAATCCGAGCAACTTTTATAAAAATTTTATATTTATCATATTTTAAATGTATTAATAACTTCAGTTTGTGAGGTGCCAAGGTTTGATTCTTGGTTTGGACTATACATCCAACCATTAGTCTCTCGCCGTCTATCGCCAAACGTAAATCTCCCCATACAATTTCCCATAGAGTGGACTTAAACCGCCCGCATCTAACGGCTCTACGTAATTTTAATCAAATCATCAATCCACCTGGCGGAAAGCCATCCTACAATTTGTCATTATTTGATACAGGGTTGCCACTCGAGAACCTTATTTTCCCCATCGTTATCGGCTCGTAGACCAATATACCCTAATTTATTGCCATTTCTGCGCATTAATTCTCTAGATTATCAGTAAGACCTATTCTTTTACGAATTTCTAGTAATAACGTTTTTTTTATTTTATATCTAAAGAACCCTAGCATAGCCCACTTTATAGTACGCTGAGTAGAATTTGAGCTTAATTATGAGAGCGTCATAATCCCTACTATATAATATTAGATATAAATACGAATGTTAATTTGTTTGTTACGCTTTTGCGGCAAAACTACTTAACCGATAATCATGAAATTTTATGCACATAGTCTTCGAGATAGTCTATTAGAAAGGACATAGCACACTTATTTTTTTTTATGGTGGATAAAAAAAATTTTGGCAAGCATGATAGCTGAAGCTATAGTCAATAAGCTATTAATTTGACCGTCGGTAATACAGCACCTAGGGTTTGCACTTTATTGGCGTTGAAGTTGCTAGACTATCAAATTTTTTGACAAACAATCATGTCACACAAAATATTTTTTACAGGGCTTCAACGCGAGCGAAGCTGCGGGTAAAATCTAGTAAGTGACAAATTTTATTACATTTATTGTTATGGTTTTTTGCATGTTTGCCTGAAGGAATTCACAATAACAAGCACGATAGTTGGATAATTAAAAATAAGCGTCCCTTACTTTAGAAAGGAACTCTTATTAGGGACTACAAAGTTTATGGTAAATTTTGTACGAATTATAATGTGTATAATATAACTTTGTTACGAGCATAAAGTGGATATAGTGGTTCTACTGCAAGGATAAAAAAATTTAGTGGTGGTAGGACTACGCTGTTGACAGTTCTCTATCTACAGCTTCGGGCCGGTCCGTCCGGGGTAGTACCACACTCTCACAAATGATATTAAAACTTTGAACAATTATTTGTGGATGGTAGAATTCAAAGATCGAACTCACTATAAAAAAAAAAACAGTACGTAGACCACTCGCATTTATGTCATGATGGACGCCATGCTACTAGTCATTTGTGTAGTAACATTATGATATACTTTCAATATAATATACGAAACACTTTCAAATGTAACAATATTATAGGAAATATTATGAAAATATACTCTTTTCTGCATACCCAACTCTCGCTTCCATACAGTAATGTTGGGACAAGCACTGCGTTATGTATTGCTACACGTGCCTTCTGGCTGAGGTGGTGGCTGCCGAGAAGTTGCCCCAACGCTCCGTTCACTCTATTTCCCGCATTCACTCTTCGCTCTATATCAGTGGTGTACCTTCCATCTCGGCTAAATCCACATCCAAGATATACAAATTCATCCACTTGCTCTAGTACATCATTACCTATTGTTACTCTTACATCTGTTCTGGTTTTATCTCTTTCAAAGACCATTATTTTGGTTTTGCTCACATTCACGCGTAGACCCCTTTTCTTACAAAAGAGTATGATAGTAAAATTAATGCGGTCGAAATGCGATCTCTGCGGAAAATCTGTGGAGTTAGGCTGACTGACCGCATTCGTAACGACGACGTAAGAGAGCGAGTAGGTATGAAAGAGAGTATTGGTGTAAAGATGCGAAAGGGAATGCTCCGATGGTTCGGACATGTGGAAAGAATGCCGAACGAACGCCTGGTTAAGAAGATATACATACATACATACATACATACATATCATCACGCCATATCCCTTGCAGGGTAGGCAGAGAGAACAGAGTGCCAGAGAACTCTATCTCTGCATACTTCACTCGCTTCCTCAACATTCATAATTCTCTTCATACACGCTCGCCGGTTTCGGAGACTCTTGACTGCACCTTCCTTCAGTACATGACCGATCTGGTCTAGGTAGGTTAGTCTCGGTCTCCCTCGGTACCTACATCCTTCCACTTTCGCATTGTATATCTTCTTAACTAGGCGTTCGTTCGGCATTCTTTCCACATGTCCGAACCATCGGAGCATTCCCTTTCGCATCTTTACACCAATACTCTCTTTCATACCTACTCGCTCTCTTACGTCGTCGTTACGAATGCGGTCGGTCAGCCTAACTCCACAGATTTTCCGCAGAGATCGCATTTCGACCGCATTAATTTTACTATCATACTCTTTTCTGCATACCCAACTCTCGCTTCCATACAGTAATGTTGGGACAAGCACTGCGTTATGTATTGCTACACGTGCCTTCTGGCTGAGGTGGTGGCTGCCGAGAAGTTGCCCCAACGCTCCGTTCACTCTATTTCCCGCATTCACTCTTCGCTCTATATCAGTGGTGTACCTTCCATCTCGGCTAAATCCACATCCAAGATATACAAATTCATCCACTTGCTCTAGTACATCATTACCTATTGTTACTCTTACATCTGTTCTGGTTTTATCTCTTTCAAAGACCATTATTTTGGTTTTGCTCACATTCACGCGTAGACCCCTTTTCTTACAATCTTCTGTCATTGTGTCGACTAGGGTCTGCAGGTCAATCGCTGACTGTGCCAGCAGGACTGCATCATCTGCATAAAGCAGAGCAGTGACCACTGAGTCGCCCATCTGGACTCCCACATTCATATCGTTCAACCTTTGGAGACATTTATCCAGATATATGATAAACAGCCTGGCTGACAGAATGCACCCCTGCTTAACGCCGATATTGACGTCAAACCAAGGCGACATTCCATCATCCAGCCGCACACAGGCTCTACAGCCCATGTAACTGGACTGCACAGCCTGTAGCAGTTTACCGTTAATACCATACTCCGGTAAAATGTCCCAAAGTTCCTTTCGTACAACCGTGTCAAATGCTCTCTCCAGATCCACAAAACTGCAGAAAACCCTCTGACCTAGAGCCAGATGCTTCTCCACAATGTTGCGCAGAGAGAACACTTGATCCATGCATCCCCTTCCACTCCTGAAACCTCCTTGTGTCTCACACAGTAAACCATCGGACACCATCCTCATTCTCCTTTCAATAATTTTTCCATACACTTTTGCTGCCAAACTGGTCAAGCTTATGGCTCTGTAATTTGCGCAGTCATAACGTGAACCCTTGTTTTTAAACAAAGGCACGATGACTGCGCTATTCCAGTCCCTGGGAACCATTCCCGAGCTCCAACATAAATTGAGGAGCAACAGGAACGCCTCCCAGACACAAGAGCCACCAAGCTTGATCATCTCGGCAGACACCATATCAATGCCCGCTGCCTTACCATTTTTCAAACTTCTTATCGCCCATTCAACTTCATCCATACTGATGCCATCGGAGGACGCTGTTGTCGAATGTAGATCTACTAAACCACATCCAACACCGGCGCCAACCGTAGCATCCGCATACATATCGCCAAAATATTCACTCCATCGGCTTAAAACGTCTTGTGTTTGTGTAAGAATGTCTCCACCTTTAGACCTTATTTTATTCATTCTGAAGGCTGACCAACCACCCCGAGACTTCTTCACCTCCCTCCAAAAGAGTTTGGTGTTACCCTCGAAGTTTTTAGTCAGCCTATCTTCTGCACTCATACTTGCTCTATCACGTTTCTCTTTCACTAAGGCCTTGGTGTCATTCTTACATTGCCGATATATTTCTTTCTTCTGTTCAGTCATACTGTCATTCAGATTCAAAGAAGAGACATAGTCCAGCCACGCTCTCTTCTTTTGCTCTACGGAAGCTGCCACTTCCGCATCCCACCATGCATCACCATTTGTTTTTCTATGCTTCTTTGAACTTCCACATACTTCTTTCGCTGTATCTACCATACTCTCTTTCAATACTCTCCAGCATTCTTCAATGTCCGATTGCGGCTGGCTTGCCATCGTCAGCCGTTCTCGGACACCCTCTGCATACTTTTCTCTTTCACACTCTTCTTGCAACCTTTCAACCTTTATTCTTTCAAGCCCTCCGAAGTGGACACGCTCTCGCCAGTGCCTCCACTTTCTGAACAGACCACTAAATCTCGCAATAACGAGATAGTGGTCCGTGTCGACTGTGGGGCCCCTGTAGGCTCTTGCGTCCAATATTTTGCTTCGGAGGCGACTGTCTACCAAAATTAAATCTATTATGCTTTTCTGTTCATTCCTTCTCCATGTATACATATGGATGTCCTTATGTTGGAAAAATGTGTTTGACACAATAAGGTTTCTCTCCATGCATACATCCGCTATGAGCCTACCTGCGTCGTTCACTCTCTTATCACCAAATGGACCAAGTACGTCCTCATAGTCGGGACGCTTGGTCCCCACCCATCCGTTCAAATCTCCGCATACAATCACGCGTTCACTGGTTTCTGCCATATCCAGAACTTCCCTAACATTGTCCCAAAACTTCTCTAGGTCTGATGCCACCGAGGATCCTACGGGAGCATATGCTACAACCATGAATACCTTGGTGACACCTAGTTTTATACGGACCCAGAGAAGTCTGGGATCATACATTCCGTAATCCTTCACACCTGAGGCCAAGCGAGAGGACAACAGCACTCCTACCCCCATGCTGGCTCGATCGCTCTGTGGTACACCAGACCACAGAGCCATCCCGCCACCAGGAAGATCGCAGGCGTCGCTGCCCCTTCGCTTGGTCTCTGTTACACAGAGCACGTCTAGCTGTTTGTCCGCCATGACGGATATCAGCTCGTGCAACTTATCTTCCACACAACCTCTTACATTCCACGTGCCCACCCGGCACTCCGTTCTCCTCGACTCGCCTAACTGGGCAAGGCGTGATGGGTGGCGGCCCCCATCGCCGCAACTGCCGATGTTCGTACCGACGGGGGCGGGTCGGTACGCGTCGCCTCCGGGGGACGCCCTAACCCGCATTGCGGTACGCATTTCGAGCCGGATTAGCAGTCTAATTAGACTGGCAGGGGACGCGAACGAGCACGCTCCGGACTATGCCCCCCTAAGATATACAATGCGAAAGTGGAAGGATATAGGTACCGAGGGAGACCGAGACTAACCTACCTAGACCAGATCGGTCATGTACTGAAGGAAGGTGGAGTCAAGAGTCTCCGAAACCGGCGAGCGTGTATGAAGAGAATTATGAATGTTGAGGAAGCGAGTGAAGTATGCAGAGATAGAGTTCTCTGGCACTCTGTTCTCTCTGCCTACCCTGCAAGGGATATGGCGTGATGATATGTATGTATGTTATGAAAATATTACCCTTAATGATAAATCATTTCATATGCCATTGCTCGTAGCGATATTATTACGAGGAATCCAATAAAATCATCCGAAACAATATAACTTTCTCAAGTACATAGTCTCATCGTAAATAAACTCACACAAATAAAACCCCCAAGCTCTTGAATCCGGATCGTTGAAGCTATAACAAAACCGTGTGACTAATCGAACATTCGAGTTAATTTCAACATAGAATAATTTACACAATGAACTATTAAAGAAGCATTCATCGTTCTGGTCAGATAATTAACTATTGTATGAATTACGGTTTTTTCTTTTACCAGCTATATCATATATATATTTATATATAGTGTGGTAGCGGCTACGAATACTACAAACCCTTACTTTGCTCGTGGATGTCGTAAAAGACGACTAAGAGCCTTATAACGATCTGGGCCAACTCCATCTTATATCGTTTGGTCAACATTTACGTTTGTTCCCGAGGAAGGTTCTGGCAGGCGGCCGGTCATAAAACTATTGGCAATAACTTTTACAATATGAGCTATGAAAGAAGAATACATATTGTATCGACCCCAAGTAATTGGGATAAGAGTAGGAGAATACGAGACATCGAGCTACACACTGCACAGCGGGCAGATAGCAGGAGAGTGTGGCACTTCGCTTTCAAGCGGGCCACCGCCACTACTAACTTGACTTCACTGGCCCACCTGATTGGTTGCCACCAGAGGAGTACCGATCAGTAAGCTACGAACCTAGATCAAGGAAGTGAATATTAGCGTATGACCCTGAACCTAATGATTTTCCCTGGTCGCAATAGTAGTATATATCGATAAATTTTTATACTCTTACTACGGATACTCAGGGATGCTCGTGAATTACTGGATTGTATGGATAGCCAGATTACAATCCAATAGCCACAAAAACATCGCATCTATCCTTATAATCGTCCCAAATGAAATTGTAAGTCAGCTAAACTATCTTACCGGGACTTTATGACAAACTTTCTAAGAAGATTGTCAATACTAACTTCAAGTTAACCAATAATTCATTTGTGGAAACCATTGTGGAGTCTAGGAGAGAAACTAGAGTTTATAACATCACAATAATCAGAATATTTGCGTGGCTATCCTAGATATAAAAACTTTCTGCAGAGTGTAGCCATTATATCATTGACCTCCTTAGTATATCTATATTTCCAAGTGGATAAGCTGATGGATGAATGAAAACAGCCTGCCTATAAATATATATATAGATATATATATATATATGAACTATTGGACAGACATTTATATATATATATCGTCGTCTAGTCCTGAATTATAGTAAAATGAGTGCACCTAAGTATCTTTGTCTTTTTGGGCCTAATGTGTGAAATGATAAATAAAAAACAATATATTAATATCTTAATTAATTAGAATTACTATTTTCTGTTATAATTATGAGGATTTCCTTTCTTATTTCCTTTAATATAATTTGTCGTATAATTATTTCCGGGAAATAATAATGAATAAATATTGTATTTATCGTATTAGACAAAGTTATTGTGATTATATACTACATACATCTCAGCTCATATGTTTCATTGCTGAGATTAAATCTCTTACAGAAAAGGTAGAACGTTGATTTACTATACCAAACTGGTTAAGCGAGTTGGTGTAGGGTTTTATTTTGAATTTACCTCCTTTTACAATTGATATTATCTACAAATTATATCCCTTACTCGTCATTTACTCACGTCTAAGAAAAGATGATGGTGAATTGTATTCTTTGTCAGCAAACGAATAGTATAATGATACATATATTTTATATCTACTACAGAATTGTTAGTAAAAAAAAAATTAAAAGCAAATAGAAACGATTTTATGTCTAAATAACTATCAACAAAGCGAGAATAATTACAACACTTTGTCAGGGATTTCACAAACGGTAAAGCAAAGACGATTTATACAACTTGTCAAAATCAAACTCACCGTCTAAAGAGATTAACGCGTAATTCGTCTTCATGTTTTCCAAAATATTCTGTACGGCTTCCTCCTTTAATGTTTCTAAATTATTGTTCCTCAAATCCAAAACATTTAACTTTTGAATATCATCGAATATACCGTCATCCAATGACGTCAATTTATTATCAGCCAATGAAATTTTTCGCAATTGGCTCAATCCTCCAAAACCCCTGTCAGATATAAATTCTATTTCGTTGCCATCCAGGTAAAGTTCTTGAAGACTCCAAAGTTCCGCGAAAGCGAGGTCCCCTATCATCGTTAATTTATTGTTTCTCATATCCAACATGATTAAGTTAGATAGTCCTTGAAAGTTCTCTCTAATAACGACTGTCAATTGATTGTTATCAATGTCCAATTTTATTAGGTTATTGAGATGTTTGAAACAACCGTCATGGAGCACGCTAATTATATTCTTTGACAGATACAATCTTTGTAAATTAGGAAGGACGTAAAATACATCACGTTTTAGTTCCGATATTTGATTTTCTACTAAGCTGACATTTGATAGCATTATCAGATGGGCAAACGACATTTTTTCTAGTTTGGCTATTTTATTTTTGGGTAGCGTTATTTCTCGGAGCGTTGTGGAATTTGTGAATGCAAACGAGGGTACACTATGAATATTCGCGTATTGTATGTTGAGGTATTGTAAACGTTCCAGTCTAACGATCACTTTAGCGGGTATATATGTCAGTCCACCATCTGCTCTGACGTTGAAAGTTAACTTCTCTATTTTTGGTTGTGAATAAAAATTGGACCAGAATGGATCATCTTCAGCTATACCCCCGTTGAATACCCAACAGTCGGCTTTTGTAGCTGTTTTTATTTTTATACTTTCACAATAGCAATGAACTTTGGATCCCCGATCCTGTATATCGCAAATATTAACGTAGTGCGAGTAAATTTTGTCGTTCTTCCATCGCCTTTTGTCGTTTTGCCGACTCTCAGTCACGTTTATTTCAACTGTCGCAAAGGCAATCATTAGGATCAGATATTTAAGGTCCATCTTTGTTCCCTTTTCACATCGAAGCGATTTTTATCTGTAACAAAGAAAGGCGTTTAGTGTGCTTCTTTTGTTTTCTTTTATCTTATACCGGATTTTATACATTAACAAAATCAATGTTGCGATTGTGTGGAAATTGTTTTCGTATTTTTATTTCAATGAACTAACTGTGTGAACTGAAGTACTCGATTTATTTAATTGATTGGCTTCATATATGCGACAATCCACCGTGAGGATTCCAGTTCGAGTTCTAGGTTATTAAAAAGTAATTTTTATGAACAAGATCAGACCCGGCATTTAATCAGTTTATCATCATCATCATCGCAGCCTACCTACAACAAAGTGCTAGACTCGAACCTTATACACAATAAGTGGGAAATCTGGAAAGTCTGGTAGGTTGATACAGAGTTTTATCACCCACTACCACTATCCTACCCACTATCAAAGGGGATGTTGAATCGTATACTTAACTAATTCCCACACAGGGATTTACTATAAATAATAGAAATGTGATCATTTTAGGTTCAGGCTACGTAGATTAGCTAAGTAGAATAGCTATCCGTGTGCTGATGGAGTAAGAATACAACTCACCACTCCCTTATCTTACCCGTGGGTGATCGTAAGAGATGACTAAGGGATATAAAACGCATATAACATCTATGTAAGAGAAGGCAAACTCGAAACAAAACCCTATACCAACACGTCTGAGCAGCGTGATATAGTAAGTTAATTTCCCTCCCATTACAGGGGAGATCCGAGCCCAATAGTGGGACATATTTGGGCTGTGATGATGGTGATGATGACATTAGCTTATTTCAATAACACACTTAATTTATATATTTTTTTCTTTTTTAATTGTTTTAAGTCATCATGAACTTAGTCTAAATTACCCCTGACTTGATCAGGGACCTAAATTAGTTGTGATAATTCATTAGCATTTACAATAAAAGGTAGAAAAAATTGAAAGAATACACAGTAACATTATAAGAATTAAATTAATTTTAACAAGGAAATATGAAAAATAATTATGCTAAGAGAGGAGTAATAAAATAGTTAAAATGTAAAAGAGAAAATTAATATCACTTAATAGTATAATGAAACTATTTAAATTTAACATTTATTACTGTAGCTTATATTTGCCCATTTTTTTTCATTACACATATTCCTTGCAAATAATAACATCGACTATTTCCATTCTGACATTTATGTTTATTTCAGTACTATAATAGCCCTTTGATCAAAAGGTTATGAAGTCAAGCATGAACTATGCCGTTATTACTAAAGAAAGATGAAGAACACGACGTTGGATGTTTACTGCGCTTCGCTTTGAGCCTGTTGTTATTTATTCTTAAAGAAATATAGTTACCACTTATACTAAAATTACTCCAGTTCCTTTATCACGAAAATATCATAAAAAGTGTGATGCGTGTGATAGATTTCCGTGTGGTGACGGAGAAAGACTACTATTCACCACCCCATATCTTAACCCGTGGGTGATCGAACGAGACGACTAAGGACTAGACTAATATAAAACGTATATAACATCTATGCGAGAGAAGGAAATCTCGAAACAAAACCCTATAACAACATGTCTGACCAGCGTGGTATAGTAGGTTAATTTAATTCCCATTATGGAGGAGGCCCGTACCCAATAGTGGGACATTTATGGTCTGTGATGATGATGATGATGATGATGATGATCATAATAGGAAAGGAGAGATTTATTTCATAGTACATCATAACGTGTCAAAATAAATGCTAAATACAAAATAAATAACGGAGAGGCTAACCGTGTGAGAGTGTTGCCCAAGCAGACGGTAAATGGTACCCGATAAGGTAACCTACGGGATTGACCACTGAGGTCAAGAAATCAGTAGCGTTGGTCATTAAAATATGTTTCTCAATCCATCATCTCAGCTCATATATTTTATGTCCCACTGTAGGGCTCGAACCTCCTCCGCAATGGGAGGGAAATTGACCTACTATACCATGCTGGTTAGACGTGTTGGTATAGCGCTTTGTTTCGAGCTTTCCTTCTCTTGTATATATGTTATATGCGTATATCCCTTACTCGTCTCTTACGATCCATCCAAGGGTAAGATAGGGGGAGATTATAATAGGAGGGTAATAGTATTCATACTTCGTCACCACACGAATAGTTGTTTAATATATCCTAATAAAGTCGCAAAAAATTATGTTTATTACTTACTTAAAATCTGTGGAGTAAGGCTGACCGACCGCATTCGTAACGACGACGTAAGTGAGCGAGTAGGTATGAAAGAGAGTATTGGTGTAAAGATGCGAAAGGGAATGCTCCGATGGTTCGGACATGTGGAAAGAATGCCGAACGGACGTCTGGTTAAGAAGATATACAATGCGAAAGTGGAAGGATGTAGGTACCGAGGGAGAGGTGGAGTCAAGAGTCTCTGAAACCGGCGAGCGTGTATGAAGAGAATTATGAAAGTTGAGGAAGCGAGTAAAGTATGCAAAGATAGAGTTCTCTGGCACTCTGTTCTCTCTGCCTACCCTGCAAGGGATATGGCGTGATGATATGTATGTATGTATGTATTACTTACTTTTAATTGAAATTGTAAAGAAACATTAATTTAATTATACAATAATATATTTATAAAGAAAAGTATTTTTAGATTATAAATATATTTGATTTGCAATTAAACTCTTTCTACTTTTTTTGTAATATAACATATTCTTGAAATTATTATTCTTACATTTTTCTATATATCAGACTGCACTGCACTGCATTTTCCGTATGGTGACGAAGTAAGAATACTATTCACCACCCCATATCTTACCCGTGGGTGATCGTACGAGACGACTAAGGGATATAAAATGCAAATAACATCTATGTGAGAGAAGGAAAACTCGAAACAAAACCCTATACCAATACGTCTGACCAGCGCGGTAGATTAGGTTAATTTCCCTTCCATTATGCAGGAGGCCTGAGCCCAGTAGTGGGACATTTATGGGCTGTAGTGAGTGAGTGAGACTGTACTAGTAAAGGGGAACCTCGAGCTCAACCGTGAGACATGGATAAGTTAATAAAATGATGAATTATTCAAATTAAAATACTAACAATATCACATTATTAATATCCTCAAATACAATATCTCGGTCAACAACCTCTACCATAAACTTTAACAACCCACATGTCATTAAGACGAATATAACTCATTAATATGATAATCAAAGTTACAGTTCGCTCCCCCTATTACTCCTTTAGACGCGCCTGCATCCTCATATAAACTAATACAACTCAATTAAATGGTCATAAAGATATTACGCAATTGTTCATTGTTATGTCTTGATAACGGTATACATTTTGTACTGCGTCAATACTATGAATCTTTATCATAGCAATATAAATAATAGCGTGAATAATCTTTATGTGAGGATGAAGTTAGAATGTAAAATATAATCCGCCTGGTGACGGGATAAGAATATAGATGTTGCTACCCCTTACTTGCCCGTGGAAGTCATAAAAATCGGATTAATTATCAACAGGAATGCAGCAACGCATAACCCCCGTATGGATCGTTACCTAACTTGATTTCCAATTGTGATTATTATGATTATCTGGGGAAGGACTACATCCAATAGCAGACGATGAAAGGTTAAATGATCATCATAATGTCCATTAACCATTTCTTTTTTACTTATGTCCTTTTTAAATAATAAAAGTTATATGTGGATAACATAATTTCTAAAGAAATAAAACTGAAGAGAAAAGCCGTTGTGGTTTACCGCGCGAGGTTGGAGTCCCGGCAACAAACAAAGTGTAACCCTCCGGGCTGACCACCGCAGACAGTTAGACCCAATGGTGATATAGAAATACAATACGGCAGATATTGGAGGCACACGCCGCCCCTTCTGTTGTCGGTTCGCCAATTGGAAAATGCTTTCTTTTTTTTTTAATAACTTTTGTTCATGACCGTAGATACAAAGTCTTTCAATCAAATATATTGTTGGCTTAACAATCTGACTACAACCAAGTTTTGTTTAAGTTTATTATATTCTACTTTTTTATACTAAGTCATCATCAACCTGCTCTTATCCCAATTTATTTGGGGTCGACGCAATATGTCTTCTCCTTCCATACAACTCTATCAGACGTCATCTCTGTGGTCACTCCTTGTCTATCCATGTCATGTTTCACGCAGTTCATCCATCTTTTCTTCGGTCTTCCCTTACCCCTTAAGCCTTCAACATTCATGCTTAAAGCTTTCCTCACAACATTACTTTCATCCCTTCTCATCACATGTCCATACCATGTCAATCTTTCACTCCTTAATTTTTCCGTCACTGGCGCAACTTTCAAACTTCCTCTTATATGTTCATTCCTTATTTTATCCATTCTTTTACTTTTTTATACTAAGTAGTTTTTTTAAAACAGTCCGTTAGTATGAGAAGTTGTCATTAATTGAGTGCTGACAACTAATTCATTAATACCTCTTGAAATTTTGACAAATAAAATACCAACTAAATTATTCTATAGTGGCAGGACTACGCTGTTCACAGTTTTCTACCTACAGCCGCGTAATTGGGTTATCCGGAGTAGTACCATACTCTCGCAGAATATCGACGTCTGAGCAGTAGCAATTTGCTGTTGTGCTTCGTTCAGCGAGCAAGAGAGCCGGCAGCCCAACTTTCTGGGTGGATTTAGGGTTTTCATTGGTAAGCAACAGCCTAGCTGTACTTTTCGTACTGCAGAGGTTATGGGTGGCAGTAACGCTTACCATTAGGTATGCTGCTCATTTGCTACCGTAAGCAATAAAAAATGAGTTTGGGACGTTTTAAGCGATATGTAACAGCCGATTAAAAAAAAATGCCCAAGACTTAAAAGCTAGAGTGGCGTTCTACTTCACAGATTATGGGATATATGTATCCCCACTATTGGGCAGAGGTCCTCTTCATAAATGGGAACGAAATAAATCAAATACTACCTACTGGTCAGACTAATTAGTTCAGGGTGTTATTTCAAAGTTTTTTACTTTTACAACAAAATTATCAGCTCTGATTACCAGTATTTTAGCATGGTATAGTAATTATTATTTTATTAAATTTTAGAGATCAATCAATCATTCAAATTACTGAAATTTAGCATTTAATATGCTTAATTATTTATAAAAACCCGATTACGAAGCAAAAAATTATGTCACAAGCGGGATTCGAACCCGCGCCTATTGGGAGTCCGGCCCAATCGTGCTGCCACTACACCACCGTGAACTATTTTAGGACGTTCAATTCTCGCTTCGTATCATATTTACGTCTTTAAGACGACGTGCGCCATCTACCTGACAATGTTTACACATTGTTATAGGCTTAATACTTGAAACTTTGCAGTTAGAATTATATTAAACGATGACACAACCTTGTTATTCAAATTACTGAAATTTTAGCATTTAATATGCTTAATTATTTATAAAACCCGATTATGAAGCGAAAATTGATGTCACAAGCGGGATTCGAACCCGCGCCTATTGGGAGTCCGGCTCAACAACAAAAAACTAAGTATTACAAGAGTCTTCACAAACACACCTATCAAGTCCAAATTAAGTCCAGACTTAGTATAATAGCCCTTTATATACTTTACAAAGACTTGTCCGTGACACTCGGCATGGATTAGATGTATTCCATGATAAATTATTTAATATGATCTCTTGGAAAATGCCGCAACCTGTTGATGATGCTAACATAGAAAATACTTAGTTAGAACTCAGTAGGTATATTTTACTTGAATAGAATTTCCTTTATTGTGTAGATTTGTTCTGTACCTGTTACAAAGTATAGGTAAGGGTGAATCGGAACTAGAACAAGAGCTCAAAAGCTCTAGTTTTAGTATAAACGATTTGTAGTGATCACAGAATGGTTACCTTTATCTTAGACCGCTTAAATACCTTAAAAGGTGAACTATGTGTGTTATTTTTAGATAACGATAATAATTTTTATTTTATCAAATAATCTGTACAGATACAGAAGAATGCTGTATGGTAGTGGCTACGAATACTACCAACCCTCACTTTGCTCGTGGATGTCGTAAAAGACGACTAAGAACCTTATAACGACCTGAACCAACTCTATCTGATGCCGTTAGGTCAACAATTATATTCCTAAGAATGGATGTCAGGCAATCGGCCGGTCATAAAACAATTGCCAATAACTTTTACAATATGTGCTATGAAAGAAGAGTACATATTGTATCGACCCCAAGCAATTGGGATAAGAGTAGTAGAATGATGATGACTCTGTACACAAGAGATGATCCTTATATTGCGGGAGACTTGACAAATGTCCAATTAACAGACACAAATTATTAATATGTACCCTGCAGAAAGTATTGTATGTCCTGCATGGGAATCGAAATTGCGACACTTGGCACAGTAGGTCGTTATCTTAACTACCACGCCATCTATATAGTTAATAAATTATTTCTTATAGGTTATTAAAAACTGTAAGTAAAATTATAATAATTCATCATCTCATATATGTCCCACCGTTGGGCTAAAGCCTCCTACATAATGGGAGGGAAATTGACCTACTATACAACACTGGTCAGACGTGTTGGAGTAGGGTTTTGTTTCGTGTTTTCCTTGTCTTGCCTAGATGTTATATGCGTTTTATATCCCTTTTATATCCCTTATTGGACGCAAGAGCCTACAGGGGCCCCACAGTCGACACGGACCACTATCTCGTTATTGCGAGATTTAGTGGTCTGTTCAGAAAGTGGAGGCACTGGCGAGAGCGTGTCCACTTCGGAGGGCTTGAAAGAATAAAGGTTGAAAGGTTGCAAGAAGAGTGTGTAAGAGAAAAGTATGCAGAGGGTGTCCGAGAACGGCTGACGATAGCAAGCCAGCTGCAATCGGACATTGAAGAATGCTGGAGAGTATTGAAAGAGAGTATGGTAGATACAGCGAAAGAAGTATGTGGAAGTTCAATGAAGCATAGAAAAACAAATGGTGATGCATGGTGGGATGCGGAAGTGGCAGCTTCCGTAGAGCAAAAGAAGAAAGCGTGGCTGGTGGTGGTCAGCCTTCAGAATGAATAAAATAAGGTCTAACGGTGGAGACATTCTTACACAAACACAAGACGTGTTAAGCCGATGGAGTGAATATTTTGGCGATATGTATGCGGATGCTACGGTTGGCGCCGGTGTTGGATGTGGTTTAGTAGATCAACATTCGACAACGGCGTCCTCCGATGGCATCAGTATGGATGAAGTTGAATGGGCGATAAGAAGTTTAAAAAATGGTAAGGCAGCGGGCATTGATATGGTGTCTGCCGAGATGATCAAGCTTGGTGGCTCTTGTGTCTGGGAGGCGTTCCTGTTGCTCCTCAATTTATGTTGGAGCTCAGGAATGGTTCCCAGGGACTGGAATAGCGCAGTCATTGTACCTTTGTTTAAAAACAAGGGTTCACGTTATGACTGCGCAAATTACAGAGCCATAGGCTTGACCAGTTTGGCAGCAAAAGTGTATGGAAAAATTATTGAAAGGAGAATGAGGATGGTGTCCGATGGTTTACTGTGTGAGACACAAGGAGGTTTCAGGAGTGGAAGGGGATGCATGGATCAAGTGTTCTCTCTGCGCAACATTGTGGAGAAGCATCTGGCTCTAGGTCTAGGTTTTCTGCAGTTTTGTGGATCTGGAGAGAGCATTTGACACGGTTGTACGAAAGGAACTTTGGGACATTTTACCGGAGTATGGTATTAGCGGTAAACTGCTACAGGCTGTGCAGTCCAGTTACATGGGCTGTAGAGCCTGTGTGCGGCTGGATGATGGAATGTCGCCTTGGTTTGACGTCAATATCGGCGTTAAGCATGGGTGCGTTCTGTCAGCCAGGCTGTTTATCATATATCTGGATAAATGTCTCCAAAGGTTGAACGATATGAATGTGGGAGTCCAGATGGGCGACTCAGTGGTCACTGCTCTGCTTTATGCAGATGATGCAGTCCTGCTGGCACAGTCAGCGACTGACCTGCAGACCCTAGTCGACACAATGACAGAAGATTGTAAGAAAAGGGGTCTACGCGTGAATGTGAGCAAAACCAAAATAATGGTCTTTGAAAGAGATAAAACCAGAACAGATGTAAGAGTAACAATAGGTAATGATGTACTAGAGCAAGTGGATGAATTTGTATATCTTGGATGTGGATTTAGCCGAGATGGAAGGTACATCACTGATATAGAGCGAAGAGTGAATGCGGGAAATAGAGTGAACGGAGCGTTGGGGCAACTTCTCGGCAACCACCACCTCAGCCAGAAGGCACGTGTAGCAATACATAACGCAGTGCTTGTCCCAACATTACTGTATGGAAGCGAGAGTTGGGTATGCAGAAAAGAGTATAAAATTAATGCGGTCGAAATGCGATCTCTGCGGAAAATCTGTGGAGTTAGGCTGACCGACCGCATTCGTAACGACGACGTAAGAGAGCGAGTAGGTATGAAAGAGAGTATTGGTGTAAAGATGCGAAAGGGAATGCTCCGATGGTTCGGACATGTGGAAAGAATGCCGAACGAACGCCTGGTTAAGAAGATATACACTGCGAAAGTGGAAGGATGTAGGTACCGAGGGAGACCGAGACTAACCTACCTAGACCAGATCGGTCATGTACTGAAGGAAGGTGGAGTCAAGAGTCTCCGAAACCGGCGAGCGTGTATGAAGAGAATTATGAATGTTGAGGAAGCGAGTGAAGTATGCAGAGATAGAGTTCTCTGGCACTCTGTTCTCTCTGCCTACCCTGCAAGGGATATGGCGTGATGATATGTATGTATGTATGTATGTATGTATATCCCTTAGTCGCCTCTTACGATCACCTACGGGTAAGATATGGGGTGGTGAATTGAATTCTTACATCGTCACCACGCGGAAAATAAAAATTAACAAACGTTTTCTTTTTTTTTGTAACGGTAATCAGCTACTAATATTATTGCTGCCAGTGACGAGAGAAAATTTTCTTCACTAATTATTAAATTAGTCATTGACAGTCCATAAATCAAATTGTCGCCTTCGACAATGCTATGACCACACTATTAATAATATCTGATAATTCTGAAAATTTGTTGATAACGAAAACACATGTAAAGCACTTTTATATAATATTTAGAACTTTCCAACAATTCCTCCGCATCACATTATAGTACATACAATGCTATCAAAATTATTCATAATACAAGCACCACACTTGACGCTCTCAACATTCCGACTTTTTCAAAAGTCTAAAGGAAAAATAAACATTATAAATGGTATAATAATAGAATCTATAGATGTGTTACAACTTCATTCTTTTCCAAGGATAAGAAGACTCTCAAACAAAATTGGAAACTAAGATCAACATAGAGCAGCTGGTATATAATAATATTAATGAATTATTTCGGACCATATATCCATAGCAATTAATAGTAATAATACAATATCCAAAAGCAGCTCTGGCTTGCCTTAAACAGCTGATCAGAGAGGGGTCGCCAGAGCTATATGCTCGGGGGTGGAAGTGTCATTTTCAAGGGCATAATTACGGGGAAACCATGAGTTTGTTTATCCCAGACTCAATGGTGAAACCGACGCCGCACCGCTCGACACCCCTAGCCACTTACATCAATGTTGCCCTCTGTTGCCCGTATGACTTGTGTGTCTGTGGCGACTATTTAGGGGGCCCATTCAGTGAGTTGGCGAATCACCGTCTGCCACCGTTCAGCTCTTAACATGGGTTTGAAGGCAGACGATAGTTATAAATTCATAGATTTAAGATGAACCAGACCACTAAACACCCACTCCCATATTTCATATATTAGATACCATCATCATACAATAGTTTTACACTCACTGCTGGCATTCCACGTATGTTAAGTGCAGACGTGGAATGTCATCGGTAGGTGTCCTATACCAATATTTAGATTAAATTTCTCTAAAGGCCTCTGCGTGTTGGATCCATATCCCCATGTAAGCCTCCCAAAGGACCGGCCATCTTCCTTATGGAAGATCCCGTGAATTAAAAGGAGATAAAATAATAATAATCACAAAAATAATAATATTATAATTCGCTAATTCAGAAAAAATCGCCTACCAAAAAAGTGCTATTTTAACTACGTCTTTTAAATTATTAATAAAATGAAACTTTCTGCAGAAAACTTAAAACACTAAAAAAACTCGACGGAATAATACACGAACACGTCCTAGTTAAAACTTATTTACAAAATGCGGTGTTTTAGCAACTCACAGTTGTGGTAAAGTTCGTAGACACGATATACTACTATCGACCAAAAAAGACGTAAAATATTTACAGAGTAGAGATTTATTCTGTACCTATTTAAGATTGTAAGCTAAATCGTGATTAAAATGTTTTCTATGTGTTTATGGTTCATACAAAATAATCATATTTAATACCTAGGTACTTAATCCATGCAAGCAAGTTGCTACATAATAAATAATAAAAGTTTTCTGTTCGGTGCTATGTGGTAGCTGCTTCTAATACTACCAACCCTATGGGGTTTGCTCTTGGATGACCTAAAAGACAACTAACTATATTGATCTAAGCTAACTCCGTATAATGTCATCGGGTTAATAACGACGCTAGAAATTGTAAACGTAGTAAATAAAAATTGTAAACTAGACTAGAAAAACCCTTTCATATTTTTAATTAAAAATTTATTGCTTTCGTATTTGTGATTTTAGAGTTGTACAACTTTAGGTTCATATTGCTTTTTATTTTTTTAACCTTATGGGTTTCTACGTTTATGCTTTCTAGCGTCGAGAATTACAAAAGAAAGTTGATGTCAGGTAAGTGGCCGATCATAAATCTATTGCCTAAACTTACAAAATGCACTATGGGAGAAGAGTACATATTGAATAGACCTCAAATAAGCAAGCAAGGTTGAGAGCAAGATGACAATGATTTTTCTCTTTTTATTTTGAAGCACTACACTATAGAAAAAAACCATATAAATATTGTAAGCGTACTTGAGAAAAATTTTTATGTACTTGACAGATTATTAAACGAAAGTATTCACATAAAGTGAGTGTATTAAATAGATATTTTGTACATACAAATTACTTGAGATGACAAGCCGACGAGAAGGCACACTGGCAGAGCATTAAGTCATACATATTGAACTCATTACATATAGTACTGTTACAAATAAAACTAATATGTTAAAATAATATCAATAGTGGTAGAACCACGCTGTTGACAGTTCTCTGTCTGCAGCCGCGGGCCGGTCTGTCCGGGGTAGTACCACACTCTCGCAGAAGATCGATGTTCGAGTAATGGTAATGTGCTGTTGCGCTTCGTTCGTTGAGCGAGAGAGCCGTAAGCCCATATGGGTGGGTTTAGGGTTTATATTGGTAGGCTTAGCTATACTCCTAGTATAACAAAGGTCTATGGGCGGCAGTAAAATTTACCATCAGGTGTGCTGCTTGCTCGTTTGCCACCGAAAGCAATAAAAAAAAGTAAATAGAATGCTCAAAACTATAATTAAAATTTAAATTAGATTTGCTAAAATTAGTTTATCTTTCCCGCGCAACCAAATATCATATCAGTAGACATAATGTTAAGAAACTACAATTATAATACGAGCGCAGTGTTCTACTAAATAAAAATAATGACCTTATGACTCATACAGAGCGCTTTTAGTTGCCTCGAGCTATCCACATACGGCTAACATACTTTGTGAGTCTCGTAAATAGCTGTCCTAGACTTTACTTGCTGTAAAGACTTCCTATGTTTCAACCAATTCAATTACTTTATAATAGAAACATTGTGAAGACTTTTAAAGTGACATAAAAGCTTAAAAACACCGTATATGTATGTGATCTTATAATGTTCTGCATTTCATTATTTCTAATAAAAAGAATTAATAGCACATATTCTCAAGTTTTTTTAAAGCTGTGTGAGGTGATTACGAATACTACAAATCCTTACTTTGCTCGTGGATGTCGTAAAAGACGACTAAGAGCGATAACCACCTGAGCCAACTCCATCTAATGCTGTTTGGTCAACAATTAGATTTCTAAGGAGGGTTGACGTCTGGTAGGCGGCCGTTTGTAAAACCATTGCCAATAACTTTTAAAATATCTACTATGAAAGAAGAGTACATATTGTATCGAACCCAAGTAATTGGGCTAAGAGTAGGAGAATGATGATTCTCAAGTTTTTTTTAAAGATTGTCTTCATCATCTTAGGTCGTCCCGCTGTTGAGCTCGAGCTTAGGTACTCCATAATGAGAGGGTAATTTACCAAATATACTAAAGTGATCAGACGTATTGGTATAGGGTTTTGTTTCAAGTATGCCTTTTCTTGCATGGATGTTATATGCGTTAGTCGTTTCTTACGATCACCCAGGGGCAAGGTAGGGGTAGTGAAGTGTATTCTTACTCTGTTACCACACGGAAAGTTTTTAAAAATAATTGTGTCACGGGGCCTATATTTAACGGTCATCATAACATCAATTGTAGACTGTGCATACAATAATTGTCTTACGTGAGAAATAAAATCGACCGTCAATACACAACATGGGTGGTAAATACTTCACCAACTATGCCATTTGTGCAGTAGATTTTAAAATTGAAATGCCATTTATTTGAAATAAAACTATTTTTATAGTGTTCATGGTCCCCGTGACCAAACGTGTAAATTGTTCCATTGTGTTCGAAACGTCAATTGAAAATCAAATATAAACGCGATAGAATTTATAAAAATTAGTTGTATTCCAAATGTGTCATACACGCGTAAACATTAGAAATCATTATGATACTTCATCATTTCATCATTTATATTTCAGCTCATACACGTCCCACTGTTGAGTTCAAGCCTCTTCCGTAATGGGAGGGAAATTGACTTACGATACCACGCTGGTCAGACGTGTTGGTATAGAGTTTTGTTACGAATTTGTGTTATGTTATATGCATTTTATATCCCTTAGTCGTCTTTTACGATCACCCACGGGTAAAATAGGGGGTGGTAATTCTTACTCCTTCCCCACACGGATTTGATTATGACACATATTTTTCTTAATTCTCGAAAATTTACTAAAACTTCGTTTTAATTTTAGGTTTTAGTTAATTTTACCTACATACATACATATCACCACGCCATATCCCTTGCAGGGTAGGCAGAGAGAACAGTGTGCCAGAGAACTCTATCCTTGCATACTTCACTCGCTTCCTCAACATTCATAATTCTTTTCATACACGCTCGCCGGTTTCGGAGACTCTTGACTCCACCTTCCTTCATTACGTGACCAATCTGGTCAAGGTATTTGTTTTTGATAATAATTTTAGATACTAAAATAATAATATATAATACTATGTAATATTTTTTAACTACACTAAAATAAATAATAAACTATTACGACGTATATAATAGTAATAAGTTTATGCGCTAAAATAATAATTCCGTTTATCCCCAAACCTATCGACATCTACTGTTGGACAGAGGACATCCCAAGGGGATAATACCATAATTGCCACGTTTTCCGATTATAGTAGCTTGTTATGGATTGATGACACATTGTATTTTTAATTAATTATTAATTACACGAGAGGGTAAGAATTATTCTACTAATTTTCGTGTTTCATCATGAATTAAAAACACGAAATGGCACTTCACGCGTATATTGAAAGAGAACTAGCTGAATTGGATCCATGACGACTGTGTAGCCCTATGACCACAACTGTTGTAACCCAGCCAACATTTCAGGCATATAAATAATTTCGTTCGCCGTTTTATCACCGTAGGGTTCATTCATTTCACCTGGAAACGATATGGTCCTTGACTGTACGTTTGCCGCGATCATTTCGCCCACGCACGTGCAAGATCTGGAATAAGCTACCTGCTGCTGTGTTTCCCGAACGCTATGAGATGTCCTTCTTCAAACGAGGTTTAAGAAGAGCACTTTCTTCAAGGTAGACAACGGCCTAGCTATGCCCTGGTGATGCTAAGGTCCATGTGCAGCAATATCACTTACAATCACCTGATTGTAACGACCAAGCAGCACATCTGTACTGCTTGCTCGTTTGCCACCATAGGCAATAAAAAAAATCCCTTAGTTACCTTGCGGTATAAGCGTTAAGTCTCGTTTATGTAGTTTATTAATAATTATTCAACACTTAATCTTAAAGCCGTATTTATTTTTCAAGAAAATCGTACAACTGCTTTCTGTATGGTGATGGACTCGGTTCCGAATGGAAATTTTTCTCGTAACTATCAAAAAAAAAAATTGGCTAAAAGTTGTAAGCAGATAACTTCTCGGAAATAGAAAAAATCTCGAAACAAAACCCTGTGTCAACCTGTTAGGCCAGCGCTATGTAATACGCAAAGTACAACGTATAACTGAGAACAAGAAAAATTAAGATACCATATTATTTTACTGTTTTAAATAACAATTAATATAGTATTAATTCTTCAAGAAACATTTAATTAAAAGAGTACATTTAATTAGTAACATTTTTAATGAATAATTAACATTTTTGCCCGTCCATTCAATTCAATCATGAGCTGTTGTTTGCATTACAATTATCAGAATAAGTCGACGGAAATTCAGAAACCTGTCCTGAATAAACTACGGTTATTATCATTACTGCCGTAATATAAATTTCAAGTTTTCTTTGAAATTCTTCCACCATTTGTCTCTTAAGTTTATAAACGAAAATCACCGCTTTGTATTTGAGTAAAAAGTTTGAATAGACCCTGAATTTATTAACATCTATTGGGACTAATTAAAGTAAAAGAAATTGCCTCTTCTTTAATTTATTATGTAAATAAATTGTAGGCGCCATTGATTCTATCCCGAAGGTCGGTCCTAATTAAGGATACTTACACACGCGAGACCCGGATTGTGGAACTGACCACAAATCGCTAAAGCCAAACGTTGATCCGAGATTAATCGAATATTTAACTTAGATTTTAAGTTGGGTAAGTGAATTTATTAAGCTATATATGTTAGAATCGTTTAGGGAAATTCAATTTGTAAGTATAAATTTTAGGTAAACTATCTTATCTTAAGTTGATTGCAATTTATTATATTCTAAAAGAGTATTTGAAAACCAAATTCAATTCGGATTTTATAGTTTATTGGTATTTAATAAATATGTATATATTTTAGGTCACGTCTGCCAGTTTATTAGTATATAGATAGTTGTTATATCATGAATATATTTCAACAGGGTCAAGGTCAATAGAGTACTATATTCTGTTGACCCTGACCGTTAGATAAATTATATTTACATGTCTAAATATAGCCAAAAGAATTGAACACGAACGTTGTATGAATAAAAATCATCATCTCAGCTCATAAATATCCCAATATTGAGCTTGGGCCTTCTCCAATAAGAGGGATATTAATCTACTATACACGCTGGTAGGTTTTGGTTTCGAGATTTTTGGCATAGATGTTATATGCGTTTTATATCCCTTAGTCGTCTCTTATGATCACCCACGTGTGAGATAGGGGGTGGTGAATTGTATTTTTTTTTACTCAGTCACCACACAGAAATAAAAAAATAAAAAATCACATCTCATAAAAGTTAATTAAAATACATTTAATAAACTAAATAATTTGTAAATTATTAAAATATAAGTGCAGTACTATAAAATCGACACTAAATAAAAATAATTTGCCCAATAAATTCATGGTAATGTTCTTCCATTGAAAATTAATTGCCTCGTTAATAGTCAATCAAGTCATGGATTAGGAGGCTACCATGTAAGCTGAATGTGCACTGTCATCGTCATCGAAACAATATGTCAAACATGTCATTCCTCTACGCCTCTACGCCTCTATTTCTACACATACATTTCTACAGTCCTAGTAAGAATACATTTCACCACCTCCCTATCTTACCCGTGGGTGATCGTAAGAGACGACTAACAGATATAAAACACATATAACATCTATGCCAAAAATCTCGAAACCAAACCCTATACTAACACGTCTTGTAGGGCGGGTCTATGGGATAGTGCGCCGCTTCTTCTGTCGCCCCGGATGGATTAGCGGGGCGTGCCCAATTCATAGCCCGCCGCCAAAAAAAAAACTAACACGTCTGACCAGCGTGGTATAGTAGGTCAATTTCCCTCCTCGTGTGGAGGAGAATCGAGCCCAATAGTGAGATATATATATGAGCTGATGATGATAATGATGAACAATATGATACATGGGTATTTAATTTCTAAAAATTCAACTTAATATTGAGATGCATAACATAAAAGTTATTCCAATTAGATAAAGTGATTGCCCAGGTAAACAAAACAAGGGGTACTATCCCAGAAACCTCCACGCGGTGTACCCTGGGTGCGGGCGGCGGTCCCCAGTTCTTCTGTTGTACTGTCGTCCGTAGCGAATATCTGCGCGATTTCGCTCCTTACTCTACTACAGTCGTAGTAGAGGTTATAGGACGCGAAATATCGGGACGGGCTCAGTCACTCATTCATTTGAGGGCTGGGCAGGCACTTGCCACCGCCCACACATCGTAAACCTGATTCTTTGCTTGTCTTAGTTTCAGGAGCGAGGGTCTTGGCTTAACCGCCCGGACCGCGAGGAAGACAACCTCTATAAAGAGTTCGAAGTAACATTCGGACTCGGAAATCACCCAGAATCTTAAGTTCTGGCGTGCGGCGAGAAGATGCATGGCAGATGGGTTGTTCTGTCGTTAGCACGCTCCAGCCAGGGCACCGGCTGCCCCCCTGGTTGGTAAATGTAGGCTTGCCCGGGTAAAGGGATCTCTGCCCGGGTTGACGTAGTGTATCTCCCCTACTCGTGGGAATCATATGGATACCAACTTAAAAAAAACCTTTTTCACCGACGATCTGTGTGATTCTCACACCACGGCCTTGTCAAGCCAAAGAAAAACTGACAACGACGCCTCGTCCTCAGGACTTGAGGCGTCCGCCAAGGGCCCGGCACAAATCGTGGAGGCCCAAAAAGTGAAGCGGAAGTCGCCCAGGAAGAGCCGGGGGCAGGCTTCCAGCTACAAGAGGAGGATGGAGGAAAGGCGTGCGCGGAGAGAGGCTGCCGCCGCTGAAAAGGAGGACGGTGGCAGAAATGCTGCAGAGCCGTCTACGGATGAGGGCGACAGTGACGTCGCAGAGCCGTCCGTGGATGAGGGCAGCAGATCTGCCGCTAAGATGGACGAGGGCGGTATATCCGCAGGGCCGTCCAGAGGAGATAGCGGGTCGGACGCTAAAGCCCCCGCTAAGTCGTCGCCGCTTCCTGTGGCGGCGGCTGAGAAGACCAGGGAGGAGGCCCTCCCCTCGCAGGTGCGAAAGCGCCCCCTGAGCAAGGGAGGCAGCTAGGGCGCCGACTCCGAGGGGAGCGGGACCATCATGCCTCCACCGAAGGTGCCGGCTTCTCGCAGGGGGCGAGGGGCCGCAGTAGCAGGAAGAAGGTCGGTGACTCCTCGGCGTGAGGCGGCGCCTGCTGCGAGCGACGGCCCCCTGGACCTGCAGGCTGAAAATGCCCGCCTTAGTGGCGAGGTCTCAGGCCTGCGGGACCTGAACCGCCAGTTGGGGTCCGAGCTGGAGTCGCTGCGTCAGGTAAACCGCATGTTGGCCAAAGACATGGCCGACCTGCGGGCCCAGATGGCGCAGCTCCTACCGCCTGCGCCAAAGCCGTCGGCTGCCGCGGTGAAACCCGTCCCTGCGGCGAGGAGAACGCCCCCCACTGCGGAGGGCACATCGCCGGCTGAAGCCGTCACGGCCACCGAGCCGACACCTGTCCCGGTAGCGAGGAGGATGACTCGCGCCGCGGCGAAGAAGTCGCCATGCGTCTCGGAGCGGGCCCCGGTGGAGGCTCAACCGGAGGCGCCGACCCCGCTGCCGACCCCGATGCCAACCCCGCTGCCAACCCCGCTGCCAACCCCGCTGCCTGCGGTGGGGGGATTGCCGGATGAGTCCCTGCGCGCGATAATCGACGCAGTGGGCAAAATTGTCGATGCGCGCTTCGCCGTTCTGGAGGCAAGGCTGCCTCCAGAACCACGTGTCCGGCCGCCTCTTGCCGCAGATAAGCGGCCACATACGGCACCAGCCCCCGCCCCGCTGCCTTGTCAGGGTGGCCGCGTGGGGAGCTACGCTGCGGCCGCGGCCGGGCCTAAGCCCAAAGGCCCCGGCCCCGCTCCGAAGGGACCTGCCCTGAGGAGGAAGACGGCGCTGGCTCCTGCCGGACCGCTGAAGCCGCCCGCAACGAAACCGCCGGCGACGACCAGCGAGGCTGCGACAAGGCCTTCCGCGTCTGGCACGACTGCCGTACCCGAAGAGGGTTGGCAGGTGGCCGAGCGCGATAGAAGGAGTCGCGGCCAAAGAAGGAGAGCGGAGGCCAAGCGCGCCGCTGAGGTCTCCGCTCCCAAGGCAGGAGCTGGCGACAAGAAGAAGAGGTCGCGCAAGGGGCTCAAGCTGCCAAAGACAGCCGCAGTGGTGATCACTGTGCTGCCTGAGGCGGCCGAGAAGGGCCTCAGCTACGAGGCCGTCTTGAGGAAGGCCCGGCGGGAGCTAGACGTCTCCGATATTGGAGGCGTCGAAGCCAGGACCCGCAAGGCCCGGACGGGGGCTCGAATCCTCGAGTTCCCAGGGGCCGAGGGCGCCAAGACGGCTGACAGCGTAGCTGAGAAGCTGCGAGGTCTGTTCGCCGAGGAGGGTGGCATCAGGATCGCCAGGCCCGTCAAGTGCGCCGAAATGCGCATTTCGGGTCTGGACGACTCCGTGACGGTGGAAGACATCCGGGAGGCTATTGCCTCGAAAACCGGGTGTCCCATAGACACCGTCCGAGTCGGTGCCATTCGTCCCGGTCCGGGTGGCGTAGGTGCTGCCTGGGCGCAGTGCCCGGTGGAGTCGGTCAGGCAACTGGCCGGCTCAGGCAGGCTCCTCGTGGGCTGGAGCTCGGCGCGGGTAACCGTGCTTGAGCACCGGCCTGCGAGGTGCTATAAGTGCATGGCGGTCGGACACACTCGACCGACGTGCACCAATTGCTTCGACTGCGGCGGATTGTGTTTCCGCTGCGGTCAGACCGGGCACGTGGCGGCATCTTGCGCCGCCCCGCCCCACTGCCCCGCGTGTGCGGCGGGCAATAAGCCCGCCAAGCACCGCATGGGTTCTGGGGCGTGCAGACCTCCTGCTTCGGCCCCAAAGGGGCGGGGCGGCCTTTCGACCACGGCCGCTCCCGCTCCTAGCGCGGCCCGATCGCCCACTGGCGAGGCGGAGGTGATGGATACGGCCCACTAATGGCTGCAGATTCCATTCACCTCCTGCAGGCCAACACCAACCACTCCGCCGGAGCGCAGGATCTCCTCCTGCAATCCATGGCGGAGTGGTCGATTGGTGCAGCCGTAGTCGCGGAACCGTACGTCGTGCCTGATCGCCCCAGTTGGGTGGTCAGCCGAAACGGAACTGCGGCAATCGTCGTCTCAACGCGGCGGCACTTCCCGTCCTTATCCCTTTTGGATAGGGGCGAAGAATTTGTCGCTGCGGAATGGGGAGGGGTCACACTCTACAGCGTTTACCTCTCCCCTAACAGGAGAATGGACGATTTCAGGGCCTCCCTCACCACCTTGGAGGCTTCGATACGGCGACTGGCACCGGGCCTCGTCCTGGTCCTGGGGGACTTCAACGCCAAATCCACGGCGTGGGGGTCCCCTATGACGGACGACCGCGGACGGGCGGTCGTTGAGTGGGCGGCTTCACTGGGCCTCTGTGTTGTTAACAGGGGCTCAGTGAACACGTGTGTGCGGCAGCAGGGCGGGTCGATAGTGGACTTGTCGTTCGCTAGCCCCGCTGTCGCGCCACGGGTGAGGTACTGGAGTGTCCTGGAGGAGGCGGAGACCTTGTCGGACCACCGGTACATCCGGATGGAGGTCTCCCCCCGGGAACCCGGTAGGGGTCACAGGGCGGACGGAGCTCCCGCGTTTCCGCGGTGGGCTGTGGGTCGTCTTGATAGGGACCTACTGGCGGAGGCGGCCATCGTTCACACGTGGCTGTCCTCACCGCCCCCAGCGGACGGAGTAGACGCTGAGGCTGTCCGCATCCGCAGTGCGTTAACGCAGATCTGCGATGCGGCCATGCCCAGGGTGCGGCGTCGACCTCCGAGGCAGGGGGTTTACTGGTGGTCCCCAAGACTGGCGGACCTTCGCGCGGCGTGTATCAGTGCCCGAAGGTCCTACACCCGCAGCCGGCGGCGTCACCGCGACGCTGAGCGGGAGGGCCAGCTGTACGAGGCGTACCGCAGTGCGCGTACTGCCTTTCGGCTGGCCATCCGAGCCGCCAAGGATGCGAGTTGGCAGGAGATGTTGGACGGTCTCGACCGTGACCCCTGGGGTCGCCCGTATCGCGCGTCACTGAACAAGCTTCGCGCGCAGGGCCCCCCCCTCACCGAGACCCTCCAGCCCGACTTCCTTTGTAGGGTGATCGAGGAGCTATTTCCACGGCAGTCGGGACACACGCCCCCGGTCATGGCTTCGCCAGATCAAGACCGGGAGGCCGACGACGAGAGTGTTCCACCCGTGACGGAGTCGGAAGTGGGGGCGGCAGTGGCGCGGATTCGCTCCGCCACCACGGCCCCCGGCCCGGACGGAATACCAGTCCGGGTGTTGACGTCGCTCCTCGAGCACTTCGAGCCTCGCCTCAGGCAACTGTTCAACGCCTGTCTGACGTCTGGACGGTTCCCTGAGTGCTGGAAGGAGGGGAGGTTGGTTCTCCTGCCAAAGCCGGGACGGCCCCCGGATTTGCCGTCGGCCTACAGGCCCATCGTGCTTCTCGACGATGTGGGTAAGTTGCTGGAGCGTGTCCTCGCTGCCCGCATCGTCCGACACTTGGAGGAGGTGGGGCCCGATCTGTCGGACGCTCAATATGGGTTTAGGAGGGGGCGTTCGACCATCGGGGCCCTGCTACGCCTGAGGCAGACGGCCGCGGAGGCTGTCGCCGGCAAGGGAGTGCTGTTGGCGGTGTCGCTGGACATCGCCAACGCATTCAATAGTCTGCCATTCAGCTGCATCAAGGAGGCGCTCCGGTTCCATGGAGTGCCCCTGTACCTCAGGCGGCTGGTGGCAGACTATTTGGAGGGGCGCAGTATCCTCTGCGCGGGTCCCGCAGGGGACATTGTGCGGACGCCCATGTCGTGCGGTGTTCCACAGGGGTCGGTTCTGGGGCCGACTCTGTGGGACATCGGGTATGACTGGGCGTTGAGAGGGAGTCTCCCCCCCGGGCTGAGCTTGGTGTGCTATGCTGACGACACGCTCGTCACAGCCCGGGGCAGGACACTCGAAGAGGCGGCGAGCCTGGCCACTCTCGGCACCGAGGAGATGGTCAGGCGAATCGAGGCGCTGGGGCTCAGGGTGGCCTTAAATAAGACGGAGGCCCTATTATTCCATAGGCCACGCGTAAGGCTGCCAACCGGCGCCTCGTTAGTCGTCAACTCCATCCAGATCAACATCCAGGCCCATATGAAGTACTTGGGTCTGGTGCTCGACGGGCGATGGTGGTTCCGGGAGCATTTCCGACAGATTGCTCCCCGGCTGGTCGGCGCGGCGTCCGCCCTTTCTCGGCTCATGCCGAATGTGGGCGGACCCAGTTTCGAGGGCCGACGGCTGTATGCGGGGGTCATCCGCTCGATGGCCATGTACGGCGCACCCGTGTGGGCGAGGGCTCTGAACGCCCAGCTCAGGGCGGTTCTGTGGAGGCCACAGCGAGCCATGGCGGTCAGAGCCATTCGCGGGTACCGCACGGTGTCGACAGAGGCGGCGTGCCTATTGGCCGGGACACCCCCGTGGGACCTAGAGGCGGAGATGCTCTCCGACCTCTACCGGCGGGTTACCTCAGTGCGCGAGGAGGGTGGCTCCCCATCGTTGAGCGAGATAGCCACCTGGCGCGAGGACGCCCGCCGAGACGTCATCGCCCGTTGGGTTACGCGGCTGGAGAGGCCTAGACACGGTATCGTGACCGTCGAAGCCTTCCGGCCCGTATTGATGAAATGGATGGAGCGGCGGCACGGGGTCCTCGCCTTCCGACTGGTGCAGGTGTTGACGGGGCACGGGTGCTTCGGGAAATACCTGCACACGGTCGTGTACAGGGAGTGGACTCCGGGCTGCCATCATTGCAGTAGTGACGAGGACACGGCGCAACATACGCTCGAGGAATGCTCGGGCTGGGACGGGCAGCGCCGCGACCTCGTCGCTATTATCGGTGCCGACCTGTCGCTGCCGGCTGTCGCAAGGGCGATGGTCGACAGCGTCAGGAATTGGGACGCGGTCGCCGCCTTCTGCGAGGCTGTCATCTCGCAGAAGGAGGCGGCGGAACGAGTCAGGGAGGACTCCCGCGACCCGGGCCGCCGCCAGCGGCCGGGGCGGCGCAGGCGCGAATACCTGCGCCTGATGCCGCCCTAACCCAGGCCTCGGGTGATCGGACCGGGGAATTGTCCGGTCACCCGACGCGAGGCCACCGCGTGAGGGCGACGCCCCGACGGCGAAATCTGTCGGGGCGTCGACGAGAGGAACCCGCGAGGGTAAACCGCCGAGCGGACCACCGAAGACAAAGATCGGGTACCGGTGGTCCGCTCGCACGGCGAAGAGAGAGGATTTTACGGTGGGTCTATGGGATCACGCGCCGCCTTCTCCGTCACCCCGGACCGATTCGGCGGGGCGAGACGCACCCATAGCCCACCAATAAAAAAAAAAAAAAAAAAAAAAAAAAAGGTAAACAAAACAAAAAGAACAGATATATTTTTTGTTCTGTATTATTTTTACTATAGTCGAAAATGTCATGAAACAATCAAACCCAAAAGCTATAAAACTAACAATTTCCTCGACAAATAGAGCAAAATGCTCAACCCGAAATTGTAGGTAGCCCTCAAACGTACAAGTGTCAGCGTTCAACACTGATTAAGTCGACCGCACGCGGTACGGATTGTTGAGTTAATTGCACGATAAAAACCGTACCGTGAAACTACAATGGGTTCATTAGTGGACGCCTGAATGAATTTCAATTTGAATGCTAAAATCAAACGGTCGTAATTGAAAACTCTGTGTCTCTACATAAGTCTTTTCTTTTTAACTATTGCCTTCTCCATGTATGTCATACTCCTAACTAAGGGATGAAAACAGATAGTATCAGTACAAGAGGAGGAGAGAACTCCGAAATTAAAATATGTAGCAATCCGTCTAAACGTGGTATAAGCCCATTTTTTTTTTTAACCAATACATGATAAATTAAATTATAGCTGTGTGGTAGTGGCGTCGAATACTACCAACCCTTACTTTGCTTGTGGATGTCGCAAAAGACGACTAAGAGTCTTATAACGACCTGGACCAACTCCATCTGATGCCGTTTGGTCCACAATTACATTCCCTAGGAGGGTTGACGTCTTGGAGCCCAAGAGGGCATACCGCCGAGCGGGCCACCGAAGACAAAGATCGGGTACCGGTGGCCCGCTCGTACGGCGAAGAAGAGGTGCTTGCAGGGTGGGTCAATGGGGTTGCGCGCCGCCTCTTCCGTCACCCCGGACCGATTTGGCGGGGTGCGACGTCCATAGCCCACCGCAAAAAAAAAAAAAAAAAAAAAAAGGAGGGTTGACGTCTGGCAGGCGGCCGGTCATAAAACTATTGCCAATAACTTTTACAATATGTACTATGAAAAAAGAGTACATATTGTATCGACCCCAAGTAATTGGGATAAAAGTAGGAGAACGACGACATGATAAATTAAAAAAACCTCACCAGAACTTGCCAATGATGTAAGTAGCAACCCTAGTAAATTGTTTAATTATTTATTCAAGAAACAAAGGTCTTTGTCGCTTAGCTACTATATTGCTCAATACAAGCATGTTAATAATTAAGTTAGGTTACACTGCAATAACACATTACTTAAACCAGTATGTATAATTCTAATGATTGACTTGATAATGGCAACGCAATAGTACAATTTCTCTATATTTTATAACTAACTTGTATAACTCTAATACCTGACTTAATAATGACGAAGATAGCTAATAATATACTTCTTGTCAAGTTTAAAAATATTAAATCTTCTAAGTCTATATCCGTATGGTGACGGAGTAAGAATACAATTCACCACCCTCTATCCTACCCGTGGGAGATCGTAAGAGACTATTAAGGGATATATAATGCATATAACATCTATGAAAGAGAAGGAAAACTCGAAACAAAACCCTACTCCAACACATCTGACCAGCGTGGTATAGTAGGTTAATTTCCCTCCCATTACGGAGGAGTCCCGAGCCTAACAGTGGGACATATACGGGCTGTGATGATGATGATGAATTCAATTAATCTAATTGTGATGGAACATGTTCAATTAATTAAAATATCGATTACGAACATATTTCAATACAATATAAACACTTGTAAGCAAATAAATCGATTGAAAAAGGGGACAGAATGAAATTAAACCAATCCTTACTAACGTGGATGGTATTCTACTTAACACGTTATACGCAAAGAACACAGAAATATGAAGTCTACCATTGATGTAAGATCATCATCATCATCATCATCATTCTCCTACTCTAATCCCAATTATTTGGGGTCGATGCAATATGTACTCTTATTGTATAGTATATATTGTAAAAGTTATTGGCAATAGTTTTATGACCAGCCGCCTGCCGGACGTCAATCTACCATTGAAGTAAGATCTGCTGATTATTAATTGAATAATTAATAGTAATTGGAGTAGAAATTTAGTGAGCCGAGTAGAGTATCTATTCTGGCGTTGTACTTTAAAAATACGGAAAATGTTATAAAACTTAAAATACTTAATGTTATTGATGTAACACAAAATTTTGGTATTAGTTTCATTTTGTCACCAAGAAACTCGTTAAGAAAAGATTTTACGAAATTCCACCCCAGAAGGGTGAACGCAATTAGCAAATTTTGAATAAGAAGATAAAACTTTAATCTTATTTATAAATAAAGTATGTATCGGTCATGTACTGAAGGAAGGTGGAGTCAAGAGTCTCCGAAACCGGCGAGCGTGTATGAAGAGAATTATGAATGTTGAGGAAGCGAGTGAAGTATGCAGAGATAGAGTTCTCTGGCACTCTGTTCTCTCTGCCTACCCTGCAAGGGATATGGCGTGATGATATGTATGTATGTGTATGTAAATAAAGTACAAATGTAATAAGAAAAAAGATATGTTTTCAGATTTCATTCTCTAAGGATACAATAGAGGATTAAATCGTTTACTGAGTTATTTACGTCACAAAAGTAAATACTTTAACTGAAATTCATACCTCAAGGACATATTTTTCCTTAATGTAAAATAAAGCATAAATTTTACTGTAACATTTTTTCACTCAAAAAATTAATGAAAAAAGATATTTAATGAGGACATCAAAAAAATTACTACGCAAACGTAGTCGCGGCGAAACCTATAATTGTAGTAAACGCCAATTGAATAAAAAAATAGTATAATAAATTAACATTATTAATGGCGTGAATCAATTTCAATTCGCGTATGCTACAGGAAATTGAAAGTATATAAATATATTAATTGAAAACGATCTATTGTTATGAATATTAATGGTGAAAATCGCGTATAGAATTTTTATGCTCGATTTAAATAATCAATCATAATATAATACATCCCGTCGAAATTACTACTTAGTAGTATTACTTACGATTGCTTTTTAGTCTAATCGATTTTGGTAGATCAATTTTTCACGAAATTTTTAACACCTGCCCTTTTTTTTGCGGTAGGCTATGGATGCATCTCGCCCCGCCAAATCGGTCCGGGGTGACAGAAGAGACGGCGCGTGACCCCAAATACACACCATGCAAACTCCTCTCTTCGCCGTGCGAGCGGGCCAGCGATACCCGATCTTTGTCTTCGGTGGCCCTGGCACCTGCCCTCCTAATCTGTAGGTCATACTATACTTTAGAATTAGACGAGGTAAAATGGCATTACTATAAGCAATTAATTTTACCATAACATTTTTTTTATAGGTGTAACCAGTTACACACATACATTCAAAGTCAGAATTATAATTTATAAGTCGCATAAAATTATTGCCTAGCACGGAAACCGAATCTATTCCATTTGGCATGGTAGGTCGGTATATAATTCAATTTTGTTCTTGGAGTGGCATTAGTACATGAAGATGAAAAGGTTAAACATTGAAAAGTCGCGCTTCGATGTTTTTGTCTCTCTGTCTCTTCTTCTCTACGTTAGTCTTCATATTGTTGTTGGTGAAAACTCTTGTTTATTTTGATTTATCTTATTATAGTTTTATTCTGATGTGCATTTTAAAAGCTTGTTGTGGTTTGCTCTATGCTCATTATTCTGTTTAGTAGTTGGTAACTCCAGGTTTTTTGTTTGTGCTGGTTGAATATTATTACGATGTTAGGCCTAGCTCTTTCATTACCATATGATCTCTTTGTTTTATTGCCATCTTTTTTATTTATTTCAGAATCTCAAATCTTGGTAACTGCAAGCTATAAGACCTAATGTCTACTACGGAGATACTACAGACGGCGATTAGTAGTAGATTATAAGTCGCTTACTACTTCAATATAGGCGCTAAAATTCAGCCAGGTTGATGACCTATACTGACTCACTCTTCATCATCATCATCATTATATTTCATTAGTAGGTAGGTACTATCAACTCATATATATTTCACTAGTAGGTTCAAACCTCCTCCAGAATAGGAGGGAAAGTGACCCAGCTATAGTTTTTGTTATATTTTTAAACTAGTAAATTGCCACAATATAATAATTATCATAAATTAAATGTTTAATATAACTGATCATAAACAATATATTTTTTTTACATATAGAATCATTTTCTTTTTGTACTGGTAATAAATTTGTATTAAAATGCGTGTCAAACTTTTAATAACTGATACTGTAGCGGGTAGATATAAATTTCTGTAATAACGATGACTTTTGGACGTAAGACATCTTAGTCCTCCCGTGACTATGATCACTGTAAAGTGTTCGAAACGTCGGGAAATTAAAAATCAAATACAAACGCGATAGAATCCGTAAAAATAGTTTTATTTCAAAAGCGATTGAAACCGTTTAAATTTTAATCAAATCTGCTGAGACCTCACAGTTTGAAAAAAAAATCAATCAGATTTACTGCCTATAGATAATTTAATCATTAGCAATCTACGTCAGGCCTTAACAAAATGTTTGTTAGAATTTTGTATTAAATGTTTGAGCAACTTATATTTATTTTACGCAATATCTTTATTTCGTTATAAAGTAAGAGGTACGTTAAGTTGATATGAAAGTTTGTTGCGAAACAAACTTGGTACAAGTAAAGTAAAGATACTTCAGATAGTAAAATACCAATCACGCTAAAATCTTGTCCTTTAATTCGGATTATAATGAATTTAATAATAAAACAGACAGATTCCGATGGCATCAGTATAGATGAAGTTGAATGGGCGATAAGAAGTTTGAAAAATGGTAAGGCAGCGGGCATTGATATGGTGTCTGCCGAGATGATCAAGCTTGGTGGCTCCTGTGTCTGGGAGGTGTTCCTGTTACTTCTCAATTTGTGTTGAACCTCGGGAATAGTTCCCAGGGACTGGAATAGCGCAGTTATCGTGCCTTTGTTTAAAAACAAAGATTCACGTTATGACTGCGCAAATTACAGAGCCGTAAGCTTAACCAGTTTGGCAGCAAAAGTGTACGGTAAAATTATTGAATGAAGAATGAGGATGGTGTCCGATGGTTTACTGTGTGAGACACAAGGAGGTTTTAGGAGTGGAAGGGGATGCATGGATCAAGTGTTCTCTCTGCGCAACATTATGGAGAAGCATCTGGCTCTAGGTCAGAGAGTTTTCTGCAGTTTTGTGGATCTGGAGAGAGCATTCGACATGGTTGTACGAAAGGAACTTTTAATATCCTCGATTTTATCAATATTCTCCATACATGAAGAAGAAATATTCCATAGGGATAATTCTTGAAAATTTTATAAAATCCATTTGATGCACAAGGGTTTAAGGAACTCTTAAACTATACGAAGATGCAGGTTGTTAAATTGGTGAATAGTCCATCCTCTGCAGGAAAGTGCACTTAAAGGTTAATGTCCCTACGTTTATTGCCGGTACGTAAATAAGGGTACGGTAACCTACCGGGTGGAGTAACAAGGTTAAAGAATCCGTTCCAGTAAGCTACTCAGTTAGCGATGAAAGAATAAGCAGCAGTCTACAAGGCAGCACATCACCTTTCTTTCGTCCTGCATGGTTCAGGGGAGATATTATAAGACTAAAACCTGTCAAAAAAACACTTTGTGAATTCCATCCATATTTCATCGATGTCCTCTGGTATATATGTTTACTTAAGGAGGATAAAGCTACACTCGTAATCATTGATCGCCTACCATAAGGAAAATTTTATAATATGCCTCCAAAATCTCACCAGAATCTAACCCCACCAAGACTTTGCTTAATAAATAATCTAGTATATTTTGATCGTGCTTATATTACACAATAGCTTATTTTGTATCTTCAATGTACGGCCTTCACTTTACGAGTTTCAAGTTAAGAGAAGTTAACTAATTTGTACCTGTTAGTAAGTTCGCTAAAACTAAAGTGTGCTTAGCTTAATAACTTTTTATCACTCTTAACTTTGAGAGGTGTAAATTAAAAATGAATGACATACTCGCACTATTTAAACTTTGGTAAGTAAAAGAAAATCAGTAAAATAACGTGGAATTAGTTTAATTTATTTAAATTTTAAAATCAGTTGGACATCTGTCCTCCTGATATTATAAATACTTATGTAGATATATATTTCTGCATAGTTAATCAAGCAACATTCACTGAACAAATTAATAAAAAATGTATCATAATCGAAATTCAACGTTGATCTAACTCTTAAAAGGAAATTATAATATCGCTATGAGATAGCGCGCGCACGTATATTTTGAGGTAATTATGTAAACCTTTATATCTCTATATATATTCATTCATAATTTTATGGTGACCCTATATGGGCTAAGCAGGAAAAAAATATTCATTCTCTATGAACTCTATATAAATAGATAAATTTGATTATTATTCCATTCCATGACTGCACAGATGGCGAAGTGGTTATGATACCGACCTTCCGTGCTAGTGCCGTGGGTTCGATTCCTACGCAGGACAATACTTTGTGCGATCCACAAAGTGTTGTTCTGAGTATGGGTGTAATTTGTCTGCGTTAATTATATGTTTGTAAAGTCCCCCGCAATACAAGGATTATTTCCTTAGTGCAAGAAGGTGTCTTTTAAAAGAAAAAGAAAATATATTCTCCTCCATCCATCAGATCATTAAAGTTCACTATTGGATATAAGCACCCCTGAATGTGACTAAACTATAGACATATTCACCATGCTCTTTGCTATGATACTACGGACAAGTAATGATTGATTGATGACCTGGGCTGACTCCATCTGATGCCGTCTGGTCAACAACTATATTCCCAAATAGGGTCCACGCCAGGCAGGCGGCCAATCATAAATAAAACTATAGTCACTAACTTCTGCAATATGAACGCTGGAAATAGAAATACCTATATATTATATCGACACAAAGTAATTGGGATAAGAGCAGGAAAATGATTATGATGATGATCACTGAATAAAAAATGAATATTCCAAAAAAATAACCTTGTCAACTCCTTTGCCCAGTGTGACATAGTATACCAATGCAGCTCTTATTGAGGAGGAGTTTAAAGATTAATATGCGGAATTATATTAGTGCTAAAGAAATGTACTCAGCCTATTAGCTGTAGCAGTGCTACTATCAGATTAGAAACACTGGCTAATGTTGGCCATTAGCAGTAAAAGATCGCACAAAAAGTTAAGATGTCCTGGTTTTATTTGTAGAAATTTTATCGCTAGGAAAAATCTTTAGAAAAAAATGTATAGAAAATTCTTACCAAGAAACGAAAAAGGCAATTAGAATATTTATTTACACAAAAATCCTAATAAAATTTAACTATAATGGCATCTACAGAGACTGTCAAAACACATTTCTGCAATTTTTAGCGAACGAAACGTAGCTAATTGAATGAATGTACTTGCAAAATGAGACCTATAAGCAATTTTGTTAATTTTCCTCTATGTTGTTCAGTGTGAACAGATAAAAAAGTCGGTCTTGTAGTAAGTTTCCTTATTTTTCGAGATTTGGACCATTCCCAAATCGATTTTGTCGATGCACATGTACATAAAAGTAGAGTGCCGGCAAGGCTAACACGGTGAGCAAACCATCAAAGTCATGGTATGGCACCGAAAGTCCACAGGAAAAGTAACAAGAATGCACGAGGAGTTACAGGACATTACTCCATCCTTCTATCGTATGAAACTAGTTAAAGAGCACATAAAACATACTTTTTATTTTTCTACTGCTTGTGGTGGGCAAACGAGCAAGCAGCATACCTGATGGTAAGTGTCACTGCCGCCCATGTACCTTTGCAATACCAAAGATATAGCTAGGGCGCTGCCTACCAATATAAACCCCGAATCCACCCAGTTGGGCTGCCGGCTTTTTCGCTCACCGAACGAAGCGCAATAGCACATTGCCATTACTCAGACGTCGATCTTCTGCGAGAGTGTGGTACTACCCCAGACGGACCGACCCGCGGCTGTAGACAAAGACGTCAACAGAGTGGTTCTGCCACAAAAAAAATGCTTTTGAGATTTATTTGCCTAGCTCATATTTGTGAAACATTTTTTTTAATTTGTACACCCAATCACATATATAATGTGTATTTCTCTGGTTGGTGTACACGAAGATATAATACTATATCAGTGATTAATTTAATCATAACTGAAAATTAAAAATATTAGATTGTAATTGAATAATTAATTGATAAAATGTAATTTTTGAGTTACAAGTTCTAATTCGAATTATCAAATTGCTTTGGATTAAAGTCACATGGATCCATGATTGTAATATTGTAAAATTATTAGTTTCTTTATAAGTTTGATGGGCTTTGATGGAATTTTGAAATACATCAACCAAATAGATGTTCTTATATTCTAAAAGAACTTTGTATGTTCAATCCCTTTTGAGTAACCGCGTCCTATACTACTGATGTAAAAACAGAAAATGCTTAGTTTAACGTTTGGAAATTCAGGTCAAATTTTCACTTTGTGCCGACTTTTAAGGGATATAAGCTTAACATATATTACGTAAGCATTACACATTTATTTCAATTTCATCATGGCTCGGGGGACGAAGAACTGGTTTAAACTAACATATGTGTTAAATATGGCACAGTATATTTTTTTTTACTTTTTGTCTAGATGTTTTTTTTTGCATTATTTATATCACTTTTGGAAGAAATCTTTCATTGTCCCAATGGTATAAGAATACAAATTAGATTATGGTGTTTGAGATTTGATTCACGACTCGAACAAAAGAATGGGTGATTTTCTGTATATATTCTGAATAACGATGTAGAAAATTTAAGCTGTGTCCATCAAACAGCAATAGACTGAGCCTAATATGAAATTCAGCTACTATTTTAAAAACGCAAATGTTTAAAAAACATTATTACTCTTATACGCGGGGGTAATCCGCTCAAAGGCATTGTACGGCGCACCCGTGTGGGTGAGGTCTCTGACCGTCCAACTCACTTGTGGTGCTGGGCTCCCTTGTGGGCTCTCTTGTGGCGACCACAGAGAGTTATGGCGGCCAGGGATGTTTGCGGTTACCGCATGGTGACGACCGAAGTGTCGTGTGCATTGGCCGGAACACCCCCGTGGGGCCTGAAAACGAAGATGCTCGTCGATATATATCGGCAGGTGTCTGTAATATGCGACGAAGGTGACGTTGTATCGCATAGTGAACTGGCCGCCTGGCATGAGGACGACCGCCGGGACATCATTGGCCGTTGGGTTACGCGGCTTGAGAGGCCTCGATTTGATGTTCGCACCGTTGAGGCCCTCCAGCCCGTGCTGATTGAATGGATGGAGTGGCGGCACGGAGCCCTTTCTTTCCTGCTGATGCAGGTCTTATCGGGGCATGGATGCTTCGGCAAGTACCTGTACACAGTCGCAAGGGGGGAGACGACTCCGTTCTGCTAGCAGTGCGGTTGCAGCGAGGACATGGCGCAGCATACTCTCGAGGTCTGCGTGATCTGGGCAGAGCAGCGTCGTGATCGTGTTGCAATCATCGGTGCCGACCTGACGCTGCCAGCCGTCGTAAAAGCAATAGTCGACTGTGCCAGGAACTGGGACGCGGTCGCCGCCTTCTCCGAGACAGTCATCTTGCATAAGGAAGCGGTGAGGCGGGTCCGTGAGGAACTCCTCCACTGGGACAAGCATCGCCGCCGGCGCCTTGGGCAGCGCAGGCGCGAGTACCTCCAACCTAGCCGAGACATCGGATGACTGGACCGGGGATTAGTCCGGTCGCCCGGAGTGATGCCACCGCGTGAGGATGATGCCCCGATGGTGAAAGTTGCCGGGGCATTGACTCGAGAGGATACCCATGAGGATAAACCGCGGGGCGGGCCAACAAAGATAGAGACCAGGTTCCGGTATCACGCTCGCCCGGCGAAGAGAGGTACATGTAGGGCGAGTCAGTCGCGCGCCGCTTCCTCTGTAGCTCCGGACAGATTTAGCGGGGTGTGACCACTCCATAACCCGCCGCCAAAAAAAAAACCTGATCAGGTCGCCCAGCTCAGAAGTGGGATCATCATATCCTGAGAAGATTATTAACTCGATAATTCAATTTGAGTAGTATAAAAATTAATCCGCACGTCATAGTCCACATGGTATATTTTGAATCACTAATGTGATGATAATAAAAAAATTTACTCTCATCATTTTTCCCTAATGCGCCAAAAGAAGTATAACTTCAAAAAATAGGTAGTTATTAAGGCCCTACGAACTGAGGACTTCTTAATAGGTGTAGGGCATTGGATAAAATGGCACATTAGCTAGATCTATGTCCGACACTGGATGTCTTGGATAATGGATAGACTGGACTAATATGAGTTGGTTGTAATAAATTCTCTTGTAAATTTCATCCTAAGCGTTTGGAATGATAATAAAATTTATTGCCTTCTATTAAAACGTATCGGATAAGTAGATAAAATCAATAATGTTGACCTATATATAATATAAAAAGGAAAGAGAATAAGAAAAATATTTAGCCTTATATTTTTTAAATAGAAAAATATATGTAATACTGAAAGAATACCGACGTTGGTGTAAATGGTACGTCTGACAAACCGAAATAATGTGAAACAAAAGACTTAATTAAGATCCCCGGAACGACGTCGTCACGAAACCGCTAATAAAAAGTCATTGCAAAAGATTTTGGGGTGAAATAAATTCAATATTACTTTTAATAAGGTTTTATTTTCAATGTTATAATCTATAAGATTAAATGCTGCAATAGTTGATATGATTTTAATTGCGGTCTTTTTTGATTTAACAATGTATTACATCCATTAGGATTCATGTATTACATGCTCCGATGGTTCGGACATGTGGAAAGAATGCCGAACGAACGTCTGGTTAAGAAGATATACAATGCGAAAGTGGAAGGATGTAGGTACCGAGGGAGACCGAGACTAACCTACCTAGACCAGATCGGTCATGTACTGAAGGAAGGTGGAGTCAAGAGTCTCCGAAACCGGCGAGCGTGTATGAAGAGAATTATGAATGTTGAGGAAGCGAGTGAAGTATGCAGAGATAGAGTTCTCCGGCACTCTGTTCTCTCTGCCTACCCTGCAAGGGATATGGCGTGATGATATGTATGTATTTATGTATGTACATCCATTAGCTGGTTGACGTCTCATATTGGATATATGCCTCTTTAATGGTTGTTAACCACTTGGTGACAAAGAATATAATGTGTGGCAGCCACTTACTCTTTCTCTTATTTCTTTTTTATTGCCTATGGTGGCACACGTGCAAGCTGCACACCTAAATAAGTGTTTCTTCCGACCATGGATCTTTGCACTACCGGCGGTATAGCTAGGCCGCTGCCCATCAATCAAAATCCAACCAGAAAGTTGGACTTGTTGGACCAGCTCTCTCGCTCACCGAATGAAGCTCAACAGCACATTGCCATTGCTCAGACGTCGATTTTCTGCAAGAGTGTGGTACTACCCAGGGTAGACCGGTACGCAGCTGTAGACAGAATACTTACAACAGTGTGGCCCCTATCACTACAAAATGGTCTTCAGTGGGAGTCCTAAAAATCGGTTCAGAAAATCATGAGAAGAATGACTAGAAGAACTAAATATCATAAAACACCAACTGCCATCGCCAACCCGTCTGCTAAGAATAATCATTTTGGCAGTATGTCCCCCTTGGCGAGATATAAAATATGTCTAAGAGTGCTTGGCATTTAATTAATATCTTCCATGTGGTGACGATGCAAGAATTTAATTCAAGTCACTTCTTTCGCCATAAATATAAAAATCGCATAAGAAACACAAATAGTACCACTCAAATTAAAATTCTATACTAACCAAATCATTTTAGTCATCATTACAGCGCATATAAATTTAGACAAATCGTGTACTAAGTATATTTAAGAAACCACTGTAACCTTTTAAGAGAAATAAATTATTTTATTATTATTATTTATTATATATGTCCCGTCGTAACGACGACGTAAGAGAGCGAGTAGGTATGAAAGAGAGTATTGGTGTAAAGATGCGAAAGGGAATGCTCCGATGGTTCGGACATGTGGAAAGAATGCCGAACGAACGTCTGGTTAAGAAGATATACAATGCGAAAGTGGAAGGATGTAGGTACCAAGGGAGACCGAGACTAACCTACCTAGAACAGATCGGTCAGGTACTGAAGAAAGGTGGAGTCAAGAGTCTCCGAAACCGGCGAGCGTGTATGAAGAGAATTATGAATGTTGTGGAAGCGAGTGAAGTATGCAGAGATAGAGTTCTCTGGCACTCTGTCCTCTCTGCCTACCCTGCAAGGGATATGGCGTGATGATATGTATGTATGTATATATGTCCCACTCTTGGGCTCGGGCCTCCTCTGTAATGGGAGGGAAATTGACCTACTATACAGCGCTGGTCAGACGTGTTGGTATAGGGTTTTGTTACGAGGTTGCCTTCTCTTGCATAAATTTTATATGCGTTTATATCCCTTAGTCGTCTCGTACGATCACCCATGGGTAAGATAGGGGGTGGTGATTTGTATTCTTACTCCGTCACCACACGAAAAAACCATTTTAGTATTCTAGGTAAATTTTTCCTCTATAATGAATAGAATCTGTAATCAGAGTGGTACATATATAAACTGAAGAAGAAGTATGCTATTATATCATACTTAAAATAGTTTTATATCAATATAAAGTCTTAGAAAGTATTAAGAAAGAAATAACTTAAAATGATCCTAAAGCCCGAGAAGGTACCAAATGGCGAACATTACAAAAGATTTACGTGGAAACAAATTGAAAATTGCTGTAAGAAAATAATGTGGTGGAGGAACATTAAGTATTTTATATTAATCTGAGATAAGACTAAAAGAAAAATATTTTGTCGAATTTTAAATGTAATTTAATCTAATATAAGTTATTACACACATACATACATATCATCACGCCATATCCCTTGCAGGGTAGGCAGAGAGAACAGAGTGCCGGAGAACTCTATCTCTGCATACTTCACTCGCTTCCTCAACATTCATAATTCTCTTCATACACGCTCGCCGGTTTCGGAGACTCTTGACTCCACCTTCCTTCAGTACATGACCGATCTGGTCTAGGTAGGTTAGTCTCGGTCTCCCTCGGTACCTACATCCTTCCACTTTCGCACGTCTGGTTAAGAAGATATACAATGCGAAAGTGGAAGAATGTAGGTACCGGGAGAGACCGAGACTAACCTACCTAGACCCAGATCGGTCATGTACTGAAGGAAGGTGGAGTCAAGAGTCTCCGAAACCGACGAGCGTGTATGAAGAGAATTATGAATGTTGAGGAAGCGAGTAAAGTATGCAAAGATAGAGTTCTCTGGCACTCTGTTCTCTCTGCCTACCCTGCAAGGGATATAGCGTGATGATATGTATGTATGTAAAATACTACGTTGGTGGACTTAATACTATAGGCATTTTGCTAAAGCTAACTTTTAGGTGACATGAAGAAAGCGACCGAGCTAACACAGACAGGAGCACATCCACGTTGACCAGAGATGGAGCAGAGCAGACACGAATACTCACGCTTCCTCTCACCTCTCGCCGGAAACCACAGATGGTTGGATTATTGATAAATTTATTATTTGATTGTTAAAATTATCAAAGAGAAAAAAAACCAGCAGTTTATAGAATCCCACGCCATTCATTCAATATAAATAGTTGATAAACTTTGGTTGGTTTGAGCTTTAATAAACAAAATTATTATCTTACACATACATATCATCACGCCATATCCCTTGCAGGGTAGGCAGAGAGAACAGAGTACCAGAGAACTCTATCCTTCCATACTTCACTCGCGTCCTCAACATTCATAATTCTCTTCATACCCGCTCGCCGGTTTCGGAGATTCTTAACTCCACCTTCTTTCAGTACGTGACCAATCTGGTCTAGGTAAGTTAGTCTCGGTCTCCTCCGGTACCTACATCCTTCCAAATTCGCATTGTAAATATAAAAATAATAATTATTATATTTATCTATAAAAGAGGATGTTTGTATATATGACACCGCTAAACTCGGTACCTATTTCACCGATTTTTATAAAAATTGGTATGTATTTACTGCACAGATGGCGATAGGATAACCACTAGTTAAGATACGAAACTTCCCTTCCAGTGCCGTGAGTTTGATTCCTACGCAGGCCAATACTTTGTGCGATCCACAAAATTGTGTTCTGAATCTATGCGTAATTTGTCTGCATTTCTTTAGTGCAAGTCTTTAAAAAAAAATGCGTGAAGTCGCTCCGCGCAGAAGAAGTGAAACTTCGTAATGTGGGAATGAAAATAGGAAGGGGTAGAAATTGATTTTTAGTGAACTCATATTGTTTCTTTAAGACAAAATTTGTTAACATTCTACCCTATTAAATTATATGTGTATCAAATCAAACTAAAGAAAAATAAATGAAGTAATAAATATTAAAAATTAAAATATTATAACAACAAGTACGTAGTTCAGCTAATTTCACGACCTTTACTTTTACTTACTATATAGCAAGAATACCACACGCATGTGCTTGGATTCTACTGACTCACTCTCTTTCTCTCCTACTTTCTACCTTTGTGTATCTTGCTTTCTCTCTCCCTCTTGCGTTGGAATATTAAATGCTACTCGTTGCAAATGCTCGCGCTGGCCGTTAAACGTTTAACGCAACCTTTTTGGAAGTCGCATTAGAAGTTTCACTACAAAAATCACGAAGAAGGTTTATATGCCTACTGTTATAACTCGTCACCAGGCAGCGTTGCGATATATCAACTTCTACAAGCACACCAACGGGTCTGGGTTTGGTTATAAACAAAGTTATATTTCACAAAAGGATTAATATTATACTAAGTTAATATATGACACAGTAAGAAATGTCCACTCATTAGTACGGTGCGTGTTTATTCATGAAATAATTATTATACAGCCTAATTACAAAACTGATCAAACTAATGTTTATTACAACTCGCATTTATGTTCCATTTAATCCGATTAGTATATGAAACCGTGCGTTAAATACGTGGAAAAATATAATCACAAATATGTTGCCGGTTTTAATTAATTAACTTTAACTATAGATTTAATAGTTAACCATATTATAAGAGTATATTTCTATTCATATGTTATAGACCTCAATTATGGAATAAATATTTTTAATTTAAGGCAGCAGGTGGCAGACTATTTGGTGGGGCGCAGTGTCCCCTGCGCGGGTCCCGCAGGGGACATTATGCGGACGCCCATGACGTGCGGTTTTCCACAGGGGTTGGTCCTGGGGCCGACTCTGTGGGACATCGGTTACGACTGGGCGTTGAGAGGGAGTCTCGCCCCCGGCCTTGATATGCTATGCTGATGACACGCTCATCACAGCCCGGGGCAGAACACTCGAAGAGGGGACAAGCCTGGCCACTCTCGACACTGAGGAGATGGTCAGGCAAATCGAGGCGCTGGAGCTCAGGGTAACCCTAAATAAGTCGGTGTTCCTTTTGTTCCAAGGACCCCGCATAAGGATGCCTATCGGCGTCTCGATAGTCTTCAACTCCATTCACATCAGTGTCCAGGCTCATATGAAGTATTTGGGCCTGATGCTCGACGGGAGTTAGTAGTTCCGGGAGCATTGCCGAAGGATTGCTCCCCGGCTGGTCGGCGCGGTGTCCGCCCTGTCACGGCTTATGCCGATCGTGGGCGGACCCAGCTTTGAAGGCCGACGGCTGTATTCGAAGGTGATCCGCTCAATGGCTATGTACGGCGCACCCATGTGGGTGAGATCTCTGACCATCCAACTCAGGACTTTCTTGTGGCGTCCACAGAGAGCCATAGTGGTCAGAGCCATCCGCGAGTACCGCACGATGTCGACCGAGGCGGCATGTGCATTGGCCGGGACACCCCCGTGGGACCTGGAGGCGGAGATGCTCTCCGATCTCTACCAGCGGGTTACCTTAGTATTATCGCAATAAGGCTCCCTATCGCTTAGCGAGATAGTCACCTGGCGTGAGGACATCCGCCGGGACGTCATCGCCCGTTGGGTTACGCGGCTGGAGAGGCCTTGATACGGTGTTGTTAACGTTGAGGCCTTCCGGCCCATACTGATAGAATCCGGCCGGGCCTCTCTTGCCGGCTGATGCGGGTTTTTTCGGGGCATGGTTGCTTTGGTAAGTGCCTGCACATGGTTTCAAGGAGGAAGTTGACTCCGTCCTGCCAACAGTGCCGCAGTGACGAGGATACGGCGCAACATACGTTCGAGGTGTGCACGAGCTGGGACCGGCAGCGACGTGACCTCGTCGCTGTCATCGGTGCCGACCTGACGCTGCCGGCTGTCGTGAAAGCCATGGTTGACAGCGTCAGGAACTAGGACGCGGTCGCCACCTTATGCGAGGCAGTCATCTCGAAGGAGGCGGCGCAATGAGTCCAGGAGGATTTCCTCGACTCGGGCCACGGCAGGCGGTGCAGGAGCGAATATCTGCATCTGATGCCACCCTAGCCGAGGCATCGGGTGATCGGACCAGGGACTGTAGACTACGACTAGGGGTGCGACCACCTCCATAGTCCACCGCAAGAAAAAAAAATATGATATTACCGTCTAATTGAATATCTTTGTTAGTTCTTATTATATGTTATGTAAAAGACGGATTTCTAGTTTAATCAGTTTCAATAAAATTTATTATTTCCTAAATCACCAGCTATCTGAAATCCGTGAGCCAAATGGATAACAAATATTGTAGGTTTAAAGAAGCTGTAAGGATATATATATGAGAGTATTTCTCATATCATACTATCATCAGTTGAACTATTGAGAATTGTCAGAGAAAATTAGGCGAAACTCTATAGGATATAAATATGTATACTCAGAATGATTTTATTCAGTTTTCATAGCAACAGAGAATTCGTTATGATATAGGCCAATCCCTTGAATAATTAAAAATGCTATTTAAATTTTAAAACGTATGATATTTTTTTGTGCTTTAAAATGATTTTAATAAATGTGTCTCCGTATGTGATGGCCGATTAATAATGCAAACCTCTTATTTTACCCTTCGGAGTTATAAAAACCGACTGAAGGCCCTCCACTAAATTAGATAGCAGTATTCCCTTTGAATATATTTCTGTAACATTGACTACAATTGCCAAACCAACTGCCAAGCGTAATGATTATGGTAATATACCTTGCCTAAGATCTATGTTACACGATCAATAGTCTGATGAATGGAGTACAGTCCCTTCAAAATTCTTAAGGCTAGTTTTTATCCTTGTAGTGAGGGACTGAGAATACAATGTATCACACGCCTATTTAATCCGTAGTAATCTCGAGAGATAATTAGTGGACTGTATAGTGGTGGCTAGAAATACTTCCTACTGTTGCGTTGCTCGTGGGTGTCATAAATAATTACTAAGAACATTTACATAAGCCATTCCATCTAATGCCGTATGATCAACAGTTACATTCCCAAGAAGGGTTTGACATCAGGCAGACCACCGAATGTAAAACTATTGTTAATTATTTGCAATATGTACGATGAAAGAAGCAAACATAGTACCTCGATCCCAAGTAATTGGGGTAAGAACTAGATGTTGATAATGAGTTATAAGAGATGATTAGTAAAGGCAACCAAAATATATGAGCAGATGACATCGATATAAGAGAAGAGAAATTGAAAATAACGCCCTAGGCTACTCCGTTAGGCCAGAATAGTATAGTAAATTTTGGGTTGAGAGACATACGCTGGTTTACGTAAGGAAGTGATAGCCATAGAATTGAGATTCAAATAGGCTGTAATGAACACAAAAATAATCTTAGCCTTTCTACTAAACTAATGCCATTTTCGACAAGTTGTGGTTTGGACACATCCCGCCCAATCTACCCATGATGGTGGAAGGATGATATGCGGCCTAACCAATCTTATTACCCCAATTGCCACTTGGCTAATTACTAACTCTCGGTAGCCAATCAAATCTGACGAGTTACCCTTTCGGGTAACATCCCCCTCGATGACCCGGCATTACACAAAAACATTACAGAGACGTTGTTCCACGCGGTCGTCCTCTTTGTAGCTGGTGGACTAATCACCGTTCCATCCATCCATTACTAGACTAATACCTATGAAATAGTATGAGTATTCGTTTCGAATTCTATGAAAATTAGTAAAACATATTATATAATTTTACCCTCCAATAAACCATATCTACGAAACCACACTATTAATATATGCTTACTTTTTAAGTGTAATTAATTAAAAATGAATTAATAGCTGCCGTCATTACCGCCCAATTTTGATATCGCATATGCGGCGAGAACCTACGTATCAATTTTAATTAACTCGAAAACCGAGATTTTAATTAAAATAAATGAAACTTTGGTAATTTGTGTGTTATGATAGTTTTGTATTAAGTTAATGTTAAAATATTTCTCTAAATTTAATGGCATTGTTTAAAATTATATAACTACTTTAGGCCTTTAAAATGTCTAGATTTGATTGCTTATAAAATACATTTTAGGTCTTCAGCCTAAAGAAAGGACAGTGATGATTAATGTACCTATACACATACATACATACATACATAGCTTCACGCCTGTTTCCCGGAGAGGTAGGTAGAGACTACGGATTGCCACAGACCACGATCCCGGCATATTTCCATCGCTTATTGCACACTTATAATAGTCTTCATGCATGCTCTACGATTACGCATACTCTTAATATGACTTCTCGTCAATACATCGCCAATTTGATCCAGAAAATTATGACGAGGTCTTCCCCTTGTATTCATCCCATTCACGCTTACTTTATATATTTTCTTCGTCAACCTCTCCTCACTCATTCCTTCTAAGTGTCCAAACCACCTCAGCATACCCTTTTTAATCTTTGTCACTACTTCTTCATTCACACCACAGCCTTCTTTTATAACACTATTCCTAATTTTATCTTTCAGGCTCACATCACACATACTACGAAGAGCTCTCATCTCTACAACATTTATTCTACTTTCATGTCTTCCCTGCCAAATCCAACTTTCACTACCATACATGAGGGTAGGCACTAATACTCCCTTACGCACATCTAGACGTGCCTTTTTGGACACATTTCTGCTTCTCATAAAGGTGTACAGTGCCCCATTCACTCTATGCTGGTAGCATTTACTTTTCTTTTGGAACGTGCCAACTACAAGACAAAATTAGAAGTCTGAATAACATCAAGCTTCGCAGTAGGTACTGAGCGAATAAAAATACCGGAGACTAAGTACATATAAGCTCGAAAAACTATTTATGTACTACTTCTGTAGATTTAATCATCTCACACAACGGAACACCAGTTTGCAAGAACCAGTGGCCGCTGAGTCCTCCCCAGGACGCGTGTCGCTCGGAGCGGGGCCTCTTCGGGGCTACCGGGAGTCTCACCCAGCTCGTGCAGACCGCCCTTTGGGAGGGGGGAAATCGGTCACTGATCCCATCGTTCAAGACAATATAACAGAGTGGACCTATGCACACAGAATTTCTTTTTTCGGCAAATGCCAATTTTAGAAAATAATACCCGAACACCCGGTACTAATTTTAGTGCCGGCGATTAGGAACTGCAGGTGCTATAGGCCTGGGACTGCTGCTACCCTTCTTCGGCTAGTGTATTAACTCGCTGTAGAGAAGGAGTGAAGAATAAACAGGATATATGTACCACTTCTGCTTTGTCTTCAACGTATACACATAATGTACACGCTACTGACCAAGAACTTCATACATTATAGAAAGAAAATTTAGCCTACTATTTTTGTTTTAAAAAAAAAAATCCTTGTTTTTTTTTAAATATATGTACGAATGAAAGAATATGTGAATTCTATATTCTCATGCATTATCCGAATATTTATTTGAGAATAAAAGATAATTTACATCATACATTTACTTCAACTATCATGTTCGAAAAAAAATACATTTAAAAAAATATATTTAATGAACTACTGCGGTAGGTATATTTATTTTAATTGTCATGTTCGAAAATTAATTAAATATTTAAAGAAATCTGTGGTATATATTTACTTTAATTATGATGTTCGAAAATCAATAATTTTAAAGATATGTTTAAAGAAAAACTACGAGGTATATCTTTTAATTAATTATCATATTCGAAACTGTATTGATTATAATATAATTTTGATTATATCAATATTTAACTGATAATATATGAAGTACTTATTATATATAAGATATACTAACCTTAATTGGTTATCTGCAAATTCCAATACGTTCTGATCAATGCTCAGCTGATTTACCTGAAAACATAATCTACATTTAATTATACGATATTTATGTCAAGTATTTTAATCAAGTAAGTATTCTTATTTTATATTTTTAATTATTTAACAAAAAAAATACTCATATTCCCAGTTAAAGTATGTGTTGGTATTTATTACCGTACTAATATTTGGTAATATTAATATTACAATAAAACATTGATGTGAAAATGGAAATTCAATAGGACTAATATTCAATCGATCTGGACGCAGTCGCTCACCGCCTCCAATAAGGCCTTATTGCGAAAGGCGCAGAGAGCCATGGCGGTGAGGACAATAAGGGGGTACCGTACAGTGTCCTGGACTGCAGCCACACTGCTAGCGGGCGATCCACCCTGGCCACTTCAGGCCAGGGCACAGGCGGAAGTCTACCAGTTCCGCGCTGCGGCGCAGGTGAATGGGGAACGCGTCACCGCGAGGGGACTGAGTAGGGCGAAGGAAGCGGCCCTCAGTAGTCCTGCGGTGGAGGGAGGAACTGGAGTCCCCCGTAGCAGGACGGGAGACCGTTGAGGCGGTAGCGCCCCACCTTCACCGCTGGATGAAACGAGGGCACGGCAACCTGTCATTCAGGATGACGCAGGTACTTACCGGACACGGGGTCTTCGGTAAGTACCTGCACCGAATTAGACGTGAAGAGGCCCCTGGATGCCATGAGTGGGGCGCGCAAATTGATGACGCGCGTCACACCCTGGAAGTATGTCCCGCCTGGGGGCCTCAGTGCCACGACCTGTCGGCGGTCATAGGAGCGGACCTGTCGTTGTCGACCGTCATCAACAAGATGCTTGACAGCGACAGGTACTGGACGTCGATAGCCTCCTTTTGCGAGGAAGTCATCTCTGCAAAGGAGGCCGCGGAGCGGGAACGCGAAGCACTCGCGTCTGCGAACTCGCTCCGCCGGCGGCGACCAGGGAGAGGGAGGCGCCGCTACGCGCACCTTCGCCCACCGCCTTGACGGCTGACTAGTCGTGGCCAGATGGCTAAGCGTAGGGGTGTCGGGGATAGAATGTCAATAGACGATCTCTCCGGCATCCCGTAAAAGCGCGGAAGGGACCGCTGTTAGGTTTTAGTGGGTATTCCGGCCGTCAATCTCATGGCCGGCGAGTCCCACACACCCCCCCGTCTATCACTGGCGGGGGATGTGCGCAAAAGCATTTCCTCAGCGATAACAAAAAAAAAAAAAGGACTAATATTCAAAGTAGTCTGTGTTCCACGTTTGGACGATCACTTTAATAGCCCTTTGAAAAGTCAAAAAGCAATTGCAGGATGATAAGACCTCTGGCTACTCTGTTGTCACCTCAGATGGTCCACGTAGTACATCACGAGACCACTACCAGAAAAGGATACTAAATTAAAACAAACTCATCACTCTCCTACTCTTATCCCAATTATTTGGGGTCGATACAATATGTACTCTTCTCTTATTAAACATATTGTAAAAGTTATTGGCAATAATTTTATGGCCGCCTGCCAGACGTCAACCCTCCTTTTTTTTTTTTTTTTTTTTTTTTTTTTTGTGGTGGGCCATGGACGTCGCACCCCGCCAAATCGGTCCGGGGTGACGGAAGAGGCGGCGCGCAACCCCATTGACCCACCCTGCAAGCACCTCTTCTTCGCCATGCGAGCGGGCCACCGGTACCCGATCTTTGTCTTCGGTGGCCCGCTCGGCGGTATGCCCTCTCGGGCTCCTCTCCTGTTGACGCCCCGACAGATTTCGCCGTCGAGGCGTCGTCCTCACGCGGTGGCCTCGCGTCGGGTGACCGGACAATTCCCCGGTCCGATCACCCGAAGCCTCGGTTAGGGCGGCATCAGGCGCAGGTATTCGCGCCTGCGCCGCCCCGGCCGCGGGCGGCGGCCCGGGTCACGGGAATCCTCCCGGTCCCGTTCCGCCGCCTCCTTCTGCGAGATGACAGCCTCGCAGAAGGCGGCGACCGCGTCCCAATTCCTGACGCTGTCGACCATCGCCCTCGCGACAGCCGGCAGCGTCAGGTCGGCACCGATAATAGCGACGAGGTCGCAGCGCTGCCCGTCCCAGCCCGAGCATTCCTCGAGCGTATGTTGCGCCGTGTCCTCGTCACTACTGCAATGATGGCAGCCCGGAGTCCATTCCCTGTGCACGACCGTGTGCAGGTATTTCCCGAAACACCCGTGCCCCGTTAACACCTGCACCAGTCGGAAGGTGAGGACCCCGTGCCGCCGCTCCATCCATTCCATCAGTACGGGCCGGAGGGCCTCAACGGTAATGACACCGTGTCTAGGCCTCTCCAACCGCGTAGCCCAACGGGCGATGACTTCTCGGCGGGCGTCCTCGCGCCAGGTGGCTATCTCGTTAAACGATGGGGAGCCACCCTCTTCGCGCATTGAGGTAACCCGCCGGTAGAGGTCGGAGAGCATCTCCGCCTCTAGGTCCCACGGGGGTGTCCCGGCCAATAGGCACGCCGCCTCTGTCGACACCGTGCGGTACCCGCGAATGGCTCTGACCGCCATGGCTCGCTGTGGCCTCCACAGCACCGCCCTGAGCTGGGCGTTCAGAGCCCTCGCCCACACGGGTGCGCCGTACATGGCCATTGAGCGGATCACCCCCGCATACAGCCGTCGGCCCTCGAAACTGGGTCCGCCCACATTCGGCATGAGCCGAGAAAGGGCGGACGCCGCGCCGACCAGCCGGGGAGCAATTTGGCGAAAATGCTCCCGGAACCACCATCGCCCGTCGAGCACCAGACCCAAGTACCTCATATGGGCCTGGATACTGATGTGGATGGAGTTGACGACTAACGAGGCGCCGATAGGCAGCCTCACACGGGGCCCATGGAATAGTAGGGCCTCCGTCTTGTTTAGGGCCACCCTGAGCCCCAGCGCCTCGATTCGCCTGACCATCTCCTCGGTGCCGAGAGTGGCCAGGCTCGCCGCCTCTTCGAGTGTCCTGCCTCGGGCTGTGACGAGCGTGTCGTCAGCATAGCAAATAACGCTCAGCCCGGGGGGGAGACTCCCTCTCAACGCCCAGTCGTACCCGATGTCCCACAGAGTCGGCCCCAGAACCGACCCCTGCGGAACGCCGCACGACATGGGCGTCCGCACAATGTCCCCTGCGGGGCTCGCGTAGAGAACACTGCGCCCCTCCAGATAGTCTGCCACCAGCCGCCTGAGGTACAGGGGCACTCCATGGAACCGGAGCGCCTCCCTGATGCAGCTGAATGGCAGACTATTGAAGGCGTTGGCGATGTCCAACGACACCGCCAACAACACTCCTTTGCCGGCGACAGCCTCCGCGGCCGTCTGCCTCAGGCGTAGTAGGGCCCCGATGGTCGAACGCCCCTTCCGAAACCCAAATTGAGCGTCCGACAGATCGGGCCCCACCTCCTCCAGGTGCTGGACGATGCGGGCAGCGAGGACACGCTCCAGCAGCTTACCCACATCATCCAGAAGCACAATGGGCCTGTAGGCCGACGGCGAATCCGGGGGCCGTCCCGGCTTTGGCAGGAGAACCAACCTCCCTTCCTTCCAGCACTCAGGGAACTGTCCAGACGTCAGACAGGCGTTGAACAGTCGCCTGAGGCGAGGTTCGAGATGCTCGAGGAGCAACGTCAACACCCGGACTGGGACTCCGTCCGGGCCGGGGGCCGTGGTGGCGGATCGAATCTTCGCCACGGCTGCCCCCACTTCCGACTCCGTCACGGGCGGAACACTCTCGACGGCCTCCCGGTCGTGATCTGGCGAAGCCATGACCGGGGGCGTGTGCTCCGACTGCCGCGGGAACAGCTCCTCGACCACTCTACGAAGGAGGTCGGGCTGGAGGGTCTCGGTGAGGGGGGGGCCCTGCGCGCGAAGCTTATTCAGCGACGCGCGATACGGGCGACCCCAGAGGTCACGGTCGAGACCGTCCAGCATCTCCTGCCAACTTGCGTCCTTGGCGGACCGGATGGCCAGCCGAAAGGCGGTACGCGCACTGCGGTACGCCTCGTACAGCTGGCCCTCCCGCTCAACATCGCGGCGACGCCGCCGACTGCGGGTGTAGGACCTTCGGGCACTAATGCACGCCGCACGAAGGTCCGCCAGTCTTGGGGACCACCAGTAGACCCCCTGCCTCGGAGGTAGACGCCGCACCCTGGGCATGGCCGCATCGCAGACCTGCGTTAACGCACTGCGGATGCGGACAGCCTCAACGTCCACTCCGTCCGCTGGGGGTGGTGAGGACAGCCACGTGTTCACGATGGCCGCCTCCGCCAGTAGGTCCCTATCTAGACGCCCCACAGCCCACCGCGGAAATGCGGGAGCCCGGTCCGCCCTGTGACCCCTGCTGGGGTCCCGGAGAGGGGAGACCTCCATCCGGATGTATCGGTGATCCGACAGGGTCTCCGCCTCCTCCAGGACACGCCAGTTCCTCACTCGTGGTGCGACAGCGGGGCTAGCGAACGACAAGTCCACTATCGACCCACCCTGCTGTCGCACACACGTGTTCACTGAGCCTCTGTTTAGGACACAGAGGCCCAGTGACGCCGCCCACTCCACGATCGCCCGCCCACGATCGTCCGTCATCGGGGACCCCCACGCCGTGGATTTGGCGTTGAAGTCCCCCAGGACCAGGACGAGGCCCGTTGCCAGTCGCCGTATCGAAGCCTCCAAGGTGGTGAGGGAGGCCCCGAAATCGTCCATTCTCCTGTTAGGGGAGAGGTATACACTGTAGAGCGTGACCCCTCCCCAATCCGCCGCGACAAATTCCTCGCCCCTATCCAAGAGGGATAAGGACGGGAAGTGCCGCTGCGTGGAGGTGACGATTGCCGCGGTTCCGTTTCGGCTGACCACCCAATTGGGGCGATCAGGCACGACGTACGGTTCCGCGACTACGGCTGCACCGATCGACCACTCCGCCATGGATTGCAGGAGGAGATCCTGCGAACCGGCGGAGTGGTTGATGTTGGCCTGCAGGAGGTGAGTGGACTGGGCAGCCATTAATGGGCCGTGTCCATCATCACCTCCTGGCTTGCTGCGGGCGATCGGGCCGCGCTAGGAGCGGAAGCGGCCGGAGTCGAAGGGCCGCTCCGCCCCTTTGGAGCCGAAGCCGGAGGTCTGCACGCCCCAGAGCCCATGCGGTGCTTGGCGGGCTTATTGCCCGCCGCACACGCGGGGCAGTGGGGCGGGGCGGCGCAAGATGCCGCCATATGCCCAGTCTGACCGCAGCGGAAACAGAGTCCGCCGCAGTCAAAGCAATTAGTGCATGTTGGCCGGGTGTGCCCGACCGCCATGCACTTGAAACACCTCGCAGGCCGGTGCTCCAGCACGGTGACTCGCGCTGAGCTCCAGCCCACGAGGAGCCTGCCTGAGTCGGCCAGTTGCCTGACCGACTCCACTGGGCACTGCACCCAGGCAGCACCTACGCCGCCCGGACCGGGCCGGATGGCACCAACCCGGACGGTGTCCATGGGACACCCGGTTTTCGAGGCAATGGCCTCCCGGATGTCTTCCACCGTCACGGAGTCGTCCAGACCCGCAATGCGCATTTCGGCGCACTTCACGGGTCTGGCGATTTTAACGCCACCCTCCTCGGCGAACAGACCTCTCAACTTCGACGCCACGCTATCGGCCGTCCTGGTGCCCTCGGCCCCAGGGAACTCTAGAATCCGAGCCCCTGTCCGGGCCTTGCGGGTCCTGGCTTCGACGCCTCCTATGTCGGAGACGTCGAGCTCCCGCCGGGCTTTCCGCAGAACGGCCTCATAGCTGAGGCCCCTTTCTGCCGCCTCAGGCAGCACAGTGATCACCACTGCGGCTGTCTTCGGCGGCCGGAGCCCCTTGCGCGGCCTTTTCCTCTTCTTCGTTGTGCCGCCTCCTCCGACTCCTGCCTGGGGAGCGGCGACCTCAGCGGCGCGCTTGGTCGCCGCTCTCCTCCTCTGACCGCGACTTTTCCTGCCGCGCTCGGCCACCTGCCAACCCTGTTCGGGCGCAGCGGGCGTGCCAGGTGCGGGAGGCGCAGTCGCGGGCGCGCTGGTCGTCGCTGGCGGTGTTGATGCCAACGACGACTGCAGTCCGGCAGGAGCCGGTGCCACCTTCTTCTTCTTCGTCGCGGGAGCGGGCCCCTTGGACTTGGGCCCAGCCGCGGCCGCGGCGTAGCTACCCCCCACGCGGCCACCCTGACAAGGCAGCGGAGCGGGGGCTGGTGCCGCATATGGCCGTTTGTCCGCGGCCAGAGGCGGCCGGACTCGTGGTTCCGGAGGCAGCCTTGCCTCCAGAACGGCCAAGCGCGCATCGACCAGTTTGACCACCGAGTCGATGATGGCGCGCAAGGCCTCGTCCGGCACGCCTCCCACCGCGGACAGCGGGGTCGGTGTTAACGGCTGGGCCGCTATCGGGGCCTGCTCCACGACGTTTGGTGGGCTGGCGAATGTCGGCGGCGCGCGCTCCGCAGTCGGAGCCGTCTTCGGCGCAGCGGCAACCGTTGGGCGGCCAGCTCCTCGGCGGCCAGCGCTGGCCGGTAACGCGGGTGGCGCAGTCGGCATAAGTCGCGCCATCTGCGCCTTTAACTCGGCCATGTCCTTGGCGAGGAGGCGGTTTTCCCTCCTCACCTCGGCCAGCTCCGACTCTAGGCGGCGGTTCTGGGCCCGCAGGCCTGACACCTCGCCACCAAGGCGGGTGTTTTCGGCCTGCAGGGCCTTCGCGTCCGGGGCGCTACCGCTCGCGCGGGCACCAGCGGCCGCCACTTCGGTGGGAGGGATGCCGGACAACACCTCCAGCACCCTCGCGGCGGCCGCCTCGTCGTCGGTCCGCTTGCGAGTCTCCGTCCCTCTGCATACTCCGCCGGCTGGGGAATGGGTCCTCCGACCTGACGCCGCGGCCCCTCGCCCTCTGCGAGAGGCCGGAACTTTGGGAGGAGGCATGATGATAGCACTCCCCTCGGAGTCAGCGCCCGAGCTGCCATCCCTGTTCAGGGGGCGCTTCCGCACCTCCGAGGGGAGGGCCTCCTCCCTTGTCGTCGGGGCCGCAGCCGCAAGACGCGGCGACGACCTGGCGGCGGCGGTTTTCTCCGCCGACCCGCTAGCCTCCTTGGACGGCTCTGCGGAACTACCGCCCTCGTCCATTATATCGGCAGATCCATTGCCCTCGTCTCTGGACGGCTCTGCGACACTACTGTCGCCCTCGTCCATTGACGGCTCTGCAGTGGATCTGCCGCCGTTTTCCTCCAGTTTGGCGGTAGCGGCCTCCTCCTTCGCCTTCCGCTCCGCCAAACGCTGCCGGTCCCGTGAGGCACCCTTGCCTGACCAGTTATGCGCCTTCCGCCGCTTCTTCGTCTTCTTTTTGTGGGCCTCTTTCGTCTGTGCCGGGCCCTCGGCGGACGCCTCAAGTCCTGAGGACGAGGCGTCGTTGTCAGTTTTACGTTGGCTTGACAAGGCCGTGATGTGGGAATCCTCTGGATTCCCGTCTTGTGTTGGTGTAGGTAAAGAAAAATCCATGTTGATTCCCACGAGTATGGGAGAAAAACCGTCGACCCGGGCAGAGATCCCTGTACCCGGGCAAGCCTACATTTACCAACCAGGGGGTCAGCCGGTACCCTGGCTGGAGCGTGCTAGGAACAGAACAGCCCATCTGCCATGCATCCTCTCGCCGCACGCCAGAACTTAGGATTCTGGGTAATTTCCGAATTCGAAGGTCGAATTCTTTATAGAGGTTGTCTTCCTCGCGGTCCGGGCGGTTAAGCCAAGACCCTCGTTCCTGATACTACGCCTCACGACAACTTGTCTTGAAGCAAGATATCAGGTTTACGATATGTCGGCGGTGGCATAAGCCTGCCCAGCCCTCAAATTAATGAGTGACCGGGCCCGTCCGAAATTTCGCCTCCTGTACCCTCTACAGCTAGAGGGTCAGGAGCGAATTGGGGCTCAACCCATTGCTGGGGAACCCCCCCTCGCGCCAGAGATTCGCTACGGGCGACAATTCGACAGAAGGATCTGGGGGACTGTCGCCCGCACCCAGGGTACACCACGCGGAGGTTTCTGGCATCGTACCCCAGACGTCAACCCTCCTTGGAAATGTAATTGTTGACCAAACGGCATCAGATTGAGTTGGCCCAGGTCGTTATAAGGCTCTTAGTCGTCTGTTACGACATCCACGAGCAAAGTAAGGGTTGGTAGTATTCGTAGCCGCTACCACACAGCTAAAACAAACTGTCGGTGTTTTAAATCTGTCTCATCATCGTTCAGCCTTTCACTTTCACTGTTGAATGAATGTCTCCCTCATAAATGAGGAGAGAATGCTGTAAACGTTACGTTTAGCTATCACTAAAGATATAACATCTCATTGTAATCACTAATCACAATGTACATACATACATATCATCACGCCATATCCTTTGCAGGGTAGGCAGAGAGGACAGATTGCCAGAGAACTCTATCCTTGCATACTTCACTCGCTTCCTCAACATTCATAATTCTCTTCATACATGCTCGCCGGTTTCGGAGACTCTTGACTCCACCTTCCTTCAGTACGTGACCAATCTGGTCTAGGTAGGATAGTCTCGATCTCCCCCGGTACCTATCACAATGTGATGTTATATATTCTCCACGAAATAACTGATGGCTTTTCTCCTGATCCATAATCTAGTTTTAGGTCTTCCAGGGATAAGTAAAAGGCAGCGACAATTATATTCTTTACATAGGACATATTTTATACATCTGATTATATAATATTACAGAAAATATTCGATAACATATTTTGCGTACATTCCTAAACCAATTTGGCAACGATACGAAACTTGTATGCCAATATTTGGTCAACAAAATAAAATATGAACTAACCGTACTTTAACTGTTCAATAGAAAATTTAATAAAAGCAAATTTATTTTAAATTGTTTTTTATAATATTACAATATATTAATATTGTTTGTTTTATACAGTATATGAGTAGCTCAGCGTGCTATGGAGAGGGCTATGCTCGGTATTTCTCTACGTGATAAAATCCAGAATACGGAAATCCGTAGAAGAACGAGTGTAACCGACATAGCCCGAAGATTTAGCACGTTGAAGTGGCAATGGGCAGGCCACATCGCTCGACGAAACGACAACCGTTGGAGAAGAAAGGTTCTCGAGTGGCGACCACAAATCGGACGACGCAGCGTAGGACGACCCCCCACTCGGTGGACTGATGACCTCATCAAGGTCGCAGGAAACCGTTGGATGCAGGTGGCACAGGACCGTTGCAAATGGCATTCTCGTGGGGAGGCCTATGTCCAACAGTAGACGTTTACGAGCTGATGGATGAATGGATATGAGTTAGAATAATAATAGGATTATTGCTCTTGATAAATATTCTGAGCCGATCAAAAAATGATTTTAATGTATTCTGTCGTCACCAAAATCAAGGACCGGATACCGGTGACCCGCTACATGGCTATAGAGAGATACGAGTACGACAAGTAATGGAGTTGCAAGCCATCCCTACGATCGGCCTGAACGGATCGAACGGGATGTGACAAATAATATCCGCCAATACAAATCACCAATATTTTGTGACTCGCACAATAAGTGGAAAGGGACAGTGAGTTATGTGACCCATGACGGCCTGCTGTCGCTCCATAAAGCACAGTCAGAGTATCATCATTTCAACTCTTATATGTAGGTCCCACTGCTGGACTGATTCCATCACAATTGGGGTAATTAACTTACTTATACCACACCGCTTAATGTAGGGTCTTATTTCAAGTTTTCCTTCTCTTACTAACTGCTCGTATCCTTAAGTATTTTTTTATGATCATCCAAGGTAAATAAAGAGGTTGTATCATGGTATTCTAACTCCGTCACCATATAGATAAGTCAGATCAAAACCACCATTAGAAAAAGAATATGATTCTCCATCAAGAAATGTCTAAAGCGCAAACTCGAAAAAGTTATCCGCAACATACTAGAGAGCTCCTATTATAATGAAATTCAATGTCCGTCATTTGGCTATTCATGGACAGAATACGCTTTGTGTGTCTTTGCTGGTATGTATCTTTGGTAGGAGGAGATCCCTCTAAGAATTATAATGCGTATGTAGATTTATTCAACGTAGTCTCGTGGCATGTAGATTTATTCAAAATTGTCTCTAAATGTCTGCCTCATAAAAAGGCTTAAAGTGTTTAAGCGTGCTATGTAGAGGAATAAGCTCTTGTATTTCCCTACGTGATAAAATCTGGAATACAGAAGGCAGCTCCGTTCGGGGTTGTACCACACTCTCACAGAAAATTGAAATCTGAGCTGTGGTAATTAGCTGTTACATTTCGTTCGGTGAGTGAGAGAGCCGGCAGTCCAACTTTCGGGGTGGGTTTTGGGGTTTTCGTTATTAAGCAGCGGCCTAGCTACCTCTGATTAGGTTCAGGCGTCAATAACACTTACCACCAGGTGTGCTGCTTGCTCATTTGCGATGGCAAATGATAATGATCAGCAATAAAATAAGAACGAATATCATTGATATAGCCCGAAGAATTAGCACGTTGAAGTGACAATTGGAAGGTCACATTGCTCGTCGAACCAACAACCGACGGAGAAGAAAGGTTCTCAGGTGACGATTACGAATCGAATAATTCAACGTAAGACGACCCCCCACTTGGTGCTCTGAAAATGTAGTTGCAACATTGTGGACAAATTGCGTACTGGTTAAGATAAGATAAATTAAGACAGACCTGTCCTACAAAGAGTAGTGGGTTCGATTCTCACGAAATACACGTCATAATACTTTAGGTAAACTCCAAATATTTTTCTGACTCTGGGTATATGTGACCAGTTCACATCAATTATATGCTTGTAAAGTGCCCCGCAATACAATGTCTTTTTAATACCTTGTGCTAATAAAATAATCCTTATAATGTGGAGAATTTAAAAACTTACAATTAACGGACACAAATTACAACCATAGTCAGTAATTTGTGGATCGCACAAAGTATTGTCCCGCGTGGGAATCGAAGTCACGGCACTAGCATGATAGATCGATATCTTAACTACTACACCATCGCGATCGGTGCAACACAAGAATTAGTTTCATACTGCAAATTTAACTAGTTTGTTCTAGTATTTGTTGAATTTAACTAGTTTTCTTTTCTATTTGTACTACTATTTTTCTAAATCATCATCATCATCATCTCAGCTCATATGTCCCACTGTTGAGCTCGAGCCTCCTCCATAATGGAAGGGAAATTGACCTACTATACCACGCTGGTCAGACATGTTTGTATAGGGTTTAGTTTCGAGTTTTCCATCTCTCGCATAGATGATATATGCGTTTTATACTTAGGCTTAGTCGTCTCTTACGATCACCCACGGGTTAGATAAAGGGTGATAAAATGTTTTTGACTCCGTCACCACACGGAAAGATTTTCTGAATAAAACTAGCTAAATCCACCAAAAAAAAATAAACTCCTATTAAATAATAAGGGCACAATGTGAAAGATATAACTTATCCTTCAAAACAATCAGTAGTTGCCATATATTGAAGAATTTATTACACCATTAGTTCATACTCTAAGTAGGTGCGTGATAAACAATTTATAAGGGGTGAAACTAACAACTAAAGTTATTGTTTCGAAGCATGTTAATAATATAAGTCAGGCTATGAAATTTTAATCATTTTAATTACTCAAAATTAAGGTTCATTGTGACCCTTTTGGGAGCTAAATATTGTTATTATTTCGTATACACGCTTTAGTTATTTGATATGGAGGCATTCCCAATGGAGCTCATATCTTTATTGTCGCGCCAAGTTTACTATAAAAGTTATTTTCAATGTTCTCTGGTGGTAATTAAACTTATAATCAAAATATAACAGGCCGATGCCGATACATTATATGTATATATTGAAAAATAACTAACTTAAAAAGTATTTCTTAGATCAGCAGAAGCTAATACAATAATTTTTAGTTTTTTATCTCTTTATGTTTATACATGCACCTTATAAAAATTGCTGCATGTAATGGAATGTATTTTTATCTAAATGTTGCTACAGGCTCCTCTCTCGTTTATATGGCATAGGTCGTTTACATAGAAGTTTTTAGATGGTGCGTACGCTACGCACCTGTAAAAACTGTTCCATGTAATGGAATGTATTTTTATGTAAGTGTTGCTACAGGTCTAGCTTAAAATACGGTAAATATATAAATATTAAAATAATGTGCTCCTCTTTCATCGTACATGTTGCAAAAATTATTGGCTATAGATATATGACCAGCCGCCTGCCTGACGTCAAACCTCCTTGAGAATGTAATTATTCACTAAATGGCATCATATGGAGTTGACACAGGTCAACATAAAACTCCTAGTCATATTTTACGTAATTCACGAACAAAGTAAGAGTTGGTAATATTAGTAACCGAGATCACACAGCTTAAATATATATGCTTGAGTATTTTCAAGCATATAAAATAAATTCCAAGTGACAAGATAATATTTTCTCATACAAAAAAGGGTCGAGCAATAAAATATTAATGTTATGAATCTAAAAACAATATTCATTCCATTAAAATTATGACCCATTTCTATTTACATCTAACCTACTTAATAAATTGAATTTTATCTATAATAATATTTTTCTATTTTGAATAACAAAATAATCCATATTTAAAACAAAGTATTTCTATCGCTTATCCGTGTGGTGACGGAGTAAGAATACTAATCACGACCCCATATCTTACCCGTGAGTGATCGTACGAGATGACCAAGGGATATAAAACGCATATAACATCTATACAAGAGAAGGAAAACTCGAAACAAACCCCTATGCCCACACATCTGACAAGCGCGGTATAGTAGGTTAATTACCCTCCCATTCTGAGGAAGCCCGAGCCCAACAGTGGGACATTTTTGGGCTGTGATGATGATGATGATTTCTATCGCCTCAAGCGTTATCCTTAAAAGGGTAGACAGAAGTAACAAGACCCACGTTGTGCTTTCACGAATAACGCAAAGATTGCAGTTGCAGATATTTAAGGCAATTTAATATAATATTCCCATGTGGAAACGAGATAAGAATAATTAAAAATTAGCGTCACGCCCTACTTGCTCATGGGAGTCCATAAATGATGATGAAATGGTTTCACCAGAAGAATAACTCTGAAACAATTACAGAACGGAAAGGCACCAGGCAATAAAGAAAGATAAAGAAATGACTACAGAGCTTTTGAGGACAAGCCGGTTTTAAAAGCCCTACAAAAACTTTTTAATTCTGTCATTCTCGGGGGCGACGTTCCAGATACATAAACCAGTGAGAATCGTGAGTATGGTGGTGCTGTTTTTTTATTCCTTATCCTTATACGAGCACCGAAGACAAAGATCGGGTACCGGTGGTCCGCTCGCACGGCGAAGAGAGGTGTTTGCAGGGTGGTTCCATGGGGTTGCGCGCCGCCTCTTCCGTCGCCCCGGGCCGATTTGCCGGGGCGCAACCACATCCACGGTCCCACCTTGCGAAAAATAAAAAAATAAAATGGTGGCATACGAGCAAGCAGCATACCTGATGGTATATCCTACTGCCGCTCACCGTCGTACAGCTAGGCCACTGCATACCAATTAAAACCTACTCAAAAAATTGGCAGCCGACTCTCATTCAACAATAGAAGCGTAGCAACACAATATAACTGCTCAGACGTCAATTTTCTACGAGAGTGTAACACTGCTTCAAACAGACCGGCCCGTGGTTGTAGACAAAAAACTAACAGCTGTGTAGTCCTACCACTATTAAACGACAGTTAAATGTCCATACCACTGCCTATCATCTCTGCATTCACTCACTTTCTGTACATATCATGCTCACGTAATTCATCCATGTTTCCTTTGCCCTTAAAGGCTTCTACATCCAAAAAAGAACACAATATATTAAAAAAGAAATGACTAAAATAAGCTTCTAACCATATCCTGATAGAAGGTTCGGTATTTTCTTTACAATATCTTATTTTAATAAACATCTATAAAGGACTAATAAAAGTTTACAAACATTATCATTCTCCTACTCTTGTCCCAATTACTTGGGTTCGATACAATATGTACTCTTCTTTCATAGTAATATATACTATAGAATATATACTATAGAAGTTATTAGCAATAGTTTCATGATCGGCCGCCTGCCAGACGCCAATCCTCTTTGGGAAATGTAATTGTTGATAAAACGACATCAGATAGAGTTGGCCTACATTATAAGGCTCTTAGTCGTCTTTTACGACATCCACGAGCAAAATAAGGGTTGGTAGTATTCGAAGCCGCTACCACACAGCTTATAAACATATACATAGATAAGTTTAAAACATTTAGACATGTAACGTCCGCTTTAATTAAGTTTTTGGTTACTGCTGTTAATATTTAGTCTCTAGTAACTGTGCATATTAAACTATCTAACTTTTAATGTGAATTTAAAGTTTAATCTGTATTTATATACGACGAAAAACTAAACACATTACAAAATTATTTTTCTTTGTGTTAGTTTCGTTTAGCTATTGAGATGCTTGAATCAAATATAAATTATGTATCATTATATTTCTAAGATCTTTGATAAGACTACGCTGTAGACAGTTCTCTGTCTACAGCCGTGAGCCGGTCTGTCCGGGGTAGTACCACACTCTCGCAGAAGATCGACGTCTGAGTAATGGCAAATGTGCTGCTGCGCTTTTTTTGGCGAGCGAGAGAGGCGGCAGCCCAACTGGGGTGGGTTTGGGGTTTGTATTGGTAGGCAGCGGCCTAGCTATACCCTTGCTATTGTAAAGGTCTATGGGTGGCAGTGACACTTACCATCAGATGTGCTGTCAGCCCGTTTGCCACCATAAGAAATATAAAAAAAAAAAAAAACTTTATATCATATGAGTCCTAATGCTGGGATCGAATCCTTTCTACAATGGAGAGCAATTAACACAATTAAATGAATTATTTTTGTTTTTACACATACATACATATCATCACGCCATATCCCTTGCAGGGTAGGCAGAGGGAACAGAGTACCAGAGAACTATCCTTGCATACTTCACTCGCTTCCTCAACATTCATAATTCTCTTTATACACGCTCGCCGGTTTCGGATACTCTTGACTCCACCCTTCCTTCAGTACGTGACCAATCTGGTCTAGGTAGGTGAGTCTCGGTCTCCCCCGGTACCTACATCCTTCCACTTTCGCATTGTATATCTTCTTAACCAGACGTTCGTTCGGCATTCTTGCCACATGTCCGAACCATCGGAGCATTCCCTTTCGCATCTTTACACCAATACTCTCTTCCATACCTACTCTCTCTCTTACGTCGTCGTTACGAATGCGATCGGTCAGCCTAACTCCACAGATTTTCCGTAGAGATCACATTTCGACCGCATTAATTTTACTTTCATGCTCTTTTCTGCATACCCAACTCTCGCTTCCATACAGCAATGTTGGGACAAGCACTGCGTTATGTATTGCTACACGTACCTTCTGGCTGAGGTGGTGGCTACCAAGAAGTTGTCCCAACGTGCAACGCTCCGTTCACTCTATTTCCCGAATTCACTCTTCGCTCTATATTAGTGGCGTACCTTCCATCTCGTCTAAATCCACATCCAAGATATACAAATTCATCCACTGTTCTAATACATCATTACCTATTGCTACTCTTACATCTGTCCTGGCTTCATCTCTTTCAAAGACCATTATTTTGGTTTTGCTCACATTCATGCGTAGACCCGTTTTCTTACAATTATAAAAAAAAAATGTTTTTAACTATAATATTTCTACTTTCTGTATATACCGTAGCTCATATGAGTCCCTGGGTTGGTCCATTGCTGGGGTTGAGTCCTCTATACAATGGAGTGTAATTAATACAATTCCCCAAATTATTTTTGTTTGTGAAGGCTACCTTATCACAATCCTTGTATCACGGAGGAGTTCACAAACATAGAATTTCGTCATCATTATCATCTCAGTTTATATATCCCATTGTTAGGCTCGTGCCTCTTCCATAATGGGGGGTAAATTGATTTACTATACCATACTGATCGGATGTGTTAAAGCTGTGCGGTAGCGGCTACGTATACTACCAACCCTTACTTTTCTCGTGGATGTCGTAAAAGACGACTAAGGGCCTTATAACGACCTGGGCCAACACCATCTGATGCCGTTTGGTTAACAATTACATTCCCAAGGAGGGTTGACGTCTGGCAGGCGGCCGATCATCGGGTACCGGTGGCCCGCTCGCACGGCGCCTCGGTTCGGTGTGCGGACTGTGGAGGCCTTCCGGCCGGTGCTGATGCAGTGGTTGGAACGGCGGCACGGGGTGCTCTCCTTCCGACTGGTGCAGGTTTTGACGGGGCATGGATGCTTCGCCAAATACCTGTACACGGTCGTCAGGAGGGAGAGTACACCGTCCTGCCACCACTGCGATTGCGACGAGGATACGGCGCAGCATACGCTCGAGGCGTGTGCCGCTTGGGCAGAGCAGCGCCGTGAACTCGTCGCAATCATCGGTGCCGACCTGACGCTGCCGTCCATCGCCAGGGCGATGCTCGACAGCGTCAGGAACTGGGACGCGGTCGCAGCCTTCTGCGAGGCAGTAGTCTCGCGGAAGGAGGCGGCGGAGCGCGTGTGCGAGGAGCGTCTCCTCGAAGACGCGAACCGCCGCCGGCGACTGGGGCGGCGTAGGCGCGATTACCTGCGCCTGATGCCGCCCTAGCCGAGGCCGCGGGTGACTGGACCGGGGAATTAGTCCGTCACCCGCCGAGAGGCTGACCGCGCGAGGAGAGAACGACGTCCGCCCCGGGGGGGGATGTCGCTCAAGGTGAGGGAACCTCTCAGGGGGTATTCCATCGGGCCGGCCACTGACGACAAGTTCACGCTGCTCCAGTGGCCGGTCCAACGACGTAGGTGAGGTTCGTGGGTGGGTTACGGGTATGCGTGCTTACGCCCCTCTGTCGCCCCGGATGGAGTGGTGCGAGAAGAGCGCCGACCATAACCCACCCCAAAAAAAAAAAAAAAAAAAAGGGTGGGTCATTGGGGTTGCGTGCCGCCTCTTCCGTCACCCCGGACCGATTTGGCGGGGTGCGACGTCTATAGCCCACCGCAAAAAAAAAAAAAAAAAAAAAAGACGGCCGATCATAAAACTATTGCCAATAATTTTTACAATGTGTACTACTATGAAAGAAGAGTACATATTGTATCGACCCCAAGTAATTGGGATAAGAGTAGGAGAATGATGACTGATCAGAGGTGTTAGTATAGGGTTTTGTCTCGAGTTTTCTTTCTCTTGTATAGATGTTATATGCGTTTTATATATCTAAGTCGTCCCTTACGTTTACCCATGGGTTATTTAGGGTGGGGAATTGTATTCTTATTCACCACATGGTTTACATACTATTAACGGATACAAATCTCCGAATTTCAATAATTTATAAATCATACAAGCAATTGTCCAACGTGAAGATCGAATCGACAACATTCCGCATAAGAATTCGATACTTAGACTTCTCCACAAGCTGTACAGAAAAACTAAAAATATATTTTTCCTATAGTTAACTTAGAACTGAATTCTATAGTAACTAAGACTATATTTCGAGTTTCTCTACTTGTAGTGGAAAATAAAGTATATAACCTATATATAAAAAAAATACAAGTTAAATAATAAATTATATTATCAGTACGTTATCTCAAGGAAACACCGAGGCGTAAAAAGCATTTGAAATTATTATATTTTACACTTAACCTTTTTATCAAACTGAGTTAAACTTTGACCCCTCAAAATAGGGTAACATTCTGGTAACATATGGTAATTAATGCAAAATAGGCCATTAAAAGTAATTTTCAAATACGTTTATTTAATTATGTTATGATTTTAAAAGGTTTTAATGCGACATATTTTATTCTACAATGTCCCTGTAATATTAGGACTGAATCGTAGCTAATGTTATCCTACATTTGTCTTTTTGCATCGCTTGCAATTATTTTATAACGCTCGTTTGCTCATTCGCGCAACAAATATTTCTGGCTCTTTCGAAGTGTTTGAACGCCTTAAACGATTTTTATTTTATCGTATTTGTATTTTATTTTTATTTTATTTTTATTTTATCGCGTTGGTGTTTGATTTTTAGTCTTATTTTATAATTGTAATATACGCATAACAAAAGAAATCTTGATATATTCCGGAGTAAGAACGGAGTAAGAATATATTTCACCACCCCCATTTTACCCGTGGGTGATCGTAACAAACGACGGGATATAAAAGGCATATAACATCTATGTAAATAGAAGGAAAACTCGACACAAAACCTTATACCAACACGTCTGACCAGCGTTGTATAGTAGGTCAATTTCTCTCCCATTATAGAGGAGGCTCGAGCTTAGCAATGGAACGTGTATGAGCTGAGATGTTGATATATTTATTAAAATTATTTTTCTGTAGAATGACAGACAATTTTAATAGTGGTAGGACCACGCTGTTGACAGTTATCTCTCTACAGCCGCGGGCCGGTCCTTTCGGGGTAGTACCATACTCTCACAGAAGATTGACGTCTGAGTAATGGCAATGTGCTATTGCGCTTCGTTCGATGAGCGAGAGAGCCGGTAGCCCAACCGGGTGTGCCACCATAAGCAATAAAAAAAATTTAAAAAAAAGATTAATTTTCAATATGTTTCCTCAATTTCTCCCGTGAGTGATTAGATGTATAAGGCAATGAGTTCTTGGCTTTGTGCAAATTTAACTGCATAATAAGTACACGTATTAAGAGGCTACGATTGTAGTTTAATTAGCATACCACTTCCTCTTCGCGTTTGAATGTGTAGAACCATTATTGAACTCATGCTTTAAGTAAAAAATATTTAAAAATATTATTAGAAATCTTCTAACAACAAGTTCAAGGTTGTAACTAGCCGTTCAATGGTATAGAGTTCGAACCATATCAAAATATGGGTGTTTTACATACTAGTTCGAAGATCATTCATTAATCAGCCTATGGACATAAACTTCGGAATATACGCCTCTCCAAGGACATTGAGTTCATATCAAATCATAATTACCACGCTTGACAAGCGGGATAACGACTACAATTATTATAGGGGCAGAACACTATTGATAGTTTTCGGTCTACAGCCGCGGGTAGTACCACACTTTCGCAGAAAATCGACGTCTGAATAATGGCAATGTGCTGCTACGCTTCGTTTAGTGAACGAGAGAGCCGGAAGCCCAACTTTCTGAATGGGTTTAGAGTTTTCACTGGTAGGCAATGGTCTAACTGTACCCCTAGTATTGCAAAGGTCCATGGGCGGCAATAACACTTATCATCAGGTGTACTGTTCGCTTGTTTGCCACTATAAGCAATAAAAAATGTGTTATAAGTTTCCCAAATAACTGCTGACAATCTTCACCTAAGCTGGTGACGATCGTAGTTAAGTAAGGGATGATGATACATTTCAATCTTAACTAGTCATCATATTTACATAAAAAAATAAAACACTCCAACCATAACATAGCCCGTGATCGTCATCAACTCATCATCATCATCTAAGATCATATATGACCCACTGTTGGGCTGAGCCTCCTTCATAATAGGAGGGAAATAGACCCACCATACCACGTTGGTCAGACATGTTGGTATAGGATTTTGTTTCGAGTTGTCCTTCTCTTGCATAGATGTTATATGCATTTTATATCCCTTACTCGTCTCTTACGGTCACCCACGGGCAGGATAGGGTATGGTGAATTGTATTCTTATTCTGTCACCACACGGAAAATGCGATCGTATTTACTTCAAAAATAAAAAAAAATGTGAAACTATAATTAATACTCCACCAAGCAAATATAAAAAATAAATGAAAGAAAAATTTTACATCTTATCAAAATTAAAATACCGAAAAAAAGTCCTTCAAAAATATGCGTCAATTGTTAGAACAGTTAATCTTACACATTATAATAACGCAGGATAAAAGGACCTTGTCACGCACACGGCAGCATGTGCGGTTATAATTCACACGTTATTACCAAGCGTCACACAAAATGTAACGGTTTTTTTTTCGGTAATTTAAAGTTTTCACGCTTATTTCGGTGACTTTACGAGCCATATGGCAACTAGGGGGTCGCTTACAGCTGCCTTATAATGTCCATTTTAATTTTATCAATTACTTAATTATTTTATTTATCTTCCCATTACATCCCCACTCTATAAATAAGAGATTGACATCGTGGTATAGTAAACTAATCTCCCTCTTATTATGGGTGTGGCAATTTGCGCACGGCGAAGCGCAAGTTTTCGGCTTACTTTTTCCAGTCTCAATAACGACTGGAAAAAATAAGAGAAAAATGTTACGTATAGATAGTATAGATAGAAGAATAATTATATATTATATTCTTAATGATAAACAAAGCTAAATGCAATCAAAATTCAATATATGCAGTTTGACAAAGTTTAATTTTTCGAATCAAAGCACTAATAGAGCTGTCAATTATATCAATGAAACATTAAAAGTGAATTATAAAATTGTAATCATTTTCAACTCCATTTCGTCTAAAAAATTGTTTGCAGCATTAACTCTACGATGAGCGAAGCACGTAAAGATCTTATCATTTCTATTTTCTTCGGACCGGCTAGAGTCTTATGCCGGAATGAGTCCGATCTGTCCAGAATTATGCAGACACGGAAGGAAGGTAAAGGGCTTATAACATAATGCTTTCCTATTCGGTAACTTTAGCGGTGAATCCGACTCAATTGAGCAATGTTCGGGACACTTAGGAGGACTATCTTGTTCCATAATACGCAGTATCTAAAAACATAGGTATCTGAAATTCAGTATGTTACCAGCGGCACTGAAATATAGTTTCTATATGCCGACCTCAAGAAAAAGCTCATAGTTGCTCAGCGTGCTATGGGGAGGGCTAAGGAGGCCTAGATAGGTGAGGGACCCCTTGGGGGTACTAGTTTTATAAATATTAAAGCTTGTGAAGATCTTTGAATGTTTGGATGTTTGTTACTCAAACACGCGTAAACCAATCAACACATTTAGATGAACAATGAACACATAAATAATTCATTGCCTAGATTAACACATAAGATACTTTTTATTTCGGTAATATTTCTCCTTGGGATAATAGTTCAACATTAGGCTAATTAATTTTTACGCGGGCGAAGCCACAGGCAAGTGCTGGAAATTATATAATCGAGTGCTTCGTACTCGTTTGCCACCGTTATCAATAAGAAAAAACCCAATGAAATACCTTTTCTGTTCTGAAAAGTTCTGAAACTTAATTTTCACTTACATACATACACATACATATCATCACGCCATATCCCTTGCAGGGTAGGCAGAGAGAACAGAGTGCCAGAGAACTCTATCTCCGCATACTTCACTCGCTTCCTCAACATTCATAATTCTCTTCATACACGCTCGCCGGTTTCGGAGACTCTTGACTCCACCTTCCTTCAGTACGTGACCGATCTGGTCTAGGTAGGTTAGTCTCGGTCTCCCTCGGTACCTACATCCTTCCACTTCATTACCATATAGATAATTTAATGATATATGTATTTAATCTTAAACTATTCCAGTTTCCTTGTTTGATAATATAATATAAGCGATATTATTAATTCAGTTTCGTGTTTATCTATTGATATTAGTCTATAATACGCTACCTTGAGGTGTGAATCCAGCTTATCGCACCTATAATACCAAGTAATAACATACTGTTATATAATTATTAATGTAATATGCCACGTAATCGTAGCTAGTTCCGTAATCACGTTTTACCAAGAATCGTTTATCATCATATATAATCTATTATACAATTACATATAAAGTCAAATTGTTATATGTACTTTTCTATTTTATTTTTACCTATTATGACTTTTGATGAAAATATGAAAGCGTAATGGTTGTCTTGTATTATATTCAATATCTAAAGAGTTTGAACGTGTTTATATTGAATAATTTTGATGGCATTTATGTAATATGGCTGCTGGGATATAGTGAATCCTTACTAATATTATAAATGCGAAAGTAACTCTGTCTGTCTGTCTATCTTTCACGCCATAACTACTGAACCGATCTAAATGAAATTTGGTACACAGATAGTCTAGAACCTGATAAAGTACAGGCTACTTTTTAATGCAAAAAAGAGACTTGTAAAGTAGGATGAAAAGTTGTAAGGAATTATGGTCATTTTAAAGCCATAAGCTTAAAACTTATTTTTAGGTTATTAATTAGATATAAATAAATATGACATTAAATAGTAAATAATTTACCCTTAAGGGGTAAAATAAAAATAGGGGATGGAAAACGTTAGGAAAGTAACCTTTTACGCAGGCAAAGCCGCGGGCAGAAGCTAGTATTAAATAATTTTGATGGCATTTTATGTAATGTGACTGCTGGAATTTAGAGAATATGATATAAAAATACTGTGCAATGTTCTCGTCTTCGGGTTGAGAGCCCTCAGCGCTCACCCACAGTCCGGGTAAAGTTGTCATAGCCATCTGGGGCTAGCAACTAAGTCACACAAAAAAAAAGTTCTCGTCTTCTATTAGATACTATGGATAGGCCATAGCACTATTGAATGCGACGATTTTTGACTTACTGAGCGACAATGGCTTTACTCAAACGAGTTAATGTAGGAGTTTATTCAAGTTTATTTTTTTCCACAATTATATTTTCATTCCATTGTAGTCACGGTGAAAGAATAGGCAGTGAATAATATCAACAATCTATTATTATACGTTAAAGAACTTTTCTTTTACCGTAACTACGATTATTGAAAATAAACTTTTTAGCTGCTTATCGTGATTTTTAGATGCGTTAATATTTCAAACTGAGATTACCAACGAAATTATTTTAGTAGTGTACGTATAATAACTCATAACTCTAAGAATGGTAAGTTAAGCGTATATTATAGGCCTTCAATAAATATTGAACTTTTCCGTGTAGTGACGGAGTAAGAATACGATTCACCAATTCTCACCCTTTTTTTTTTTTTATTGGTGGACTATGGATGCGTCTCGCCCCGCCAAATCGGTCCGGGGTGACGGAAAGGCGGCGCGTGACCCCATAGACCCACCGTAAAACTCCTCTCTCTTCGCCGTGCGAGCGGACCACCGGTACCCGATCTTTGTCTTCGGTGGTCACCAATTCTCACCCTTGGGTGATCGTAAGAGACGACTAATGGATAAAAAAACGCATATATGCAAGAGAAGGAAAATTCGAAACAAAACTCTACACCAATACGTCTAACCAGCGTGGTATAGTAGGTCAATTTCCCTCCCATTATGAAAGAGGCTCGAGCCCAGCAGTGGGACATATATGAGCTGAGATGATGATGATGGTGATGATGAATTTTAAATAGGTTTTTAATTATATGTTAATGATTGATATATCAATTTAGTAATATTTATAATCTATGATGATCTTGGGTTATGTTTTTGTAGCTGCTACGCCAATGAATGATGTATGGCTACTTCGTAGCCAATGCCATATAAAAGCCATATAAACAATGTTAATATATGTAACTGTTATTATCTGTTATTAAAAGTTCATCACACCGATCATGGATGGCAATAATACTTCAGTAGTTGCTTAAGTTTCGAAATCAATACATATGTATAAGCTTTCTCTTTTTATACTAACTACCTGTCTCCCTCCCGCTTCCCTCCTTTCCGGATTAGTAGTCACCAACATATCATATATTAAAAACTTCTCCGAAACATGCTGCATATTATAGTATAATACAGATCGGTTCAGTAGTTTTTGCAGTATAATTAAACAAAAAAAACAACTGTCCATTTATTAGTACAGATATATTATTAGCAAATCTTGGACGTATATTTTATCTCCTACACACAATTAAGCCAAATGAACATAAACAATACATTTTAATTAATAAATAAAATGCATGTATAAACGTTGCATGTACCTAATGAAGATATTTAAATCCAATAACTACAAATTAATATTTGATACTAGAATTTCTTATTAAATCTAAGTAAAATTTTTTCTTAATTTTTTGACGTGCTTTTTGGCTTTATGGAGCGAATGTTTTATACCTATGGAGTATTACGTGATTTATTTACTGTTATTGAAAAATGTTATCGAGCCAGAATTTTTTAAATTACACTATTAAAGCCTAATTTTTTTAATGCTTATTTTTATTGTTGTTATTGTATCCCAGCAGTAAATTTTTCACAAACTAAGCAGAAAATAAAGTCTATTGTTTTATATTTTATATACATAGTTATATACTTACATATGAAATAACTAGACCTAAAGAAGCTGTGTGTTAGTGGCTACGAATACTACCAACCCTTACTTTGCTCGTGGATGTCGTAAAAGACGACTAAGAGCCTTATTTCGACCTGGGCAACACCACCCGACGGCGTTTGTTCAACAATTACATACCCAATGAAGAAAAAAAAACAAAAAAGGATGGTTGACGTCAAGCAGGCGGCCGGGAACTAAATTATTGTCAATAACTTTTGTAATATGTAGGAAGAGGAGTAAATATTACGTCGATCCCAAGTAATTGGGATAAGCACAGGAAAATGATGATGATGATGATAAAATAACCGCTCTTGTTGTTATGTACGTGATAATAATAGTTCGAATTTATTTATACCTACATATTTAGCTGGTCGTAATGCGTCCAAACTGTTCACTGATTATAATTTGACGTATTGTGTACTATCAAAATACATACATACATACATATCATCACGCTATGTCCTTTGCAGGGTAGGCAGAGAGAACAGAGTGTGTTAACTATGTAATGGTTGATTATTATTAATTAATATATTATTATTAATAATTAATATATTATTATTAATAATTAATATATTATTATTATTAATTAATATACACTCATTTGCAAAAAAAACGGGCACCTAAGCAATGAACCATTTCAAATGTTAATATTTCTTTGTTTGATAATTATAGGTAGTTTTATCCACACAATTTGGTAAATTAATAAGAAAATAATCGTTTTCATCAGTATTTCATAAAATTTAGATACAATTTATGGGAAATAATGCTAAACCTCGCTAGTAGTGTATATTCGCTAGTAGTGCATATGCTCATGAAGTAAAAATAAAAAAGTTTTTTTGTTTTTCTTTAATAAAGTAAAAGCAGATAAATGTTTAGTATCGAGTGTGACCCCCTCTAGCTAAAATCACAGCTTGAATTCGTCTGGGCATGCTAGCGAGTATATCCCGGATACTTGCTTGCGGAATACGTTCCCGCTCCGCAGTAATCACATTCTTCAGCTCTCTGATGGTCTGCGGAGCCGGGTGTACTGATCTCACATGCCGTTTCAGAACGTCCCAGACATGCTCTATGGGATTGAGGTCGGGACTTCGAGCTGGCCAATCCAAACGACGAATGCCGACCTCTTGCACATACGCATTAACATCGCGGGATCGGTGGGCGCGAGCATTGTCGTCCATAAAAATCGAGTCTTCACCTAGAGCGGCCAATGCGGGTTGTGCATGAGAAATTAGAACTTCCGTTATGTATCGATGCCCAGTCAGTGAGCCGTTTTCAATGAAGACTAACTCTGTACGATCCATTGAATTTATTCCTGCCCAAAACATAACAGAGCCCCCACCATAAGGTGTGATTTCTTCGAAACATGCCTCTGCAAAGCGTTCTCCTTGTCTTCTTAGCACTCGCCGACGTCGATCTTCACCGAACAGAGATATCCTGGCTTCATCAGAGAACAAAACCCTATTCCAATCGTCTTGAGTCCATGATTCACAATTTCTAGCGAACCTAAGCCTGTGAACTCTGTGCTCACGGAGTAATTTGGGGCCGCGGGCCGGGCGGTGACTGCGTATATTGGCAGCGAGAAGCCTCCTCCTGACCGTCCATAGACTAATATGCACATTTCTTACTTCTTGGAGGTTGTTCTTAAGATCCACATACGAAGATTTGCGATTTCTCAATGCGCGACTCACAAGAAAACGATCATCCCGTGGTTGGGTACATGGTTTTCTTCCAGAACCAGGCCTTCTCTCGACGGAACCAGTCTCCTGATATCGCTGCCAGGTCCTTTGGACTGTCGAGCGACTAACATTTAGCCTCCTAGCCACGAAACATTGGCTGCAACCCTCTTCAAGCAGCGCGATAATTTTGGTAGCTTTTACCACTTTATCTACCATTTTTGATACAGCCAAACAGCATTAAATAAAGCTTTGACAGTCAAGGATATGAAATTAATCGATAAAAATTGATTAAAAGTTATGAAAGTCGATGTTAACTTCTGGAACTTCGCGCCAAAAATGTAGGATAAAAAGGGGTTTTCTGTAAAAATGAACATCAAATGAAAAATTGAATTTAGAACGTACTTTTTTAAATACCACAGCATTTTTAAAACCGGCCAGTAACGTGTACAAACGATTGAAACCTTTTTGGTATTGTATCTTTTTAAATATGAATGAAAATCAAAACCGCCCGTTTTTTTTGCAAATGAGTTTATTATTATTATTAATTAATATATTATTATTATTAATTAATATATTATTATTATCAATTAATATATTATTATTATTTAATAATATATTATTATTATTAATTAATATATTATTATTAATAATTAATATATTATTATTATAATATTATTATTAATTAACTATTTAATGTTAACCTACTATCAAACTACGTAACATTATTTTCCAGTCACGTTAACATAAGTTAATATGATCAAAACAAAAATATTTACTAACTTAACCTATTATCAACGATTTTATTTTTTTTACTGCTGATGGTGGCAGACGAGCAGACAGCATACCTGATGGTAAGTGTTACTGCTGCCCATAGAGCTTTGCAATACCAAGGTATAGCTAGGCCGCTGCCTACCAATAGAAACCCTAAACCCACCCCAGTTGAGCTTCCTGCTCTCTCGCTCACCGAACGAAGTGCAATAGCACATTGCCATTACTCAGACGTCGGTCATCTGCGAGAGTGTGGTACTACCCCAGACAGACCGGCGTGGTCTTACCACTATTAAATTTACTTGTAAGTCATATAACAAAAACTGATACTACCTATTTTCACAAACAAACCTCTAAATTTTAGATGAAACCTAAGGCAATATAAATTCTTTTATTTTTTTCATGTTAATTAATTTGATCCCTAGTACTTACAATTAATCAACTTGACTAATCCTTACAATCAACATCATAAAAGAAAATATAAAAAACGATATTAAAAACATACTTTTTAAACAGTCTGTAGTTTACATATATACAACAGGATATCTACTCATAGTTTTGTACAAACACAATGTATTAGTCTACTAATGCGTGGTCCTAATACTCATAGTAGTAGAACCACGCTGTTGACAATTTTCTGTCTACAGCCGCAGGCCAGTCCATCCGGGGTAGTACCACACTCTCGCAGAAGTTCAACGTCTGAGTAAAGGCAATGTGCTATTGCGCTTCGTTCGGTGAGCGAGAGAGCTGGCAGCCCAACTGGGTAGGTTTAGGGATTGTCATGGTACGCAGTGACCTAGCTATTCCCTTGGTACAGCAAAGGTCCATGAGCAGCAATGACATTACCATCAGGTGTGCTGCTTGCTCGTTTCCCACCATAAGCAATAAAAAAAACGTCAAATCTAAACAATGAAGGTAGGTAGATTAATTCTTGATTTATCTAGCTGTTTATGATTATGTTGTTGTTTCGGCTATGCAGAATTTTATTGCAATCTTGATAAACCTTTTTGGAGTTTACTCCTTAAGAATCGATTTTCATATAAGGCGCCCGGTATGAGAAAAAATTGAGTAGTAAAATCTAGTGATCGAATGACCTCGTTACGTTTTTGGTGCGCAACCTATTCTGCGTACCTTTCACTTTCTGACGTGAGATAATACTTCACTGAACAGTTTTAATAAATGTATATAAAAATATATATATTATTTTTAGTCAAATGAGCTTTTTTTGCGCCTGTTTTGATAATCGTACTTAAGGAGTAAACTGCAGTCGTGCGTCGGAGCTGACACACACTTTTTTTTTAGGTAGGCTATGGTCCGGACACACCGCTCGTTCCATCCGGGGAGACGGAAGAGAAGCGAGTGGCCCCATAACCCACCGTATTCTCTCCCCATCACCATTGGGCCGGCCACTGGTACCGCCATCCGTGGCCAGCTTGGCCGTGCCCCGTCAAGACGACCAATCAGAAGTAAAGGACCCCATGCTGCTGACCCAACCACTCCATCAGCATCGGCCGGAAGGCCTCGATGGTCCGAACATCAACCGAGGCCTCTCCAGCCGCATTGCTCAACGGGCAACGACGTCACGACGGGTGTCGCCCCACCAGGCGGCGAGACGGTACCGCCACCTGCCCGCGTTGCCGACACTCGCCAGTATAGTCCAGTGAGCATCTCCGCTTCAAGTCCCAAGGGGGAGTTCCGGGCAACAGGCACGCTGCCTCCGTCACCACCGTCCGGTATCTACGTAAGGCTCTGATCGCCATGGCCCTCCATGGTCGCCACAGGAGAGCCCTAAGTCGTTTGGTCAGGGACTCCATCCACACGAGTTCGCCGTACAGGGCCATTGACCGGACCACCTCCTCGTTAAGCAGTCGGCACGTAGCACTGGGTCAGCCCACATTCGGCATAAGCCAAGATAGGGCGGCACTGCGCCGACAAGTCGCGGAGCAAGTCGACGGAAATGCTTCCGGAATCAATCTTGTCTAACCTTAGTGGTTTTTAAATTGTAAGCAAAAAAATGTTAAATTTTTTGCTTACTATGATAGTAAAAAAAATTAAATATTTTAAAATTTTTGAAGGTGTTACTGGAATTTAGCATTTAATATACTTGATTATTTATAAAAACCTGATTACGGGCGAAAAATGATTATCACAAGTGGGATTGGAAACCACACCTATTGGAAATCCGTTCCAATCGTGCTGCCACTTCGTTTAATACAATTCTAACTGCAAAGTTTGAAATATTAAGCCTCTACAATATGTAAACATTGTCGGGTAGATGGCACAAGTCTCCTTAAAAGACGAAAATATGGTACGATACGAGTATTGAATGTATTATAATAGTTCACGGTCGGCTCGAATCCCACTTGTGACAATCATTTTTCGCTCGTAATCGAGTTTTTATAAACACTTAAGGTGATATATATTGACACGTAACATCGATTTTATTTGTCATTTGTATAGATATTACCTAAAATTTTGAAATTATTGGTGTAAACGACCATTAAACATTTTAAATTTAAACAACACTGTAACGAACATAATTCCTTTCTATAAATCATTCTCAAACTTGGCAGCAATATAACTGACCTATAACGCTTATTACTATTCATAAAGTAATTATACGCTCAACGATTTTTGGACATTGCCTTTCAGTTCAATTTCCAACCAGAAATATTGCAAATATTTTACTCTTGGGCTCATAATATGTTTTTCATTTCTTGTCAGTTCATATTTAGTATACTATCGGATAAGAGTCTCCTCCATAATTAGGTAAAATTTAAGCTAATATTTATATCATGCAGTGCATAATCAGACGCAAAATACATGTTACAATTATTTATACCAAACTCGAAATATTGAAAATAATACTAGTTTTACGGATTTTATCGCGTTTGTATTTGATTTCCAATCCGTGTGGTGACGGAGTAAGAATACAATTCACCACCCCTATCTTACTCATGGGTGATCGTAAATGACAACTAAGGGATATAAAATGCATATAACATCTATGCAAGAGAAGGAAAACTCGAAACAAAACCCTATACCAACACGTCTGACCAACGTGATATAGTAGGTTAATTTCCCTCCCATTTTGGAGGAGGCTCGAGCCCAACAGTGGGACATATATGAGCTGAGATGAGATGAGATGATTTGATTTTTAATTTCCCGACGTTTCGCACACTTTACACATTTTAGTTCCTGTTTAGTCCTCCCGTGACTATGTACATTTGAAATAAAACTATTATTACGGATTTTATCTCGTTTATATTTGATTTTTAATTGCCCGACGTTTTGAAGAATATACAGCGTTTATGGTCATGCGAGGACTGAAAGAAGAAGGAGGACTGTAATTAAAATTAAATACAAAAGCGATAGAGTCCGTAAAAATAATTTCATTTCAATTTTTTTTAATATATATATATAAAAAAAACATACATACATACATATCATCACGCCATATCCCTTTCAGGGTAGGCAGAGGGAACAGAGTGCCAGAGAACTCTATCCTTGCATACTTCACTCGCTTCAACATTCATAATTCTCTTCATACACGCTCGCCGATTTCGGAGACTCTTGACTCCGCCTTCCTTCAGTACGTGACCAATCTGGTCTAGTTAGATTAGTGTCGGTCGTCCCCAGTACCTATATCCTTCCACTTTCGCATTATATATCTTCTTAACTAGTTCGTTCGGCATATATAAAAATATTTTTGAAAGTACACAATTTCTGAAAAACCCGACGTTGGTCATCCAGATATTTACAATTCATTGACCAATTATTTTCTTTAATTTCATTAAAATTAAAACACTGACGTAAATATTTTATATACATTATAAAATCAATAACCCAAAACAATTCATAAATAATTAAAATTTTTCCTATAACGTATACATTTACAGCCCTAAATATACCGCATTCATTGTAAATGACCAACCTGTAATTACAGTCGATCAATAATTAAAATATTCAAGTTGTCAGCCGTTACACTCTCATGAATATTAAAAAAAAAATATTAACTTAATTATAAGCTGTCATGTGTAATATGGCGACGTGTTCTCGAACACTTTTATACTAAAAAAAAAACTATAGATTAGACGTAGAATGATTTTGTGAAAAAAAAATACATTTAGTATTACGCACGCTACTATGTACAACTATGTATTTTATTTTCCGTGTGGTGATGGAGTAAGAATGCAATTCACCACCCCTATCTTAAGATACTGTACTGTACTGTTTAAACAGTTAATTTTTTTTTGTAAAATTAGAATTGTTTTACAAAACAAATAAGAGAAGAATTTCAAATCAACGTATACTAATACAAAACATAATACAATTCGAGTAAAATTATAAGTCATGTGAAAGAATAAAAGAAACTTAATATAGTGAATTGTAATTTTAGAATCTTTTTATAATAACCTTACACGTATTGTATAGTAAATTTACAAAACGGAATTATAGTATTACTTTCTTGTTGTGCGTAAAAACTTCCAACGTTTTTGTAAAAAAAAAAAATGCAGAAATTTTTAACAGTGTACCCGTGGGTGATCGTACGAGACGACTATACTCGTTCCAACCATTTATTTTACTTTTGACACATGCTTTAGGACGTAACTGTTTCATTATACGCAATTATTAACTTTGAAACGAGTGAACGGAGAAATATATAAACTGCCCAATAATATTTATATATCTTAATTATTACCCACTAAATACATTAATATGCCGTAAATAGCTCTATTCATAAAATTTAAGTGATAATTCATTTCCGTTATAAAAAAAGTTACGTTCTATCGCATCTAGTGACAGGATCAAAAGTATTCGGTGCAAACTAATGAATCGCAAATAATCGATTACACTTATTTGCAGTTAAGTCAGCTGACAACTGAGTTTTGAATTGTTGTAATAGACAACACGTTAAAATTGTATAAGGGAGATATAAAAATCTTCTCATCATACCTATAACATGAAATAAAACAACCAAAATATTTTAATATTATTTTATTATAACGAATCGTCGGATTCTTCATACGAACTCGAATCGTCGCTTGAATCATCTGCAGTGTTTATTATTAACTCTTGTGTAGGTATGTTGTCAAATTCAATTTCCCGATCGCAATCAGAGAATATTATATTTTTGTCTTGTTGACGACACTCGCCCAGTTTTCAGGCGTCACACTAGCACATGCGTTTTTTAAAAGTTCAAGCATTTTATTTGCTGTGAAAGGAGGAGTTGTATTGTTTCTTGCGGCGTGTCCTTTGACTTGTGCCCAGATCATTTCAATTGGATTATATTGACAGTGGTATGGAGGAATTCTGATTACAACATGCCCATATTCTGCTGCCATTTCGTCGATGACATATCGTTTTGGCTGCTTTTTACTTTTTAATATTTTAAGTAATTCTACTTTTAGTAGGGATTCGTCCACATCTTCCCCATTATCACGAAGCCAGTTTATAATCTCGTGTTTTTTGTTGGCCTGTGTTGGCATTTTATTAATTTGGCGAGAGTGATAGGGTGCATTATCAATAAATATTGTTGATGGCTCTTCAAGTGATGTAAGCATTTCTCTGAACCACTTTTCATACACGTCTGCATTCATCTCCTCATGATAGTCTCCTGTTTTTTTTTATTTGAACGCTAACAGAGCGTCTGGTACAAATCCCTTTGTAGTTCCCGCATGGCAAATGATGAGGCGTTCACCTCTCCCCATTGGCACTGCAGAAGTAGAAGCAGCAGTATCGTCAGTCCAACCTTTTGGTATGGAATGATTGGCATTGAGCCAAGTTTCATCTGTGAAAACGACATTCGACCAGTCTTCTATTTCCTTCGCTTGTCTTAAAAATTTACAGCGAGACAAGGCTATATCACGACGTTCCATTAAAATTTTTCTTTTGTCGGATTTCTTATACAAGAACCCGATTTGGTGCAGCACCTTTCACAAAGAAAATTTTTGACCACGAAACAAGCCACAATTTCGTAGAGACGCTACTAATTTTTTCAAAGTAGGAATCTCTTTGCTTGTGTAATAATTGTATATATGACGACGAATAGCATCAGTATCAAAACTGTCAATTGCTGTCACTTTACGGGGCTGACGTTTTTTCTTAGGCGTAGATAGCTTGTTCTGTTCAATACCACTACTACCATAGGCTTCTTTAGTGATTTTCGCCACCGTTGAAGCACTAATACCTAATGCTGCTGCAACACGGTCTCTAACTTGGGTTACTGGTATAAGGAATCCGCCATTGCGGCTTTCCTTTTCAAAAAATTCACGAAGCCGCAGCACTAACTCTCTGGATTGTCCTTTAAGCACCATACCTTTCGGCATTTTGCAAGTAAAATCTTACTGGGAGGAACGATACGCTCAACTCAATCAAAGTAAGAACAATGAAATCAATACGGTGGAATATAAATACTCAACACAGCGTATGAAAAATATGAAAGAGCACTCAGCGAACAGAAATGTGACTAACACGGGAGTCTTGTTGCGAGTGACAGACAACACAACAAAATGGCGTCGCCGGCGCGCCGTTCAGTGTTGCCAATTCGGCTTAAAAAAAAGGGGTAGGCTGGATGAGAAAATTAGTGATTTACTACCGCAGACGAGGGCGCCATTGTCTCTAAGTAAAGTTTGGAGCAGCGGACCCCGCTTAATGGAAAAATGCTTCATAAAGTAGTTATTTTTTATTTTGCAAAGTACAAAGTAAAATATTTTGGGAGGACTGAATTAGTGGGTATGCAAAAATTAATGTGCCCAAATAACAAATATATTTACAGAAGTGAAGTTTTCAAATAATATGAAATATGTATTTAAGCAAAAATAAAATATCCGTGTTAAATCGATTAAAAGTTTTTCCTGACTAAAATCGATTATTACAAAACATAGTATCCGTAATACATTGGTACAACACTAATTGATCAGAATTCGACCTGCCAAAAGTAAAATAAATGGTTGGAACGAGTATAAGGGATATAAAACGCATATAAAAGAAAGAAGGAAAACACGAAACAAAACCCTATACCAACACGTCTGACCAGCATGGCATAGTAGGTTAATTACTCTCCCATTATGGAGGAGGCTCGAGCCCAATAGTGGGACATATATGTATAAGCTGAGATGAGATGTATTTTATTAAAAGGTCTACATTTTCTTTTTCTTTTTAAATAAAACAAATAGTAGCTCGAACTAAGAGAAGAATCTTTGTAACGGTAACTTTTATCATCATCATCGTATTATTCTACTGCGCCTTGAGGTTCTATCGAAAGAACCAGCAGTACACCTGACGGTAAGTGTTACTACCGCCCATGGACCTTTACTATACCAAGAGTACAGCTAGGCCGCTACCTACCAATAAAAATCCCCAAACCCGTCCAGAAAGTTGGGCTGCCGACTCTCTCGCTCTACGAAGGAAGCACAGCAGCATATTGCCACTGCTCAGATGTCGATCTTCTGCGAGAGTCTGGTACTATCCCGGACGGACCGGCCCGCGGCTGTAGATAGAAAAATCATCCGTCTCTTCCATAGATACATACATAACATCACGCCATATCTCTTGCAGGGTAGACAGAGAGAACAGAGTGCCAGAGAACTCTATCCTTGCATACTTCACTCGCTTCCTCAACATTCATAATTCTCTTCATACACACTCGCCGGTTTCGGAGGCTCTTGACTCCACCTTCCTTCAGTACGTGACCAATCTGGTCTAGGTAGGTTAGTCTCGGTCTCCCCCAATACCTACATCCTTTCACTTTCGCAAATCCATAGATATTATATGAATATCATATCTCGTAGTAGTCTTTTACGATGCCAAAATAGAAAAGATGCTGGCGCTGAGTTATATTTTTACTCCGTCACCATGAGGTTATAACTTACTTTAAATATCAGTTATTATATAATATACATATAAATACTATATACTATGTACATAAGATTTTAATTAGTTTACTAGTTTCCAGGAAAGCCTAATCATCGTAGATTGCTGAGGTCATACAAATGTTATTTCATAATGCTGGAAACCGCAGTTAAGTAGCAACATTTAATTAAACGTTACGTTGAAGTTGATTTTGTTATAGTAAACTATGTTATAGGTTATTATGTCCCTGTATAGCGATGGGATAAGACAACATAGGTCACAACTGTTTATTTGCCCATGGGAGCTGTAAAAATCAGCTTAGGGGATATCAGGTGAATGGGCTGAAGCTCTCTCCTGGCAAATTATCATCTTACTGCAATCGTCAACTCAACTTTGAAGGATTATCATTATTTTTTTTTATTCTTATTATTCACTAACAGTAATACTGGAAGATTACTGATACATATAGCACAAAATAACTTGTTTTAAGTGTCAACAGAATATTAATAATGTAAAAATTTCTTACAGAACATACATTACATCCATTTAAACCCTATTGTTATATGTACTTTATTGTGGCAATTAATAATTATTAATAATGTATTAATTAACTGTTAAACTTGGCGATTAAGGCAATAACCTTTACAATAAATGAGCGTACAAATATGTCATTCCTAGACAGCCACTTTGTAGTCGTAAAAACTGACTAAAAGATCATCATAGGGTCCATTCATATAGGACTAGTCACCTACTCCTATACACAGACGGAATATATGATAGCGATTTTCGAGAGAACTTATAACACCATCAGCAAGCAATTGCTTCAAAATTTAAAAATTATAATATTATTGACAACTTTACTGTATGGTAGCGACTACGAATAGTAAAAATCTTTATTTTGCTCGTGGATGTCATGAAATAATAATAATAAAATAGTAACATTGATTTATTTCTCACCATAACACTTTACATTACACAATAACACCTACTTTAAATTTACAAATATGGTTATGGATCGCTGGTAGATAAAAATACAACCTGTAATACAAGTCACCAGGAAAAGTGAAAGACGACTAAGACTAACTCCATTTGATGGTGTCTGGTCAACAATTACATTCATAAGCAAAGTTGACGTCAGACAGGTGGATGGTCATAAAACTATTGCCAATAACTTTTGTAATATGCATGTTGGAAAAGTACATACAGCATCGACCCCAAGTAATTGAGATAAGAGCAGGATAATGATATCGATTGCACAAATGGAGGCACGATCTAAATACTTTTGTATCGAGTGTGTTTGAAACCCCTTTTGAATAATTCTTTGTTCTACAAATGATTATTCTGAGTTTTGGTGAAATTCGTAACCATTAATTGCATGTATATAAAGTCCTACGCCACAATAAGATTTATTCTTGTGTCTTTATGCTATTTAAAATAAAACTATTTTTAAAGATCTTATCGCGTTCGTATTTGATTTTTATTTATTTTATTTGCCGACGAATGTTTCGAAAATTACCAAGTTCATGATAACGAGAGAACTGTGACGTCATCGACAGTGAACCAGGGACCATTTAATAAGGTATATTTATACTACTGGACCAGGCTACTCCTAATCTATGCATACATCCTTTAACTTATGGATGTCTAATGTATTTAGGCCTCCCAGAAATATAGACTATTTACAACTCACATGCACTCAACTAAAATTAAAAGATAGAAACCAATGAATTCTTAATCTACATGGGGACAAATCAAACATGGGGAGAATTTCTAATAAAGACATACCAAATAAAGTTGAATAATTTATGGTGTTCAGTTATCAGTATATCGTTTACATTATTCTTATCTATTTAATATTAGGAAGCAATGTAGCATATTCAAATATCAGCATGAGAAAAGCACTAACATTAAGTAGAATAAAATCTAATAATGCAAGGTATTTGGTTAAGGCAAGTCTGTTCTTCTTCATCTGCCGCCCTTTTAAGTCACACTATAAGGCACGGATACAAAGGATACACGCGTCTTCAGCGCTCATCCAACAGTCTGGATAAAGTTGTCATAGCCATATGTAGCTAACAGCTAAGTCACAAAAAAACGAAAGAGGAACTGAACCAGAATTGATATATTAGTTCTGCTTTTTAGATTGGTTGCTTAGGTAATTTAATCGGTGGTGCCAGGCGGGCCACCGAAGACAAAGATCGGGTACCGGTGCCCCGATCGCACGGTGAAGAGAGGTGTTTGCAGGGTGGGTCTATGGGGTTGCGCGCCGGCTCTTCCGTTGCCCCGGACCGATTCGGCGGGGCGCGACAACATCCATAGGCCAACGCAAAAAAAGGCTAATTTAACGTCTTTTATGACAATTATGTTACTGTCGTAAATGACGATCATTTTAGTGAATGATCGTATTCACTACATCTGCGTTTCTTATGTGACAACCAGAGGTAGTAAATGCAAAGACAACGTAGCGGTCTGTAGCAACGTAGTAGTAATAATCTTCCGTGCATCTAGAGTGCTATAATTTGGATTCGCACTCAAGAGATGTAAAATAAAGAAAGATGGATGGACTGCGTGAGGCATGACATGGATGGACAGGGAGTGACTGCAGAGATGACGTCTGATAGGACTGTATGGAGGAAGATGACATATTGCGTCGACCCCAAGTAATTGGGATAAGAGTAAGATGATGATGACTCAAGAGATGTAGAGTACATAAGGTACTCGTAATCTACAAATTATTGTATTAAGTCTACATATAATTCGTTTGCGTTAATTAACAAATATATTACATAAAATATGTTTGTAAAGGCCGTCTCTATAAAAGCATTCATAAATAAATGAATTCGCCATTAAATAAAATATTTTTATTCTTACAACGTCACCATATACAGAACATCTTTAAGTAAGCCAGCAACAGTAATACACTTTTTTTTAAAGTCACCACCCTGCACTAAGGAAATAAACCTTGTATTGCTAGGGACTTCACAAATATGCAATTTAACGCAGACAAATTACATCCAGACTCGGAACAACAGTTTGTGGATCACATAAAGTATTGTCCTGCCTGGGAATTGAACCCATGGCATTGGCACGGAAGGTCGTTAAATAATCTTAACCTACTACATTATCTGTGCAATTGATTTTGATCTAATTATAATGATTTTATTTTAAAATATCAAATCAAGAATACGTTTTGAAGTTACAAATAAGAATGCACTCTAACCAGATCGTAATCTTATACCGTCTATAATATTATAACTTATCAACCCTAACAGACGTTTTAAGGATCCCCTATAGATCAAGGGTGTGACATCTAAATATTTAATGAGATCATTACATTTACATCCCCTAAAGATCAATTATCATGGTATTTGCCTGTAAGGGTCGTATGAACCTTAATTTAGTCCTACCCTTAGGGAGACGTAAGTGTTTGGCTTGCTTTAAAACATGCAAAATACCAAATCCTTTTAAGCTCTTGAAATGTTTTGATGCTTGCAATGTACGAATTTTGCGTATATAATATTTTTATGTTATTAGTATATGTTCCGTGTGGTGATGGAGTAAGAATACAATTCAACACATATTATACCCGAGGGTGATCGTAAGAGACTAAGGGATATAAAACGTATATAACATCTATGCGAGATAAGGAAACCTGAAAACAAAACCCTATACTAACACGTCTGACCAGCGTAATATAGTAGGTCAATTTCTCTACCATTACGGACAAGGCTTGAGCTCAATAGTGCAAATATGAGCTGCAATGATTAGTATTTGCGACATGGAATATAATAATTTATCAATAAAACTGATTTTTACTTTGTCGAACTGCCGAACAGTTTTCAACGTTCATGGTCACAGAAAGACTCACATATATTTATATGCGTGAATTGTAATATAATATGAGGTGCGCATACTTTATTTTTTTAGCCCATTAATCATTAAAAGAAGATAGTGTTATTTTATAAAAACGTATCACATTTTAAAGTAATTATTTTTTTATTTTACTCCTATATTTTGAATATTTTATAAATGAGGTAAACTTATTTTATTAAAAAAATAAAAGGTCTTTGAGACCTAACAATATCAAACACATATTTTTTTTGTTTTATACATTCTCCTTTTGGAAATAAATACATATTTTGGAACTTTATAACTACATCAAATCATTCTCCTACTCTTATCCCAATTACTTGGAATCGATACAATATGTACTCTTCTTTTATAGTACATATTGTAAGAGTTATTGGCAAAAATTTTATGACCGGCCGCCTGCCAGAGGTCAACGCTCCTTGGGAATGTAATTGTTGACCAAATGGCATCAGATGGTGTTGGCCCAGGTCGTTATAATACTCTTAGTCGTCTTTTACGATATCCACGAGAAAACTAAGGATTAGTAGTATACGTAGTCGCTACCACCCAGTTTTTTGGAACATTATTTTGGCCTTTTGAAAAAGTTGGCCCAGGTCGTTATAAGGCTCTTAGTCGTCTCTTATAACTATATCAAATATTAACAATAAATGTTACCACTGGACAGCAGTAGCTAAAGGTTCAATAAAACTAACACTATATTTGAAAAAAAGAGGAAATTCCAGCTGACTCTAATCACACTCCCGAAAGGTTCTCGAGAATAGTAATTACTCTACTTTGGCTGAGCAAAGCCGGTTAAATTTAAAGTTAGTACGTAACTATTACGTTTTACGGTTGGATGCGAAAGTTCAAGCGTCCCAATTAGGCCACTTTATCGACGTACCAGAAGATTTAATTAATAGAATAGGTATGTTAAGCTAACGAAAATGTTACATTAAATTATTTTTCACTTACAATAGAATTTGTAGAAAGAATATATGAAAAAAAGCTTTTACTAGGTTAATTTTAATGTAATATCAGCTATCAAAGCTTAGTTTAATGAAGCTTAGTAAAACTTAACCTATAGCTCTGTATATCGTCAAGATCACATTGGTTTTAACTATATTTTTTAAAGATAATATTTCTACTTTATTTTTATTTATTTTGAAGACATCTCATTATTTCCAAAATATCAGTTATATATCTATATCAGTTCATACATATTCTACTTTTGGGTTCGCCTATTATTATTATATTCTACTTTTGGGTTAGCCTTCTGCACAGTATAAAAAAAAATACTTATTATACCACGTTGGTTGTAGTTTTAATTTGAGCTTTATTTCTGTTGATGTTACTGCATATCGTTTTGTACGACACTAGTAGGCAAGTGAAGGGGTTACGAATTATAGTCTTACTCCGTTACCACACAGATAGATTGTATTAAGCAATAATTAACGATAAAAATATAATTATTTTGATAACCGTCTAAACTTTCTTGATATGAATTATAAGGATAAAAATAAACTAGTTTTTACTTTGGTTTACTAGCAAAGCAAGTTTCTGAGTTTTATTTTTTAAACTATTATTTATTTTTAATGACAGATTTCAAAAGATTATGATTCTGTACGCTACGTTGTACTGTTTGTGGTTAAAGGCAAGGCAGCGTTTGAGGATCTGGTTTTTAGAATATTTATTTTAATTGAGTCTCTGAATCACAAAATACTTTTTTTATTTATTGCACTTAATGAAGCTAATTTTTAATTCAATAAAAAATCAAGTATTAAAGTATATTAAATCCTTTTTTTTTTGGTTGGACCACGGTCGGCGCACTCCTCGCACCACTCCATCCGGGGTGACAGAGGAGCGTAAGCACGCATACCCGTAACCCACCCGTGACGTCGCCTTCTTCGTTGGGCCGACCACCGGAGCAGAGTGACTTGACGTCAGTGGTCGGCCCGACGAAGTATATTAAATCCTGATACATTTTCTGAGTCAAAGTAGTTTAAATCCTGAGACATTGGTGACAATCCAATATTCATAATCTACGGAATCAGACAGATAATTTTAGGATTCCTATTATTTAAATTTCTCGAAACAAAAACCATATTATTGCCTATTTTTATTACGTATTCCGCTTTTTACGGAATCACTTCAATTACTTTAGATTACTTAAGGAAGTAAGGTAAGCCTTGAACCTTACAACACATAAAGGTGGAATAGAATGACCAGTTAGCATGTAAATCACCACTAAGGTTTAGTTTTTTATCGACACTTTAAAAAATCCAAGAAATATTACTTGCTACCTTTTCTTTAGTTATAAAAACTACTGCCGTGTGGTGATGGAATAAGAAATTTACCACCCCTTACTCTACTTTTGGGTGCCGTAAACGACGACTAACGCATATAATATGCATATATGTAAGAGAAGGGAAACTGGAGATAAAATCCTGTGTCAATACATCTGTTCAGCGTAGTATATTAGGTCTATTATTCTTCTATCATGGAGGAGGCTCGCGCCCAGCAGTGGGATGTATATGAGCTAAGATGATGATGATGATGAATGATATTGAGAAACCGTGGTTAAGATTTCCTCTCCGAATACCATCTATCTTTTACTTTCTACTGGGAATCAGCCCGACAAGCGTGGCTGGTACGTTAATATCACCCCAATGAAGATTATGGCCAATAGTGGCCATTGATAGGATAGAAATGATAATTACATGCATCATCATCTCAGCTCATACGCTTTCCACTGTTGGGCTCGAACCTCCTCCGTAATGGGAGGGAAATTAACCTACTATACGACGCTGGTCAGACGTGTAGGTATAAGGTTTGGTTTCGAGTTTTCCTTTTCTAAAAATTACATTATAATTTACATAATAAATCATTTTCTCTATGGACTGGCATTTTTTTTCTACTAAAAATAATTTATATTTCTTATTAAAATGTTTTTTTTTTTATTTTTTTTTTCGTAACATTATTTTAGCATAGTTGCCATGCTTGGCAGGTTGGCATTATAAATAATGCAGATGAATGCTGTTGTCCGAATTTTTGATTATCCTTTAGCTTTACGATTAATTCGGCAAAATAAGATGACGAGACTTTGTACTCTCAACCCATCAGGTTTAATCCATATAGAAAAATAGGTATACGAATAAACGGAATGGTTGTAATTATCAACATCAACTCAGCTCATATAAGCTCCACTATTGAGCTCAGATCTCCACCATAATGGGAGAGTAATTGGTTACCTTCTCTTAAACCAATGTTATCTTGCCTACTTTAATCCTCTTTTACGATATTCACGAGCAAGAGAGTGGGCAGAAAAATGTTCTTATTCTCACATGGATGTGGTGATTGAATTCGTGTAGTCCGGTATAATAAATAGGATGGTTATAGTAATAAACCCCCGAATCTTATTAACAGTATTTACCTAATTCTAATTTTCCGTGTGGTGACGGAGTAAGGATACAATTCACCACCAACTATCTTACCCGTGGATGATCGTAAAAGACGACTAAGGGATAAAATATGCATATAGCATCTACGCAAGGAAAAGAAAACTCGAATAAAACCCTATACTAACACGTCTGACCAGCGTGGTAAAGTAGGTCAATTTCTATTCTAGTGTGGAGGAGACTCGAATCCAACAGTGGGACATATATGAGCTGAGATGATGATGAAAACTATTTTCATGTGATAGCCTGGTGAGTGTAGTAAAAGACCACTAATGGATATGGAGAGGATATACACAGTATATAACATCAGTGCGAGATAAGGAAAACTCGAAATAAATACCTATACCAACCAATGTGGCCAACGGATTATAGTCGGTTAACATCTCTTCTACTATACAGTAGAGTAAGCAGTGAGGTTTATAAGATGCAAGATGATGATAATGAAAACGATGTTCAAATCTAACACCAAAAAGATAATATAGACAATAAAAGATTTTTATTATCTTTATGAAACTACAAAATTTTTACATAAATCTACGAATACTAGGCACTATTACCGCCAAAGACATTAAGTTAAGATTATAAGCTTGGACTTACTAGAGAATCTCTAAAACTTGGCAGAATGCCAGTGCTTTTGGAATATTTAAAAAAAGAAGTTTTCTCGTAGTTTTTCTTTAACTGGTGTCTCACTAAGGATTTTAACCAAAATTCATGTTCATGTTCATGTTCTTGCGTTAATTTATTATACAAACTAGATAAAAAGTGTGCATTTATTTTGGATTGCATCTGTATTGTTACATATTACTACAATAAAACTCAAAAGTTTATTTCATACATTTAAAATCAGACCCGTCGGTTTGAAAATATCCTTTTTATGTAACTAAGGACGATGGCGATAATGGCGATGACGCAGTAACTATAAATTTCAATAAATCAAATAAAATCCAGTAACTATGGAATATCGCAAGTCATTATGCATTATAGATACTGGATTTCATTTGTAATTTTTCATCACTGGAGCAACTGCCAAACTTTCTATAATACTTGATATTGCAAATATATTTGACTGATTAAACAAATGATGGTAATTGAAATTTGATTTGAAAGTTTTTCGCGTATGGTGGCCACGACTCAGACGACGCAGCGTAGGACGAGCGCAGCTAGGTGGACTGAGGACATCATGAAGGTCGCAGAAAACCTTTGAATGTAAGTGGCACAGGACCGTTTGAAATGGCATTCTCGTGGAGAGGCCTATGTCCAACAGTGGATATTTATTATGGGCTGATGGATGGATGGACCGTATGTTGATATAATTTTTTTTTTATGCATAAACCCTGCGAGGGCACTTACATATTGTCATTATTTTACATTTAAAGTTAATCTAATAAACTACCACCGGATCGGAATGAGACCGCTACTGAGAAGATCCGGCAAGAAAGAAGTCATCTCTGACAGAGTTAAATAGAAAAAGCAATGCAAGGTGTTGAAGGTTTGTCGCTAGGACGATAATCAACAGCGTCAGAAACTGGGATGCGGTCGGCGCCTTCTGCGAGTTAGTTGTCTAACGGAATTAGGCAATAGGGTTGGTCCGAGAGAAAATACTCTAGGTTGACACGCTCTACCGTCGGTGCTTTGGGCGGCGCAAGCGTAAGTACTTGTATTGAGGTTCACTGCGTGAGGGCTTCGACTCGAGATGATACCCGGTTGCGGTGGCCCGCCCGCACAACGTATATGTACGTTTACGGCGCGCGTGTGTCTATATACCACAGCCGGTCACTAAAGAAAAAGGTGATTCAAAGTTCTATTCATTCTACAAATTATATTGCCATTAATATATTATTTACGGTATGACCATGGGATAAAAATATAATTATCGCCACCCTTTATTTGACTGTTTTGTTTCACCAGCAGAGTTGCGACCTCGTTAGATATGATTTATTATTTGAGTTGTAAAGTGAACATTTTTGAAGCTAAACTTAACCTGTATCTTAAACCATTAGGCAAGAACCTATTGCCGTCTACTATGTGTATTGTGTGAGCTCTCACGCCGGCACTGGTGCGGGGTTGATGGAGAGGAAGAGAGAAACACGTGTTTATTTATTTTTACCGAAGAATATTTGTACGTAATTTGAAAAGAATCGATAAAGGAATTTTCTCCCCATACACACTTTGCCGCTTTGTTACACCCCCTTTTTTTTTTTTTTTTTTTTCTGTGGTGGGCCATGGACGTCGCACCCCGCCAAATCGGTCCGGGGTGACGGAAGAGGCGGCGCGCAACCCCATTGACCCACCCTGCAAGCACCTCTTCTTCGCCGTGCGAGCGGGCCACCGGTACCCGATCTTTGTCTTCGGTGGCCCGCTCGGCGGTATGCCCTCTCGGGTACCTCTCCTGTCGACGCCCTGACAGATTTCGCCGTCGAGGCGTCGTCCTCACGCGGTGGCCTCGCGTCGGGTGACCGGACAATTCCCCGGTCCGATCACCCGAAGCCTCGGTTAGGGCGGCATCAGGCGCAGGTATTCGCGCCTGCGCCGCCCCGACCGCGGGTGGCGGCCCGGGTCACGGGAATCCTCCCGGGCCCGTTCCGCCGCCTCCTTCTGCGAGATGACAGCCTCGCAGAAGGCGGCGACCGCGTCCCAGTTCCTGACGCTGTCGACCATCGCCCTCGCGACAGCCGGCAGCGTCAGGTCGGCACCGATAATAGCGACGAGGTCGCGGCGCTGCCCGTCCCAGCCCGAGCATTCATCGAGCGTATGTTGCGCCGTGTCCTCGTCACTACTGCAATGATGGCAGCCCAGAGTCCATTCCCTGTACACGACCGTGTGCAGGTATTTCCCGAAACACCCGTGCCCCGTTAACACCTGCACCAGTCGGAAGGTGAGGACCCCGTGCCGCCGCTCCATCCATTGCATCAGTACGGGCCGGAGGGCCTCGACGGTAGTGACACCATGTCTAGGCCTCTCCAGCCGCGTAGCCCAACGGGCGATGACTTCTCGGCGGGCGTCCTCGCGCCAGGTGGCTATCTCGTTAAACGATGGGGAGCCACCCTCTTCGCGCATTGAGGTAACCCGCCGGTAGAGGTCGGAGAGCATCTCCGCCTCTAGGTCCCACGGGGGTGTCCCGGCCATTAGGCACGCCGCCTCTGTCGACACCGTGCGGTACCCGCGAATGGCTCTGACCGCCATGGCTCGCTGTGGCCTCCACAGCACCGCCCTGAGCTGGGCGTTTAGAGCCCTCGCCCACACGGGTGCGCCGTACATGGCCATTGAGCGGATCACCCCCGCATACAGCCGTCGGCCCTCGAAACTGGGTCCGCCCACATTCGGCATGAGCCGAGAAAGGGCGGACGCCGCGCCGACCAGCCGGGGAGAAATTTGGCGAAAATGCTCCCGGAACCACCATCGCCCGTCGAGCACCAGACCCAAGTACCTCATATGGGCCTGGATACTGATGTGGATGGAGTTGACGACTAACGAGGCGCCGATGGGCAGCCTCACACGGGGCCCATGGAATAGCAGGGCCTCCGTCTTGTTTAGGGCCACCCTGAGCCCCAGCGCCTCGATTCGCCTGACCATCTCCTCGGTGCCGAGAGTGGCCAGGCTCGCCGCCTCTTCAAATGTCCTGCCCCGGGCTGTGACGAGCGTGTCGTCAGCATAGCAAATAACGCTCAGCCCGGGGGGGAGACTCCCTCTCAACGCCCAGTCGTACCCGATGTCCCACAGAGTCGGCCCCAGAACCGACCCCTGCGGAACACCGCACGACATGGGCGTCCACACAATGTCCCCTGCGGGGCTCGCGTAGAGAACACTGCGCCCCTCCAAATAGTCTGCCACCAGCCGCCTGAGGTACAGGGGCACTCCATGGAATCGGAGCGCCTCCCTGATGCAGCTGAATGGCAGACTATTGAAGGCGTTGGCGATGTCCAACGACACCGCTAACAGCACTCCTTTGCCGGCGACAGCCTCCGCGGCTGTCTGCCTCAGGCGTAGCAGGGCCTCGATGGTCGAACGCAACCCAACATTATATAATACGATTAACAATATATTAATTAGGATGTGTATATGTGAGGCCGGAAGTGCTACTCGATAACAGTAATTTGAAAAGAATCGATAAAGAAATTTTCGCCCCATACACACTTTACTGCTTTGTTACACCCCCTTAGGGGAGGAATTCATAAAATCCTTTCATATTGAATCTCTATGTCATAAATAAAAACGTGCTTCAAAATTTTATGTTTCCAGCTTTAATAGTTTCGGCTTGGCAGTAATGAGTCGATCAACCCGTTTCACAGGCCTAATTTACACAACCAGAGGGTGAAAATTAACAAATGCTGAACCCTAGAATATTTGATTCGACTCGTAATTTGAAAAGAACCAATAAAGATTTTTTTCTCCCCATACAAACTTTGCTACTCTGCGCCACCCCCTTAGGGGTATAATTTCGTAAAATCCTTTCTTAGTTAATCTCTACGTCATATAAAGAAACCACTGTCAATATTTCAAGTTGCCAGCTTCAATAATATCGGCTTGGTGCTAATGATTTAATGAGTCGTCCAACCCGCTTTGCAGGCCTAATTTACACTTCCAGAGGGTGAAAATCAACAAATGCTGAAACACGTATTTATTTATTTTTACTGAAGAATATTTGTACGTAATTTGAAAAGAATCGATAAAAAGATTTTCTCCGAACATTTTTAAATTGCTATAACTTTTTTATTTATAAACTAATTGACATGAAATAAAGCGTAAATGTTAAGTGAAGCTTACCACAATATATTAGTGAAAACCGCGTCTAAATCGGATAAGCCGTTTCTGAGATTAGCGTGCACAAACACACAGACAAACACATAAACAGATAAAAAATTTAAAAATCATTGTTTTGAGTTCTATTAGTGTTGATAAAGGTCACAGTAAGATTTTTTCTCATATATCTTCCATGTACAGACAGCGATCCGTTACATTTTTATTATATGTATAGATATATGGTTCTTATTTAACCAAATATATTGCAACAAATGTCCTTAACAACTAAAAACCTACTTACACTTATTAGCACTAGGTAGAAACACAAAATACTCCATTAAAATCATTAACAAGTTGGTTTTCCTTATTGGGTGTAGAATAATGCTACAATCGCTACGCTTGGCAAGCGAATAGACATAATAATAGAATAGAAGCGAGTATATTTAATGATATTTGATATTATATGCTTAGTTGGGGTATTCCTTGCGATTTTCGATATAATTTTCAAATAAAATAATAAAGAATCGCCATTTATAAATTGTAATATCTATCTGGATACAATTTTATCAACATTAAAATGTATGAACTCTATCTGTCCGCTGTCCAATAAAACTGTAACGTAATAAAAGTTGTTCGGTAGTAATTGAATGACGTCAGTACAGGTGACAATCATACCCATAGGATACAACTTTTTATTATTGTCGAAACTTCTTGGCAAATACTTTTAATAAATAGCTAGCTAATACATTAGAGATTCTCTAGGAAAACCTTATCTGAAATATATAGTTAGTGTGTTCAAATATAAATTTGTCCCCTACTACGGTATATCTCTGTAATTTTCAAATAAATCTTAATATATATAAATTACACGTAACGTTGTTTGTCCGCGATGGACTCCTAAAGTACTTAACCGATTTGAATTAAATTTGCACAGCATTTGTAGTTTGATCCAACTTAAAAGATAGGATAGCTTCCATCTCAATTTATAGTCGCAATATTATTTTATTGCAAATTATTTGTCTATTATTTGACAGTCACAATTATCTGTTATCTCCAAACGATTCTAACAGATGGCGATATCTGTTGACTGGGTTGAGTAAGTATTTAATAGGTGGCGCTATGTTAAACGTACAAACGTTTCTTATAAGCTACAATTTATTAGCATAACCACCACGTATTACTGAGGCTACCTTAGCCACAGCAACGCGTGGCTGAGTCTACTAGTATTGTATAAATTGTGCAAGTTCCTATAAGAATGCTTATAAGTTGGTACAATTAAAATCATGAATTTATCTAAATTGACTGTAAGTGTGTTGTCTTCTTTAATTATTATTATTTATATAAAAAATAATTAAAAAATAAAATAAAAGCTAATAACGGATATCCTTTATTTGAACCTACATAAATAACGTCGGTAATCTTCAATTGATGTGAATATTTGAACCTATATTAGTGATAAAAATACTTGCTGTGTGGTAGTGCCTACGAATACCTACTTTTATTCTTTACGTTGCTCGTGGGTGTATGACTAAGGCTAAGAACTTTATATCGACCTGGTCCAACTCCAACTGATGCCATTTGGTCAACAATTACATTCGCAAGGAGGTCTCGCATCGGGCAAACGATTTATTATAAAACTATTGTCAATAACTTTTTCAATATATACGATGAAGAAGGAGTAAATATTGTGTCGACCCCGAGTAATTGAGATAAGAACAGGAAAATGATGGTGATAACAATAATTTAAAAATAAATACATTCTTAATGCTTTCACGTAATTATTTAATTGAAGTGAAAACTTATTTTGTGGCGTTATGCACTCTTTTAGCAAAAATATTAAACTCGCGTCAGGACACGTGAGCTGATCGAAAATTCGTAAGACGATTTTGACGTTGACGATTCCTAAGAATTTTAAATAATGAATTTGGTTTAACGATGTCAAATGATCGCAATCATAGCACAACGAAATACAAAACTACTATTGATGCGGTTTTTATGAGACATTTAAATAGGTTCGAATCAAAATTGTTCATCTCTTACTTCAGCTACCATAAACCTATTGTATCAGTTTTAGAGATTGGCAATGATGATGCTGGTAATGACGATGGTGAAAGAGTCGTTGAAATTATGGATGCAAGTAAATTTTTGTGAGAAATAAACTTTTTGAATAAATAAAGATTGTAAGAAAAGGGGTCTACGCGTGAATGTGAGCAAAACCAAAATAATGGTCTTTGAAAGAGATGAAGCCAGAACAGATGTAAGACTAAAAATAATTAATGATGTACTAGAGCAAGTATGAATTTGTATATCTTGGATGTGGTTTGAGCCGAGATGGAAGGTACACCGCTGATATAGACCAAAGAGTGAATGCGGGAAATAGAGTGCACGGAGCGTTGAGACAACTTCTCGATAGCTACCACCCCAGCCAGAAGGCACGTGTAGCAATACATAACGCAGTGCATGTCCTAACATTACTGTATGGAAGCGAGAGTTGGGTATGCAAAAAAGAGTATGAAAGTAAAATTAATGCGGTCGAAATGCGATCTCTACGGCAAATCTGTGGAGTTAGGCTGACCGACCGCATTTGTAACGACGACGTAAGAGAGCGACTAGGTATGAAAGAGAGTATCGGTGTAAAGATGCGAAAGGGAATGCTCCGATGGTTCGGACATGTGGAAAGAATGCCGAAAGAACGTCTGGTTAAGAAGATATACAATGCGAAAGTGGAAGGATGTAGGTACCGGGAGAGACCGAGACTAACCTACGTAAACCAGATTGGTCACGTATTGAAAGAAGGTCGAGTCAAGAGTCTCCGAAACCGGCGAGCGTGTATGAAGAGAATTATGAATGTTGAGGAAGCGAGTGAAGTATGCAAGGATAGAGTTCTCTGGTACTCTGTTCTCTCTGCCTACCCTGCAAGGGATATGGCGTGATGATATGTATGTATGTATGTACGGTAAAAAATCATGGACTAAGGCACTTTTTTCGTACTTAGGGATTTTTGAACTGCAATTACTGGACATAGGCTGAAAATTGTATAAAAAAAAACAGGGACCACTTACAAACATCTTAAATATAGAAAACCAAAGACAATAACCAGGTTTTAGCAGCAGTGTTGATAGTGTATAAAATCCTTAAGTAGGCTTAGGGACCAAGATGTGAAATTAGCCATTCAATTAAGAATCAACGCAGTTTTCACCGTTGCAATTGTCGTGCACATTTGTGTTAATTAAGTTAGACTTATCATCTGCCGTTTCGGAGGAAGTCGACAATAAACACTTCGATACAAGATTTTTTTATATTAGAAACATATAATTAATATTAGTAAATAACACAGAAACTCAGAACAATTACTTGTGTATCGCACATTAAAAAGTTCTGCATGAGTATCAAATCAACATCACATGGCACGAGAGGTTGTTTCCTAAACCACTCTATCATCTCTATTTATTTTCGTCAATTGCTTGAAACAATCTAACTTTAATTGATATTGATTTATATTTATTATGAATAACAATAGTTGTCATTGTATTGTAGTATTAATACGCTAGAAAGGAATATATAAGGCATTATAAATAATATATTCAGGTAGACAAACTTTCTACTTGAAAATCGATAAATCTATTATGGCTATCACTAGTTGGCCATTATTAGGCCTAACCTTGTATTGTCAAGGTCATCAAGTATATAAAATATATATATTGTTTTTTTTTCTTTTAGTGACAAACGCGTTAATTTATTTATTAAGTGTTCTAAAGAACTTCAATGTTCGGTATTTAAACTGAAATGTTCCAAATTTATTTACTCTATAGTCACGCCGCCATTTTACGGAACTGTTTTAAGTTATAAACTTTTAAACTTCAGAATTACATAGGCAAAGGTGGTTTTTGCTTCAAACAAACAAACATACCGCCTCTATATGCTGTAATACTAGTTTCTGCCCGCAACTTTGTCCGCGCGGAATAGTTAGTTTAAATAGGCTTATTTCAAAAGTCTACCAGCAGATTTGAAATAAACCTATTTTACAGATTCTCAAGAGGTCCTCTTGTAACCATGAGAGTTGTAAAATTTTTGAAATGGTGAGAAATTAAAAATCAGATAGGTACAAACTCGATAGAATCCGAAAAAAAAATTGTTTTATTTCAAACATGTAAACATCAAAACTTATCTACCAGGAGATTAGTACACGGTCACCATTAAAAAATGCAGCAAGGAAGTCAACGGGCTAATCAATTTTTTAAAGACTCCTTTTTAAATGAAACTAGCTTCTACCCGCGGTTCACGTTATATAGAATAAAAATAATTTCATTAATATATATCCTTCACTTATCCTCCAAAAATGTAACCTATTATTGTCACTATCTATCGTTGTACCACCATTTGTCGTTAATGAATTATCATCATAATCGGTTTGGTTTCCGCGGGAAAACCTAGCAAACAAACAAATTCACTTTTGCAATTGTATTTGAGGTAACTTTAAATAAATTTTAACATCAAAATTATCTACCTATGTGTTTATAATACGTTACTATTATATAGATAGCGCTAAGTGTTACCTTAAATTTAGATATCGTTTGTGAACACGGCTACTAATATAATATCAGCCCCCACTATCTCTCTTCGCTAGTCGCCTAGTATTCTCCATCCGCCCGAGTGCCGATGTAATTACGTATCGACTTATTATTTTCATTTCATATTACATATCTTCCAAATTATGTCAATTAAAAAAGTAACTATATTAAATTTCCATTTTCTTGTTATTTTTTTTATTATTGCCTATGGTGGCAAACGAGCAAACAGCACATCTGATGATAAGTTATATTGCTGCACATGGAGCTTAGCAACACGAGCGGTACAGCCAGGCCGTTGCCTACTTTGAAAAAAGTACTCATCTTGAGCCTCGTTTGAAGAAGGACAAATTATAATACCTTTTTTTTTTGGGGGTGGGCTACGGTCGGCGCACTCCTCGCACCACTCCATCCCGGGTAACAGTGAGGCGTAAGCATGCATACCCGTAACCCACCCGTGACGTCTCCTTCGTCGTTGGGCCGACCACCGGAGCAGAGTGACTTGACGTCAGTGGTCGGCCCGATGGAATACTCCTGAGGAGTACCCTCTCCTCGACCGACATCCCCCCCTCGGGTAGGATGTCGGTCTTTCCTCACGACAAATTATAATACCTAAAAGAAATTCAAATTTGGCTTTACAGTATCAATTAAGATGTCGCAATTCGTACGAAATTATAACCAAATGGTGATCCCCAGTGTCAAAAGTTTAGCTATAAATCGACGAAAAATGTTTTTTGTTAAATGTAAAGAAATTCCACACATTACGCTGTATAGCTATTCGGTTTAATGACCTGTTTTAACCAAATAATCATAGCACGCATTTTCGTCATATCAAATGAAAACGCGATATTTTTAATTATTAAATTTGAACATTATAAAAGTGATTAAGTACACGAATTTTTGTTGTTGATATACAATTAAAAAATCTATAACCAACGCCTAACTTTGATGGCTTATCGTAATATAAAAATATGTTCTACAGATTTAATATTAAACAAGCATCTATTTTTATTCCATTCTATTAGCATATATATGTTTATTTGGTTATAGACCTCCCCGTATTTGAATAATCATAATCGTCAAGTTGCCGTATGGTGACGGAATAAGAATACTATTTACCACCCCCTATGTTATTCGTGGGTGATCATACGAGATGACTAAGGGATATAAAACGCATATAACATCTATGCGATAGAAAGAAATCTCGAAACAAAACTCTACACGTTTGACCAGCGCGGTATAGTAGGTTAATTTCCCTCCCATTACGGAGGAGGCCCGAGCTCAACAGTGGTATATTTATGGGCTGTGATGAAACTTCAAGCTTGATACAGGAGTTGGTAATCAGAATTGGTGTTATAAAATTTCTTGGGACAGTCAAGCTATGAGTATTAGCCTATCGCCGTTCTAGATTATAAGATACAAGTCACCTGATGTTTACGCGAATATTACACATTTGAAATAAAATTAGATTTACGGATCCTATCGCTTTTGTTTTTGATTTTTAATTTACCGATATTTCGAACATTTTACAGTCTTCATGAACACAGGACCACTAAGGTGTCTTACATCTCGTCTCGCGACTCCCTATTAGTGACCGGTTATCAGACTTTTGGCGGGAATACGAAAATGTCAGGCGGAGTTCTTAATTTTTTTTTTATATTTTAGTAATTTACTATTTTATATTGAGTAATTTGTTACTATGAGATTCAATATACCTACTTTATATGTATATACTTATACCTTTGAACAGATTTGGAAGAAAATTGGCATATAGATAGACCATTTTTTTTTAATTAACGCATAGGATAATTGTATAGCTGTATATTTAACTGTCAAAGTCATCTGCGTCTAACAGCTAAACACACAAAAAAAAATCATAGAATATTTTTTATCCCGGTAGTGTTAGTAGTTTACGCGTATTTCCATATTCTGTCTTGATTCTTGGAGAAGCCATTAATTTGGTTATCACGAAATTAATATTAACGACTTGACTTGCTAATGTACTGTTAGATAAGTTACTCATTATGAACAAATGGGATATACTCGTAATGCTGTATGTTGTCAAAAAAAATGATTTTTTTTATTGGCTTTGGTGGCAAACGAGGAAGCAGCACATCTAATGGTAAATGTTACTGCCGCTCATGGACCTTCGTCATACCAGGGTATAGCTAGACTGCTGCCTACCAAATAAAATCCCAAACCCACCCAAAAAGTTGGGCTTCCGGCTCTCTCCTTCACCGAACGAAGCACAGCAGCACATTACCACTGCTCAGACGTCGATTTTCTGTAAGGTGTGTGGTACTACCCCGGATGGACCGGCCCGCGGCTGTAGACAGAAAACTGTTAACAGCGTGGTCCTACCACTATTTACCACTATTTATGTACAACACTTATTAATTTATGGTATATTTTTAAGCTAATAATGTATTCAAAGGACTAAAGGACTTTGTATCTATTGTGATGAATAAATATTATTAAAAATAAATTATTACCCCGTCATTATACAATGAACAGCTTACTATTCATATATACCGTAATTAAAATTATATAAGGTTTCTATTATAATAATTTGAATAATTAATTCATCTATTGTCATCATTATTCTACGGCGGAATTATAAAGAGTAATGAAATAGAGATAGCATATCAATTATAATTCATGCTAATAGATTTAGTGCTAATGATAGTTTTCAATTATTTACAATTTGTCTGACTGTTATTCCGTGTGGTGACGGAGTAAGAATAATAATTCAGCACTGCCTTTCTTGTCTGTAGTAAAAGACGAGTAAGGGATATAATAATTATGCTGTAAACATCTATGCAAAACAAGGAAAACTCGAAATACAGCTCTATACTGAATCGTCTGACCAGCGTGGTATAGTAGGTCAATTTCACTCTTATTGATGAAAAGGCTTGAGCTTAGCAGTAGGACGTAAATGAGCTGTGATAATAATAAAGATGGTAATACTGTTTAGACCAAATATCAGGAGTTGACAGACGCTGTTAGTTGATAAAACGGCAATTCCCACTCTTAGGGACGCTTGCAATTTGAAGGAGTGCAACGGGATGTCGCTCAGGGAATAGTTACAGAGTCTTTGTAATCGGCAAATGAAGGCACCTTTTTAACCAGCTTCAAAAAAGTAGGTTTTATATTTGACTATATTATCTTTTTTTTATGTGTGAAAATTTAGAACTTTTTCTTGGTGAATATCTTTGATGTAATTTTTTTTATATAATTATCTTATAGTGACAGTATATTAGATTTTTCAGATTACAAATTACTAAGTTCTGATAATTTTAATTATTATCATAAATTTAATGTTTAATAATAATATTTTTGTAAGAATATTTTTTAAAACTTATTAGATTAAAACAACTATAAAGATGATGACTTGTTGGACGTGAGACATCTCAGGCCTCATGAAAATGAATGCTGTAAAATGTTTGAAACATCGGGAAAGTAGAAACCACCAGCCTGTACTACAGAAATAATCCTTGTATTGTAAGGAACTTTACAAACGTATAATTAACGCAGACAAATTACACCCAGACTCAGAACAACTCTTTGTGGATCTCACAGTATTGTCCTGCATAGAAATCGAACCACAATACTAGCACAGAAGTACGGTATCTTAACCACTACGTCATCTGTGAAGTCTGTTGACTATATTTAACAAGCAAATAATAAAGTAGAATATTATGAAAATCTATAAAAAGTTGCCCATTACACTTATAATCAAACACGCTCGAAGTCTTCAATTCACATATAAATAGCGCGGGAAAAAGCATATGGTATCTGTGCTCTGTAATTTTACGTTCAATTTTTATATTTATAAATATACCATAAAAATATTTTGGACTACATATGTCCGTCATGGACATATTTTCCCGCGCTAAATCTGTAAAATTTTAAAATAGATATATTATTATTTCTTTCGAATAGTAAATGGTTATTTATATATAAATTATATGTAATTTAAATTATACGTTTATTGACGGTGTAAACAAAGTTTTCCGTACGGTTACAGAGTAAGAATACAATTCCATTTCAACACACATACATGTCAACTTTCCGTGTGGTGACAGAGTAAGAATACAATTCACCACATCTTACCCGTAGGTGATCGTAAAAGGTGACTAAGGGATATATAACGCATATAACATCTATGCAAGAGAAAGTAAAAATCGAAACAGAACCTTATACTAACACGTCTGATCAACGTGATATAACAGTTCAATTACTCTCCCATTATAGAGAAGGCTCGAGCTCAACAGTGGGACATAAACGAGCTGAGATGATGATGATGATTAAGGGAATACTTTATCAAATTAGACTTCTCTAGACTGATGAATATAAATCAAGTTACCAAATCATCTTCTCATCATCTCAGTTCATATATGTCCCACTGTTCGGCTCGAGCCTCCTCCATAATGGGAGGGTAATTGACCTACTATACAACGCTGGTCAGCCGTGTTGGCATTGGTTTTTGTTTTGAGGTTTTCTTTTCTCGCATAGATGTTATATGCATTTTATATCCCTTAGTCGTCTTGAACGATCACCCACGGGTAAGATAGGGGGTGGTGAATTGTATTCTTACTCCGTCACCACACGGAAAATCATCTTATCAAATCATCTTATCACATAATATTTAGGAAATATCTTTATAATTAAAACGCACACATAATTACAAGCTGTTTTATAATACAACGAGTTTAAAGAGGCTTTACGAAGCGAGTATTTAATGAGAAAGGTATAATATATATATATGAAGTAGTTCTTACTCCAAACACACTGTTGTTGAAATTACTATTTGTATATTTGGATTGACGTATTGCCCTTTAATTAAATTTTGAAGTGTTTTACATCAAAATTACAACACGATTCATTGAGTTAAATGAATGCGTTAATAAATTATGTAGATTATATTGTTTGTTTATTATATTTGATAGGGATTTGGATGGTTTGCACATATTTTAATTCATGACCATCATATGTATTTCTTTTTATTTTCTTTTTAATAAAAGACACCACCCTTTTTTCCTTGTGGTGGGCTATGGATGTGGTCGCGCTCCGCCAAATCGGTCCGGGGCGATGGAAAAGATGGTACGCAACCCCATAGACCCACCGTGCAAGGACTCGTCTCTTCGTCGTGCAAGCGGGCCACCGGTACCCGATCTTTGTCTTCGGTGGCCATAGACACCAACCACCCTTTTTTTTTTTTTTATTGGTGGGCTATGGGTGCGTCTCGCCCCGCCAAATCGGTCCGGGGTGACGGAGAAGGCGGCGCGTGATCCCATAGACCCACCGTAAAATCCTCTCTCTTCGCCGTGCGAGCGGACCACCGGTACCCGATCTTTGTCTTCGGTGGTCCGCTCGGCGGTTTACCCTCGCGGGTTCCTCTCGTCGACGCCCCGACAGATTTCGCCGTCGGGGCCTCGCCCTCACGCGGTGGCCTCGCGTCGGGTGACCGGACAATTCCCCGGTCCGATCACCCGAGGCCTGGGTTAGGGCGGCATCAGGCGCAGGTATTCGCGCCTGCGCCGCCCCGGCCGCTGGCGGCGGCCCGGGTCGCGGGAGTCCTCCCTGACTCGTGCCGCTGCCTCCTTCCGCGAGATGACAGCCTCGCAGAAGGCGGCGACCGCGTCCCAATTCCTGACGCTGTCGACCATCGCCCTCGCGACAGCCGGCAGTGACAGGTCGGCACCGATAATAGCGACCAGGTTGCGGCGCTGCCCGTCCCAGCCCGAGCATTCCTCGAGCGTATGTTGCGCCGTGTCCTCGTCACTACTGCAATGATGGCAGCCCGGAGTCCACTCCCTGTACACGACCGTGTGCAGGTATTTCCCGAAGCACCCGTGCCCCGTCAACACCTGCACCAGTCGGAAGGTGAGGACCCCGTGCCGCCGCTCCACCCATTTCATCAATACGGGCCGGAAGACTTCGACGGTCACGATACCGTGTCTAGGCCTCTCCAGCCGCGTAACCCAATGGGCGATGACGTCTCGGCGGGCGTCCTCACGCTAGGTAGCTATCTCGCTCAACGATGGGGAGCCACCCTCCTCGCGCACTGAGGTAACCCGCCGGTAGAGGTCGGAGAGCATCTCCGCCTCTAGGTCCCACGGGGGTGTTCCGGCCAATAGGCACGCCGCTTCTGTCGACACCGTGCGGTACCCGCGAATGGCTCTGACCGCCATGGCTCGCTGTGGCCTCCACAGAACCGCCCTGAGCTGGGCGTTCAGAGCCCTCGCCCACACGGGTGCGCCGTACATGGCCATCGAGCGGATGACCCCCGCATACAGCCGTCGGCACTCGAAACTGGGTCCGCCCACATTCGGCATGAGCCGAGAAAGGGCGGACGCCGCGTCGACCAGCCGGGGAGCAATCTGTCGGAAATGCTCCCGGAACCACCATCGCCCGTCGAGCACCAGACCCAAGTACTTCATATGGGCCTGGATATTGATCTGGATGGAGTTGACGACTAACGAGGCGCCGGTTGGCAGCCTTACGCGTGGCCCATGGAATAATAGGGCCTCCGTCTTATTTAAGGCCACCCTGAGCCCCAGCGCCTCGATAGACACCAACCACCCTGCACTAAAGAAATAATCCTTGTATTGCGGGGGACTTTAAAAAAAACATGCAATTTACTCAGACAAATTACAGACAGACTCAAATCAACAATTTATGGATCGCACAAATTATTGTCCTGTGTGGGAATCGAACCCAGGCACTGCAACGGAAGGTCGGTATCTTAACCGCTAGGCCATCTGTGCGCAATTTAAAAATGTTCTTTTGTATTGCTTTAGTAGTAAAGAGAAAAGTAGCATATTTGACGTAAGAGGTATAGTTATGCTTCAGAATCTATCTATATATTATCCGTATGGTGACGGAGTAAGAATACAATTCACCATCCCATATCTTACCAGTGGGTGATCGTACGAGACGACTAAGGGATATAAAACGCATATAACATCTATGCAAGAGAAGGAAAACTCGAAACAAAATCCTATACCAACACGTTTAACCAACGCGGTGTAGTAGGTGAATTTCCTTCCCGTGACGGAGGAGGCCCGAGCCCAACAGCGAGACATGTATGGACTGTGATGATGATGATGATCTATCTATATTTATAAGCACATATATATCATATAATGTACCAACTTATAATTTGATTTAGAAGGATGTAGGTACCGGGGGAGACCGAGACTCACCTACCTAGACCAGATTGGTCACGTACTGAAGGAAGGTGGAGTCAAGTGTCTTCGAAACTGGCGAGCGTGTATGAAGAGAATTATGAATGTTGAAGAAGCGAGTGAAGTATGCAAGGATAGAGTTCTCCGGCACTCTGTTCTCTCTGCCTACCCTGCAAGGTGTATGGGGTGATGATATGTATGTATGTGTATGTATGAATTAGAATCGTTATGCTAGTTAAAAAAAAATATTGTATTTAAAATAATACTATTTTAACGTATTCTATCTCGCGTTTGTATTTAATTTTTAATTTGCAATGTTTCGAATACTTTACATCATCCATGGTTACGAGAGTACTAAGCTGTTTCACGTCCAACAAGTCATCGATTTTTATCTTAGATATTTATATTTTATAGATATAAATTACTGTAATAATAATAAGTTCTTGGAAGTGAAACTCCTTAGTTTGGGCACCGAAGACAAAGATCGGATACCGGTGGCCCGCTCGTACGGTGAAGAGAGGTGTTTGCAGGGTGGGTCCATGGGGTTGCGTGCCGCCTCTTCTGTCGCCCTGGACCAATTTGTCGGGGCGCGACCACATCCATTGTCCACCTTGTGAAAAAAAAATGGACGTGCAACTCCTTAGTCCTCCAGTGACCATGCATGCTGACAAGTATTAAGAACGAAACGTTAAGAAATTAAAACATAAATACAAATGCGATAGAATCTATAACAGCAGTTATATTTCAAATATGTAATACATCAGAAACTATATACTACTATTAGAAACTGTATTCAAATTACTGAAATTTAACATTTAATATGCTTAATTATTTATAAAAACCCGATAACGAAGCGAAAAAAGCTTTTTTTCTTTTACGTTTTAGTTATCGGGTTTTTATAAATAATTAAGCATATTAAATGCTAAATTTCAGTAATTTGAATAACAAGGTTGTGTCATCGTTTAATACAATTCTAACTGCAAAGTTTGAAGTATTAAGCCTTTTTTTTTTTTTTTTTTTTTTATTGGTGGGCTATGGGTGCGTCTCGCTCCGCCAAATCGGTCCGGGGTGACGGAGAAGGCGGCGCGTGATCCCATAGACCCACCGTAAAATCCTCTCTCTTCGCCGTGCGAGCGGACCACCGGTACCCGATCTTTGTCTTCGGTGGTCCGCTCGGCGGTTTACCCTCGCGGGTTCCTCTCGTCGACGCCCCGACAGATTTCGCCGTCGGGGCGGGAAGTATTAAGCCTACAATGTGTAAACATTGTCGGTTAGATGGCGCACGTCACTTTAAAGACGTAAATATGATACGAAGCGAGATTTGCATGTCCTACAATAGTTCACGGTGGTGTAAGTGGCAGCACGATTGAGCCGGACTCCCAATAGGCGCGGGTTCGAACCCCGCTTGTGACATCATTTTTCGCTTCGTTATCGGATTTTTATAAATAACTATTATAGTATTTAAATATTACTATACAATATTTTCTTGTTGAAACAAAGTTTAAACATTTCTTTTTTGTATTTATTTATAATCGTGTTATTCAAGCTTCACATTAATTATACGATTATGAATAAATATAAAAAAGAAAATAAAGTATATAAATTACAAATACTAATAAAACATTAAAAAATTCTTTAACATATCGACTGTGAAAATTAAATACATAATTATGAATTAATAAGAATTCATGAAGTGATTTTTCTTTTTGTTACTATGTTCAAAGAAAATATATAAGCAACGAATTTTTATCTTAATTATCATTTCAATAGAAAAATTCTCGTGAACATTATCATTATTTCAGTTCATACTTCACTCAACTGTTCTTAACTTCATCTGTATCGATAGGGATATCCACCTATGAGAGTACGTTAATCAAATGGGTTATCATAGGGTTTTACTTTGAGTTAATTTTCTCTTACAATACACCTATCTGCTTATATTATACCATACGGAAAAAAATCTTCTAACACCACAAGGAAAAGAAAACTTCTAAATCAAAATAATTACACTTTTTTTTTAAATAGTAGTAGGACCACGCTGTGGATAGCTCTCTGTCTACAGGGCTGGTCCACCCGGGATAGTATCACACTATGCAGAAGACCAACGTCTGAGTAATGGAAATGTACTATTGCGCTTCGTTCGGTGAGCAGGAGAGCCTGAAGCCCAACTGGAGTGGGTTTCGGGTTTGTATTGGTAGGCAGCGACCTAGATGTACCTTTGGTATTGCAAAGGTGTATGGGTGACAGTGACATTTATCATCAGGTGTGCTGTTTGCCACCATAAGCAATAAAAAAAACAACAGGCAGTCATGGGGACTGCCGATAGAAGTGAAAACTATTAACTTAAGACTAATTGAAATAATAATAATTTTTTAATTTTTATATAAAAATAAAAATATTATCGAACATCTAGGAATCGGTTTTACCACGCTAGTAAGATAACCTTTAAACCACAATGATACTCATTTCATGACATAAAGGTTAAATATTAAAAATACAATTAAAAATTAGCATGTCGGTGACGCGAACCTATAAGTTTTTCCCCTCCAAAAACGCTCAACGCGCCTAAAGAAGTTTTCACATAGCTATAGATATACTATTAGCATTAGCATGTCGGTGACGCGAACCTATAAGTTTTCCCCCTCCAAAAACGCTCAACGCGCCTAAAGAAGTTTTCACTTCAAAAAAACTTTACAAACATGCAGTTAACGGACATAAATTAGCCCCAAATTGAGAACCAAAATTTGTGTATCGCAGAAAGTATTGTCCAGCAAAGTATTCTAACCCGCGATACTTAGCAGAGTAGATCAGTATCTCAAACATTACGCTATCTGTGCAATCGAACACTGAATAACAAAACTAATTTCAACATTGATTTCAAGTTTTTCTAAAATTGTAAATTGCCACAATAATAATTATCATAAATTAAACACTAATAATAGCAGATCATAAACAATATAAAAATATATATATAGAATCATTTTCTTTTTGTAATGGCAATTAATTTGTATTAGTTTTGTATTAAAATGTGGTTCAAAATTTAGTAGTAGATATAAATTTCTGTAATAACAATGACATATTGGACGTAAGATACCTTAGTCCTCCCGTGACCATGATCACTGCAAAGTGTTCGAAACGTCGGGAAATTAAAAATCAAATACAAACGCGATAGAATCCATAAAAGTAGTTTTAATTCAAATTTAACTTATTGTAATCTATCCTATAATGTTATACTCTTCTAAATATTTAAATTATTGCCTATGATTTTTTTTCTTTTTCTTTTTTAGAATACTAGATGAAATTTATTCAATTATATGTTTCCAAGAAACTGTTCTAAAGATTAAAAGTTTTCTTATATTCCCAACAACTAAGTACTTCCTTCATTTAAACACTACAGATTTTTGTAATAATAGACTAATCGAGAAATACGATATAAATTAATATAACATAGATATCTAATTTTAAATCAAAAATATAACTAATTGAAATTGAGTTTTATTATTCTAAGATATTTCCCAATAATACTTTATTGTAAGCGGTTCTCAATGAAATAAAAGTTATACAATTTAATAAATTTATAATTTGTTTATAAAGAAGTTATGACTAACGGTATTACTGAACAGAAAGTTACAACTGAAGGTATTACTGAACAGTTTTATTCATTAAATTGTATAATCGTAGTCAAGCAACTTTTATATTCTTATTAATATTTTGTTGTATTATTGCAGCATAAATAGTAATTTTTTACCAATAAATGCTGACTTATTTACTTACCAAGGTTAACAAAAAATAACACCATTCAAATGATTAAATTACTGGAAACCATATTCATCTGTATTCTTGCCTATTTAAAGTATTGATATTTCAATGTATGTTTGTTGAAAACAATATAGAAAATCTGATAAAGTAGCAGACGATCTCATCATCCAAAAAAAAATTACTAAAAACTACCTATTAGATTTATTAAAACAATCCATTTTAAAATTTCATACTAACAAAAAAGTGACATATAGATACATTCTGTAAATTCAAAATCAAGTATCAGTTTGCAAAAATTACTCAAAACAAATTTTATAATGGTTTATCATTGAAAACTTTATAAAGATAATCCAAAAAATATTTTTATTTGCATTTATAAACACATAATTAAGAAAACAACACGTAAAAAATCTTTGTTTTTGAAATAAATAATGTAAGTAACATTATTTATCTAATGAAATAATAAAATTATTCAAAACATCAATAAATTATTATCAAAATATCACGAAAGCAATACATAATAAATATTAAATAAAATACTAAAGAGCATTATTAATTATTAACCACACAATCCGATTTCACCCACTGTTAAAACACACATTTAGTTTAAATATTAAAATCACTTTTAACATCTGAATATTTATTATTTTATTTAAAATATAATTCACACTTAAACACCGGGTGAAATCGGGTATTAAAATAATTATTAAAGGTACTATACCCGGATGAAACTGAGTAGTCGTAAGTAGTAAAAACACTACGCGTAAAATCGGTAGAGGTCTACGCGAGAGCATGCGGCCGACTAACGCCACGGTGTTAGTCGAACTGAGCTTTCGTTTGCTACGAAGAAAGTTGAGGACGCGGTATTAGGGTGTTTGATAAGACAATGGTTATATAAATATAACTAGCACACTTTATTTTTACCGACTTATAAAGTAGGCAGGTATGTATTGTATGTTTTCAATTCAACTGTATATTATTATATTGTTGAGGATTTTCGGAAATGATTTCTATTAATATGAACCGATTTAGATCAATATTTTTTTTATCTGCTACAGAGATGTGGCAATGGCAGTCCCACTGTTATTGTATTACTTGAATTTGAAGATATTCCAAGAAAATATAAAGAGACTTTTTACGTTAGGTTTTTTTATATATAATGTGGGCGGACCCAGTTTTGTCGCCCCGGACTAATTTGGCGGGGCGTGACCACCTCCATATCCCACCGCAAAAACAAGGCTTCTCTTCTTTTCTTCTTCAACAAAAAGGAATAGTTACCTAAAACTATTTCTTTTTTGTTGAAGAAAAAAGAAGAGCTTTTAAATTTAATTGGCGTATATATATTAAGGAGGTTATATACTTTTAGATTGTAATCAATAAGACGTCTGAGCAATGACAATGTGTTGTTGCGTTCCGTATGGTGAGCGAGAGAGCTGGCAGTCCAACTGGGTGGATTTGGGGTTTGCATTGGTAGGCAGCCTAGCTATACCCCTGGTATTGCAAAGGTCCATGGGTGGCAGTAACATTTACCATCAGGTGTGCAAAAAAATGCATATTACGTATAGCCAAGTCCTAGAATGCTCGAAATAGGAACCTATACTAATCCAGCTGACCAACGCAGTATAGTAAGGTGATTTGTTTGCTATCGTGAAGGAGGCAGTGGGAAGTATATAAGCTGAGAAAAAAATACTAGTTTCATCACTATTATCATATAGTGATGAAACTAGTTCTTTTAATTTCTTCTTTATACTTCATATACGTTTTCATATTAAAAAATAAAATAATCAATTATAAAATAACTACCAGTTGAATAACTATAGGCTTTCATCTGCTTACATAGTTTAATCATTTCTTATCTGGGATAAAATAAAGGGTTGATTACACACTATATTTCTATTCCGTTACCTTATTACATAGTAATCACTATTATTAGATATATACTGCACAAGAAGTAAATAATTAGAAACATACTAAATACATTTGAAAGATTATTAAAATATCTGCGACCCGCCTTCGCTTCGCTTCAGTATTTGGTAATTCTGTCCTGGCGTTTTAAATCTCTGATATAATATTAGGACATTTAATTTAATGATATACTGGTAACTTTGATGTATTATATGTACTACTTATCTATTGTATATATTATATTATAATAGTTTATTGCTAAAAATAGCTTCCTAAAGAACTCATTCATCATTCTCCTGCTCTTATCCCAATTACTTGGGATCAACGCTACATGTACTCTGCTTACATCGTACATATTGCAAAAGTTACTGGCAATAGTTATATCACCGGCCGCCTGCCTGACGTCAACCCTCTTTGGGAATGTAATTGTTAACCTGACAGCATCAGGTGGAGTTGGCCCAGGTTAATAAAACTCTTAGTCGTCTTTTACGATATCCACGAGCGAAGTAAGGGTTGATAGTATTCCTCGCCGCTACCACACAGCAAAGAATTTATAATTTTTAGTAATGCATCAATTATATCTCGTATACCATCGTGAACTATTTTGTAGCTTTTTTTTTAAATATACATTTTCGTAGTATATAATTTTGATATATCTAATAAAGTTTAGCCAGTGTTTTCAGTGTAAGCACATAAAAATTTTGGGACGTCGCGCTTACGTAGTAGACCTTACTGAGATTGGTGAATTGTCCACGATCTAAGCACTTGCAGCCTCATCTATGGAATTATCAGTCAATGTTCAATTTTTCAAAAAAAAATATTCTAGAAAATCTATTCTAATGATTGGTCAATAATTGGTCAATAATTTAAAACTAGCAGATAAGAACTCGATTACGAGAGAAAAATTATTGTCACAATGCCGAAAGAACGTCTGGTTAAGAAGATATACAATGCGAAAGTGGAAGGATGTAGGTACCGAGGGAGACCGAGACTAACCTACCTAGACCAGATCGGTCATGTACTGAAGGAAGGTGGAGTCAAGAGTCTCCGAATCCGGCGAGCGTGTATGAAGAGAATTATGAATGTTGAGGAAGCGAGTGAAGTATGCAGAGATAGAGTTCTCTGGCACTCTGTTCTTTCTACCTACCCTGCAAGGGATATGGCATGATGATATGTATGTATGTATGTATGTATAAATCGGGTTTTTATAAATATTAATTAAATAGATGAGAGCTCTTCGTAGTATAAGGCTTCATAAAAGAGATGAGAGCTCTTCGTAGTATGTGTGATGTGAGCCTGAAAGATAAAATTAGGAATAGTGTTATAAGAGAGCGCTGTGGTGTGAATGAAGAAGTAGTGACAAAGATCAAAAAGAGTATGCTGAGGTGGTTTGGACACTTAGAAAGAATGAGTGAAGAGAGGTTGACGAAGAAAATATATAAAGCAAGCGTGAGTGGGACGAATACAAGGGGAAGACCTCGTCATAATTTTCTGGATCAAATTAGCGATGTATTGACGAGAGGTCATATTAAGAGTATGCGTAATCGTAGAGTATGCATGAAGACTGTTATGAGTGTGAATGAAGCGATGGAAGTATGCCAGGATCGTGGTTTGTGGCAATCCGTAGTCTCTGCCTACCCCTCTGGGAAACAGGCGTGAAGCTATGTATGTATGTATGTATTAATTAAATTATTTAATTATAAATAATCCAGCATATTAAATGCTAAATTTCAGTAATTTGACTAGCAGATAAGCTTAATCCAAAATGTTATTTAATACTTTAAAATTATTTTACCATAATTATTGAATTACGTTTCACAGAAAAGACCAATAAGTTTTAAACAAACTATAGCAAATTTTCTGAATACAGTCTAAACAAAATTTTAAACTTTTGTTGTTCTATACCACTGAAACAAATTAATTGACTAAGGCTATTAAGGTTAGCAATAATATTAGGTTTCAGCTTAATTGTTTGATAAAAGAAACTATCGATTGAATTAAGCCTTTAATAAAATCCATTTATTTCATAATACCTTAAAAGAAAAACTTTAATTAATACATTTGGTGAGATATTTTTGATAATTTTTTTCTTCTCTTATAATTAGATAGAAAATTCTTTATTTGTATACCAGTTACTATAAAAACTTTACTTAAGAGTTAGTCTAATATGAAATATACAAAGGGTGGCCTTTTCGCCTTAAGCAATCTCTTCCACGCAATCTCAGGATGAAACTGACAAAAAAGAGAGATGGTACGTAGTTTGCTACTGGTCATTGATCATACTAGTTATCATATATATTCAACTAGCTTCTGCCCGCGGCTTCGCGGAAGTTTTTCACCGCCTATTTTTATTTTACCCCTTAAGGGTAATTTTTTTACAAAATTTTAATGTCATATTTATATATCTAACCAATAGCCTAAAAATAAGTATTAAGTTGCTGGCTTTAAAAATGACGATATTGCCTTACAACTTTTCATCCCCCTTTACAACCCTTTTTTTGCATTAAAAAGTGGCCTATGTCCTTTGTCAGGCTCTAGATCATCTGTGTACCAAATTTCATTTAGATCGGTTCAGTAGTTTTGGCGTGAAAGAGCGACAGACAGACAGAGTTACTTTCGCATTTATAATATTAGTAAGGATTAAAAATAAACAAAATATTACATTTGAATTTGGAATCTGTAATTTTTATATGATTGTTCATTGTGTTTTTTTCATTTTGGCGCCAATACATTGTACAATATTTTGCGATATTAAAAAGGAGGGGGGTGATAAAGAGAACCGAATCGCTGTGATTGCATTTCACAAAGAAGGTATATGGAGCCAAATGCATATTTTAAAACTCTTCATACGTTTGGTATTAGTAAAATGTTTGTGTTAATAGGTACAATGAGACCACCTCCGTTTGTGACAGAAAAAGATCTGGCGGTCAACGTAGTGTTCGTACGAAAAAAGTGATCAAAGCAGTAAGGGAAAGAATTTAAAGAAATCCTGTCCGAAAGCAAAAGATTTTATCTCGGGAGATGAAGATAGCAGCTAGAGCCATGTCGCGTATTTTAAAAGATGACTTAGGACTTGCGGCTATAAGAGACGTACTGGTAATTTCTTAACTGATAATTTAAAAAAGAATAGGGTAGTAAATCGAAACAATTACTGAAGTGGTACGCAAAGGGAGGTCACTACGGATTATCCTTTATGCAGTTTTTACTACTTCCTCGTGATAGCAGAATAGCATCACCATATGAAAAATATGGAGAAGATTGCACCTTTTGTTTTGTTTCCTCAGAGGATGGATGAACAGCTCAGTTCATATATGTCCCACTGCTGAGTTCATACCTCCATTATAATAGTAAGGAAATTTGCTTATAGAACCACGCTTATCAGATGGGCTAAAGCTTTATTTCGACTTTTCCTTCTCTTGTAAAGATCATATGTTATTTTTTTAATCGACTGCACATATGATATAGTGGTTTGGCGACATTTTGTGACAGTTCCGTGGGTTCCACTCCCAAGAAGGAAAATCATCTGTGCAATCCAAAAACTGTTCTTCTGAGTCTGGGTATAATTTTTTGCGTTAATTTCTTATTTGTAAAATCCCCCGCAATACAAGCATTATTTCTTTAGAGTAGAACGGTGACATTTAAAAAAAAATAATCGTGATGAATTCTATTCGCAGCTACCACTAGAAATCAACAAATCGTAATAAATAAAAATAAATGTTATATAAAATATAGATGAATCTCATCATCATTCAAATTAAACATATATAAAATCACTATACCACGCGACCATGTATCGGACGTCGCAATGTCGGTCACCACCAAAAGGCACAATACCGCACTTTGTGTCGAAATATCAGGGAGGCCTACGTCCAGCAGTGGATGAAAAAAAGCTGAATGACGATGATGAAGATGATGAAAATCACTATTACAGGTAAACCTTTTTTTTTGGGGTGGGCTATGGTCGGCGCACTCCTCACACCACTCCGTCCGGGGCGACAGAGGGGCGTAAGCACGCACACCCGTAACCCATCCGTGACACCTCGCCTTCGTCGTTGGACCGACCACCGGAGCAGCGTGAACTTGACGTCAGTAGCCGGCCCGACGGAATACCCTCTGAGGAATACCCTCTCCTTGACCGACGTCAGGCAAACCTAGCTGTCAGTCATTTTCAATCTCCAATAATTAAATTCCAATTATTATGTATAAAACAGTTAACATTCAAGTTAACTGACAACTTGAAACGATATTCGAATTAATAATATTCCAAATTATTTTAAATTAAGCATACGTAACTGTTTAAAGCCAATTAAATTGCTATAATTCATTCTATAAATATATTATTTGCTATAAAGCCCAGGCGTGCAGATACGCTTGAATTGATATTCGCTTCATAACTCTGTCACAAAATAACGAACTATGAATACTAATAAATTTAATTAACTATTATTAAAATATAAAATGTATTTTACATTTTAATACACAGATATAAATAATATTGTGAGTCATCGTTATGGATGTGGTCTCTCCCCACCAAATCGGTCCGGGGCAACGGAAGAGGCGGCGCGTGACCCCATAGACCCACCATGCAAAACTCCTCTCTCGAGAGCGGGCCACCAGTACCCAATATTTGTCTTTGGTGGCCGCCAAACCTCAACCCTCCTTTGGAATGTAATTGTTGACTACACAGCATCAGATGGAGTTGGCCCAGGTCGTTATAAGGCTCTTAGTCGTCTTTTACGACATCCACGAGCAAAGTAAGGGTTCGTAGTATTCGTAGCCACTGCCACACAACTTAAATAAATAATATAGTGAGTATTGATTTATATTGTATTAAAGAAAATACTGATATTTATAACGATCCGGATTTTAAAAATAGCAAGGTTATGTGCGTCTTGCTTGACGTCCTATGTTCCCTTATTGTTATCTATAATAATCACAGAACGCTGGATTTCCCTGCGCTCTTAAGCGGATCCATTACCCGTTATTACAATTTTCACTCATTGTAACTGAATTTCTGTTCTAGTAAATCTTAACAAACGCCAAATCAACGTTTACATTGTAAAATTAATATCACTAATGACTTCTAATGTTTACACGAGTGTTACACATTTGAAATAAAACTACTTTTACGGATTCTAGGATTCTATTGCGTTTGTATTTGATTTTTAATTTCCTGACGTTTCGAACACTTTACAGTGATAAAGTCACCGGAGTCACGGAAATCACGGTCCTCCCGTGACCATGATCACTGTAAAGTGTTCGAAACGTCAGGAAATTAAAAATCAAATACAAACGCGATAGAATCCGTAAAAGTAGTTTTATTTCAAATTAATATCATTATTTGTAATATGGAGAAAAAAAAGTTAATATTTTAATATTATATTTGTTATATATAAGACCAACTCTATGATACCTGAAGGGACCGGGGCTAACGGTCTCTTAGAATTTCGTGACCCGTGCTATGACGAACGTGTCATAAGCCTAACAAATTACGTCCATCGATATTCAAACATCCAATATAAGCAAATATATGTAAATTTAGGGCCCTTTTATCAGTTAAGGTTAAAGAAAAGTTCAGTCACCGTGTTGAGACGTGACCCAATATATATTTTGTTAAGGGGTTCGTTATCTCCCATACGTGTTCTATTAAAATTCTTCTATAAAATTTATTTTAGCTATTCAGATGACCGCTGGGACGGCTAGGCTGTTTTCTTAAATCTAGCTCACAGCATTCTTAGTGCACTCCATAAATAATTGTGCCGTAGTTTGGATGTTATTTGCATCTATCCTTAATAATATTATAAATGCGAATGCATCTCTGTCTGTCTGTCTGTCTGTCTTTGTCGCTCTTTCACGGCAAAACTACTGCACCGATCTAAATGAAATTTGGTATTTATATAGTCTAGAGCCTAATAAAGGACATAGACTACTTTTAATGCAAAAAAAGGGTTGTAAAAAGGGATGAAAAGTTGTAAGGAACTACCGTAATTTTCAAAGCCAGAAGCTTGAAACTTATATTTAGGCTTATTGATTAGATATAAATAAATATGACATTAACATGTTGTAAAAATTTACTCTTAAGGGGTAAATAAAAATATGAGATGAAAAACTTTAAGCAAGTAACCTTTTACGCGGGCGAAGCCGCGGGCAGAAGCTAGTTATCTATATATTTGTAAGTCCTTTGCGATAAAAAGGAGTATTTGGATCTTATTTGCGTCTGTTATCTGCATATTAGTAAATTCCCTTGCGATACAAGGATTTAGATTTTTAAAGATAGAAAATGAGTACCTTACTACTTTTGTACTTCAAAATGAAAGACATTTTAATAAACTGAGACTAGTAGCGTGAAAACTCACTATTAAAATTCTTAGTAATAACTTAAAAGTGATCTCACTTTATTAGCCTCTAGAATAAGACGTAAATATAATGGCGTAACAGCTGTCTGAGTGAAGTGAAATAAGGGAGGGGGTTGCAAGAAGAATGAGTTATTTCACTGGTCTAAGAGTCAGTTACGGATCTACATCGACCCTTTCAAACATTACGCTGAGCGAAACAGCCTTCTTAAATGTCATATTATAGTTGAATGTTTATGAGTTCTCTTTATCTTTATAGCACGCTTTTCTTTTATTGGGATGTATCCCAACTTCCTAGTAATAAGAACTGGCAATATTTTTCATTTTGTAATACGAAAACCTACAATGAGTAAATTAACACATAATTTCGTACAGAATTGTTATTAATATCCAAACATAAATGGTGTTTTGGAATTCATTCGAATATAAATGGTGTTTTGGTTTCATAATAATTGGTTTCATAATATATTCCATGTGGTGACGAAGTAAAAATTCACTACATCATACCCGTGTATGATCGTAAGAGACGACTAAGGGGTATAAAACGCATATAGCGTCTATGCAAGAGAAGGACAACTCGAAACTAAACTCCTTACCAACACGTCTGACCAGGGTTGTATAGTAGGCGTATTATTATGTAAAGCGTATTTATATACTCGCAATATGGAGGAAGTTAGAGCCCAGCAGTAAGATACGAGTTGAAATGAGATAATAAATACTTGATTTATATATAGAATCCTTAAAATCGAATTACTGTTAAGGTAAATATTATTAGCGTAATTTTGCTTATGAGATGGATAGAAATGAAATTCGAACTTGATTGTAGCATCCAATTAAACACAAGACTGATTTCTTAGATTTAAAAGTTCACACTTACCAAAAGTATGTAATTATATTTAAAATATTTTTTTAATATTTTTTTTTGTTGCGTTGGACTATGGACGTGATCTCGCCCCGTCAAGTCAGTCCGGGGTGACGGAAGAGGCGGCGCGTGACCCCATAAACCCACAATGTAACTCTTCGCCGCGCAAGCGGGCCACCGGTACCCGATCTTTGTCTTCGGTTTAAGACACTACACTTTTTTTTTTCCCGCAGGGTGGACCATGGATGTGGTCGCGCCCCGACAAATCAATCCGGGGCGACAAAAGAGGCGGCGCGTCGCCCTCACGCGGTGGCCTCACGTCGGGTGACCGGACAATTCCCCAGTCCGATCACCCGAAGCCTCGGTTAGGGCGGCATCAGGTGCAGATATTCGCGCCTGCGCCGCCCCGGCCGCTAGCGGCGGCCCGGGTCACGGGAATCCTCCCGGACTCGTACCGCCGCCTCCTTTTGCGAGATGACAGCCTTGCAGAAGGTGGCGACCGCGTCCCAATTCCTGACGCTGTCGACCATAGCTTTCACAATATCCGGCAGCGTCAGGTCGGCACCGATGACAGCGACGAGGTCACGGCGCTGCCCATCCCAGCCCGAACATACCTCGAGCGTATGTTGCGCCGTGTCCTCGTTACTACTGTATTGGTAGCAGGACGGAGTCCACTCCCTCCGCACGACCGTGTGCAGGTACTTGCCGAAGCAACCATGCCCCGACAAGACCTGCACCAACCGGAAGGAGAGCACTCCGTGCCGCCGCTCTATCCACTCCATCAGTACGGGCCGGAGGGCCTCGACGGTAACAACACCGTGTCTAGGCTTCTCCAGCCGCGTAGGCCAACGGACGTCGTGACGTCTCGGCGGGCGTCCTCGCGCCAGGTGGCTATCTCGTCAGACGATGGAAAGTCACCCTCGTCGCGCACTGAGGTAACCCGCCGGTAGAGGTCGGGGAGCATCTCCGCCACTAGGTCCCACGGGGGTGTCCCGGCCAATAAGCATTTAAGACACCACCCTGCACTAAGGAATTAATTCTTGTATTGCAGGGGTGTTTACAAGTATATATTTAATGCAGATAAATTACACCTAGTCTCAAGCATTCGCCATAATAGGGAGCAAATTGACCTACACCCACGCTGCTTAGACGGGTTCGTACAGGATATAATTTCAAGTTTTCCTTCTCTTAAATAGATGCTATATGCATATTATATTCCTTAGTCGTCTTTTACGACAAGTCTAAAATGGGGGCGAATTATATTTTTAGTTCAACATACGGAAAAAAAGGCTTCATACTTATTAGAAAAAATAGAGGATGACATAAATCTCAAATTTGCTTTCCTAATAATTTAAACTAATAAATAAAATTGAAGTGCTTTTTTGTAATTTTAAATGTAAAGGTTTTCATTAAATGCATATTAAAGTATATACGGTATTTACTTAAAAAAAAAACATTTTTAAATAGTCCATTTAAAAGTTAAATCTGTCTATCTGTTTGTTCCAGCTAATTTCTGAAACGGCACAATCGATTTTAACGAGACTTTCACTGTAGGTAGCTGATATTATAAAGAATAACTTGGGCTATTTTTATTTTAGAAAATAGAGTTCCGTAAAAAAAAAATTATACTATTGATAATGCCGAGTGACACCGAGTGCGCGATTAAAACCTAGCGAAAGACATAAGCTACCTTTTTATCAGCACACCACGGGGACGAAGCCACCAGTGAAAGTTAGAAATATATTACTGATATTACAATGGTACGTAATCAAATGGCAACATTTAGGATCTAAGTTATATAGCAGCAAATAAAAAACAACTTGTCAAAAGGAACATTAATCATAGCTAACGATTTGAGTTGTACTAAACTAATATTGTGAAGTTTTGGCGTTCAACCATCTTGAATAATTAAATGTGGGAAGCGGTCTCACTAAACAAAATATAAGTTTTAAGTAAACTTTGTCAATAATTTTCCGTGTGGTGACGGAAAAATACAATTCACTACCCCCTATCTTACCCGTGGATGATCGTATGAGACGACCAAGGAATATAAAAAGGCATATAACATCTATGCGACAGAAGGAAAACTCAACACAAAAACCCTATAGCAACTCTCTCATTGTGGAGGGCTCGAGCCCAGCAGTGGGACATATATGAACTGAGATGATTACGTCAATAATTACTATGGACATATATGTCTTGTCTTCATTTTCTTATGAGAATCATAAAATCCTGTTGAAAGATTACCTTTTGTTTTTTTTTTGCGGTGGACTATGGAGGTAACGCCCCGCCAAATCGGTCCGGGGCGACGGAAGAGGCGCGCGACCCCATAGACCCACCCTGCAAAGCGCCTCTCTTCACCATGCGAGAAGGCCACCGGTACCCGATCTTTGTCTTCGGTGGCTAGTTGAAAGATTACCTGGAGAATACGTAGTGGCAATGGACATTACATATTGTGGCCGATGCTTTGTTGTAACGGCTATAAATACTACCAGCTCTTATATGTGTAATGTGGTAAAAAATGACTAAAAGCTTCAACCTGGGCCAACTCTATCCAATGCCTTCTAATCAACAATTATATTCACAAGTAGAGATGACGTCAGGCAGGTGGCCGGTCATAAAACTATTACCAATGTGCATGATATAAAAAGAGTACACAACGCGTTGACCCCAAATAATTGGAATAAGATTACGATGAAAAAAAAGATGATGGTCCACACGCCTACTGAAAATGACGATTACACACTTTTTCTAGGAGAAAGGTCTACTTTCACCAATAATCTTGGACAGCTGACAAGCTGATGTATAGATTATATATCTAGGAAAACGTAAATATTTTTTTATTGCTTTCGGTGGCAAACGAGCAAGCAGGATAGCTGGACCTTTGCAATACCAAAGGCATAGCTAGGCCGCTGCCTACCAATATAAACCCCAAACCCACCCAGCCGGCTTTCTCTCTCACCGAACGAAGCACAACAGCACGTTGCCATTGCTCAGACGTTGATCTTCTGCAAGAATGTGGTACTACTCCGGACGGACCGGCCCGCGACTGTAGACAGAAAACTATCAACAGCGTGGTCCTACCACTGCTAAGATTAATAGCTTAGCAAGGTTAATAGAACAAGCAAAGGTCACGGTCAGCTTAAAACTCAAACTCTTTGAAGATGTGAACTTATTAAACCAATACACATTAATTTTTTAGTTATAACCTCACGCTTACATACCCGAAAAGCTTTTATCACGTCATAATATCAGACTTCAAGCTTGCTAATGAAATTTCTGAGAAAACACTCTAAAAACCCGATTACGAGCGAAAAATGATGTCACAAGTGGGATTCGAACCTACACCTATTGGAAATCCATACCAATCGTACTGCCACTTACACCACCGTGATCTATTGTAGGACATTCAAATCTCGCTTTGTACGTCTTTAAGGAATTTAAATATTAATTTAATATTTACTTTAAATATTAATATTTACGTCTTTAAGGAGACATGTGGCATTTACCCAACAATGTTTACACATTGTATAAGCTTAATACTTCAAACTTTGCAGTTAGAATTGTATTAAACGATGACACAACCTTGTTATTCAAATCGGGTCGCAATCGCTCGTAATCGGATTTTTATAAATAATTAAGCATATTAAATGCTGAATTTCTGTAATTTGAAATTCTCTAAATTTAATAAATCCACAGAACAAAATTCAACCACTTTTTAACCAGTATAGGATCCAAATTAAAGCTCGGTTATCAAACAACACTAGTGTTACACAAGTCAGTTAACGGGGATGGTGTTAATAATTGCTTGATTTATGTTTTATTATCATCGTCATGTTTTTAAACCCATTTCTTGAGTTCGACACAACATGCGTTCTTCTTTCATGGTACATATTGTAAATATTTTGGCAATAGTTTTATGACCGACCTTCTACCTGATGTCTACTCTTTATGAAAATATAATTTTAACCAGAGGGCCTCAAATAGAGTTGGCCCAGGTTGATGTACAGTTATAAGTAGATACCCATGAGCAATATAAGATTTGGCAGTATTTGTAACTGCCACCACATATCTATCTATCAAAAAAAATAAAATATATCGTCGAATATATAAGAAATAAGCACTTAAGAGAGGATCTTGAACCGTCTATCCTGAATATAATGAACATTTATCATACATAGTATTACATACATTAGTACCATTAAATATCTTTATATCTAATTTTAGAATATCAATATCCTTTTAGGTTGCGATGATCAAATGAAAAAAGATATTCTACCGATATCGTTAGAACTCAATACAATTGTGAATAATAAAGGTTTTCTTTTATTGTTTGTAATGGCAAATGAGTGAGAGAGAGAGAGAGAGAATAGTACATCTGATCGTAGGTGTTATTGTCACCCATGGACCTTTGCAATACCAAGGTTACAGCTAGGTTGGTTTTCAAAGAAAACCCTAAACTCGCTTAAAAAGTTTTCGGTTTTCTCTCTCACCGAACGAATAGCAACAGCATATTGCCTACTCTGCTGCTCAGTCGTCGATTTTCTGTGAAAGTGCAATACTACCGGGGATGGACAGGCCCGCGGTTATAGAAAAAAAAACAACAGGCAGTCATGGGGACTGCCGATAGATGTGAAAACTATTAACTTAAGACTAATTGAAATAATAATAATTTTCTAATTTTTATATAAAAATAAAAACCTATAAGTTTTGCCCCTCCAAAAACGCTCAACGCGCCTAAAGAAGTTTTCATATAGCTATAGATATACTATTAGCATTAGCATGTCGGTGACGCGAACCTATAAGTTTTCCCCCTCCAAAAACGCTCAACGCGCCTAAAGAAGTTTTCACATAGCTATAGATACACTATTAGCATTAGCATGACGGTGACGCGAACCTATAAGTTTTTCCCCTCCAAAAACGCTCAACGCGCCTAAAGAAGTTTTCAATTCAAAAATTATCAGCAATATGGCCCTACCACTAAAAAAGTAAAAGTTTGTAGAATATAACAATATATATTCAATTCTGCCCGTTTTGTTTATTTAAGCTTTATATTTGCATAAAGCGCCCAACTCCACACATATAATTTATCTTTGTCCCCAGCCTTATATAATTATTACATTAATTATTTACCGAAAAAAAAAATGTTTTAATAAAAATGGCGGTTAGTCAACGTCATCATCCTGCCGTTATCCCAATTGCTTGAGGTCAACGCATTATATAGTCATCTTCCATCGTACATATTGCAAAAATGTTTGGCAGTACTTTTGTGAAAGGCCACCTGTCTGTCAGACTAGACGTGGCCAGATGGCCAAACGTAGGGGTGCCGGGAATAGAATGTCATTAGACGATCTCTCCGGCATCCCGTAAAAGCGCAGAAGGGACCGCTGCTGGTTTTAGTGGGTATTCCAGCTGCCAACATCTATGGCCAGCGAGTCCCACAACCCTACAAACCTAACCCCTCTGTCACTGGCGGGAAATAGTGAACATTCCTTGGGATTTTTATTCTCGACCAGGTGGCATGAGATAGGCAAGGCCCAAGTTGAGATAAAGCTCTTAGTTGCATTTCACGACACCCATGAGCAATGTAAGAGTTGGTAGTATTCGTAGTTGCCACCAAATAGAACGTTCGTGTAATAATTTTATAATAAAATTCAAGCAATTAAAATAACGATATTTTTTTTCAACACGGGCAGTTCTAGATATCAATATCAAACTGAATAACTATATAGGTTATACTAGATACACTAGAACCACGCTCTGCTACCAGCAAATATATTCACTACCGTTCCTTACTCACCTAAGATGCGCAGCGGAAGGGAACACCAGGAAAGTGAGGGAAACAAAATAGGTAATAACAGTGGCTTCCGATTACGCAAGGCTATTTAAAAGTTCTGTTAAATGTTAGTACAAGAACCGATTTCTAAAACTTACAAGTTGGTACCGCGGAGATAGCTACTACGTAACCTAACTCAGCGTTCGTTCTGGCCAGATAAATAGAACATAACTGAGGGGTCACTTAGCTTTGTGTCCAAAGGCGCGGTGACGACAGCGGCCTCGTACAACTCAGGGCCTTGGGCTTGCTACTTGCACATACAACTTAAATGTTCACAAATGTTTAGTTAGAATCAGCTAACTCGCGTACATTAACGGCACACAAAACAAATAGTAGCGCGCGATATTATAAACAAGATTTCACGGCTTTAGATAACAAAAGGCGTAGCAATTACAAAAATATATGCATACGCGACCGTTACTTCCAACGCAAGCCTCTACCCTACATAGTATTCATTATTAAACTATAATAAAAATGTTTGGTACCAAACAATTACAATTAAACTTCGACATTCTATTGTTATAAACGCTATACTGATCATGATGTTCAAGTTCGAATCTAGGATGTGCAAATAGATGAAGTTTGTATAGATGGAATACCTCTGTACTAATGACTGGTAGCTCTAAGCTCGCTTAAACGTACTGTTATTTTATCATCTACGGTTACACATTCGGTATTTGAAAAAAAAAAATGTGGAATATTGGCGGGAACATAGAAGTGTCATGTTTCACTCCCAAATTATAATCAATCATTTTAGTAATTTTTGGGTTTATATTAAATAATTTTGTTTTTATATTAAAATATTTTTTTACAAATTAACTTTAACATTTTATAAAATATAATCCAGAGAATGTGCTAAAGTGACTAAAATTTAACAGTGCTTCATGTGTGTGCTAATATTCTGCCAAATTTCTTAGAACTTCAATTGGTTGACCAGTAATCAATTAAAGGCGTGTTTACTCACTTACACGAAATGACTCCAAATGAAATAATCTTATCATAAATAGAGACTTGGTATAAAGTTCTTTGTAATAATTCCATACAAAATACTATATTAGTGGTAGGGCCACGCTGTAGAAAGACACTACAGCCGCGGGCTGATCCTTCCGGGGTAGTACCACACTCACGCAGAAGATCGACGCCTGAGTAATGGCAATGTGCTACTGCACTTTGTTCGGTGAGCGAGACAGCCGGAAGCCCATCTTCTTGTTGTCTGTCTGCTGGTTAGCAATGACCTAGCTGCACCCTTGGTATTGCAAAGGTTTATGAGTGACAATAACACTTACCATCAGGTTTACTGTTTGCTCGCTTGCCGACATAAGCAATAAAAAAAATTATACATACATACATACATATCATCACGCCATATCCCTTGCAGGGTAGGCATAGAGAACAGAGTGCCAGAGTTCTCTTCATACACACTCGCCGGTTTCGGAGACTCTTGACTCCACCTTCCTTCAGTACGTAACCAATCTGGTCTAGATACGTGAGTCTCTGTCTCCCCCGGTACCTATATCCTTCCAAAAATAATTATAATATAAGAAATTAGACTATAGGAATGTTAATGTATTAAAGTCAAGATTTGTAAAATTTATATTACTAAAATGGTCACGAAGAATATAAATAATTTCAGTAAGAGCTCAAATGTATGCGCAAATATCGTACTTGATCTTTTCGAAGTATAAACTATGTGAAAAGAAATAAAAAAACGCAAACAAAAGCCCAACAGTTTGCTCATTCAATGTGTACTGTAACAATATCTTAAACTTTTCATATTTGATCTCTGTTGTTTGGACGAAAAACGTTTAGTTTTTGAATTTCATCTGTACTACTCTGTATTCTGCCAACAATCTCTTTGCAAGATTGGCATTCATGGTGCGACAGAATTTAAGTATGTTTGCATTCTTTATACGCGCTGATGGAATTGAAGCGCATGCAGACAAATTCAGAAATATTGCTGAAAGTTGAATTTAGAAATGCTAATAACATGATCATATACTGAATAGATTTCTTTTATTTTTTTTATTTTTGCTCAATATGAATAAATAAACGTTTAAAAAATACATCATCATCATCATTCTTCTCCTACTGTTATCCCAATTACTTGGGTTCGATACAACATGTACTCTGCTTTCATAGTACATATTGTAAAAGTTATTGGCAATAGTTTTATGACCGGCCGCCTGCCAGACGTCAACCCTCCTTGGGAATATAATTGTTGACCAAACGGCATCAGATGGAGTTGGCTCAGGTCGTTATAAGGTTCTTAGTCGTCTTTTACAACATCCACGAGCAAAGTAAGGGGAGGTAGTATTCTTAGCCGCTGCCACACAGCTTTTACGTTAACGTTAAAAAATACAAATAGGTTAAAAATTACAACTAAATACCTGTAACAAATATCGAATATATATAAAAGATTAGATGATCCAACAGCCGCTGTTATGTATAAAACTAAAATAAATAATTTCTTGAAATCAACCGCAACGCCATCTACCAGGTTTAATTGTTAATCGAAATCATTTTTTAATTTATTTGTTGAATACACAAAAAATGCCATCGAAATATATATCCAGTGATTTGTTCAGTAGAGGCATTTAATCACATCCCGAATTATGCTTTTATCCATCTACCAACAACACCTTATAACACTCCTTAGTATAATAATTTACATGTTGCTAAAATGAATATAGTCTAGATTTAAAAAAAATACTGGACATGGCTATTGTAAAGTCGAATGTTGAAATTAATATTAGTATACAATAATTCTAAATATCATCATCGTTTATAAAAACCCCTTTACGTATTAACCCGATTTCGCTTTGTAATCGGGTTTTTATAAATAATTAAGCATATTAAATGCTAAATTTCAGTAATTTGAATCGTCATCATATTCAATCAATGCAAAATGCATTCTTTTTTCTGTACCATGTTATTTCTCAAAACACAGCATTTTTTTTGCGTACAATATTTATGGCTATGTCCATAAAAGCTATATAAATTTTGTATTCAATATAATGATAGGTGAATGAAGAAGAATATACAGACATATTTTTGCACATTTCGGACCCTCTACATAATTACACGTATACTCCTATGTTATGCGCAAGTAATGTAGAATAATCATCGCAATTAAAATAACCCCAAACCCAAGATAGATATTCACAGACTACGCGAAATCAAAATAGAATCCCGCAAACCTCAAATGTATGTAAATAAATACAGATTCAAATCAAGGCTTTAATGTTAAATTAAAAAAAGAGATTATTAAAACTTTGAAATATAAATATATAACATTAGCTCATCATCTTATATTCTCTTACATTCCACATGCGCACCCGGCACTCTGCTCTCCTCGACTCGCCTGACTGGGCAAGGCGTGATGGGTGGCGGCCCCCATCGCCGCAACTGCCGAAGTTCGTACCGACGGGGGCGGGTCGGTACCGAGGGATACCGAGACTAACCTACCTAGACCAGATCGGTCATGTACTGAAGGAAGGTGAAGTCAAGAGTCTCTGTAACCGGCGAGCGTGTATGAAGAGAATTATGAATGTTGAGGAAGCGAGTGAAGTATGCAGAGATAGAGTTCCCTGGCACTCTGTTCTCTCTGCCTACCCTGCAAGGGATATGGCGTGATGATATGTATGTATGTATCTTATATTCGTCCCACTGTTGGGCTCTAGTCTCGTCCACAGTGGGAAGCAAATTAACTCCCCTCATTACAATGGAGATCTTATTTGGCATTTTTCTTCTGTAGCACAGAGGTTTATATATGAGGCTGCTAGAACCAGAGTGGCCTCACTGCATTTTTGCAACTTTTAACCTAATTGCTGTTTCATAATCTAAAAATGTTAATCGACAAAACTACAACTGCCTAAAATTTTTTACAAGCTCTAATAACAATAGATGACAATACAAGTAAATTTTCGGCTTATGCTCAAATCGATTAAATTGAATTTAATTTAATTTTAAATCACTCCATATTGTAAAACATGATTCTTGTAGTTAGGCCACTCTGGTTATAGCAGCCTCATGCATGCTTAACATTTGACTTCTTCTCTTTTACTATAACCATAAGCAATAAAGGTGAGAATGAATTATTTTTACTCCATCACCATACGGAAAATATAAAACATAGGCTTTGTAAATACAAGCTTTATTCGAAGCTCAAAGTTGAATTAAAGTTTCACGAGAGTTTTTACCTCCATTTCTTTGACTACAATCGGTGTAGAAGGAGTCACAGTGTACAGGTATAAGTAGTCTATGAAGCAATCTTCCATATCAAATGCTATGTCCTCGATCCCTACGCAAATCAGGTCTTTATGCGACTGTAAATTATTATTATGTTAATGTGTGTTATTTGTACCAGTGTGTTAATTGTGTATTTATAAATGTTTTTTACAAAGGATTTTTACGATAGGGATTTATTTTTGACGAGAGGATTTTCTTTTTTTTCTTTTTGTTACGAGTTGTGTCAAAAGAAATAGACTTTATTAGATTAACATCCATTCATTCATTCATTTATTTTCCGTGTGGTGACGGAGTGAGAATACTATTCACCACCCCATATCTTACCCATGGGTGATCGTACGAGACGACTAAGGGATATAAAACGCTTATAACATCTATGCGAGAGAAGGAAAACTGGAAACAAAACTCATATCACCAACACGTCTGACCAGCGCGGTAGGTTAATTGCCCTCCCACTGTGGAGGAGGCTCGAGCCCAACAGTGGGACATTTATGGGCTGTGATGATGATGATGATGATCCATTCAATTTATAATGTACTAATATTTTCATACATCTCGTTACAGTATGTTATTACGTTATATATATATAGCAGAGTCCAACTTAACGTTTTAAATAACTTAATAGACGGTATTCATCAGCAAAATTAATCCAGAGAAAAATTAATCTAATAACATATATTAATATTATATAAACTAAATATGGTAGCTTAATACTTTTTTAAGTTTTTCAAACGAGTATATTTTCATAATATAATAAATATCATAACTTTTTTTTTAATACTAACTGATCATAAACAATATAAAATTTCATATATAAAATCATTTCTTTTTTGTGCTGTCAATGAATTTGTATTAAAAATGTGGATCAAAATTTAATAACTGATACTGTAACGGGTAGATATAAATCTCTGTGATAATGATGACTTGTTGATCGTTAGACACCTTAGTCCAACCATGGCCATGAACGCTGTAAAGTATTCGAAACGTCGAGAAATTACAAATCACATACAGACGCCACAGAATCCGTAGTAAAAATAGTTTTTTCTCAAACATGCTTGGAAATTTGAGCATTATTTTGACAACCTTCTTCAAGATAAATCGATATTGCTGTACTGGCCAAATACACGTGAGCAGCGGCCGGTAAAAAATGTATGAAAATCCATTTCTGTCGTGTTTTAGCGGCCAAATAAATATATATGTAAATTCATATCTGTCGTGTATTTTAAAAATAGAACGATTTGTTACTTCAAAATATGGTAATTAAATAGGCAACTTATTATAGTTTTATTTAAATTTCGAACTGGCTTGAAAAAGAAACCGGTTTGATAATGAAAAAAAAAGCAAATGAACCCTTTAGCACGTGAAAAATGTTGTTCGTTGTTCGTCATGTATACAGTTCTTCTTAGTACTACTTAGTTTTAATTTCCGCGCATTATTTGAGAAAAGCACTATACAAGCCTTGGCCACAACTAGGAATTGATGGACTTACGTATGTGTGCCTTGGCTACGCCTCGGCCCACATTTACACGTTTGTCCATCAATCAATCATCAATGCTGGCCTTGCAGTAATGTACTATATTTTAAATGTATAATACTCGCGTAAACATCAGCGCCTAATCATTAGATCGAATGTGGTTTAAATCATTCAGGTTATTATGTATTTTGCATTATTTTTAAATATATATTACTACGTTGTGCTGATATTTTATATCTCAGCCATTACATTTTATGACTTTCATAAGCAACATTAAGAAAGTACATGTAAAATTCTTGAGTCTTGGTGTGAACAGCAAACTTTAAACCATACAGCTTCCGTCTTGGAATAATGAAAACGTTCTATACAAACTGTTTCGTTATAAACATAGAGACAGACATTGTTGTGGCAAATATATTTTTTACAACTACCCACTCGCATCAACTTTATTCTAAGATACTTACAAAATAAACTAAAATAACAATTTAATTTAATATCTAATTGCTTGGAAAATTAAATGTAAAATTTTGGAACATATTCAAACATTTTATAAGCATTAGAAAAAGTTAAAAACACTTCGTATTTTACATTTTCATTACGCCGTTCTCTTTTGAAATATTTAAAAATATTTATATTCTACTAGTATGTTCTTTTTTTAAATTTAGATTTTAATTTTCTGTGATGCCAGCTACAATTGCTCATTTTTATTGCTCATGGGTGCTACTAATTGTTCATTTTTATTGTTCATGGATATCATAAAAGACGACTAAGAGCTTTACATCGACTTTAACTAACAACTTCTTTTTAAAATAATTTGATGCCGTCGGTTCAACAATTACATCACCAAAAAAACAGTTGACGATGCAGTTAGTCAGCGTAAAACTATTACTAAAACTTTTGCAATGTGTACTATGGAATAAGAGCCTACATTGCGTCTATTCTAAGTAATTAGCATAAGAGCAAGACAACGATGAAGATGATGTTCTATTTTTAAAATATATTTTTATTACTTTTTAAAAGAAAAACATTTTTATCCTATCTAACTCATCTATTTCTCTCAAGTAATTTTATAAAATTGGATTTGACCGTATATATTTAAAATTAAGTTTTTTAAATTAAATAATAAGTAAAATATATACATCAGTGATTTATATAAGAGAACGTAGTACCACACTCTCCCAGAAGATCGACGTCTGAGTAATGGGCATGGGCTATTGCGTTTCGTTCAGTGAGCGAGAGAGCCGGAAGCTCAACTAGGTGTGTTTGGGATTTAGCCGCAGTAACACTTACAACCAGGTGTGCTCCTTGCTCGTTTGCCATCATAAACAATAAAAAAAGAATTAGTGATCACCGTCATGTCATCGTCATTCGCTTGCTCTTATCCTAAGTAGTTACTTGGATTACGAATGAATATTTTTGTTTTTTTAAATGATCTGAAAAGATAAAAATCATCTATAATAAAAATAAAAACGTGCACTCCTTCTCTTTCTGCTGCTGTTAAATATCTACTCAACTTCATGTTATAAAAGAAGTGTCAACTCTATACTCATTCTGTATACTATCATGGTAACATAATATTGCTTACTCCCCTGCGGCTGCGGGATTAGGTTCGACCCCAAAAATAATAAAATCATAATAGCGTGCTAACAAAAAACCAATATACGTTAACTTGCCTTACATTCTTAATATTTCTTATGGCAGAACTAAAATATAGAATAGATTGTGTAAGCTAAAACATTTCAACAAGAAATAATTCGACAAATACGATACAAATCTTTGATCAATACCTATTACTGCCAATTTAACTTGATCTCCCATTTTCCTCGGCCCTCTTTAAACATTTACGTGGTAGAGAGGTTTACTTATAATGGAGGTATATAAAAGCCAGATTTCCTTTTTAGGGGGGCAGTAGATTGGGTACGAAATGTCCGGAATCAGATTTGACACTCACCCTATATTGTCACATTATACCCTTTCTACTTTTCAAGTTTGATAATATGAAACTGGCTTTTTTATATTAAAATTAGATCGTATGTTTTATCTTAATATATATAAATTACATGTCACGTTGTTTGTCCGCGATGGACTCATAAAGTACTTAACCGATTTTAACCAAATTTGCACAGCTGGTGTAGATTGATTCAACTTAAAAGATAGGATAGCTTAAATGTCAATTTATAATAATATTATTTTATTGAAAATTATTTGTCTAATATTTGACAGTCAAAATCATATGTTATATCAAAAGGTTTTTAAAAGATGGCGTAATCTGTTGACTGGATTCAGTAAGTATTTAATAGATGGCACTATGTTAAATTTACAAACGCTTCATATAAGTTAAAATTTGTTAGAATAAACAAAAAGTGTTACTGAGGCTAACCTAAGCCACAGCAACGCGTGGCCCGGTCTGCTAGTATAATATATTTTAAAGTGGGGGATTATATTGTTTTCTTTATAAATCCATTTTTTTTAAAATATACTTATTTTCTTTGCGAACTGAATATAGTCAATCACACCCAGCCACCAGCACCAATCGTTAATGTCCGTGGCCAGCCCGGCTCAAAAATGATACTGAGACTAAGAACAAATAATTTCTTCAGTCTGGGTAATAATAAAGAATTATCCTACGTTGGTATCGAACCCGTGACACTTAACACGGAAGGTTAGTACTTAACGCTATCTGCGAATTAAACACATTTTTTTTTATTCTTATTTAAACTTTTGCTTAAATTACTGTGATGTCATAATTTACATATTTAAGTCGTAAAAAGTTTATTTCTTCTATTCTTTATACTCATGAGAGCTGAAATGTAGATTTTATATAAGCTAAAAAGCTTAAGTTACAATATTTCTTAAAGAAGAAACATTTTCAGAGGCAAGTAATTGTACTTGTGAGGAGACCAAGAAACAGTATGACAATACAGATGAAAAAAAAATATAAGTAAAAACAACTTAATTAACAGACAAGCAGCATTGTTGGTTCAACTCTTTGTGTTTATAATGGAACTAGTCGTCCATTGTCCAGCATTGGACATGATTTATCTGTTGGAAACGTGTCTTTGTTGTGTGTTTGATAAAAGAGAATTTGTATTTTAATTTCTTTATTTTTTATACCTATCTAGGTTTTCTTCGCGATTTCGTCTCCGTTAAATCTTTATTTTTGTTGTAGGGTTAAAATTGTCTAAGCTAAATTTATCACCTACTTTATACCGTAAAAAAAAGAAAACAAAAAAGAAAGGTGGAATGCATCGGTTAAGAAATCTATCCTCTATAGGGCTGATTTTCTAATAATTCCTTTCTGTGAGTTTAACAACACGTCAAGTATTACTGCAAAAATTAATCCTCTATTTACACCTTCATCATTATTATCATCATCTGAGCTTATATACGTCCCACAGATGGGGCTCGCGCCTTTTCCACAGTGGAAGTTTAATTGATATATTATACCACACTATTCAGACTTATGATCATATCAGCTTATATACAGCCCACAAGTCTGTAGGGGCAGTATTAAAAATATAGTTCATATTTGAAAATTGAGATTTTTCAAGTTAACACCCCCGCAACCCCCTTGCAGGTGGAATTTCCTTAAATCCGTTCTTAAATGACCTCTACTCGGCAATAGGAATATTCCTACCAAATTTAAAGTTTGTAGGACTTATGGTTCCAGAGATATCGTGATGAGTCAATACATAGGTGGAAATTATATATATATATATATATACACTGTATCCACTACCAGTATATGTTATCTATGATGTCATATAGATAGATTAAATGAATTTACCACATGTGTCAACATACATATTATATACATAGATTTCAATCTATACATACATATATATATATATATATATATATATATATACCATATATAGATTTCAGTCTATACTAATAATTGGAGAGCGGGTTTGTTTGGCTATACTACGAAACTATTGAACCGATCGGAATAATATAATACTTATTCCATAAGATGCAGTGTGTTTCGGAGAAGCTTTTTATATATGATATGTTGGTGATTACTTATTCAGAAAGGAGGGAAATGGGTGGGGGACAGCTAGTACTTTAATTTATTATTTGCTCGTAAATAAGTTTTATAAGTTTATATTAATTAATTTGTGTTATGATTATCAATCTTGTTCAATTTCTTTGGAGTCAGCAGAATATATTTCGTTCCGATAATTTAATTGCCATTCATTGTGCAACTCACAAACCATTGTTCTGAGTCTGGCTGTAATTTCTGCCCGTTAATTATATCTGTAAAGTCTTTCGCAAGGATTTATATCTCAGTACATGGTATTTTATATTATATATTGCATAAATTGCAATAGTTGATTACACAGCAGTAGGTAGAATTACCACAGATCTTAAAAGAACTACTCTTTTATCTATTTTATCTATTTTTATTTTATCTATAGTATGCTTTAACAACACCGTTGATAGTATTTGTAGTTCCTCGTTATGTTTCTAAAAATAGGCAATGGTTTTAAAAATCAGCTATAACGTTTTTACCTTTTCTTTAGTCGAAAATATACCAAAAATAATATTTTTAAGATGTTTTTAGTGTCAAGAATATCAACAACAGTTTTCAACTTTATACTATTACTGAAAACTGTCGTATCCTTTCTGTCACTATTTTCGCTGACCACCGATATCTAGTCTTTGTTTTGGATGGCATATTCGTACTAAAAATATTCTTTTAAAATTCCTATCTTTTTTTTTTTTTTTTTTTTTTTTTTTTTTTTTATTGGTAGGCTATGGGTGCGTCTCGCCCCGCCGAATCGGTCCGGGGTGACGGAGAAGGCGGCGCGTGACCCCATAGACCCACCGTAAAATCCTCTCTCTTCGCCGTGCGAGCGGACCACCGGTACCCGATCTTTGTCTTCGGTGGTCCGCTCGGCGGTTTACCCTCGCGGGTTCCTCTCGTCGGCGCCCCGACAGATTTCGCCGTCGGGGCGTCGCCCTCACGCGGTGGCCTCGCGTCGGGTGACCGGACAATTCCCCGGTCCAATCACCCGAGGCCTGGGTTAGGGCGGCATCAGGCGCAGGTATTCGCGCCTGCGCCGCCCCGGCCGCTGGCGGCGGCCCGGGTCGCGAGAGTCCTCCCTGACTCGTTCCGCCGCCTCCTTCCGCGAGATGACAGCCTCGCAGAAGGCGGCGACCGCGTCCCAATTCCTGACACTGTCGACCATCGCCCTCGCGACAGCCGGCAGCGCCAGGTCGGCACCGATAATAGCGACGAGGTCACGGCGCTGCCCGTCCCAGCCCGAGCATTCCTCGAGCGTATGTTGCGCCGTGTCCTCGCCACTACTGCAATGATGGCAGCCCGGAGTCCACTCTCTGTACACGACCGTGTGCAGGTATTTCCCGAAGCACCCGTGCCCCGTCAACACCTGCACCAGTCGGAAGGTGAGGACCCCGTGCCGCCGCTCCATCCATTTCATCAATACGGGCCGAAAGGCCTCGACGGTCACGATACCGTGTCTAGGCCTCTCCAGCCGCGTAACCCAACGGGCGATGACGTCTCGGCGGGCGTCCTCGCGCCAGGTGGCTATCTCGCTCAACGATGGGGAGCCACCCTCCTCGCGCACTGAGGTAACCCGCCGGTAGAGGTCGGAGAGCATCTCCGCCTCTAGGTCCCACGGGGGCGTCCCGGCCAATAGGCACGCCGCCTCTGTCGACACCGTGCGGTACCCGCGAATGGCTCTGACCGCCATGGCTCTCTGTGGCCTCCACAGAACCGCTCTGAGCTGGGCGTTCAGAGCCCTCGCCCACACGGGTGCGCCGTACATGGCCATCGAGCGGATGACCCCCGCATACAGCCGTCGGCCCTCGAAACTGGGTCCGCCCACATTCGGCATGAGCCGAGAAAGGGCGGACGCCGCGCCGACCAGCCGGGGAGCAATCTGTCGGAAATGCTCCCGGAACCACCATCGCCCGTCGAGCACCAGACCCAAGTACTTCATATGGGCCTGGATGTTGATCTGGATGGAGTTGACGACTAACGAGGCGCCGGTTGGCAGCCTTACGCGTGGCCCATGGAATAATAGGGCCTCCGTCTTATTTAAGGCCACCCTGAGCCCCAGCGCCTCGATTCGCCTGACCATCTCCTCGGTGCCGAGAGTGGCCAGGCTCGCCGCCTCTTCGAGTGTCCTGCCCCGGGCTGTGACGAGCGTGTCGTCAGCATAGCACACCAAGCTCAGCCCGGGGGGGAGACTCCCTCTCAACGCCCAGTCGTACCCGATGTCCCACAGAGTCGGCCCCAGAACCGACCCCTGTGGAACACCGCACGACATGGGCGTCCGCACAATGTCCCCTGCGGGACCCGCGCAGAGGATACTGCGCCCCTCCAAATAGTCTGCCACCAGCCGCCTGAGGTACAGGGGCACTCCATGGAACCGGAGCGCCTCCCTGATGCAGCTGAATGGCAGACTATTGAATGCGTTGGCGATGTCCAACGACACCGCCAACAGCACTCCCTTGCCGGCGACAGCCTCCGCGGCCGTTTGCCTCAGGCGTAGCAGGGCCCCGATGGTCGAACGCCCCCTCCTAAACCCATATTGAGCGTCCGACAGATCGGGCCCCACCTCCTCCAAGTGTCGGACGATGCGGGCAGCGAGGACACGCTCCAGCAGCTTACCCACATCGTCGAGAAGCACGATGGGCCTGTAGGCCGACGGCAAATCCGGGGGCCGTCCCGGCTTTGGCAGGAGAACCAACCTCCCCTCCTTCCAGCACTCAGGGAACCGTCCAGACGTCAGACAGGCGTTGAACAGTTGCCTGAGGCGAGGCTCGAAGTGCTCGAGGAGCGACGTCAAGACCCGGACTGGTATTCCGTCCGGGCCGGGGGCCGTGGTGGCGGAGCGAATCCGCGCCACTGCCGCCCCCACTTCCGACTCGGTCACGGGTGGAACACTCTCGTCGTCGGCCTCCCGGTCTTGATCTGGCGAAGCAATGACCGGGGGCGTGTGTCCCGACTGCCGTGGAAATAGCTCCTCGATCACCCTACAGAGGAAGTCGGGCTGGAGGGTCTCGGTGAGGGGGGGGCCCTGCGCGCGAAGCTTGTTCAGCGACGCGCGATACGGGCGACCCCAGGGGTCACGGTCGAGACCGTCCAACATCTCCTGCCAACTCGCATCCTTGGCGGCTCGGATGGCCAGCCGAAAGGCAGTCCGCGCACTGCGGTAAGCCTCGTACAGCTGGCCCTCCCGCTCAGCGTCGCGGTGACGCCGCCGGCTGCGGGTGTAGGACCTTCGGGCACTGATACACGCCGCGCGAAGGTCCGCCAGTCTTGGGGACCACCAGTAGACCCCCTGCCTCGGAGGTAGACGCCGCACCCTGGGCATGGCCGCATCGCAGATCTGCGTTAACGCACTGCGGATGCGGACAGCCTCAGCGTCCACTCCGTCCGCTGGGGGCGGTGAGGACAGCCACGTGTGAACGATGGCCGCCTCCGCCAGTAGGTCCCTATCAAGACGACCCACAGCCCACCGCGGAAACGCGGGAGCTCCGTCCGCCCTGTGACCCCTACCGGGTTCCCGGGGGGAGACCTCCATCCGGATGTACCGGTGGTCCGACAGGGTCTCCGCCTCCTCCAGGACACTCCAGTTCCTCACCCGTGGCGCGACAGCGGGGCTAGCGAACGACAAGTCCACTATCGACCCGCCCTGCTGCCGCACACACGTGTTCACTGAGCCCCTGTTAACAACACAGAGGCCCAGTGAAGCCGCCCACTCAACGACCGCCCGCCCGCGGTCGTCCGTCATAGGGGACCCCCACGCCGTGGATTTGGCGTTGAAGTCCCCCAGGACCAGGACGAGGCCCGGTGCCAGTCGCCGTATCGAAGCCTCCAAGGTGGTGAGGGAGGCCCTGAAATCGTCCATTCTCCTGTTAGGGGAGAGGTAAACGCTGTAGAGTGTGACCCCTCCCCATTCCGCAGCGACAAATTCCTCGCCCCTATCCAAAAGGGATAAGGACGGGAAGTGCCGCTGCGTTGAGACGACGATTGCCGCAGTTCCGTTTCGGCTGACCACCCAATTGGGGCGATCAGGCACGACGTACGGTTCCGCGACTACGGCTGCACCAATCGACCACTCCGCCATGGATTGCAGGAGGAGATCCTGCGCTCCGGCGGAGTGGTTGGTGTTGGCCTGCAGGAGGTGAATGGATTCTGCAGCCATTAGTGGGCCGTATCCATCACCTCCACCTCGCCAGTGGGCGATCGGGCCGCGCTAGGAGCGGGAGCGGCCGTGGTCGAAAGGCCGCCCCGACCCTTTGGGGCCGAAGCAGGAGGTCTGCACGCCCCAGAACCCATGCGGTGCTTGGCGGGCTTATTGCCCGCCGCACACGCGGGGCAGTGGGGTGGGGCGGCGCAAGATGCCGCCACGTGCCCGGTCTGACCGCAGCGGAAACACAATCCGCCGCAGTCGAAGCAATTGGTGCATGTCGGTCGAGTGTGTCCGACCGCCATGCACTTATAGCACCTCGCAGGCCGGTGCTCAAGCACGGTTACCCGCGCCGAGCTCCAGCCCACAAGGAGCCTGCCTGAGCCGGCCAGTTGCCTGACCGACTCCACCGGGCACTGCGCCCAGGCAGCACCTACGCCACCCGGACCGGGACGAATAGCACCGACCCGGACGGTGTCTATGGGACACCCGGTTTTCGAGGCAATAGCCTCCCGGATGTCTTCCACCGTCACGGAGTCGTCCAGACCCGAAATGCGCATTTCGGCGCACTTGACAGGCCTGGCGATCCTGATGCCACCCTCCTCGGCGAACAGACCTCGCAGCTTCTCAGCTACGCTGTCAGCCGTCTTGGCGCCCTCGGCCCCTGGGAACTCGAGGATTCGAGCCCCCGTCCGGGCCTTGCGGGTCCTGGCTTCGACGCCTCCAATATCGGAGACGTCTAGCTCCCGCCGGGCCTTCCTCAAGACGGCCTCGTAGTTGAGGCCCTTCTCGGCTGCCTCAGGCAGCACAGTGATCACCACTGCGGCTGTCTTTGGCGGCTTGAGCCCCTTGCGCGACCTCTTCTTCTTGTCGCCAGCTCCTGCCTTGGGAGCGGAGACCTCAGCGGCGCGCTTGGCCTCCGCTCTCCTTCTTTGGCCGCGACTTCTTCTATCGCGCTCGGCCACCTGCCAACCCTCTTCGGGTACGGCAGTCGTGCCAGACGCGGAAGGCCTCGTCGCAGCCTCACTGGTCGTCGCCGGCGGTTTCGTTGCGGGCGGCTTCAGCGGTCCGGCAGGAGCCGGCGCCGTCTTCCTCCTCAGGGCAGGTCCCTTCGGAGCGGGGCCGGGGCCTTTGGGCTTAGGCCCGGCCGCGGCCGCGGCGTAGCTCCCCACGCGGCCACCCTGACAAGGCAGCGGGGCGGGGGCTGGTGCCGTATGTGGCCGCTTATCTGCGGCAAGCGGCGGCCGGACACGTGGTTCTGGAGGCAGCCTTGCCTCCAGAACGGCGAAGCGCGCATCGACAATTTTGCCCACTGCGTCGATTATCGCGCGCAGGGACTCATCCGGCAATCCTCCCACCGCAGGGTTTGGCATCGGGGTCGGCAGCGGGGTCGGCGCCTCCAGTTGAGCCTCCACCGGGGCCCGCTCCGAGACGCTTGGCGACTTCGTCGCCGTGGCGCGAGTCGTCCTCCTCGCTACCGGGACAGGTGTCGGCTCGGTGGCCGTGACGGCTTCAGCCGGTGGCGTGCCCTCCGCAGCGGGGGGCGTCCTCCTCGCCGCAGGGACAGGTTTCACCGCGGCAGCTGTTTTGCGCGCCTTGGCCGACGGCTTTGGCGCAGGCGGTAGGAACTGCGCCATCTGGGCCCGCAGGTCGGCCATGTCTTTGGCCAACATGCGGTTTACCCGACGCACCGACTCCAGCTCGGACTCCAACTGGCGGTTCAGGTCCCGCAGGCCTGAGACCTCGCCACTAAGGCGGGCATTTTCAGCCTGCAAGTCCAGGGGGCCGTCGCTCGCAGCAGGCGCCACCTCACGCCGAGGGGTGGCCGACCTTCTTCCTGCTACTGCGGCCCCTCGCCCCCTGCGAGAAGCCGGCACCTTCGGTGGAGGCATGATGGTCCCGCTCCCCTCGGAGTCGGCGCCCGAGCTGCCTCCCTTGCTTAGGGGGCGCTTTCGCACCTGTGAGGGGAGGGCCTCCTCCCTGGTCTTCTCAGCCGTCGCCACAGGACGCGGCGACGACTTAGCGGGGGCTTTAGCGTCCGACCCGCTTTCTCCTCTGGACGGCCCTGCGGATACACCGCCCTCGTCCATCTTAGCGGCAGATCTGCTGCCCTCATCCACGGACGGCTCTGCGACGTCACTGTCGCCCTCGTCCGTAGACGGCTCTGCAGCATTTCTGCCACCATCCTCCTTTTCAGTGGCGGCAGCCTCTCTCCGCGCACGCCGCTCCTCCATCCTCCTCTTGTAGCTGGAAGCCTGCCCCCGGCTCTTCCTGGGCGACTTCCGCTTCACTTTTTGGGCCTCCACGATTTGTGCCGGGCCCTCGGCGGACGCCTCAAGTCCTGAGGACGAGGCGTCGTTTAGGTCAGTTTTTGATCGGCTTAACCGGGCCTTGGGGTGAAGATCGCTACGATCCCCGTCGTTATTTATTTTTAATTTTTGCGTATCCATTATTGATCCCACGATTATGGGAGATACAATACGTCGACCCGGGCAGAGATCCCTTTACCCGGGCAAGCCTACATTTACCAACCAGGGGGGCAGCCGGTACCCTGGCTGGAGCGTGCTAAGAACAGAACAACCCATCTGCCATGCATCTTCTCGCCGCACGCCAGAACTTAAGATTCTGGGTGATTTCCGAGTCCGAATGTTACTTCGGACTCTTTATAGAGGTTGTCTTCCTCGCGGTCCGGGCGGTTAAGCCAAGACCCTCGCTCCTGAAGCTAAGACAAGCAAAGAATCAGGTTTACGATGTGTGGGCGGTGGCAAGTGCCTGCCCAGCCCTCAAATGAATGAGTGACTGAGCCCGTCCCGATATTTCGCGTCCTATAACCTCTACTACGACTGTAGTAGAGTAAGGAGCGAAATCGCGCAGATATTCGCTACGGACGACAGTACGACAGAAGAACTGGGGACCGCCGCCCGCACCCAGGGTACACCGCGTGGAGGTTTCTGGGATAGTACCCCTTTAAAATTCCTATCTAAGAAATAAAACTACGTTATAAATTCTATCGCGTTTGTATTTGTTTTTGAAATTCCCGACGTTTCGAACACTTTACAGTGATCATGGTCACGGGAGGACTGAGGTGTCTCACGACCAACAAGTCATCGTTATTACAGAGATTTATATTTACCCGCTACAATATCAGTTATTCAGTTTTGATCAACATTTTCAATACAAATTCATTGACAGTAAAAAAAGAAAAATGATTTTATATATGAAATTTTATATTGTTTATGATCAGTTAGTATTAAAAAAATAATTTATGATATTTATTATATTGTGAAAAAGACTAAAGTGTCTTACGTCCAAAAGTCATCGTTATTCTGAGTATGGGTGTAAATTGTGGGATCTGCGTTAATTGCATGTTTGTCAAATCTCCCGCAATACAAGGATTATTTCCATAGTGCTTGGTGGTATATTTAAAAAAAAAAATGATATGTGACTGAATTCCTAAATGGCTGGACCGATATTGATGATTTTTTTTTGTTTATTTACAAGTGAATCCAAAAATGGTTAGTATTTAACCGGGCCGGTGGCGCTGCGCTCGATTTAATGAATTTTTTATTGTTACAGAGTAGCGTTATGTTTATTGGCAATAGTTTTAGGACCGGCCGTCTGCCTGATGTAAACTCTCCTTGGGGAAGTAATAATTGACCAGATGACATCAAGTGGAGTTAGTCCAGGTCGATGTAAAGTACTTAGTCATCCTCTACGACACTCACGAGCAATGTAAGGATAGAATACTTCCAGTATTCTAAGTCGCCACCACACAACACGTTGAAAACTATTTAAAAGCACATATACGTACAAAAAAAGGCATTGTAAAAAAATGTTTAAATCCAAAGCAGTCTCCATATAAGGCGAGGGTTCTTGTTGAATAATCGACAGGTGCATGTGATAGCGTTTACCATCGCCATTCACTTTATTTATCGTACACCCTCACGAGAAAAAGACAAGTATTATATTGGAAACCTTTTCGTAATAATTATAATTGTTGGAAGTTCTTTGAATTGGAATAGATCATTGATCTAATAAAATCAACAAGTAATAGTGTAATTGAATTATATCTTTCCTACGTAACTAATAAGCAAGTTTATTGGGATATGATTTTATGGAATAATACTGTATTAATTTGTTCTTACTCAGAATAAATGATGTAATACTTTTTGATAGAAAAGGCAGTGCCCAGGCTTCCTCGAGCGTTTTCTTAGTATAACTAGGAAACTAATATTTTTAAAAGAGTAATTCTTGTGTCTTTATATATTCAGAATTTCGGAAACGGCACCAATGATTTCCATGAAATTTAATATGTAGGCAGATATAACTTTATAGAAAACTCGTTTTATCAGTAAAAATATATTAAAATATAATGGTATCTAATTACTTACACGAAAGTCTCTTAATTGATACAGCATCAGTTTGATTCTTTGTTTCTATTTCTTTGAGGATTCCTTTTTTATGAAAAAAAGTTTTTTTTTAATTACTTTCTTTTTAATTATATATTCATTTTTGGAACTAAAAAATAACAAAATCAGTTGATTCATCCAATAAAAAAACTGAGCAGGCATTACAGATTACTTAGATATTCCCGCAATCATCATCATCACAGCTCATATAGGTCCCGCTATTGGGCTCGGGCCTCCTCCGTATAGGAGGGAAATTAACCTGCTATACCGCCGCTGATCAAACGTGTTGGCATAGGGTTTTGTTTCAAGTTGCGGTCGTTGAGTGGGCGGCTTCACTGGGCCTCTGTGTTCTTAACAGGGGCTCGGTGAACACGTGTGTGCGGCAGCAGGGCGGGTCGATAGTGGACTTGTCGTTCGCTAGCCCTGCTCTTGCATCACGAGTGAGGAACTGGAGTGTCCTGAAGGAGGCGGAGACCCTTTGAGATCACCGGTATATCCGGATGGAGGTCTCCCCCCGGGACCCTAATAGGGGTCACAAGGCGGACGGAGCTCCAGCGTTTCCACGGTGGGCTGTGGGACACCTTGACAGTGACCTACTGGCGGAAGCGGCCATCGTTCACACGTGGCTGTCCTCACCACCCCCAGCGGACGGAGTGGATGCTAAGGCTTAACGCAGATCTGCGATGCGGCCATGCTCAGGGTGCGGCGTCTACCTCCGAGGCAGGGGGTCTACTGGTGGTCTCCAAGACTGGCAAACCTTCGTGTGGCGTGCATTAGTGCCTGAAAGTCCTACATCCGTAGCCGGCGGCGTCACCGCGACTCTGAGCGGGAGGGCCAGCTGTACGAGGCGTAACGCTGCGCGCGGTCTGCCATTCGGCTGGCCATCCGATTCGCCAAGGATGCGAGTTGGCAGGAAATGCTGGAAGGTCTCGACCGTGACCCCTAGGGTCGCCCGTATCGCGCGTCGCTGAACAAGCTTTGCGCGTGATTCGTTCCACCACCACGACTCCGGCCCGGACGGAATACCAGTCCGGGTGTTGACGTCGCTCCTCGAGCACCTCGAACCTCGCCACAGGCAACTGTACAATGCCTGTTTGGCGTCTGGACGGTTCCCTGAGTGCTGGAAGGAGGGGAGGTTGGTCCTCCTGCCAAAGCCGGAGCGGCCCCTGGATTCGCTGTCAGCCTACAGGTCCATCGTGCTCCTTGATGATGTGGGCAAGCTGCTGGAGCGTATCCTCACTGCTCGCATCGTTCAGCACCTGGGTGAGGTGGGGCCCGATATGTCGGACGCTCAATTCGGCTTTCGAAGGGGGTATTCGACCATCAGGGCCCTGCTACGGCTGAAGCAGACGGCCGTGGAGGCTGTCACCGGCAGAGTAGTGTGCGCTTTGATTTCATGGGGTGCCCTTGTACCTGAGGCGGCTGGTGGCGGACTATTTGAAAGGGCGCAGTGTCCTCTGCGTGGGTCCCGCAGGGGACATTGTGCGGACGCTCTTGTCGTGCGGTGTTCCGCAGGGGTCGGACTCTGTGGGACATCGGGTACGACTGGACACCGAGAGGGAGTCTGCCCCCGGGCTAAGCTTGATATGCTATGCTGACGATCTCGCCACTCTCGGCACCGAGGAGATGGTCAGGCGAATCGAGGCGCTGGGGCTCAGGGTGGCCCTAAATAAGACGGAGGCTCTTTTATTCCATGGGCCCCGCGTAAGGCTGTCTATCGGCGCCTCGTTAGTGGTCCAACCACATCAGTATCCAGGCCCATATGAAGTACTTGAGCCTGGTGCTCGACGAGCGATGGGCGTTCCAGGAGCATTTCCACCGAATTGCTCCCCAGCTGGTCGGCGCCCCTATCACGGCTCATACCGAACGTGGGCGGACCCAGCTTTGAGGGCCGACGGCTGTATGCGGGGGTGATCCGCTCAATAGCCATGTACGGTGCACCCGTGTGGGTGAGGTCTCTGACCTTCCGGTTGAGGGCTTTTCCGTGACGTCCACAGAGTCATGATGGTCAGAGCCATCCGCATGGTGTCGACTGAGGCGGCATGCATGTCGGCCACGACACCCCCATGGGATCTAGAGGCGGAGATGCTCTCCGACCTCAACCGGAGGGTTACCTCAGTGTGCGACGAGGGTGGCTCCCCATCACTGAGCGAGATAGCCACCTGGCACGAGGACGCCCGCCGAGACGTCATCGCCCGTTGGGTTACGTGGCTGGTGAGGCCTAGACACGGTGTTCTTACCGTTGAGGCCCTCCGGCCCGTACTGACCGAGTGGATGGAGCGGCACGAAGTCCTCTCTTTCCGGCTGGTGCAGGTGTTGTCGGGGCACGGCTGCTGCAGCAAATACTTGCACATAGTCGTAAGGAAGGAGTCGACTCCGTCCTACCACCAGTGCGGCAGTGACGAGGACACGGCGCAGCATACGCTGGAGGGTTGCGTGACCTGGACCCAGCAGCGCTGTGACCTCGTCGCTGTCATTGGTGCCGACCTGACGCTGCCAGCTGCCGCGAAAGCGATGGTCGACAGCATCAGGAACTGGGACGCGGTCGCCGCCTTCTGCGAGGCAGTCATCTCGCAGAAGGAGGCGGCGAAACAAGCCCGGGAGGAATCCCTCCATGTGGACTCGGGCCGCCGCCGGCGCCTCAGGCGGTGCAGGTGCGAATACCTGCGCCTGATGCCGCCCTAGCCGAGGCCTCGGATGATCGTGCCGGGGAATAGTCCAGTCACCTGACGTGAAGCCACCGCGTGAGGACGACGCCGTGACGGCGAAAGCTGTCGGGTTGACTCGAGAGGAACCCGCGAGGGTAAACCGCCGAGCGGGCCACCGAGGACAAAGATCAGGTACCGGTGGCCCGCTTGCACGGCGAAGAGAGATGCGGCGCAGGGTGGGTCTATGAGGTTGCGCGCTGCCTCTTCCGTCGCCCCGGACCGATTAGGCGGGGCGCGATCACGTCCATAGCCCACCGAAAAAAAAAGAAAAAAAAGAAGGTGTCATATGCGTTTTATATCCCTTAGTCGTCTCGTACAATCACTCACGGGTAAGATAGGGAGTGGCGAATTGTATTCTTACTCCGTCACCACACGGATAATTCCCGCAATATATAAACAATATATTGCTTTTAACAATTACGTTATTTATACATACATTTTGTTTTAAAATTGACTTAAATGCAATTTCAATTTTTAATTACATAATTTAACATGTTACCACTTTCGATAATAGACATGTATCGTTAGTGGAAACCTCTCAAGCAGAACAATTATATATTTGTAAAATCCACAAATGTTTTTTTAGGCTTCATGTTATCTCCATTAATTGTATTTTTGTAAATTCCACAGAGCCGCTAGGATTAATTACTCAGTACTGACCATTATTTTAAGAAACACATGTGTATGCCATCCAACTATATGCAATGTTTTTTTATCCAGCCATGAAAAAACACAACGTTAAAGAAAATCTTTCTGAATATAAATATTTTTAAAGAGAAGGAATTTCATTAAAAAAACAATTGAATTGACTTCCTAAACTGCCCCTACCTTCACCCCACCTTTATACCCTTATCAATATTACCTATGTATCAATTAAGGCCAAACGAAATTAAGATAGACGTTTATAATTATGTTCTGCCACTCTCAATTACGATCATCAATAATAATTCAGGAAAAATGTTCCGTTATTAGTCGAAAAAAGAATTATCCTTATATTATCCAGGGATTTCTTGACTTTTTATAAAAATATTACAGGCTTTTCTATATTTTTCACAGCCTTGCCGTCTTTATATAATACACTATGGAATATGCTAAATGCTCTATGGTTCCATATATGTATATCTGAATATTCAATACTTCATAATAGTTCTCTTTCTACCCTCCAAACCACCCCACCTTTCACACTTGCATCATTATTATGATTTATTATATATTATATTATATATTATATTATTATTTATCGAAGCCTACTCAAAAAGTTCCTGAGACAACTTATGCGTAAACTTACTTATAATTAATCTAGCTATTATTATTACTTGCTGTACTATAGAATATGTCAAATGTTTTCTCCACCATCTAATAATGTTCTCTGGATCATTCTTATCAGTATATCGAAGTGTTTCACAGAGATTTGCTCAGCATTGGTGCGCTCCAAGGACCAAAGCCGTTATGTCTCTACTTGCGGTTCTACTAGAATCTTCCAAAACGGTTTAACTACCAATATTGTGATATTCAAGACATCTGGACCTCTTCCCCATTTCTTTAAATTATGTGTATACTTCTATGTGGTAATAATGATAGACACTCGTGGGTTGCAACTAAAAATCAGCGTTTGAGTTCGGTTGAGTCTCTATAGTACCGAATCTTTCTTTCTATTTCGGCGGCGGGCTATGGTACCTCTTGCCCCGCTAATCCATCTGGGGCGACAGGAAAAACGGCGCATAACCCCGTAGACTGGCCCTGGCTCGACGCCGTACGGGTGGGTCACTGGAACGCGGTCTCTTTCATCAGTGGCCCACCCGGCGGTCTACCCTCGCGGGTATCCTCTCAGTCTCCCAGATTGCTCAACTAATAAGTCTGGCCATCCGGGCATCGTCCTCACGCGATGGAATCGCTCCAAGGGCAACCGGACTAGTCCGCGATCCCGTCACCCGCTGCCTCGGCTAGGGATAGTACCAACTCTAACATTGTGTTAGAGCTGGTACTTAACCGAAGCTAATCTCACATGTTCGCTTTTTGACAATAATAATATTATTATTATTTTTTCTTTTTTCATATTATAAGCCATCATATTACCAAGCATTATTTCATTTGTGTAAAAATAAAAGGAGTTTTCTTTCATTCCTTTTTACCGTTATAATCCTCTGTAGATACCAATAAAAGTATCATTCAGTTAGATATAGGCATCACATGAACTGTAGTATACCTACACATAACACTGGATAGTAGTAGGATAGTCCACGTCTCTTATAATTGAGCATACCGAAATACATTATTAGTTTAACAAAACGTTTATACATCTAAATAAAAACGAAATTCTAATCAACTTAATGTAATACAGTTTAAAACTGTTGGTGTACGTAATTTGGCAATAAATTAACAGGATAGACGTGTAGCTGTCACTCTCTTGTCTTGTCAGTGCTTGAAATAGAATACTACTGTAGGTAGATATGTATACGCACCATCAATTATACAGTGAGTGGCGGGCATGCTCGTTCATAGTCAGAGTGAGGTTCATTAAAAAAATTAAACTACACAGACGGCTTAACCCTTATTAGCAATGATTGAAGCTCTATATCGTGGTTAGATTAATTTATAAGACTTTATGCGATCATTAATAATTATTTTCATTCAGGATGTATTTGCATCATCATTATCTCGGCTCATATATGTCCCATTGTTGGGCTCGAGTCTCCTCCATAATTGGAGGGAAATTGACCTACTATACCACGCTGGTCAGACATGTTGGTATAGGGTTTTGTTTCGAGTTTCTCCTTCTCTTGCACAGATGTTATATATGTTTTATAACCCTTAGTCGTCTCGTACGATCACCCACGGGTAAGATATGGGGTGGTGAATTGTATTCTTACTCCACCACACGGAAAATCATCGACTTAATATTTTAACACATATATCCCACTGTTGGGTTCGATTCTCCTCTACAATAGAAGTAAAAATTGACCTAATATATCAAGCTGATCAGACGATGCTGCTGTTTCATTTCAAGTTTTACTTCTCTTCTATATATGCTGTTTGGTGACGCAGTAAGAATACAATTCACCACACCGTATCTTACCCGTGGGTGATCGTAAGAAACGACTAAGGCATATAAACTGCATTTATATACGGTTACTAAACATTTATGCAAGAGAAGAAACACTCGAAACAAAATCCTATACCATTACATCTGACCAGCGTGGTATAGTAGGTTAATTTCCCTCCCATTATGGAGGAGGCCTGAGCCCAACAGTCGGACATATATGAGCTGAGATGATGATGATGATGATATATGCCGTCGTTATATTTTATCCTTTTTTTCTTGGCGGTGGGCTACGGTACGTCACGCCCATTATATTATATCCCTTAGTGGTCTTTTACGATATCCACGGGCAAGAAATGTGATGGGGAATTATATTCTTACTCCATTACCACATGGATAATTATGATTTTATTTTGTTGGTTATAAGTAAATAATCATCTAACCACTAGCTTATCATTCGTAAATTGCTTACGCAATTACTTTACGTCAAAATAGGAAAACCCTATAGATTATACATACATACATACATATCATCACGCCATATCCCTTGCAGGGTAGGCAGAGAGAACAGAGTGCCAGAGAACTCTATCTTTGCATACTTCACTCGCGTCCTCAACATTCATAATTCTCTTCATACACGCTCGCAGGGTGGCATAGTCCGGAGCGTGCTCGTTCGCGTCCCCTGCCAGTCTAATTAGACTGCTAATCCGGCTCGAAATGCGTACCGCAATGCGGGTTAGGGCGTCCCCCGGAGGCGACGCGTACCGACCCACCCCCGTCGGTACGAACTTCGGCAGTTGCGGCGATGGGGGCCGCCACCCATCACGCCTTGCCCAGTCAGGCGAGTCGAGGAGAGCAGAGTGCCGGGTGGGCACGTGGAATGTAAGAGGTTGTGTGGAAGGTAAGTTGCACGAGCTGATATCCGTCATGTTGTTTATCCAAAATTCTGGAAAGGGTGGTTTATAATCAGCTTGGGAAATTTATAGAGGATATTAATATCTTGCCGAAATATCAATCTGGATTTCGAGTAGGTCATAGTACCACGACCGCCTTGATCGACGTTGTTGACAATTTATTAGAAGCTAAAGACAAAGGCATGGGATCATTGCTAACTCTTCTTGATTTTTCTCGCGCATTTGATTCTATCAATATCACCTTCCTTCTCTCTAAACTTTCATACTATGGCTGCGATACTGAAACTGTGCTCTGGTTTAATAGCTATCTGAGTAACCGGAAACAGTTCGTTCAAGTGTGTAGTAAAGATGGCAGTAGTTTAGTGTCGCCACCTCGGAACGTTACTAGGGGCGTCCCGCAGGGATCCATACTCGGCCCTTTGCTTTTCATCTTGTATACGGCAGACATAACCAATATTTTACTTAATTGTAAATTTCACTTATACGTGGATGATCTTCAGTTATACATATCTTTACACCCACAGGATACTTCCAAATGTGTGAAAATAATAAGCGAGGAATTAAGCAGAGTATCAAATTGGGCCAAAAAAAATTCTCTAGAGCTCAACCCTTCGAAATCAAACTTTTTAATCATCGGATCTGCTGATATGATACGAAAAATTCAAAGCAATAACCCTAGTATTAACATCGATGGACAGATAGTCAAACAAGTATCAGAAACTCGTAATCTTGGGGTAGTTTTTGATGGTTTAGTAAGATTTGAAACTCACATAACTGAAGCCATACGCAATTGCTTCTACCGTCTTAGGCTTCTGTACTTAATTCGACCCTACATTAATCTGGACTTACGAATATTGCTCTGCGAGTCCCTCGTACTGTCCAAACTCAACTATGGTGACGTGGTTTATGGACCTTGCCTTCTCAATAGAACTGACAGACTCATTCAACGAGTGCAGAATGCTTGTGCTCGGTTCTGTTTTACAATCCCTCCGCGTTCACATGTTACACCATTTTTAAACACGGGACAGATGCTGAAAATGGCTTCACGCAGAAAGCTTCATCTAGCGAGTTTGTTATTCGGTGTCATTTTGTACAAAAAACCTGCATATTTGTATGAGAAACTTTTTTGGTCAAGTGACTTTAATAAATATAGAACTCGAGCCTCTTTATATCTTTTAAGTACCCCTGGACACCGCACTGCTGCATTTCGTGGTAGTTTCAAATTTTCTGCCACCCATTGCTGGAATGATCTGCCTCCACCATTGCGAGCCCTAAAGTCGACAGTTGTGTTTAATAAAAAATTTAAACAACATCTGCTTAATGCTCAAATTCATTTTCATAACCCAATCCATTGATGCACAGTAATCAGACTAAAATTCCTTATTATATGCGTATGTGTGTAGTTGCGCGTGTGTGTGTGTATATGTCTTTATGTATTTGTATATATGTATGTACGGTTTATAGCATGTACAATATAATTAAATAGATATATGTATGTGTCCACTGATGATTGTAACAATATACACTCGGTTATTATATATAGATCCCACTACTTGTAACTGTATTTAGTATTTCATTGTGATTGTAACTGTCCGTGATTCCACTCTAGGTCTTAGCAGAATACCAGCGTTGCTTCAACGAAATGAAGTAGCATAAGCTGAGCTAAGATCCTTTTTTGTCTCTCAGAATATATTAGCTTTTAGTTTTACTAGTACATAAGTTATCATTGTTTTTACTTTCCTGTTTTCTTCCAAATGTTTTAGATGTAATGTATGAGAGCAAAATAAATGCTTTTCTTTCTTTCTTTCTTTCTTTCATGGCGGACAAACTATAGATTATATTTTTCCATAAATCAACAAGTAAATAAAATCCTTATATCATAGGTAAGATATTTATTTATCTATTTATTTTTAGGATTACCAACGAAAAATTCACAAACATACAATATAGTAAAAAAATTAATCACATGGATCATGTTTTGTGCTCTTTCATTTACAACTAACTAAATGTTACTTAAACTCTTTAAAACAAAATATTCATTTCCTACTTTTTTAAAAAGGAAAACATAAAATGATAAAAAAAAAACAATTTACAGTTGGCAAACTATATATTTAAACATAGATAGAGATATAAATTACGGACACAAATAACATTCAAATTTCGAACTCAGCCTTACAAAGAATTGTTCTAAGTGGCAATCAAACCCGCAACACTTCGCATGAGAGCTCGTAGCTTATTTAACTAGATTTAGATAATCTGTGCAATCAATATATTTGTTTAAGCCTACAGAATATCGCTGTAAAAATTAATCTGCCTGAACTAACACGCAATATTATAACATAAAAACCCAAGGCGGGTCCCTTAGTAGGGTTACTATTACATTCGCTAGTAAATTCCACTTAAAAGAGGCTCATACAAGGGGAAAATGAGTCCTAAAGGTGAACCGAGATTGTCAACAACGACCCTTCCTGATTCTATGGTATCCCACTCGATCGGAAAAAGATACTCGTAAAATGTGTAAACACGCCTTACAAAAAAAAAGGTCGCCTTGTTGGATCTGTGGTTGTATTACTCAAAGAGGCCAAGTGACACATCTAAAGTTTTGTATAACTATGTGAGCCTAAATGAAATTGTCTTTTTCGTTACATTTTTATTTCAATATTGATCTTTAATAATATTTTATTTTATCTGTTTTAAAAATTATTGTAATAATTTAAATATTTTAAAAATATTAATATGCAATTCTGTATGATAATAAATTGGATTACTGTAGTGTAGGTAGATTAATAACGTATAAATGTATTTAATATTATAAGTGTTCAGTAGGTAGTTTTAAGATAATTATGTCAGTCTCGTCATTCGCAATATATGTGTGCTCTGCAACGCTGTGTTTTACTTACGAACATTACAGTGGCGACGAGGATTAAACGGAATTATAGCGTTTAACTACATATTGTTAATTATTGTTATAACGTTCGCAAGTGTAATAACAAAAACTTAAAATGTCTATTGGTAAAATAAAAGAATTCGATTTAAAGTGTGGCGCATGGTCAATGTACGTGGACAGACTAGAAATGTACTTTAAAGTGAACAAAATTATATCCTAAACCTATCAGGACCAGGTCTGGTCCTGATCAGGATAGCCTGATGTGAAATAACATCAAGTATGTTAAGGTATGTCGGATCAGGACCAGATTAGGACCAAATAAGAATAGCCTGATGTGAAATAACATCAAGTATGGTAAGGTATACCGGATCAGGACCAGATCAGGACCAAATAAGGATAGCCTGATGTGAAATATCATCAAGTATGGTAAGGCATTCCGGATCAGGACCAGGTCTATACCAAATAAGGACAGCCTGATGTAAAATATAATCAAGTATATGGTAAGACATGTAGTATATCAGGACCAGAAACAGTTTTCGTAACACAAAAAAAAATATGAATCAAAATTCAAAAAAGTATCATATCATGATTGTCATATTTATGCCACGGTGTAAATTGTATTTGCATCAGAGGAGATTAATCTGAAACCTTTAATTAATCATATGTATTTAATAATAATAATAATGTTTAATTAATAATATAAAAATAATTTATATTTAAAGTAAAGACAAAAATAAATTTTGCATTTGAAAACATAGATAAAAATAAATATAATAATATTGTAACAACCATTCTAGAATTTAATGTTTTGGGTCATAAATTGTTGATGGCGTTAGTAAAATGACGGCATTATCTGAATCGCGGTGTTAAGATTCTCCGAAGCGTAATGACATCGCCTAATATTAAATTAGTTGTTATCGAATCAGATCAAAACAGATCGATCAGCTCATGAATAAGGAATTCAGGCGACAGTTGAAGTCGTTAGCATCTGGTGGTTGCGCCCTAATTGGAACGGCTCACTGGGACTCTATGATAAAAATATAGCACTGCATTCGCTGCCTACGTCATATATTAATATATATTTTTATCTATTAAACATGTTCTTTAAGATATTCATGTTTTTTAAAAGGACCGGACTGGGCATACTCGTTTTGGATCAGGCAAGATATATAACGCAGATGATTGATTTGGTTCCGATCAGTAAAATTTCATCCGGACCCGATCAGGAATGCCTGATCTGGACCCGATAAGGTTTTCCTGATCGGGTCCAGATATATCTTCTGCGTTACATACCTTATCTGGTCCAGATCGGGCATGCCCGGTCCTGCTAAGGAAGACGAAAAAATTTCTAGTCGGGCAGTAAGGCTGGCAACCTCGTTGGAGGCGGCGGAGAGGGATGCAGCCGCCGTGGAGTCTAAGCTTATGGTGAACAAGGGCGGTGAAGCCCGCGCGGATGGCACACTGCGGGAACAGGCGGTACACATGGTCAACACGCAAAGTGGTTGCGTCGGTGGGCGTATCTACAACAATCCGCGGATCAGGCGGAAGGATACAGCTCAATGGGAGAACACGAACAACTCGCGATGGCGCTTTGGTGATGATGGCAGGGCGGACTGGCGATATAACTGTACGGGTTGCGGGGCAATGGAACATACATATTTGGCTTGTCGGTTTCGTAACTACGTCTGCAGCCACTGCAAACGCCCCGGTCATTTACGACGGGTTTGCCCGAATAAAGCTAATAACGAGGTTCACAGAGGTGGAATAAGGCGATCGGCGATTAATTATGGAGAAATGCAAACAGAACTATCGGACGAGGAGAGGGTACTGGAAGAAAGTTTCCATCATTTATGCCTGAGCGACTACAAAACGGTAAATTTGCATATACGTATTGATAATATTAAAATTCCAATGGAGATTGATACGAGTACGGCGATATCATGCATTAGCGCAAAAACTTATAAAAAGTATTTTAATACCCATAAGTTAGAAGTTAGTGATATTGTATTAAATTTTTATGACGGTTCAAAAATTAAAACCATAGGGGTATTCAGACCATGAATTGTAGAATTGTCCGGTCACCCGAGGCCACCGCGTGAGGACGACGCCTCGACGGCGAAAGCTGCCGGGGCGTCGACAGGAGAGGAGCCCGAGAGGGCATACCGCCGAGCGGGCCACCGAAGACAAAGATCGGGTACCGGTGGCCCGCTCGCACGGCGAAGAAGAGGTGCTTGCAGGGTGGGTCAATGGGGTTGCGCGCCACCTCTTCCGTCGCCCCGGACCGATTTGGCGGGGTGCAACGTCCATAGCCCACCGCAAAAAAAAAAAAAAAGGGGTATTCAGACCATATGTAATGTACGGAAATTGTGGTAAAAACTTATAATTATTTGTAATAGGTTACCACTTCATTACTTGGCCGTCAGTGGTTAACTGAATTAAAAATACTTTATCCCAGCTTTTAACAACTGTTATAAAATAGATAGCAAACATAATAATAAAACTAATGGAATTAACGAACTCCTATACAGGTATAAAGAGCTAATCAGCGGTGGGCTGGGGCGGTATAGGGGGGTAAAGCGACGCTGCGCGTGCGCGACTGTGCTGCACCGGTGTACCACCGTGCACGGCCGGTGCCGTACGCGTTGCTCGGTCGGCTCGACGCCGCGCTCGACGAGATGCTACGCGAGGGCGTCATCGAGCCCTTTGACTGTTCCGACTGCGCCTCTCCACTAGTGCTGGTAAATAAACCCGATGGCTCGCTGAGAATCTGTGCTGATTATAAAGCCACGGTGAACCCTGCCTTATTAACGAATCGTTTCCCATTGCCTAAAATTGAGGATTTAATAGTTAAACTTAGCTGAGCTACTTATTACTTATCTAAAATAGATTTATCACAAGCTTACAATCAAATAGAATTGGATGATTCTAAGAAATATACAGTAGTTAACACTAATAGGGGTTTATATCGGTATAATCGACTAGTTTATGGACTTTCATCGAGTCCTGGCATTTTTCAGCGGATTATGTGTCAACTAATAAAAGGGATACCTAACGTGGAGGTGTTCCTTGATGACATAATTATTAGTGGACGGAACGAGCGGGAACACTTAGAAGCCTTCAAATTACTGAAATTTTTAGCATTTAATATGCTTAATTATTTATAAATACCCGATACGAAACGAAAAACCCCGCTTGTGACATCATTTTTCGTTTCGTATCGGGTACTTAGAAGCCTTACAGGAAGTGTTTAATAGATTGCACAAACATGGTTTAAAATTAAAAAGTAATAAATGTGTGTTTCTAGTTAAAGAGGTAATATATTTAGGATATATAATTAACAGCGAAGGTATTAAAATAGATCCGTCTAAAGTAGACGCCATTTTGAACATTCCCCGTCCATCAAATGTAACGGAGTTACGGTCCTTTTTAGGAATAATAAATTTTTATTGTAAATTTGTTAGGAATATGAGTAGTAAGTTAGTGCCACTTTATGAATTATTAAAGAAAGGTAAACAATGGTATTGGTCAGCTGAATGTGAAAAATCTTTTGTAAACATTAAAAACATTTTAGCGGGGGCTCAGGTATTAGCGCATTATGAACCTGTGAAACCATTAATTTTAAAATGCGACGCGAGCGCACGGGGCGTCGGTGGCGTACTGTCGCAGCCGAGCGCGAGGGGCGAGCGTCCGATAGCCTACGCGTCACGTACACTTAGTGAAGCGGAAAAAAATTACTCGCAGATACATCGTGAGGCTTTAGCTATTATATTTTGTGTCAATAAATTTCATCAATATTTATATGGACGTAATTTCATATTACGTACGGATCATAAGCCTTTAGTGTCAATATTTGACCCTAACACTGGAATACCGACAATGGTAGCAAGCCGAATGCAAAGATGGGCGATTATCTTATCAGCTTACTCATTTACTATTGAGTACGTACGCACCGATCAAAACGTTGCAGACGGGTTTTCGAGGTTACCACTAGTTTCGATTGGGCAGGGAATTAATACGTCTGGACAGCCAGAACAAACTCATTTACACTTTGTACAACAGTCATTGTTATTAAATTATAATAATATTAAAAGTCAAACACTACGCGATGAAGAATTATCAAAAATATTGAGTTTTATAAGAGACGGCTGGCCTGGTGTATGTGAACTTAGCAATTTGAAACCGTACTTTAATAGGAAACAGGAGCTTTATGAAGAATTAGGGTGTATAATGTGGGGCCATCGGTTAGTCGTACCTAGGGCCTGTAGGAATAAAATATTATTGATGTTATATAAACCCCATATGGGTAAAGTAAAATCGAAAGCGTTAGCACGAAGCTACGTATGGTGGCCCGGGGTCGATGAGGCAGTAGAACTTATGTGTCGGTCGTGCGAAGTTTGTGCAGCTCAAGCAGATGCACCACCTCGGCAATCGCCGCGCATGTGGACTTGGCCGGGTCGACCGTGGAGCCGGATACATATTGATTATATGGGGCCTATAGGTGGTAAAATATATTTAGTTATAGTGGATGCTACATCCAAATGGTTAGAAGTATTCAACGTCACAAGCATGTCAGCAATTACTCTCATTAATAAATTAACAGAATTATTCAGTAGATGGGTTTTACCCAAACAGATAGTTAGTGATAACGGTACACAATTTGCTTCTAAAGAATTCCAAGAATTTACAAATGCCAACGGTATTGAACACATTTTAATAGCCCCGTACCACCCCGCCTCAATTGGATTGGCCGAAAATGCAGTGAAACTCTTAAAAAGAGTAATTAAGAAAGCCATGGTAGAAAAAAATATATAGATACAGCAGTATGGACATATTTACTTCATTATAGGAATGTGGAATATTCTACAACAGGTGAAAGCCCCGCAATGATATTATTAGGTAGAAGTATACGCACTAGGCTGAACGTTATCAAGCCCGATAGGGAGAACAAAGTACGGCAAGCCCAACAACAGCAGGTGGTATCGGTCGGAGGGGCAACTAGATGTATGGGGGGAGAAGGGAATGAGGTATGGTATCGACAATATTTGAAAGGAGAGAGATGGGTCCCAGGGCGTATAGTAGATAGTCTAGGTCCCAGTAATTATAGAGTTGAGGGTCAAAGCAAAGGGAAACTCTGCATAGACATATTGATCAACTACGTAGGAGAACAAGAGGTAGATCATCCTTACTTTCTAATGGTCCTAGTATTACGGAACAATCAGACACAGATTCTCAGACTGCAGTTAAAGAGCACGAGGAGAGAGGTGAATTGGCTCAGGAGGAATTGTCGCTAAAAGAGTCACCTCCTCAGGGTGGTTCAATGCAAATCGAGTCAACTAGCCAGCCAGTAATTGAGCAAACGGTAGGAACTTAAACTGGAACTGCTGATCAGCTCGTGTCCATTCCGTTGCAACCGCCTCCGCAACACCCGCGCCCGGTTAGAGCATGTAGGATTAAAGCACCTAATTATAAGTCTTAGAATTAATTTAGAGTTAAGATATTATGTATTAATTTAGTAGGAAGGAGTGTAGTGTAGGTAGATTAATAACGTATAAATGTATTTAATATTATAAGTGTTCAGTAGGTAGTTTTAAGATAATTATGTAAGTCTCGTCATTCGCAATATATGTGTGCTCTGGAATGCTGTGTTTTACTTACGAACATTACAATTACCATACAACCATCTCTTATTTTATCTAAGATGTTGTAAAATCTAAGACTAAACATGTGATGTGTGACATCAAGACAATAGGCATTACAATGTTTGCGTATTAAACTTAAACGAATCACACTAATATCTATTATGAAAGCGAAGGTTTGTGAATGTGTATGCGTGTTTGTTACCTTTAACGCTCTAACGAATCGACCAATTTTGATAAAATTTGCCATTAAAGTAGCTGACCTGGATTAACAAATGGGATTTTTTAACTCGCTAATATGTTTCCTAGAGTTAATAGTTAAAATGGGGACAAACTACTTTTTACGGAGGCGAAGCCGCAAGCAGAAGTTATATTGAACGATTGTCACACTACTTTTTAAGAGTGGTGATTATAACATTATTTATTTCCATAACTAAGAAATTATCTAGCAAAAAGAGCTGTTCCAACAATCTTAACAGAATAGCCCTAATTTTGATAATAGGATAAAGTTAAAAAATTATTAGACTACGCAACAAGACTATATCAATTTTTTTTTTTCAATTATTTTACAATATAATACATATTAATTGCTGTGTAACGGCTACGAATATTACCAAACTTTACTCATGAATGTTGTAAAAGACTAAGTGACTTTATATCGACCTGGGCCAACTTTACCCGATGCCGTCTGGTCAACCATTATATTCTCAAGAATTGTTGACGTCACGCAGGCAGCTGGTTACAAAATTACTGCCAGTAACTTATGCAAAGAAAAATACATACTCCATCATAATGGGATAAGAACAGGATATTGATGACTGATGATGTTATGATATTAGAATTGCAACTCAAAATTTTACAACTAACATAGTTTCATTACCGCAAACATCCGGATGGAGGTCTCCCCTCTTCGGGACCCCAGTAGGGGTCACAGGGCGGACGGAGCTCCCGCGTTTCCACGGTGGGCTGTGGGTCGTCTTGACAGGGACCTACTGGCGGAGGCGGCCATCGTTCACACGTGGCTGTCCTCACCGCCCCCAGCGGACGGGGTGGACGCCGAGGCTGTCCGCATCCGCAGTGCGTTAACGCAGATCTGCGATGCGGCCATGCCCAGAGTGCGGCGGCGTCTACCTCCAAGGCAGGGGGTCTACTGGTGGTCCCCAAGATTGGCGGACCTTCGTGCGGCATGTATCAGAGCCCGAAGGTCCTACACCCGCAGCCGGCGGCGTCACCGCGACGCTGAGCGGGAGGGCCAGCTGTACGAGGCGTACCGCAATGCGCGGACGGCCTTTCGGGTGGCCATCCGAGCCGCCAAGGATGCGAGTTGGCAGGAGATGCTGGACGGTCTCGACCGTGACCTCTGGAGTCGCCCGTATCGCGCGTCGCTGAACATGCTTCGCGCGCAGGGCCCCCCCCCCTCACCGAGACCCTCCAGCCCGACTTCCTCTGTAGGGTGGTCGAGGAGCTGTTTCCACGGCAGTCGGAACACACGCCCCCGGTCATGGCCTCGCCAGAACAAGACCGGGAGGCTGACGACGAGAGTGTTCCGCCCGTGACGGAGACGGAAGTGGGAGCAGCTGTGGCGCGGATTCGTTCCGCGACCACGGCCCCCGGCCCGGACGGAATACCAGTCCGGGTGCTGACGTCACTCCTCGAGCACCTCGAGCCTCGCCTCAGGCAGCTGTACAACGCCTGTTTGGCGTCTGGACGGTTCCCTGAGTGCTGGAAGGAGGGGAGGTTGGTTCTCCTGCCAAAGCCGGGACGGCCCCCGGATTCGCCGTCGGCCTACAGGCCCATCGTGCTCCTCGACGATGTGGGTAAGCTACTGGAGCGCATCCTCGCTGCCCGCATCGTCCAGCACCTGGAGGAGGTGGGGCCCGATCTGTCGGATGCTCAATTCGGTTTTAGAAGGGGGCGTTCGACCATCGGGGCCCTGCTACGACTGAGGCAGACGGCCGCGGAGGCTGTTACCGGCGGGGGAGTGCTGTTGGCGGTGTCGCTGGACATCGCCAACGCATTCAATAGTCTGCCATTCGGCTGCATCAGGGAGGCGCTCCGATTTCACGGGGTGCCCTTGTACCTGAGGCGGCTGGTGGCGGACTATTTGGAGGGGCGCAGTGTCCTCTGCGCGAGTCCCGCAGGGGACATTGTGTGGACGTCCATGTCGTGCGGCGTTCCACAGGGGTCGGTTCTAGGGCCGACTCTGTGGGACATCGGGTACGACTGGGCGTTGAGAGGGAGTCTCCCCCCCGGGCTGAGCGTGATATGCTACGCTGACGATACGCTCGTCACAGCCCGGGGCAGGACACTCGAAGAGGCGGCGATCCTGGCCACTCTCGGCACCGAGGAGATGGTCGGGCGAATCGAGGCGCTGGGGCTCAGGGTGGACCTAAATAAGACGGAGGCCCTATTGTTCCATGGGCCACGCGTAAGGCCGCCAATCGGCGCCTCGCTAGTCGTTAACTCCGTCCACATCAGCATCCAGGCCCATATGAAGTACTTGGGTCTGGTGCGCGACGGGCGATGGTGGTTCCGGGAGCATTTTCGCCGAATTGCTCCCCGGCTGGTTGGCGCGGCGTCCGCCCTTTCACGGCTCATGGCGAACGTGGGTGGACCCAGCTTCGAGGGCCGACGGCTGTATGCGGGGGTGATCCGTTCGATGGCCATGTACGGCGCACCCGTGTGGGCGAGGGCTCTGAACGCCCAGCTCAGGGCTGTTATGTGGAGACCCCAGAGAGTCATGGCGGTCAGAGCCATTCGAGGGTACCGCACGGTATCGACCGTAGAGAATACCTGCGCTTGATGCCGCGCCAACCGAGGCCTCGGGTGATCGGACCGGGGAATTGTCCGGTCACCCGACGTGAGGCCACCGCGTGAGAGCAACGCCCCGACGGCGAAATCTGTCGGGGCGTCGACGAGAGGAACCCGCGAGGGTAAACCGCCGGGCGGGCCACCGAAGTTAAAATCGAGTACCGGTGGTCCGCTCGCACGGCGAAGAGAGAAGGTTTTACGGTGGGTCTATGGGGTCACGCGCCGCCTTTTCCGTCACCCCGGACCGATTTGGCGGGGCGAGACGCATCCATAGCCCACCAATAAAAAAAAATAAAAAAGTTTCATTACTGCAAAGAGTAATTGTTTGTAAAAAATACAATTAGATATATATATCATCATTCTCCAAATCTTATCCCAATTACTTCTTCGATACAATATATACTCTTCCTTCATAGTACATATTGTAAAAGTTATTGGCAATAGTTTTATGACCGGCCGCCTTTTTTTTTTTTCTGCAAGCACTTCTTCGCCGTGTGAGCGGGCCACCGGTACCCGATCTTTGTCTTCGGTGGCCCGCTCGACCGGCCATAAAACTATGACCGGCCGCCTGCCAGACGTCAACCCTTCTTGGGAATGTAATTCTTGATGAAACGGCATCAGCTGGAGTTGGCCCAGGGCGTTATAAGGCTCTTAGTCGTCTTTTACGACATCCACGAGCAAAGTAAGGGTTGGTAGTATTCGTAGCCGCTACCACACAGAATTGATATTATTCTCAACATATATCTATTAATTGTGAAATTATAGTCATACGAGATATGAAAAGTTATTCTTTATTCATCTCGTCATATATACATAGTGCTGCTGGGCTCAAGCTTTCTCTGCAATAAGTGGTAAATTGACGCCACACTGGTTAGATGAGTTGAAATATGATTTTATGACGAGATTTCTTTATTTTTTATATATCTTATATGCATATTATATATTTTAGTCATCTTACGACAAACATGGTCAATATAGGGAATGACGAATTGTATAATAATATTATTATTATATTATATAATATTTTGGAAGGTGGAGTCAAGAGTCTCCGAAATCGGCGAGCGTGTATGAAGAGAATTATGAATGTTGAGGAAGCGAGTGGAGTATGCAAAGATAGAGTTCTCTGGCTGTTCTCTCTGCCTACCCTGCAAGGGATATGGCGTGATGATATGTATGTATGTATGAATTGTATTTTTCACCCATCGCCACACAAAATTCCTTAACGTGGATTAATCTTTAAAAAGAAACTATAATATTCTCGTTAGCAAAAACTACTATAAGTGCTCTAAATTGTATAATATAAATAGACAAGCTTTTGCCTGCGGCTTCGCCCGCGTAAAAGGTTACTTTCCTAAAAAATTTTCGTCCCCTATTTTTATTTTACCTCTTAAGGGTAATTTTTTTTACGAAATTTTAATGTCATATTTATTTATATCTAATCAATAGCCTAAAAATAAGTTTCAAGCTTCTAAAAATGAAGATAATTCCTTACAACTTTTCATCCCCCTTTACAACCCTTTTTTTTGCATTAAAAAGTAGCCTATGTCCTTTATCAAGCTCTAAACTATCTGTTTACCAAATTTTATTTAGATCGGTTCAGCAGTTTTGGCGTAAAAGAGCGACAGACAGAGTTACTTTCGCATTTATAATATCAGTAAGGATAGTAGGTAATATAGATATAGTTCTCAGCTTAAAATACGGCTATGCTTAAGAAATTTAGAGCAAAAGTAGTATACTAAAAAAATATACTCCAATAGAAACGTTTTGATTCATAGCGACCTATTTCCTTACGAAATCATACATACATACATACATATCATCACGCCATATCCCTTGACAAATGATATCAGTGCATCACATTCTACCATTACCCCATATTCATGAAATATGAAACAGGCATTTCTGTACCCTATTTTATGATAATAAGCATCAAGTTTATATCGACAATATTTGATTTTTGCCAAATGACTTTAAAACTGCAAAACGCCCCATCAAAATGCTACAAAATGTGTACGTTAAAATGATTATTTTTATCAAAATATGCATTTAAAACGATAAAAATGTAATATTGCTCTTATGAAAAATCTATTAACAGTTAGATAGGGTTCTCCCTAAAGTGTAGAAACCATAATGGGGTAACTATATTTCGTAATATTTACTATCTAAAATGTTTAAATTATCCTTTACCTACCCGTATGACTTACTAAGATCTATTTCCCTTCTATTATGGAAGAGACTTGAGCTCAGAACTGGTATGTATATAAGTTGAGATGAATGAATGATTTAATGAATTTAAATTATATTATAGATTGACGGCCACTAAAGAAAAAGACCGCTTACCAGTGACCCACCCGCACGGCGTCGAGAGGTATATTGTAGGGCAGATCTACAGAGTCTTGCGCCGCTTTTAAAAATTAAAAGTCTAACCAAAACTATATATCAACCATTCTCATCAGCATGGTATAGTAAGTCAATTCTCCTCCCGAGGCGGGCTGAAGCCCAAGCCTGCGATATATATGAGCTAAACTCAACTATGCACACACTTAGCCATATAAACTTTAGAGCTACTAAGTATAAAACATGGATTCATTCACTATAATACTGCTTATAGAACAGAGTTTCGAACTCTCTTTTTATATTGAAAATTTTCAATTACCAAAAGCCATTATTAGATTAATAATATCCAGCCATTATGTCACCACACGTTTTTTTTATAGACAAGTTTATTGTGTAGTTTATTGTGGTAGGACCACGCTGTGGACAGTTCTCTGTCTACAGCCGCGGGCCGGTCCGTCCGGGGTAGTACCACACTCTCGCAGAAGATCGACGTCTGAGTAATAGCAATGTGCTATTGCGCTTCGTTCGGTGAGCGAGAGAGCCGGAAGCCTAACTGGGGTGGGTTCATCAGGGTTGTATTGGTAGGCAGTGGCCTAGCTATACCATTGGCAAAGGTCCATGGGCGGCAGTGACACTTACCATCAGGTGTGCTGTCTGCTCGTTTGCCGTCATAAGCAATAAAAAAAAAAAAAAATAAAAAAAAAAAAAAAAAAAAAAAAAAAAAAAAAAAAAAACACCATGCCAAGGCATAGACCATGTGTCATTAGTCTTTCATTCGGTCCTTTATAACCACATAATTTACGAACGTAATACAATCATTCGTAGATCCACAGAGAGAAAGCACTTTTTTTTACGTGATAATTGAACTATTACGACATCTATATAGTTGGTTACTATCGATGTGTGGTAGCGGCTACGAACACTACCAACCCCTTACTCTGGATCCCTTTCGCTTGTGGATGTCGTAAGAGACGAATAAGAGCGTTATAACGACCTGGACAAACTCCATCTGACGCCGTTTGATCAAAAATTACATTCTCAATGAGGATTAACGTCTGGCAGGCTGCCGGTCATACATCTATTGCCAATTACTTTTACAATGAAAGAAGAATACATATTGTATCGACCGCAAATAATTAGGATAAGAGCAGGAGAATGATGATATAGTAGGCTACCATTACGCCATCTATTCAGTTGACTACCTTACGCCATTTATACAGTTAACTAGGGACAGCTAATAATTGAAAACTCTTAAACTTTATACTAACACTAGAAACTCACATAGATAAATTCCGAGAAGTAGAGATAAGTGTAATTTAATGAATATTTATCTAATGCAGTGCACACTGGATTTACTTTTGCAATGAATATTCTACCCTCACTGATAAACTGGATAAGATAACAGTGACGTTTGAACGTATGCAATAAAATTATATACAGAGGTTTGTGATGATAAGAATTATATATTACGGTCAAATGAATTATTGATTTGCAATCATTTGTTTGGATTATTTGATTAGAAGTACTCTATTCCCGTGATGGATTAATATCAAGTAACTACATTATGCTCATTTGAAATAAAACTATTTTTCACGGCTAAAGGTGAAAACCTTTGAATTTCATTTTTAATTACCCGACGTTTCAAACACTTTATAGCGTTCATGGTCACGAGAGGCCTCCATCAATGCTCAAGTACAAACGCTATAGAATGTGAATGTGCCCTGAGCAAAGTAAGGGTTTGTAATATTCGTAGCCACACAGCTACGCTAAGGACTCATCATATATCTTATTTCGGCCGTCACCGTAGATACTGCATATATCGAAATGAATAGTAAAAAAGCAAATTAAAATATTTTTTCTTCTATATAGAGTGTTTGTGACTGTGTGTGCGTGTGTGCGTCTGTAGTTGTTATGTGTTTTTTTATCTTTATTTATTTAGCATTGAATAATAACGGAATGTATTTATTGTTCTAATAATTATTATTTAAATTTCTCATGCCTTGAGCAACAAATAACTGACATTTTATTGATTGAAAATAGTGTAATAATTTTCAGTCAATAAAGCTCTTTACTATTCTATATAATATATACAAAACTATATATAAATGTAGCTTATATTATAAATAGACCAGTTTTGTGAATTAAATTCCATTATATTATCACTTCATTCTTATATTATTCATATTGCGGTTCGATTACATATCTAAAAGGCTAAAAGTATTTTCCATCTGAATTTGAAATATCATAATGTAAATTTGGAATTGTATTTAATTGATTTTCCATGTTACGTTCGGCAACACATTTAGACAGATGTAGGGCAGGATTGGCGAATCAGTTCAGAGAACGCTTTCGATCTGTCTAAATCTGTCTATCTATTGTTGCGTCTATAATTCGCAATGTATTTATAGTGTTGTTAGTTTATTATTTTTTAAGGAGTTTGTGTAAGTGAAAATAAAAAAAATATATAAACGTTCTGGATTGCGTCGATGTATATAAGATATTCGTTACGATATGTTTTCTTTCAACCAGCCGAACTGCTAGGCTAAATGTAAGTATCTTTAAAGGTAATACGATAATTACCATATTTAGTATTTCTCTTTTACAATTCTCTAAAAATACAATATCTATAAGCGAAACTATTCGAAACTTTCGGACAAACTAAAATATTTTTTTGGAGTTTACTCCTTAAGAATCGATTTTCATATAAGGCGCCCGGTATGAGAAAAATTTGAGGAGTAAAATCTAGTAATCGAATGACCTCGTTACTATCGACTATCGTTTTTGGTGCGCAACCTATTCTGCGCACCTTTCACTTTCTGATGTGAGATGATACTTCACTGAACAGTTTTAATAAATGTAAATAATAATCGTACTTAAGGAGTAAACTCCAGTCGTGCGTCGGAGCTGACACACACGCTTTTTTTTTATTCCTAGCCGTATTCCAAACCGGTATAATTTTATTCTAATATTCATATCAGAGATCTGAAAGTTCATTACCGCAACATTCTTAATGAGCAGCACGAGGAGTTTAATGTGATGATTTCTCATGTTTACGCGAGTATTACACATTTCAAATAAAATTATTTCGCTTAGTGGGTAGAACCACGCTGTGAACAGTTCTCTTTCTACAGCCGCGGGCCGGTCCGTCCGTGGTAGTACCACACGCTCAGAGAATAACAACGTCTGAGTAATGGCAATGCGCTATTGCGCTTCGTCCGCTGAGCGAGAGAGCCGGAAGCCCAACTGGGTGGGTTTGGTGTTTGTATTGGTAGACAGCAGCCTAGCTATACCCTTAGTATTGCAAAAGTCCATGGGCGGCGGTGACTCTTACCATCAGGTGTGCTATCTGCTCGTTTGCTACCATTACACCATTATCTAACTGTTAGGTATCGGGGGAAACTGAGACTCACCTACCAGATTGGTCATGTACTGAAGGAAGGTGGAGTCAAGAGTCTCCGAAACCGGCGAGCGTGTATGAAGAGAATTATGAATGTTGAGGAAGCGAGTGAAGTATGCAAGGATAGAGTTCTCTGGCACTCTGTTCTCTATGCCTACCCTGCAAGGGATATGGCGTGATGATATGTAGGTATGTATGTATCTAACTGTTATGCCTTAGTATATGACTTATGATGAAACAAGAGAAAGAATATGAGAGAAGAAATGGACCAGTTTATTTCATTTATATTAAAACAATTTATCAAAGTGAATGCTATCTTGGCAGACTCGATTGTCGCAAGGGACAAATATTTACTCGAAACAGATATTTTTCTCTTGTGTCAATGTTCATTGTGTAAGTTATATCTGTAAAACTGTTCGCAACACGAGAATTTATAACCCGGTGCAGTTTATACGCGAAAGTTATATTCTTTAAACTGAAAAAAAAAGTTAATGTGGATGACGACTTATCCCTATTTATGAACCGAAGAAAAAAACCGGGTTCCGGTGGCCCGTTCGCTCGGCAAAGTAAGGTAGGTACATTGCTTGGTGCGCCTATGGGGTCACGCGCAGCTGCTTCCGTCACCCCGGACGGATTTAGTGTAGTGTGAGCATACAGAGAAGAAAATTCCCATTTATGAAGGGTATTCCCCTTTGATAGAAGTAAAAAGTATTTTATTATTATATTTTTTAAATGTGAAACCAGAATAAGAAAATAAAAAAAATTAGTTCTGGTAATAACGCCACTTACTGATATTGACTACAACTAAGAATCATTTGGTAATTAAATACAAAATATATATTAGGGGTAGGGATGTACTTACAGGTAGAAATATACTTACGTTGACAGTTTCATGTCTACAGCCGCGGGCTGGTCCGTCTTGGGTAGTACCACACTCTCGTAGAAAATCGACATCTGAGCAGTGGCAACGTCGATTTGCACTTCGTTTGGTGAGTGAGAAAGCCAGAAGCCCAACTTACTGGATGGATTTGGTTAGTAGGCAGTGGCTTAGCTGTGCGGTTTTGCAAAGGCCTATGAGTGGCAGTAACACTTACAGTCAGGTGTACTGTTTACTTTTTGTCACCATCCCTACTAATATTATAAATATGAATGTAAATTGTTTGTTATGCTTTCACGCCAAAACTACTTCACCGATTATCATGAAACTTTGTACACATAGTCTTTGAGGTATGAGAAAGGACATAGGATACTTATCACAATAAAAAAAATACGAAGGGTAGCTTTGCTATTGTGTGTATTCAGTTCTATTGGAATGAAATAATAATCTTTGATATATATTTAAGGGCTTCAACGCGAGTGAAGCCGCGGGTAAAAGCTAGTATGCAATAACAATAAACAAATTATTACTGCATTATTTAAAAAAACGGGCAATAAGCCTACATCAGAATTTTGCGTACCTTTATTTTAAAATCTGTATGTATCTTTATATCATCGGAGAGACACAAACATTTAATGACCTATCTTCTGCCCACGGCTTCACCCGCGTAAATAGTCGTTATGCCAAGATATACCAATTCAGCTATGTGTTAATCTAGGAAATGGTCTATCTATTATATGTGTTTTCTATTCAATGCATCATTAAGTAGAAACGTTCAAATATCCAGACATCTTCACAAATTTTCTCATTTATAATACTAATATTTACAACTTAAACCTAGATTTTAAAAAAAACATCACTTTACAGTTAGTAGGAAAAAAAAGGCTGCGTGGGAATCATGCCTAGAAATACGGCAAGGACTATGTGAACAATAACTTATCCGCGCTATCTGTGCAATCGACGTTCTGTTATATCAAACATTTGCGAGAAGTTTCTAGCAAATAAGACCAGGCTGTCGATGCAATTCTATTTATGAATGACCAACTGGCCGTTGTTAGACGATGCAGGCTGGATCAAACAATTTTGAACACAATGAAAATAGAAATGTAGTTTTCACGACAAGTTGAATTGAATTGATATGTTTTTACAATATACCATTTTATTTCGTATTTTACATGTATTGACATGTTCCATTATTTTCCGTGTGGTAACGGAGTAAGAATACAATTCACCACCCCTATCTTACCCGTGGGTTACCGTAAGAGACGACTAAGGGATATAACACGCATATAACATCTATGCAAGAGAAGGAAAACTCGAAACAAAACCAACACGTCTGACCAGCGTGGTATAGTGGGTCAATTTCCCTCTTATTATGGAGGAGCCTCGAGCCCAACAGTGGGACATATATGAGCTGAAATGATAATGATGATGTTTTTATGACCAGAATTAACTATGTTTTTCCTCCTCTTCTTTTCAACCCCATATAAACCCCACTGTTATTATTGGGCATCTTCTACAACGAGAAGAAAGTTACATACATACATATCATCACGCCATATCCCTTGCAGGGTAGGCAGAGAGAACAGAGTGCCAAAGAACTCTATCTTTGCATACTTCACTCGCTTCCTCAACATTCATAATTCTCTTCATACACGCTCGCCGGTTTCGGAGACTCTTGACTCCACCTTCCTTCAGTACATGACCGATCTGGTCTAGGTAGGTTAGTCTCGGTCTCCCCGGTACCTTCCTTCCACTTTCGCATTGTATATCTTCTTAACCAGACGTTCATTCGGCATTCTTTCCACATGTCCGAACCATCGGAGCATTCCCTTTCGCATCTTTACACCAATACTCTCTTTCATACCTACTCGCTCTCTTACGTCGTCGTTACGAATAAGTTAAGAAGAAAGTTAACCTACCTAAGTCCAACACTTGACAGTTTTCTATCTACAGCCAGTCTGTTTGGGATAGTACCACACTTTTGCAGAAAATCGACGTCTGAGCAGTGGTAATATGCTGTTACGCTTCGTTTGGTGAGCGAGACAGCCGGCGCCGAACTTTATAGGTGGATTTTGGTATTTTCATTGGTAAGCAATGTCCTAACTGTACTCTTAGTATCTAAAAAGTCCACGGCTACGAGTGCTAACAACTCCATTTCATGACATTTGGTCAACAATTACGTTCCCAAGGAGAGTTGGCCTCATGCAGGCGGTCAGTCATTAAATTAATGCCAAAACTTCAAAAAAATGAAAAGCATAGTGAATACCAAACAATGGTGCTTTACGTGTTTTTCTTAATTAGCAAAAATCCGAAAGGGACCTATAATTGAGTAGCCATACGATAATAACTTTAAAACTAAGTGCAAACTTGAGAAATAAATTAATTCAACACTAACTTAAAAGTGGTTGACAGGCTGTTGACAGTTCTCTGTCTACAGCCGCGAGCCCGTCCGTCTGGGGTAGTACCACACTCACGCAGAAGATCGACGTCTGAGTAATGGGCAATGTGCTAATGCGTTTCGTTCGCCCAACTGGGTGGGTATGGTGTTTGTATTGGTAGGCAGCAGCTATACCCTTGGTATTGCAAAGGTCCATGGACGATAGTGACACTTACCATCAAGTGTGCTGTCTGCTCGTTTGCCATAATAAGCAATAATAAAAAAATATTTTATAAAAAAAACAAAAACCGACTTCAAAACTATACCTACGATAAACGATATACAATAAACTTACACTAAAAAGTAGAAAATAATTCTTTTAATTAGTTTAATCTCAAAAGAATAACAGAACAATTTACGAAATTATAGTATACCTACCTATTTACAGGTAGGTATGTAAAAACTTATACTATGTCAAGAAAAATGGATAATAATATTATATTTTGTATTTCAAAGCAAGGAGCATTGAAATACAATAAACGAAATTATTAATATTTATTTACAAGTACTATTTTTTTGGAGTCGGTGCCAGCCAAGGAAAGTTTTTCTACTTTGCGAACATCACGCGGCTCACGTAGTACCTACCTGACCTACGCAAAGATGGACGATCACTTCGAATAGGGCGATAGCCGGAGCGAGGCAGGTGCGAGAAAAGAGGGGCGATGTCACTGAGTGAACTACCCGAACGCGGGCAGATTTGATTGATGATTTAATGCGCTTAAAAGATTTATGCAAGGGACTTTAATTTTGATTTAGCTGGCACCGACTCCAAAAAAATAGTACTTGTAAATAAATATTAATAATTTCGTTTATTGTATTTCAATGCTCCTTGCTTTGAAATACAAAATATAATATTATTATCCATTTTTCTTGACATAGTATAAGTTTTTACATACCTACCTGTAAATAGGTAGGTATACTATAATTTCGTAAATTGTTCTGTTATTCTTTTGAGATTAAACTAATTAAAAGAATTATTTTCTACTTTTTAGTGTAAGTTTATTGTATATCGTTTATCGTAGGTATAGTTTTGAAGTCGGTTTTTGTTTTTTTTATAAAATATTTTTTTATTTGCCGGTTTTTAGTGGAAAATAAGTGAATTCAGATTTTTTTTAATAGGTAGACCTAGTAAACGGGCTGCTCAAATGAGACAGCACCGTTTGGAAGATACGAGTGACGAGAGCGACAGTCGTTTAAAGAAAAATGGGGTTAGGAAATGGGATAAATATTAGAAATGAGAGTGATGAGCAGCGGGTCAATAGGCTTTCTCAGATGAGGGCATACACAAACTTATCTAAGCGTAATGAAACTACAGAAAGTCATTCTCAGCGACTCAGTTTGATTCGCGAACTTTATCAAACTAAATCGAGGAGCAACGATCTCAACGTATTAGCTTAATACACGAAAGTTTAACAAAATTGAAAAAAAAATACAATATTTAAAAAAATAATTAATATTAATTAAAAAAATATATTTTATTTTTTTCACTTGTTTTTACCTATTTTATACTACTTATACTAACCCTTAGTAGTGAAATTTTGAAAAAACGCTAACACATATTATTTTATTTCTAAAAAGATGTAGGTGTGCGAAATTTCGTACTTAACTATTTTGAAAATGATAAACTTCCATATAAATGTTCATCCCGTGACCCTTATTTTACCCCTTAGTAACATTTACCAGCTAAAGCTCATAAAGATAATCTCCATACACAAATAATCAAACTATAGTCTGTCTAATCTAAGAAGTGCACTTTGACAGCTGTCTGAGTAAGTTGTCTAGGTATGTGAACCAAATAATCGCTATCGAAAATATCCGATTTTACTGCGAAATCGATATTGATTCTTTATAATTAATAATCGCTTTATTTTTTTACTTTTCAAAAAGGTGAAGGAATTAAGTGCTAAATTAGTACTAAAAAAAATTAATTATTTCGGCATAAAATCTATTCATCATATTTAGTAGGATTAGGTTAATTAAAAATAAAACTGGCTTTAAAAATGGCTATTTATTAAGAATTACTACTATTACTTGAATTATCAGCGTCGCGAACATTAATAATTATTTCCTCATCAATCAAAGTGTCGAAATGGCCATCTCTGTCAAAATCTCTATTCGATTAATTGTATTATTCTAATATTTTTACCGAATATTTGGATATTCGTGAATTGGAAGTTGTCAAGCACTATTGTATAGAACGTGATGAAGTGACATTGTTAGGTCGTGAATAACAATTACTATTTATCATGTTATTTTTATTTTAAATTATTTTTACGAGTTTCAACATTAGATTAATGGTCTTTGAAAGAGATGAAGCCAGAACAGATGTAAGAGTAACAATAGATAATGATGTACTGGAGCAAGTGGATGAATTTGTGTATCTTGGATGTGGATTTAGCCGAGATGGAAGGTACACAACTGATATAGAGCGATCAGTGAATGCGGGAAATAGAGTGAACAAAGCGTTGGGGCAACTTCTCGGTAGCCACTACCTCAGCCAGAAGGCACGTGTAGCAATACATAACGTAGAGCTTGTCCCAACATTACTGTATGGAAACGAGAGTTGTGTATGCAGAAAAGAATATGAAAATAAAATTAATGCAGTCGAAATGCGATCTCTACGGAAAATCTGTGAAGTTAGGCTGACCGATCGCATTCGTAACGACGTCGTAAGAGAGCGAGTAGGTATGAAAGAGAGTATTGGTGTAAAGATGCGAAAGGGAATGCTCCGATGGTTCGGACATGTGGAAAGAATGCTGAACGAACGTCTGGTTAAGAAGATATACAATGCGAAAGTGAAAGGATGTAGGTACCGGAGGAGACCGAGACTAACCTACCTAGACCAGATCGGTTATTTGCTGAAGGAAGGTGGAGTCAAGAGTCTCCGAAACCGGCGAGCGTGTATGAAGAGAATTATGAATGTTGAGGAAGCCAGTGAAGTATGCAAGGATAGAGTTCTCTGGCACTCTGTTCTCTCTGCCTACCCTGCAAGGGACATGGCGTGATGGTATGTATTATTGTACAAGAAATTCACCCGCAATGTTAATTATGTAAATAACTTAATAGTTGTTTAAAATTTCAGATTTCGTGTTTACAATCATGTGTCATCAACGTTTGACCGAGGTTATTGTGTATTAAAAAATGCAAAACGTCAAAATGCACTTCTTAGATTAGATGAACTATAAATTATGTACAGAGGCGTCAGAAACAGTATTTTTGCCCTACATTTTAAGGAATTACTCTCGATTTTCCCAGGATCCCAGCATCAGATCCTGATACCCTGCATATGGGACCACCCTTAGAGTATCCTCTTTCTAACAAAGAAAGAATTATAAAAATCCATCCATAATTGGCGTTGCTATCGCGTAACAAACATACAAAAAAAAAAAAAAAAAATAGCGTTCGAATTGAGAACCTCCTCCTTTTTGGAAGTCGGTTAAAAAGTATAAGCTTTTATTGTAGGGTCTTATGCTGCTCCTAACCCTATATAGACGAATGAATAGCGAATTATTAAATTTCAAAGAATATTGATATCGTCGGTGAGTTTTGAAGCATTCTCTGACTCTGGCTACAGTATAACAAGAAAGTAGATACATAATATGAGATTTGTACTATTCTTTGTGTTTAGGAGGGCAGTCATATTGAGTGTGTTGAATTATTAATCTTGGCTTGGACTGAAAATCAACGGCTGGGGTGTACCTACATTCCTGGCCACAAGTTGAGCCCAGTACCATTTTGTTTGTACTTTTATTACCTGTGTGCTGAGTGTGAGTTTTGTCGTTAACGTTAAGAAATGTAGTTTCAAAAACGCGCCGCTAGTGGCGCTATACATTTCTTCATACAAATGGCATGCTTATGCGCACGCTGTAGAGCGCGTCATGTTAACGACAAAACTCACACTCAGCACACTGTTTGTTATTTTTTTTTTTAATGTTTATATACAATTTTATTTTTCCTTTGTAAAAACAAATAAAGACCTTTTCTTTCTTTCTTCCTTTCATTCTTGCTTTCTTTCTTATAACCTAACAGCAAAAAGCCACAAACTTTATATATAATAGAAAAAAGTAATTAGGTACTTTAAATATTTATCCTGGTATGGATATCATATCAAATGAAATGAAATCGATATACTTAGAAATGTTTTAATTATTAATACCATAGGGGTGAGAAAAATGAATGAAGATTCAAATGTAAAGTCATTTATTATGTATAAACTCCGTCGGGGTGCTTACATATTGACAATTTTAAATTTGCTTTAAATTAATTCAATAAACTATCAACCGACCGTGCGGGGACGGAGTAAGAATACAATTCACCACCCCTATCATAACTGTGGGTGATCGTAAGAGACGACTAAGGGATATGAAATGCATATAAGATATAGGATAGGCAAGAGAAGAAAAACTCTAAACAAAACCCTATACCAACATGTCTGACCAGCGTGATATAGTAGGTCAATTTCCCTCCTATTATGAAGGAGGCTCGAGCCCAACAGTGGGACGCATATAAGCTGAGATAATAATAATAATAAAAATCACCTACTGAGAACATCTGGGAAGAAATGGTTTGTTTATTATTTTTATTTATTTTTTACTGATTTTTATGATGAAATTGTATAGTTACAACATATTTAGTAAGTATTAGTTAGTGTGATGCCCTTCAAATTGCGATATAATAAATGTCAAGCATAATGAAAAAGATAATCGCTGGAACGGTATCAAACTACGAGTTATTTTTTAGAGCACGCAAAAGCTGACTAGATTGTGGGAGCCATAATATGTATACCTAGATAGCACAGATGGTGTACCGATCTATCGTGTTAAATGAAGCAGGTTTGATTTCCACTCAGGACAATGCTTTGTGCGATCCCCAATTGTTGTCCCGAGACTTATATGTTTGTAAAGTCCCTGTTTATACAAGGATTATTTCCAAATACCCAATTACGAAACGAAAAATGATGTCACAAACGGGGTTAAGCATATTAAATGCTAAAAATTTCAGTAATGTGAATAACAAGGTTGTGTCATCGTTTAATACAATTCTAACTGTAAAGTTTGAAGTAGTCTATACAATGTGTAAACATTGTCCGATAGATGGCATACGTCACCTTGAAGACGTAAGATATAATATGAATCGAAATTTGCATGTCCTAAAATAGTTCACGATGGTGTAAGTGGCAGCACGGTTGGACCGGATTCCCAATAGGTGCGGGTTCGAACCCCGCTTGTGACATCATTTTTCGTTTCGTAATTGGGTATTTATAAAGGATTATTTCCGTAGGGCAATGTTGTCTTTAAAAAATGTAGTGAGTATATATAGTAATATTCCAAAAGTATAAAAATATATTTGTGGATATATATACATGTACATTTTGATTTTATTTATTATTTATGTTTGGTTATTCATGTGCAAATTCAAATACATTTTCAACGAGCATTGTTTCGCCGCGAAATGGCTTTCATTGCAAACCCTATTATTCTATATTTCGTGCCAGAGACCAAAATATATGAACTCTAATAAAACAGTAATTGGCTGGCAAACAAAAATAATAGCTCGCAATCAATCTGAAATATATGAAAAAAAAAATACTGGCAACCTGACCTATCGCCATTACTATCCAGCCATAAAGTACTCTATAACATTTTTCTTTTGCGAAAAAAAAAATAAATTTGGTAGCCGCATGCATATATTATGATATATATCTACATCAACTCTGACAAATGTGTGGAATAAATCAAAGAGGGCGAACCGAGAGTTATTTCACGCGACATGGTATATTTTTGGAACTCACACATACCATTCAGCACTCGAAATTCAAACTATAAAGCAAACTTCAATAGTTCTAGTCTTTAACCGTTAAGCCTGTCTATTCCTAGTACATTGACCTCATAGTTATGTGTAGCTTTTGTTTTCCAGAACTAAAATTCCCTGTAAGAGGCTTAAAGGCGTAAAAGGTAATTATATATAACCTATACAATATATATCGCTTCTTTAGGTCATAAAAGTAATATTATTTTAGATATGAATAAGCTAAGATTACTTATTCTGACTTTTATCTAGCAAAAAGAAAAAAGTATTAGGAATCCATCATCACACGGATAATAAAGTCTTAAATAAACTATGCTTAACTTAAAAATTTTCATGCCTCCCGACGTTTCTGCTATACTATTGCAACCAATCTTATCTATATACCCCTACCCCTCCTCTCCATCTTCCAATTGCGCCATTAAGTTCTTCCGTAACCGTCGTGGTGTTGTATTCCTGCCCTTATCGTTGCTCCATATCCTTTTTATTTTAATTTTTTTCTCTCTATGGAAACGCATTTACGAGCTATCCCCCGCCCGTGACAGATGGAGACAGTATTGGACTCACCGGCTGGGTGAAAAGTCCAACCGAAATACCCACTAAAACCACAGCGGCCGACGCCGGAGAGATCGTATACTGACATTCGAGCCCCGACGCCCCAACCCTTGCCTTTCTTGCCACGTTCTGGCCCTCCTCCTCCCTGGCCGCCGTCGGCGGAGCGAGACTGTGGACGCGATTGCCTCGTGTTCCCGCTCCACGGCCTCCTTTTTAGAGATGACCTCTTCACAAAAGGAAGCCATCGACGACCAGCACCTGTCGCCGCCAAGCATATTCGAGATTATGGTCGGCAGCGACCGGCCTCCCCCAATGACCACCGACAAGACGTGGCGTTGGGGCCTCCAGGCGGGGCATACCTCCAAAATGTGACACGTATCGTCTACTGGCGCACCACACTCGTGACATCCTGGGGCCGTTTTTCTTCCAATTTTGTGCAGGTACTTACCGAAGACACCGTATCCGGTAAGCACCTGTAGCACGATATACATCCTGTTATTTATTGGCTAATTAGTAAATTTTGGTAACTAATCAACAGAGGGAAGTGGAATCAATCTTTTCAAATTCCTCCGGTTTAACTTTCCTAATCAAACTTATACGGGTCTCAGTACAATTAAAAACGTTTCTCAGGACTGTATGGAATCGCCTTACCGGATAGTAGTTATATGGGCCACCGAAGACAAAGACCGGGTTCCGGTGGCCTCGCACGGCGTGGAGTGGTACTTGTAGGGCGGGTCTGTGGGGTCGTGCGCCGCTTCTTCTGTCGCCCCGGACGGATTAGCGGGGCGTGACCACACCATAGCCCAACGCCAAAAAAAAAAAAAAGGGACTGTATGGAAGTCAAACCTATCATCTATGGACACCATTGTTAATCTTGGATTACAAGTGTTAAAATAATGAAAATGTGCGTTAGAATTAGTCCCATTAAAAATAAAACTATAATAAATTATTTATAAATACCCGATTACGAAACGAAAAATGATGTCACAAGCGGGGTTCGAACCCGCGCCTATTGGGAATCCGGCCCAACCGTGCCGCCACTTACACCATCGTGAACTATTTTAGGACATGCAAATTTCGATTCATGTTATATCTTACGTCTTCAAGGTGACGTATGCCATCTATCGGACAATGTTTACACATTGTATAGACTTAATATTTCAAACTTTACAGTTAGAATTGTATTAAACGATGACACAACCTTGTTATTCAAATTACTGAAATTTTTAGCATTTAATATGCTTAATTATTTATAAATACCCGATTTTATTTATAAATTACGGTTGGGCCGGATTCCCAATAGGTGCTGGTTCGAACCCCGCTTGTGACATCATTTTTCGTTTCGTAATCGGGTATTTATAAATAATTAAGCATATTAAATGCTAAAAATTACAGTAATCTATATCTATATCTATCTATACATATATCTATCTATCTATATATCTATACATCTATATATCTATACATATAATAAATGAGTAGAAATCCCGTGTCTGTACATTTGGTAAATTTATAAAAAAAATGAACCTAGGCAGTAAGAAAACACTAACAGAAAATAAAAAACATTTTTTGGAATTTCTTGTCTGTCTGTATGTCTGTAATCGCTAATCTCCGAAGTTACTGAACGGATTGTTTCGCAGTTTTGATAAAAAGATTAAGCCCAATTCAGAGCAACATTTAGTCTTTGTTTCATTGAAATCTGATGTCTATAAAAAAAGTTATGGTCATTTAAGTTTTTAAAATCACCGCTCGCCTTTTATGTCACTAGAAGGATCAATTCAAAATAACTATTTAATTTGTCTATAGTGTAAGGAAAGTATTTGTATTACTTAATATATAATAGTTTCATCAATTCAGCTCATATACCTCCCACTGCTGGGCTCAAACCTTCTTCAAAGTTGAAGGGAAGTTGACATAATACATAACATTAGTCAGGTAGTCAAAATAACTATTAAAACTATTTGTGATAAAAAAGAATGTTCTAATTAGTTAATAATATATAATTTAGCTATAAATTAATAAAATGCATGATTTATTTAGTTTGTTAAATGAGCAATAGATGGCGCTATAATTTAGTTTAAAACTTTAAATCATTTTTTCGTTATATTTTCAAAAGCTACTACATTAACTTCTTGAACTTAGTAAAGGTACTTTGGGTAGAAAGCTCTCAGCGCTCACCTAACAGTCCGAGTAAAGTTGTCATAGCCATCTGCGACTAACAACTAAGTCAAACACGAAAAAGAAAAGTAAAGTCCACATCATAGAGCGTACAAAACGTACATTCTTAGTTAAGATGCTACTTAGGGGCGAGTATGCAAAGTGCACTCTTTTTTGTTTTTGTTTGGTAGGCTATGGTCTGGACACAGCCATTCCTTCCGTGGTAACAGAAGGGCGTCGTGTGGCCCCATAACTCATCGTGTTCTCTGCCCAAACCATCAGACTGGCCTCTGGTACCGGTTACTTGACATCCGTAGCCGGTCCGGGGGTTTACCCTTCCAGGTATCGTCTCCGTCTACACCCCGACAAACAACAGTGTTGTATCGCCTTCACGCGATCGGTGTCTCTGCGGGTGGTAGATTAATTCCCATGGTCCAGCTATCGAGCATCGTCTTTGCGATAGTCGACAGTGTCAGTTTGACCCCGATGATTGCGATGAGTACACGACACTGCTTTGCCCAAGCCACGCAAAATTTAAGCGTCTGCAGCGCCGTGTCCACCTCGCAATCGCAGTAGTGGTTAGACGGTGTGCTCTCCCTCCTTGCGACCGTGAGCAGGCAGGACACGCCGAAGCAACCATGCCCCATCACTACACCAGTCACTTTAGCAATAGTGCTGTTACTGCCGCCTGTTGCTGCATATTGTGCGAGGGCCTACTTTTTTACATTTTTATACACTGTTGATAGCATAGAGTACGTTTCAAGCAGCTTGCAGAGCACTTGAAGGTGATCAGCGCTGAGATGACACCCTTGAGTAGGCCTGTAACAGTCATAGCCCCATTCGTTTGAGTCTTTTGTTTTTAACGATGTTATTGTTTTACAGTCTTTCAAATCCTTTGACATTATTATGAAATATAAAAGATATCCATCTGAAGATATTCTACGCTACTAAAACGCGACATGAAACAAGAATTTCATTTTTATTAATTATTTCGTAATGAAAGCCATTTATTATATATTAATCCGTGCGGTTGCGCAGTTAGAATACAATTCACCAACCGCTTTCTTACCCGTGGGTCGATCACCCACGAGACGACTAAAGGATATTATACATATCATACATCTATGGAAGAAAAGGAAAACTCGAAACAAAACCCTATACCAACACATCTGACCAGCGTGATATAGTTGGTCAATTCCCCTTCCATTACGGACGAGGCTTAAGCCCAATAGTGGAACGTATATAAGCTAAAATAATAGATGTCCATGTCCCCACGTAGCCCTGAAAAGACTTATCTGAGCAGAGCAATCTAACTAAAATGAGGAGACAGCGTAAAATAACTTTGGAAGTAACTACGTCAGAAACTGCAGCTGCATTATTTCTCGGTGGTAAAAGAGCTTTGTTTAAAAACCCGATAGATTTATGCACATTGTTTATAAACCCGATAGATTTATAAAGCAATGAAACACCGAGATGTTCAATAACACAAAACTGCGACACATTCAAAGTGTTTTTTGTTTTATTGTGTACGGTGGTAAACGAGCAAGCAGCATGCACTTATTTTTTTGGACACACGCCTTGCATTCCGTCCGCGTGGACCCATAACTCACCGTTTTCCCTCCCCATCACCATTGGGCCTTTCGAGTACCATCCCCGATGACGCCCCGGGTCATCGGGCTTCACACTCACGTGGTCAGCCTCTCCGCGTGTGACGGGCTATTCCCCGTTCCAGTTACCCGCGACTTCGGCTAAGGCAAGTAGACGCAGGTAATCGCGCCCGCGCCACTCGCCGCCTCTTACAAATGAAGCGAAAATAACACATTGCCACTGTTCAGACGTTGCTTTTCTGCAAGAGTGGGGTACTAAGTCCGACTGGGGGTCATACCGGCCCGTGGCTGTAGAAAGAATACTATCAACTGTGGCTTTACCACTATTAGTGTTTTTATTAAGGATTGCTGTCTAATCGTTTGCGTTGATTGGACAATGATAAATAAAAAGAAATCGTAGAGGCCGTAGATCGAGCACTACGAGATCGTAATGAGAAGTCAATGGTGCTTTTCTTTGGAGATTTTTGGCAAATCCTTCCTGTTAAAACTCGGGGAAATAGAACTGATGAGATCAATGCTTCACTGAAGTGTTCTTATCTGTGGCCCCAAGTAGGAAAGCTGACCCTAACCATCAACATGCAAGCAAAACCAAGGTCACCATTTACATTAGTGTTGCCCAAATGTAAGACCAAGACTTGCTGCAAGAGTTTCGCAGTGCTCCCTTAGACATGATTTTACGATTTTCTTAGCACAGAAAGGATTGTCAACATTTCGTATTCTTACGAGTAATACCAGTACACGGAAGGATAATAGCCCTACTTCGGTTTAGTACTATGTACCTAATTATTGATAGTTGTACAGTTACTGCCACTAGATGAATTTCATTAATTTAGTTGGATTTTTAATGTCTATGGGGATTTTTTATTTCTATCAAAACAAGTGACATTATGTTATTCTAAAAGCAAAAGTTGCAAGATTTGCGAGCCTCGCAAGAGTCTTGCATTTGGGCAACGCTATATCACATGCTTAAGAACTTGCCGATGTTTTAAAGAAAATTGGAGAAAGCGTCCTAATTGATGAAAATGCTCAAGTGGCTGCCGCAAATACTTGGTCGAGTTAGAATTTTTAAGTTTCAAATAGGGGTGCGTAGTATAATTGAATGTCACGCGGACGAAGTCGCGGGCATCAGCTAGTTTCTATAATAAATTATTAAGACTGGTACGTGTGAGTTCTATCATTTTTATCAAATAATATTTTATTAGTATACATTTAGTTAAGGGGAATACGTGAGGCGTCGATTTTGTATAAAGATATATTCAACATATTATACAAAGTATGTCTTTGACGTTACGTTTTTTTTTTTTTGGTCAGGAAGCGTAAAATATGAATTATGTAATACTATTATGACTTCAATATTGAATGTTCGAGGAAATGTTTCATATCTTTTATATATATGTATATACAGCGATGATTGTAAATGTTCGATGTTCCGCCTTTAACTTGAGGATAACGCCTTTAACTTGAGGTTAGAGACTTATTTACTCAATTTATTTATTATGAAATAGTATCGTATTCAAATTGCTGAAATTTAACATTTGAGATGTTTGATTATTTATAAAAACTTGATTACGAGCGAACAATGGTTGTCACACATGGGATTTGAACCCACGCCTATTGGAAACCCGTTCTAATTGTGCTACCACTTACACTGGCGTGACCTGTAATTATGACATTCAATTTTCGCTTCGCATTATATTTTCGTATTTAAAGGAGACGTATGCCATCTAACCGTCAATGTTTACACATTATACAGATTTAATACTCTAACTTTGCAGTTGGAATTGTATCAAACGATGACACGACCCTGTTATTCAAATTACTGAAATTTAGCATTTAACATGCTTCATTATTTATTAAATCTTGAGTACCAGCGAACAATGATTATCACATCCCATGCCTATTGGAAATCTGTCTGTATAACGTGTAAACATTGGCGGGAAGATGTCACACGTCTCTTTTAAAGAATAACAGGTCACGCTGATGTGTGTATGTGGCGTGAGTTCGAATAGTATCTATATAAAAAAAATCCTTTTCATTATTCTCTTCAGAATAAAAACTCTGCGTGTGATGGTATCATGTGGTAACGATTTGAGAATACAATTCACCACCCCCCTTTTTCTTTCTCATTGGTAATCGTAAAAGATGACTAAAGCAAGTAAATAGATGACATCACAAGATAAAAAATTAAAGGGACGAAATCAAACTCGATATTAATCCATTTGACAGGCATGGTATAGTCAAATTCCTTTAGATCAATTGCCCTCACATTATATCGAAAGCTTGAGATCTGGTGATGTAGTAAGCATACAAAGATAATCAGGCTTTCCTTTTCCGATCTGCTTTTATCCCCTCATCTTTTACAATATCAGTGGGTAAATAAGGGATACCGAAGTCGAGTTTTACGGTGGGTCTATGGGGTCACGCGCCGCCTTTCCGTCACCCCGGACCGATTCGGCGGGGCGAGACGCATCTATAGTCCACTAAAAAAAACAAAAAAAGAAAGCATAAAGAAGGGATGAATGATATTACTACCCTTATGGTGACGGTATAAGAATATAAAATACCACCCCTATCTTACCCGTGGGTAATCATAAGAGAAGACGAAGGGATATAAAATGCATACAACATCTATGCAAGAGAAAGAAACCCGAAGAGCCGACAGCGCAACAGGGGTGGGTTTGGGGTTTATATTGGTGAGCAGTGGCCTAGCTATACCCTTGGTATCGCAAAGTTCCATGGGCGGCAGTAACACTAATCATCAGGTGTGATACTTGCTCGTTTGCCACCATAAGCAATAAAAAAAGGGAATCTCGAAACCAAATCCTATACCAACACGTCTGACCAGCGTGGTTGAGTAAGTCAATTTCTCTCCCCTTGTGAAGGAAGCTCGAACCCAACAGTGGAACATGTATGAAACATATATCAGTGCCTCATATTTTTAAAAAGGGCTGTTTCAGAACTAAACATTAATGATTAACGTATATTACGTAAATATTAGGTAACAGTGTTGTCACATAATTCAATTACAAAATGATGCTATAAAAATAATATGACCTGCCACTTTATTGCTCCCCAAAAATAATATACGTTATAACCCCCTAATTAACCAGATGTGAAAAAGTTAACTATGGAGCTACTATAGTTTACAAATTATAAGATTTGTACTATAGTGAATTTCAAACTATCCCGTCTACCGAAGTCAAGTGTGACACTTAGGTCTAACAATAAAAGTGGATAATTCTATAATAGAACCCTTGATGTTAAGGCAATCGCATTTCCAAGAAAGTAGTAGCTGCCCATTTCCTTGGGGCGCTTTTAGCGGTTTTTATGACTCACGCGAGAATGTAAAGGATAAAGACTGACTAGACTGCACAAATGGCGTAGTGTTTAAAATCCGAAGAACCTTTCGTGTCAATCCCGAGGGTTCGATTCCTACGCAGGATAATACTTTGTGTGATTCTCAAAGTATTGTTCTGATTCTCGGTGTAACTTTTCTGTGTTAATTATATGTTTGTAAAGTCCCCCGCAATACAAGATTTATTGCCATAGTACAGGATAGTGCTTAAAAGGCCACCGAAGACAAAGATCGGGTACCGGTGGCCCGCACGCACAGCGAAGAGAGGCGCTTTGCAGGGTGGGTCAATGCAATCGCGCGCCGCCTCTTCCATCGCCCCGGACCGATTTGACGGGGCGCGACCATATTCATAGTCCACCGCAAAAAAAAAGAAAAGGGTGGTGTTTAAAAAAAACACAAAGATATATTGCATTCTGAATCTATCACCACACGGGCTATTTAATTATCATTACATTATACTTATGGTGAACGAGTAAGAATATAATGTCTTATACGCTTTTCTTACCTGCGATGCTGCGTATCGTAAGAGATTACTAAGGGATGTTAGTTTAAGAACATTATCACAAACGGAGATAAACTCGAAAAGAAAACCTTTCTCTCCAAAATTACCGCAAATGGAGATAAACTCGAAAAGAAAACCTTTCCCTCCAATCAATTTGGTATACCATCCCAATTTCCCTTTCATCACGAAAGAGATTGGTACCCAGTAGTATGGGGCCTATATGATGTGACAATCAGATATCCCAAAGTCATCACAAAAACCACGGATATAGGAGTAACTGAGTCTATATGTAAGCCTTAAGATTAATTGCAATAGTAGGTATTGTAATGGGTAGTAAAACCTTGAATTATTAACCCATTATATTGTCCTCTGACGTATTTTTAAGCGTGATTGGTAATTATTGATCTTAGAAAGATGTACGTCCAACGAGAGGGCTGGAAGCCTAACTGGGTAGGTTTGGGGGTTGTATTGGTAGGTAGCCTAGCTGTACCTTTGGTATTGTAAAGGTCCATGAGCGACAGTGACACTTACCATCAGGTATGCTGCTTGCTCGTCTACAACTATAAGCAATTAAAAAAGTGAACATCGAGGGACTAATAGACGGCAAGATTGAATGGAAAAACTACAGCTATTATCGAATATGAACTACATGAAACCGTTGGTAGGCGTATAAGAATATTTAAAAGTAGAAGCTCAAACGCCAATGTAGTTAGCCGGTATTCCATTGCCGTGACTCACGGGAAACTTGACTACCGTGATAGAAGGACATTAAGCCAAAAACAGTCGTTCCTAACGTTTACACGCTAACAATATTCAATATGAAATAGCGTAGCGATTACTCATCTAAATGTTTATTGAAGTGCCTGACAAAGGTTTTGCTTGAAATAAAATTTGATGTTTGTTGCTGTTTGAAGATCTTTCATATTCATTATTATGTTTGTAAAATGTTAGTGAACTTCTTACAAGTTAAACTATCCTATTTTTGTTATGGTGTGTTGCTAATCATCATTCTCGTACTCATCCCAATAACTTGGGTTCGATATAATATGTACTCTTCTTTCATAGTATATATTGTAAAAGTTATTGGCAATAGTTTTATGAACGGCCGCCTGCCAGACGTCAACCCTCCTTGGGAATGTAATTGTTGACCAAACGGCGTCAGATGGAGTTGGCCCAGGTCGTTATAAAGCTTTTAGTCGTCTTTTACGATATCCACGAGCAAAGTAATGGGTGGTAGTATTCGTAGCCGCTACCATACAGCTATTGGTGTTAATATACGTGTAAAATAATAGAACTGTATTCAATAATTAAGTGTGATGACGGAGTATGAATACAATTCACCATCTTTTACCCGTAAGTGATCGTAAGAGATGACTAAGGGGTAAAATATGCACATAACATGTATATGCAAGAGAAGTAAAACTCAAAATAAAACTCTATACCAAAACGAATGACCAGCATGGTGTAGTAGATCAATATCCCTTCTACTGTGGAGGAGGCATTAGCCCAGATTTATTTTATAGCAGATTAGACGCAGATGAGCTAGAATAATGATGATGAAAGATTAAATTAATGTTAATTACTTTCTTATTTTGCATTCTTCTGTATTTTGTGTGCTAATAACTATCATTATTTACATACATACATATCATCACGCCATATCACTTGCAGGGTAGGCAGAGAGAACAGAGTGCCAGAGAACTCTATCTCTGCATACTTCACTCGCTTCCTCAACACTCATAATTCTCTTCATACACGCTCGCCGGTTTCGGAGGCTTTTGACTTCACCTTCCTTCAGTACGTGACCAATCTGGTCTAGGTAGGTTAGTCTCAGTCTCCCTCGATACCTACATCCTTCCACTTTCACATTGTATATCTTCTTAACCAAACGTTTGTTCGGCATTCCTTCCACATGTCCGAACCATCGGAGCATTCCCTTTCGCATCTTTACACCAATACTCTCTTTCATACCTACTCGCTCTCTTACATCGTCGTTACGAATGCGATCGGTCAGCCTAACTCCACAGATTTTCATTATTTAAAGATTCTTTAAAAAAACGCAGTTATACTAACTGCAGAATGCGAAGCGACGTTACTCTGACTAATTAATAAAATGAATAATGATGCTTCAAGCTTAGCTCAAAATATGCCATAAAAAGAAAGAAGAAATATATGCCATAAAACTCTTAATTCTTATTTATTTGTATAATGATTGTGGACAAAAGTAAATTTAAAAGAACTAATATTGAATTATATTACTTTATTATTTAATTTTATAAATGACATCTTAATACACGTTTTGTTACAAAGTCTGTAAGAAAATAATATTAATATGAGAATTTATTTAATCATAAATAGTTGGAAAGAATAATTACTCCAATAATCTTATTTTAATAACATTAAAATGAATGACACTCAATTATTTAAACTTCAAACCTTATTAATATATTTTTTTAATATCATAAATTTAAATTTATATTCGTACAAGGTTAACAATATGTATTGAACATTTATTTTATCAAGACAAAAGAAAACACAAGACATTTTAAAGAGAATAAGTTGTATATCCTTGCATCACAGAGGACTTCACAAACATAAAATTAACCAACACAAATAATATACTGACTCGCCATAATCATTTGTAGGACGCATAAAGAACTATTCTACTTTATCTACTACACTACACTACACTCAGCATGAAAGATTGCTATCCCGACCACTACGCCAACTATGCAGATAATTATAGCATCGTTAATGATTTAAACACCTGCACTTAGGGTTCTTTCCGTGTGGTGACGGAGTAAGAATACTATTCACCACCCCGTATCTTACCCGTGGGTGATCGTACGAGACAACTAAAGGATATAAACGCATATAGCATCTATACGAGAGAAGGAAAATTCGAAACAAAACCCTATACCAACATGTCTGACCAGCGTGGTATAGTAGGTCAATTTCCCTTCATTTATGGAGGAGGCTCGAGCCCAACAGTGGGACACATATGAGCTGAGATGATGATGATGACTTAGGGTTCTAATAAATTATAAAATACATACATACATATCATCACGCCATATCCCTTGCAGGGTAGGCAGAGAGAACAGAGTGCCAGAGAACTCTATCTCTGCATACTTCACTCGCTTCCTCAACATTCATAATTCTCTTCATACACGCTCGCCGGTTTCGGAGACTCTTGACTCCACCTTCCTTCAGTACATGACCGATCTGGTCTCGGTAGGTTAGTCTTAGTCTCCCTCGATACCTACATTCTTCCACTTTCGCATTGTATATCTTCTTAACCAGACGTTCGTTCGGCATTCTTTCCACATGTCCGAACCATATGAGCATTCCCTTTCGCATCTTTACACCAATACTCTCTTTCATACCTACTCGCTCTCTTACGTCGTCATTACGATTATAAAACCATAGCAAATATTTCATTAACTGATTTAGGGGATTGTTCTAGGGCTAGGCTTTTTTACTCTATTCGGGTACTCTAATATCAACCTTATCTGTACTAGATTATACGATCTCATTAACTTACTTTTATCCCAATTACTCGGGGTCGATACAATATGTACTCTTCTTTCATAGTACATATTGTAATTTGATTGATTCAAATAGATTATGGAGTCTATTGATCCAAATTATCTCTAATACGTTCCACGGTTGGGCTCAAGCGTCTTTCTCATATGTCACCACAAAAATATAGTAAAATGTGGTTTTATGCTGCCAAATTCATTGACTATCAGCAGCTTCCACCAAATCGTCGGTTCACGTCGTACAGGTAGTCGACATGCGGATCTTTCTTACCCAGCGGTTAATTGGTTCGTCAAGCGTCGTGATATAACCATTACCATTTTAGCATACTATTTCGTGCTATTTCAGGTACGTCTGATTTCTACGGATTTCTGTATTTCAGATCCTATCCCCTGGAAACCCGGAGCATAGTAGCACACTGAACTACTCACTGCACTCTATAGCACGCTGAACTACTTTGAGCTTAGTTATGAGACCTACATTTAGGTTTAACTATCTTATTTATTCCAGATTTCTTGAAGATACATTTTATCTATTTTTTGGAGTTTACTCCTTATGAATCGATTTTCATATAAGGCGCCCGGTATGAAAAAAATTTGAGAAGTAAAATCTAGTGATCGAATGACCTCGTTACGTTTTTGGTACGCAACCTATTCTGCGCACCTTTCACTTTCTGACGTGAGATAATACTTCACTGAACAGTTTTAATAAATGTAAATAAATATATATATATATATATATAAATTTTTATTTTCAGTCAAATGAGCTTTTTTGCACCTGTTTTGATAATCGTACTTAAGGAGTAAACTCCAGTCGTGCGTCGGAGCTGACACACACACTTTTTTTAAATGAAAGAGACTATACCCGCTTACACATTTCCATCACTTTGACTCTTGTATAGATTCACAGTAGTCTTAACTAATGATACCAAAGTTTAACTCTCAGGAAGTCCCGAGAAACACTTTTAATTATCCTAGGACTTCAAATCAATTTAATTGGATAAATAAAACTGAAAGGATTGACAAAATCCATTTTCATCCTATGCAAAGCGGAAGACATTAAGCAAAATTGCAAATACACATATAAAGCAAAAAATAAAATGATGCACAGCTACAATAAACACAGCAGTGCAGCACCACAGATACAATAGAGCTTAAAGAGTATTGAATGCTTAAATATACTTATTTTAATTTTTGCTCAGAAATGACGCTATCTATACATTTAGACGAATAGTAAGTATTATTAAATATAGTACTATAATCAGAGCGAGCAAAGCGATTCCTAACACATTGCACAACATTTTTTTTTTTTGTGGTCGACTATGGAGGTGGTCGCGCACTGACAAATCAGTCCGGGGCGACGGAAGAGGCGGCGCGCAACTCCATAGACCCATCCTGCAAACACCTCTCTTCGCCGTGCGAGCAAAGAGAGGTACATGTAGGGCGGTTCTATGAGGTCACGCGCCGCTTCTTCTGTCGCCCCGGACGGATTTAGCGGGATTAGACAACTACATAGTCTGCTGCCAAAAAAAAACACTATGCCACAATCTGAGCATTTTTGTGGTACACTTTGCTAACCAACTATTACGCCTATAGATTTGTATTTTAATACAGTATTTTACCTTCAGATCTAGATGTGTTATCTATCAAAAAAAAAAATATAACCATTAAAAAAATCTGTATTCATTGGTCTACTAACGACATCTGTTACAAAGCCAAAGAATTAACATCGCTGCAACAGAACTCAACTCAATATTCAAGTAGATCATATCACAGAATTAATATAAGTACTAAGCAATGTTTGATAAATAAAAAATATCTGTAAATCATTAATAACCTCAATAACCTTATATCATCATTCTCCTACTCTTATCCCAATTACTTGGGGGCGTTACAATGTGTACTCTTCTTTCATAGTACATATTGTTAATGGCAAAAGTTATTGGCAATAGTTTTATGACCGGCCACCTGCCAGACGTCAACCCTCTTTGGGAATGCAATTATTCAAACGGCATCAGATGGAGTTGGCCCAAGTCGTTATAAAGCTATCTTGTCTATGCTATGTCTTTTACGACATCTACGAGCAAAGTAAGGGTTGGTAGTATTCGTAGCCGCTACCACAGAAAAAGAACTTTATACTCGTGTAAAAAACAATAACTTAATAAAACTGTATTAAAAATTATTACCTGTTAAAAAAACTACGCGAGCCCTCACAAAACTCAGCTCTTTTTGCTAGTTATTTAAACTCTAATAAAATAAACTTTGATAGTAACTAGCTATTCTAAACTAAACCTCATAAAGAAAGCAATGTAGTAAATTTATGTAAACGTGACCACCATTTTGAGGGCTGTGACCCGCTTGATAATAGTAATTCTCTAGTTGAATCCCTATTTCGTATTTGAGGAAGAAAATTTCATTCGACCATAATTAATCTGTATTACTAATATAAAACTTTTCATTTTGGAATGCGTTAACCCCAGAATACTCATCATCATCATCATCATCGCAGCTAATGCATGTCCCACTACTGAACTCAAGCCATCTACACACTAAAAGGTAACTTGACCTAGTATACCACACTAGTCAGACGGGTTAATATAACGTTTTATTTCGAGTTTTCCTTCTCCTGTATAGATGTTATATCATTATTCCCTTACTGTTAGACAGCCAGAGTCAGACAGCCAGAGTCAGATTTTTATATCGGTGTGGTGACGGAGCAAAAATATAATTCACTACCCCTATCTTACCCGTGGGTGATCGAAAGAGACGACTAAGGGATATAAAATGCATATAACATCTATGCAAGAGAAGGAAAACTCGAAACAAAACCCTATACCCACACTTCTGACCAGCGCGGTATAGTAGGTTAATTTCCCTCCCATTACGGAGGAGACCCGAGCCCTACAGTGGGACATATATGGGCTGTGATGATAATGATGATAAATTTTAGACTACTAAAACAAAATATTAAAAAATATAAAAAAATGACACAATATATTTATGATTACATACCTTTTTTTTTTGCGGTGGGCTATGGATGTGTTCGCGCCCCGCTAAATCGGTCCGGGGCGACGGAAAAGGCGGCGCGCAACCCCATAGACCCACCCTGCAAACACCTCTCTTCGCCGTGCGAGCGGGCCACCGGTACCCGATCTTTGTCATCAATGGCCCGCCCGGCGGTTTACCCTTGCGTGTTCCTCTCATTTCGACGCCACGACAGCTTTCGCCTCGGGGCGTTGTCCTCACGCGGTGGCCTCACGTCGGGTGACCGGACTATTCCCCGGTCCGATCACCCGAAGCCTCGGTTAGGGCGGCATCAGGCGCAGATATTCGCGCCTGCGCCGCCCGAGGCGCAGGCGGCGGATCGAGTCCGCATAGAGGGAATCCTCCCGAACTCGCTCCGCCGCCTCCTTCTGTGAGATGACAGCCTCGCAGAAGGCGGCGACCGCGTCCCAGTTCCTAACACTGTCGACCATCATTTTCACGACAGCCGGCAGCGCCAGATCGGCACCGATGACAGCGACGAGGTCACGGCGCTGCCCGTCCCAGCTCATACATATCTCGAGCGTATGTTGCGCCGTGTCCTCGTCACTACCGTACTAGTGGCAGGACGGAGTCGACTCCCTCCTCACGACCGTGTGCAGGTACTTGCCGAAGCAACCGTGCCCCGACAAGACCTGCACCAACCGGAAGGAGAGGACTTCGTGCCGCCACTCCATCCATTCCATCAGAACGGGCCCGAGGGCCTCAACGGTAACAACACCGTGTCTAGGCCTCTCCAGCCGCGTAACCCAACGGGCGATTACGTCCCGGCGGGCTTCCTCGCGACAGGTGGCTATCTAGCTTAGTGAAAGGGAGCCACTTTCCACCTCTAGGTCCCATGGGGGTGTTCCGGCCAATGCACATGCCGCCTCGGTCGACACCGTGCAGTATCCGCGGATGGCTCTGACTGCCATGACTCCTTCCAGCACTCAGGGAACTGTCCAGACGCCAAACAGGCATTGTACAGTCACCTGAGGCGAGGTTCCAGATGCTCGAGGAGCAACGTCAACACCCGGACTGGTATTACGTCTGGGCCGGGCGGAACGAATCCTCGCCACAGCCGCCCCCACTTCTGACTCCATCACGGGCGGAACACTCTCGTCGGCCTCCTGGTTGTGATCTGGCGAAGCCATGACTGGGGGCGTGTGTTACGACTGCCGCGGGAACAGCTCGACCACCCTACGAAGGAGGTCGGGCTGGAGGGTCTCGATGAGGGGAGGGCCCTGTGCGCGAAGCTTGTTCAGCGACGCGCGATACGGGCGACCCCAGGGGTCACGGTCGAGACCGTCCAGCATCGCCTGCCAACTTGCGTCCTTGGCGGATCGGATGGCCAGCCAAAAAGCAGTCCGCGCACTGCGGTACACCTCATACAGCTGGCCCTCCCACTCAGCATCGCGGTGACGCCACTGGCTGCGGGTGTAGGACCTTCGGATACTAATGCACGCCGCACGATGGTCCGCCAGTCTTGGGGACCACCAGTAGACCCCCTACCTCGGAGGTAGATGCCGCACCCTAGGCATGGCCACATCGCATATTTGCGTTAACGCACTGCGGATGCGGACAGCTTCAGCGTCCACTCCGTCCGCTGGGGGTGGTGAGGACAGCCACGTATGAACGATGGCCGCCGCCGCCAGTAGGTCCCTGTCAAGACGCCCCTCAGCCCACCGCGGAAATGTGGGAGCTCTGTCCGCCCTGTGACCCCTACTGGGGTCCTGGGGAGAGACCTCCATCTGGATGTACCGGTGGTCTGACAGGGTCTCCGCCTCCTCCAGGACACGCCAGTTCCTCACTCGTGGTGCGACAGCGGGGCTAGCGAACGACAAGCCCACTATCGACCCATGATATATGATATGATTACATACCTACCAAATAAAAACTACAATATAATATATATATATGCGTGGAGAGGGACAACTTTTTGTATTATAAATGACAACTATATTTCTGAATCTGAATGACCGAGGATAATTAAAAAAAAAAAAAAAATAAAGAGAAGACATTTAAAGAAACAAATATCATCATCATCATCACAGCCCATATATGTGACCGCCGTTTCAGTTCGCAGTTGGGCTCGGGCCTCCTCCGTAATGGGAGGAAAATTAACCTACTATACCGCGCTTGTCAGACGTGTTGATATAGAGTTTTGTTTCGAGTTTTCCTTCTCTTGCACAGATGTTATATGCGTTTTATTTCCCTCAATCGTCTCTTACGATCACCCATAGGTAAGATAGGGGTGGTGAAATGTATTCTTACTCCGTCACCGCACGGATGAAAAAAAAGAAAGAAAAAAAGAAAGTGTGTGTGTCTGCTCCGACGCACGACTGGAGTTTACTCCTTAAGTACGATTATCAAAGCAGGCGCAAAAAAAGCTCATTTGACTAAAAATAATATATATATTTATATTTATTAAAACTGTTCAGTAAAGTATTATGTCACGTCAGAAAGTGAAAGGTGCACAGAATAGGTTGCGCACCAAAAACGTAACGAGGTCATTCGATCACTAGATTTTACTCCTCAAATTTTTTTTATACCGGGCGCCTTATATGAAAATCGATTCTTAAGGAGTAAACTCCAAAAAAACATAATATATATATATATATATATATATTGCACTAAAATAGATAAATAGATAGATTGATTGTCATTTGCTATTCATGTAATGACATAATGACAAACTCGCTGTGTGGTAGCGGCTACGAATACTACCAACCTTTACTTTGCTCGTGGATGTCGTAAAAGACGAACGACGAAGACAACCCAAGGAGGGTTCACGTCTGGCAGGCGGCCGTTCATAAAACTATTACCAATAGCTTTTACAATCTGTACTATGTAAGAAGAGTATATATCGTATTGACCCCAAGTAATTGGGATAAGAGTAGGAAAATGATGATGTAGTGACGTAATAACAAAATGACAGTCACCATGTAATGGAGTAAGCATATAATGATGTCCTTCCTTTTCCGTGACTCATCGTAAAAGATGACCATATGATCCCAGATACGATTACTACAAGAGAAGAAAAACTGAAAATAAAAGGCTATACCAACACATTTGATTAACGTGGTGCTCTAGGTTCCATTCTTTCCTGCTGCAGAGTAGGCTCTAGCCCAGAACTAGAGCATAAATCAGCTGAAATAATAATGATGAAGTATGAATTGCAACGTATTATTAATACATTGGATTGCGCCTTATCTGAAAATTATACAAAAGAGGCTGGCCTAGATTTCATTAGTAGATATCAGATGTCGAGAAAATCTTGCGGAAATTAGATCTCACGATATTTCCTTCTGATATTTCAAGAATATCAAATTATTATAAGCAAAAATACTAAAGAACATGTTCATGTACTGCATTTTATTTGTTTCATGACAACCACATTCACAGAAAATACGAAACGTCATCATCATCCAGCTTTTCACTGTACTTTTTTTTATTCTCGTTGTGGAAATGTATTTACGCACTATCCTCCGCCGGTGACAGACGAGGGGGTATGTGGAATTCGCCAGCCGACTACTCAGCCGAAATACCTACTAACCATAGCGGCCCCTTCCACACTTTTACGAAATGCTAGAGAGATCGTTTGATAACATTTAATCCCCGACACCCAAACCATTCACTATACTTAGACCTCTTCCATAGAATCCCATGACGCGTTCTTTATTAAGGTTATTCCAGAATCGCCACGCTTGGCAAGCAAATTGGTGATTTCAGTAAAATATTATCCGTTTCCCAGGAGATCGTTGCTTCGGAATCTCCTGGTGATTCAGCCATTATTTAGATCTCCCACAGATAAGTAAGTCGTGGCGACAACTGTATCTTTGTCCCATTCCTACACGTAAAATCATATCATCATTCTCCTACTCTTATCCCAATTACTTGGGGTCGATACAATATGTACTCCTCTTTCATAGTACATATTATAAAAGTTATTGGCAATAGTTTTATGACCGGCCGCCTGCCAGACGTCAACCCTCCATGGGAATTTAATTATTGACCAAATGGCATCAGATGGAGTTGGCCCAGGTCATTACAAGGCTCTTAGTCGTATTTTACGACATCCACGAGCAAAGTAAGATTTGATAATATTCGTAGCCGCTACCACACAGCGTAGCACGTCTACAAGTAAAATCATAACCAGCGGAAAAAGCTTGTGCCCAGAACTTAAAAGAACTAAATAAAACTTTAATAACACATCTAGGTAATCTAGATTTTCATTACGCAATCATATATTAAGTATATATGTATGGATCGTGTATAATAAAATTACAAATGAAAACGTGTTGTATCAGAAGTGCAGAATCATGTTAGTAATTGCCCCCTACAATATCGTAGCTAATTGCCGTAGAGCCATTAACGGAATCGACAAAGGAAATGGTGTATTTGAATCCTTATTGTACGAGTGTTGAAAGGGCCATATAGTTTTTAATGATAGTTGTAAAATACTTTTGGGTTGTGTACAATTTCAAATCTAATAATATAGCGAAGGTTTCTCTAATTTCCTTATTAATTTATATGTAATTCAGGCTATATTAACAAAATAATTTACTGTGACTTATTAAACGATTCAATGAATAACCACTTTTTTATAGCTGTTGGTGGCAAGCAGCACAACTGATGGTAAGTGTCATTGCTGCCCATGGACCTTTGCTATACCAAAAGTATAGCTAGGCCGCTGCCTACCATTACCATGATCAAACCCACCCAGTTGAGCTTCCGGCTCTCTCGCTCGCCGAACGAAGCGCAATAGCACATTGCCATTATTCAGACGTCGATCTTCTGCGAGAGTATGGTACTACTCCGGACAGACCAGCCCGCAGCTGTAGATAGAGAACTGTCAAAAGCGTGGTCCTACCACTATTAACCTAAGACTGACAGTCTATTATGCTTACTACTGCCTACATTTCCGTGGATATCCTAAAAATCTTGTCTTATTTTGCAATCATCATTATTCTTCTCCTATTCCAATAACTCGAGATCGACTTAATATGTACTCTTCGTTCATATCACATATTGCAAATGTTTCGTCAATAGTTTTATGACCAGCCACTTGCCTGACGTCAAACCTCCTTGTAATTTTTGATTTAGACGGCATCAGATGGAGTTGACGCAGGTCGATGTAATACTCTTAGTCATCTTTTACAATACCTACGGCCAATAAAGGGGTTTTTTTTTTTTTTTTTTTTGGGGCGGGTTACGGTCGGCACACTCCTCGCACTACTCCGTCCGGGGTGACAGAGGGGCGTAAGCATGCACACCCGTAACCCACCCGTGACGTCGCCTTCGTCGTTGGGCCAACCACCGGAGCAGAGTGACTTGACGTCAGTGGTTGGCCCGACGGAATACCCCTGAGGAGTAAATAACGCCCCTCTCCTCGACCGACGTCCCCCCCTCGGGTAGGATGTCGGTCTTTCCTCACGCAGTCGGCCTCTCGGCGGGTGACGGACTAAATCCCCGATCCAGTCACCCGCGGCCTCGGCTAGGGCGGCATCAGGCGCAGGTAATCGCGCCTGCGCCGCCCCAGTCGCCGGCGGCGGCTCGCGTCGTCGAGGAGACGCTCCTCGCGAGGAGACGCTCCTCGCGATCCAATAAAGGGGTTAACAGTATTCGTAGAAGCCACCACATAGAAATTTTTTATTTCAAATATGGAAATAATTTTTGTAATGTTACTTTACAGACAATTAACAGACATAAATTACACCAAGAATCAGAACAACAATGTTTGAATCACACAAAGCACTGTCCTGCGTGGGCATCGAACCTACTATACTTGGTATGGTAAATCTGTATCTACCACTACGCCATCTGCGCAGTAGTAGTAGATAAGTTACGGGGTATGAATAGATAGCATCGCTGGAAGAAAAGGAACTCTCAAACTGAAATATTTATATCTATCCATCTGGCTAATGTAGTATAGTATGCTAATTTACCTTCTTTAGAGCAGGACTTCGTATGTGTTAAAAGGAAACCTATGATTCTATAGCACATACTCTAAGCTATTTGTTACAAAGATATAAATATCTGGATGATGAGATATTTTCTTTTTAGTTTGTTTTGAAGATATATTTAAATACAATAAAAATAAATAATTATATAATAATAAAAAAATTAAAAAGTCAAAAGTTATAAAAAAGAGAAACAGGATCCGAACCGGCCTGGATTAGACTTATCCAATTGAGGTGTCTTAATAACAGCGTCAAAATTTTCATTCAAATTTTAATAGTTGTCAGCCAACGCAAAATTATATTTTTTCTTTGCCTAAAAATATTGGTAAGACAATATTTTCTTGCGCCTGATGCCGCCCTAACCGAGGCATCGGGTGATCGGACCGGGGAATTGTCCGGTCACCCGACGCGAGGCCACCGCGTGAGGACGACGCCTCGACGGCGAAATCTGTCGGGGCGTCAACAGGAGAGGAGCCCGAGAGGGCATACCGAAGACAAAGATCGGGTTGTGCGCCGCCTCTTCCGTCACCCCGGACCGATTTGGCGGGGTGCGACGTCCATGGCCCACCACAAAAAAAAAAAAAAGAGTGGTGCCTATATTATAAAATAAAAAAAATAAAAAAATATCTCTCTGCCTACCCTGCAAAGGACATGGCGTGATGGTATGTATGTAAATATATATATATATATATATATAATAAATAATAATAATCCAGTTACAATACTGAGGTAATTTCCACTAACACTGAAAAAAAAAAGCCTTTGGAAAACTCCGACACCAACAATTTTTATATGTTATACAAACCGTAACATCGCGTAAGGAGCAAACCGAGTTTCATATTCGACACTATTTCCCTTAGGAGCGTGTTAGGAGCGTAAATATTGGCTCTCTGCCATCACTGAAATGTTTACCTGTAACGTTGTATATTTTACGCACTTTTACCTAACTCTGTGGTTGCTTATTCGTTGTGGTGCGAAATAAAAATATCATCATTACGAAACATTGTATTAATTTGGAAAGTTCTTCTTCTTTTTTTTTGTATTAGCAATAAGCCACTAATATGAGGCCATTTTTGCTAATATAGAGTTACAATTTTCTTATTATTAATTATATTTATATCTTTACGTTCTTTTTATTAGTCAGGGTCGTTCAGTGAGGCCACTGAAGACAAAGACCGGGTACCGGTGGCCCGCTCGCACGGCGAAGAGAGAAGTTCTTGCACGGTGGGTCTGTGGGGTTACGTACCGCCTCTTCCGTCGCCCCGGACCACATCCATAGCCCACCGCTAGGAAAAAAAAAAGGGAAAAAAAAGTATGTATGTCCTGTGTCAGCTCCGTTGCACGACTGGAGTTTACTCCTTAAGTACGATTATCAAAACAGGCGCAAAAAAAGCTCTGACTAAAAATAATATATATATTTTTATTTACATTTATTAAAACTGTTCAGTGAAGTATTATCTCACGTCAGAAAGTGAAAGGTGCACAGAATAGGTTGCGCACCAAAAACGTAACAAGGTCAATCGATCACTAGATTTTACTCCTCAAATTTTTCTCATACCGGGCGCCTTATATGAAAATCGATTCTTAAGGAGTAAACTCCAAAAAAAGGTCGTTCAGTGAGTTAAATCGTCACCCTCAATAGTACCATAGTCACACTGTTATTGGTATATTTTGGGCATTTTGGTGGAAGACGGAAATATTTAAAAAGAAATTATTTAGAGCGCTTTCGTATAATGTTCACTAAATCTCAGCAGTTCCTTTGTATCACATTAAATAAAATGCTCTTAAAATTATTTAATATACATACTTACACACATACATATCATTACACCATATCCCTTGCAGGGTAGGCAGAGAGCACAGAGTGCCAGAGAACTCTATCTTTGCATACTTCACACGCTTCCTCAACATTCATAATTCTCTTCATACACACTCGCCGGTTTCGGAGACTCTTGATTCCACCTTCCTTCAGTACATGACCGATCTGGTCTAGGTAGGTTAGTCTCGGTCTCCCCCGGTACCTACATCCTTCCACTTTCGCATTGTATATCTTCTTAACCAGACGTTCGTTCGGCATTCTTTCCACATGTCCAAACCATCGGAGCATTCCCTATCGCATCTTTACACCAATACTCTCTTTCATACCTACTCGCTCTCTTACGTCGTCGTTACGAATGCGGTCGGTATGTATTATTTAATATAACACGTTAAAATACTAAGATATCCTACTAATATTACAAATGTGAAAGTTTGTGAAGATATTTGGATATTTGAATGTTTGTTACTCTATCCGGCTTAAACTGTTAAACAAATTTCAATGAAAATTGGCAAACATATAGACCATTTCCTGGATGAACATATAGGATACTTTCCATACAAGTAATCCGTTCCCTTGGGATGATTTAGTGATAAAATTTTATATTATGAAAGTCATTTTTGGCACAGGCAATGCCGTGGGCAGAAGCTAGTTGAATAGAATACAAGATCACCACATAAAGCTTCCACACCCGCTAAAAATCTTCCCCCCATAAACCTTTTTTACGGTCCTTACTTAATTTTTTGAGACAGACCATGGCATATTGCATCTGCAGTGCGGTAAACGCAAATGTATAAATTACCAAGAGAGAGAGCATTTGTCTACTTTCTTAAGATCGTTAGCCGATATTTCCAACTTCTACGTGTAAGGAAGGGGTGGAGATAATTGTTTTCTTATGTTGTAACCACATAGGAGATCCTCAGTATGTAGATCATCATCATCATCGTCAGCATCTCAGCTCTTATATGTCGCACTGTTAAGCTCGAGCCTCCTCAATAATGGGAGGGAAATTGACCTACTACACCACGCTGCGCTGGTCAGACGTGTTGGTTTTATGTTGAGTTTTCCTTTTCTTGCATAGATGTCATATGCATTTTATACCCCTTAGTCGTCTTTTACGATCGCCCACGCGCTAGATAAGGGGTGGCGAATTGTATTCTTAGTCCATCACCACACGGAAAATATATAGATGGAGCCTATATATAAATCTAGGAAACGAGTGAAGTATGCAAGGATAGAGTTCTCTGGCACTCTGTTCTCTCTGCCTACCCTGCAAGGGATATGGCATAATGATATGTATGTATATATATATATATATAAATCTATGATCAGTAAGTTTTCAAGTTAAAAATAAATAAATAGAATTAGAGATATTTGCTTCAAGTACACGTAATAATTATCATACTAATTGTATGATAGTTATAAAAATAATTGCTGTGGTATTACGGCTACGAATACTACCAATCCTTACATTCTTCATAGCTGTCGTAAAAAATAATTAAGAGTATGCTATCTCTTAATTATTTTTTACGATATACGTTGGCTGACTTCAGCCAACTCTGTCTCATGCCATCCGATCAACAGTTACATTACTAAAGAGAGTTAACGTCAGATAGAGCGCCGGTCATGAAACTATTGCTAAAACTTTTACAATATACACGATGAATTTATGTAATTGGGATAAGAGCAGAATGATGATGATACTAAAGCATAATTATAAGAAATTTATTTATAGGTTGATACAAATTAGTCGCTAGATAAATAAACCAACTCCGCCCACAGTTGACATCGAAATAAATCCCTTTAAATTACCCAAAACATTTCTATTTCATCCCCCAAACAAATGTTCGACTTGTTACAATTTAAAAAGGCATTAAAGATAGAACTCACTTAATGAATCTACTACGTGCTTTTAAACAATGGATGTAAAATACTTAATTACACATAAAAAGGTTCTGAAGCCCTTTTTAACATAATAAGATTAGTACAAAATTGCCCTAGAGATGCCCTATGAAAGGGTACCGCATATATTAAAAGATTATTTTATACGATTAGCATGCAGAGATTATTTTAAAATGTATTTGGATTGTTACATACATACATACATATCATCACGCCATATCCCTTGCAGGGTAGGCAGAGAGAACAGAGTGCCAGAGAACTCTATCTTTGCATACTTCACTCGCTTTGGATTGTTCTGTGTATTAAAATCTATAGACACATACACATGTACTGTGTGGTAATAGCTACGAATATTACAATACTCTTGGATGTTGTAAAAGAAGAAATAGAGCTACAGCTCTAATGGAGACGGTATCAGACGTAGTTAGTGTAGATCGGTATAAATATCGAATTGGGCCGACATCTGATGTTGTCTAGTCAACAGTTCCACGTTAGACGAGCAGCTGGTCATAAAACTTTTTGCAATATGTACAGTAGAAGAAGAGTTAATAATTCGTCGACTCCAAGTAATTGGAATATGAGTAGGATAAAGATGAGACACTTGCACTCCACCAATGGCGTAAATAAATCGTAATACAATTTGATAGAGCTGACTGCTATTATATAAGTAGCATAAGAACACATAATAAGAAAATGAAATTTTGGTTGTATAGATGGCGTAATAACATGGTACTCATCTGTGTTTGTATAGGGTTTTGTTTCGAGTTTTCCTTCTCTCGCATAGATGTTATCTGCGTTTTATATTCCTTAGTCGTCTCGTACGGATCACCCATGGGTAAGATAACGGGTGGTGAATAGTGTTTTTAGTCCATCACCACACGGAAAACTATTTTAATTAGTAATTATTTATAATATTTTTTAGTTAAAAATATTCCAGTAAATATATATTATATTTATTTTGTTTTTTAACCTGTGTATTTAAATTATTACTTCTTTATTAATAGCAGTAGCCGTGCTATTTATAAGAAAATATATACAAAAAAAAATGTGTGTGTCAGCTCCGACGCACGACTGGAGTTTACTCCTTAAGTACGATTATCAAAACAGACGCAAAAAAAGCTCATTTGACTAAAAATAATATATGTATTTTTACGAACCAGAAGTGGATTTAATTTTTTAAAAAGATGAATAATATTAGCTAAGGAAAAATCACTTTTAATAAAGAAATCTGACAAATGAACAAATAACACCATGAATTTAAATTAAATATAACGACAGGAGGTAGTTAAAGCCGGTCCGAATCCGATAGCGAGAATGACCCGCTACCCGCTTTGCGCCGGCTATTTATACGTTTCGGCTGCTGCCGGGTGGGGGGAACCAACTGTCTTGTAAGACGGCCGTTCCTGATTGCGGGGCGTCCTCGACCGCTGGTCTTCCAATGAGTGGATCACCTTTACCACCCAGCCCCTCAATATCATCCTAGGAATCGCTATGATTATCTGAAAGCACACAACGCAATGCAATTGCCTATGTACTTGCAACTACATCCATTAGATAATTTGCATCATGGACAAGAATATTAGGATGTGACATTTAAATTGGAATAGTAACAAAAGTTACCTAAGTTCTAATTACTTTAGAGACAAGTTATATGAATTCAATTAGACATTCCTAAAAATGAAACAAAGTTAATCACGCCATGGGCGGTGGAGCTATCACCGTACTAGGCACCATGTGCATATTTACATATAATTTAAGGATAGTGCTGAAAGTTAAAATAAAATTATTAGTTACATGGATGTCAGAGGCACTGCTACAGAGGCGGTTAGCATGACATTATTGAAATAATGTGATGTCAGAGGCATGCTACAAAGGCGGTTAGCTTGACATTATTGAAATAACGTGATGTCAGAGGCATGCTACAAAGGCGGTTAGCTTGACATTATTGAAATAATGTGATGTCAGAGGCATGCTACAAAGGCGGTTAGCTTGACATTATTGAAATAACGTGATGTCAGAGGCATGCTACAAAGGCGGTTAGCTTGACATTATTGAAATAACGTGAACGGGTGGGGGGAACCAACTGTCTTGTAAGACGGCCGTTCCTGATTGCGGGGCGTCCTCGACCGCTGGTCTTCCAATGAGTGGATCACCTTTACCACCCAGCCCCTCAATATCATCCTAGGAATCGCTATGATTATCTGAAAGCACACAACGCAATGCAATTGCCTATGTACTTGCAACTACATCCATTAGATAATTTGCATCATGGACAAGAATATTAGGATGTGACATTTAAATTGGAATAGTAACAAAAGTTACCTAAGTTCTAATTACTTTAGAGACAAGTTATATGAATTCAATTAGACATTCCTAAAAATGAAACAAAGTTAATCACGCCATGGGCGGTGGAGCTATCACCGTACTAGGCACCATGTGCATATTTACATATAATTTAAGGATAGTGCTGAAAGTTAAAATAAAATTATTAGTTACATGGATGTCAGAGGCACTGCTACAGAGGCGGTTAGCATGACATTATTGAAATAATGTGATGTCAGAGGCATGCTACAAAGGCGGTTAGCTTGACATTATTGAAATAACGTGATGTCAGAGGCATGCTACAAAGGCGGTTAGCTTGACATTATTGAAATAATGTGATGTCAGAGGCATGCTACAAAGGCGGTTAGCTTGACATTATTGAAATAACGTGATGTCAGAGGCATGCTACAAAGGCGGTTAGCTTGACATTATTGAAATAACGTGATGTCAGAGGCATGCTACAAAGGCGGTTAGCTTGACATTATTGAAATAACGTGATGTCAGAGGCATGCTACTTAGGCGGTTCGCATGACATTATCATGGTAAGTCACCAGTTTGGAAGAAGACTTCATCGGGCACAGCACCATAATATATGCGGCTGCGTGGGTCTTTTTCTATACGACCCTCTCAAAAGCTCGAGTTCGTCTTGTAAGAGTATATATTTTATTTACATTTATTAAAACTGTTCAGTGAAGTATTATCTCACGTCAGAAAGTGAAAGGTACGCAGAATAGGTTGCGCACCAAAAACGTAACGAGGTCATTCGATCACTAGATTTTACTCCTCAAATTTTTCTCATACCGGGCGCCTTATATGAAAATCGATTCTTAAGGAGTAAACTCCAAAAAAGTGGTTAGCGTGGGATAGGTTTGCCAATAAATGTGGGTTTAAATCCCACAAGTAATAAGTTTTAGTTCACTTAATGAGGTTTTATAAATAGCCTTAGCACATACAAATTGCTGTATGCAGGAGGTTACAAATATTACAAACCTTCAAATTGTTACCAATTTGTGTTATCAGTATAAGGTAATTTCTCTTCTATTGTAAAGACAGCTTGAAGCCAGCAGCGAGAGATATATGAGCTAAGTTGACGATAGACAGATATACAAATGCTAAAACATAATTAAAAATTGGCTTAAAAGACTTTTAACTCTAATAACAGTAGGACCATAACATGTGGAAAGAATGCCGAACGAACGTCTGGTTAAGAAGATATACAATGCGAAAGTGGAAGGATGTAGGTACCGGGGGGGACCGAGACTCACCTACCTAGACCAGATTGGTCCTTCAGTAAGGAAGGTGGAGTCAAGAGTCTCCGAAACCGGCGAGCGTGTATGAAGAGAATTATGAATGTTGGTGAAGCGAGTGAAGTATGCAAGGATAGAGTTCTCTGGCACTCTGTTCTCTCTGCCTACCCTGCAAGGGATATGGCGTGATGATATGTATGTATGTAACAATCCAAATATATTTTAAAATAATCTCTGCTTGCTAATCGTATAAAATAATCTTTTAATATATGCGGTACCGGATTCTCTGGCACTCTGTTCTCTCTGCCTACCCTGCAAAGGACATGGCGTGATGGTATGTATGTATGTATGTACAGTAGGAACACACTGTTGACAGTTTTCTGTCTATAATGTAGTAAGTAACCTCGGGCCAGTCCATCTGGCACATCGACACCTAAGCAGTATCAATGTGCTATTGCAAAGCGCAATAGCATATTGCTACTGCTTAGATGTTGATTTTCCAGTTTGGTAAGCGATAAAACCGGCAATCTAACTTTCTGGGTAGATTTGAGGTTTTCTTTGGTATGCATCGAGCTAGCTGTACCCGTGGCATTGTAATAAGATCAAAGGGCGGCAGTAACATTGATCATCAGATTTGCTGCTAGCTCGTTTACCATAAGCAATAAAAAGGCGACCATTTATAACATAAAAAAGAAACTAATTAATATAATGGTTTCTGATGTTTACGCGAGTATTACACATTTGAAATAAAACTACTTTTACGGATTTGATTTTTAATTTCCCGTTCCCAAAAAATATAATAATACTTTTTGGACGTAAGACACTTTAGTCGTCCCGTGACCATGATCACTGTAAAGTGTTCGAAACGTCGGCAAATTAAAAATCAAATACAAACGCGACAGAATACATAAAAGTAGTTTTATTTCAGAAACTAATTATAGATTAACACATATCAATGTTGGCGATCTATTATATGTATATATGTAAAGCTGTAAGACGACAAAAGTCCTTATTTGAATAACGCAATTAGTATTAACACGCAATAATACTGTAATTATTAAGCTATAATGTGTTATTCATTTTTAATGAAGCGTTAATTGTTTTTATAATGTAAGCAAGGGGTACTTTTTTTTTAATAATTCTCTCACATGTGTGCCAAGAAACCGTTATTTTTTTGTGTCTAAAATAGTTTAAGCAATAATGGCTTAGTTGCATTATATAAAAATGGGGTTAATGGTTAATACCCTCATTTAAGTTTTAGTTCAGAACTAGTTAGTGATATAGCGATATGAACAGTAATCCTTTTTTTTTGGTGACAGGATATGGTATAGTTACAGACCGCCCAATACGTTCGGGGCGATTGAACTATACTCCCCATACCTCCACCTGCCGTACTTAATTAGTGGTAATACCACGATGTTGACAGTTGTCTGTCTATAGCTGCGGGCTGATCCATCCGGAGTAGTACCACACTCTCGCAGAAGATTGACGTCTGAGTAATGGTAATTTGCTATTGCACTTCGTTCGGTGAGCGAGAGAGCCGGAAGCCCAACTAGGTGGGTTTGGGGATTTTAATGGTAGGCAGCAGCTTAGCTATACCCGGTATAGCAAAGGTCCATGGGCAGCAGTGACACTGATCATCAAATGTGCTGCTTGCTCGTTTACCACCATAAGCAATAAAAAAACATACCTCTGTGCACCGAACAAGCAGGCCACCAAAACCCGATATTTGTTATCAGTAGCCCACCGGCGGGTTACCCTTTCGGGTAAACGGTAAACTTACAGTAGTCGGGGGTAAATATTGCACATCGATTATTTTTTTTTTTTGGACTTCGCCCAAATGAGTGCGCCCTTGATAGCCACGGACCGAACCAGCCCCATGTTTATCTGTCGGTGTCATGTGGATGGACCCAGCGCTACGGGGTCCGTCCACATGCCGCATAAGCCAGTACAGGGCAGACGCCGCGCCGACAAGCCGCGGAGCAAGTCGGCGAAAATACTCGCGATACCATCATCGCCAGGTGAACACCAGACCCAAATATTTAATCTGCACGAGAAGAGAGGGACAATGCATTACAAAATCAAAATTAGTAAGTAGTAATCTAATCCAATCCATCCAATCATTAGTAATCCAAGGGCCGATGATGATGCTTATGGCCGGGTACTGTACGTTACTTAGGAGAATCTAATCTACGAAAGAAATAGAAATACTGTTCTATATTTTACGAATAAAGTTGTACAAAACTTGGCTGTATGATCATTATCTCCTTTACCTATCCGAATAAACAAACTAAGTAGCAAAAGAAATATAATTAAGAAAGAATACCTGGTAGTAAACAAATAAAATAACTCAAAGAGAAGAAAGTCTTAAAATAAAATGCAATGAATTGGGCTAATTTTCCATTGTGGTGTATGTTTCTACACAAACAGTGCATTTCGGTCTCTAGGAAACATTGTACGCTATTTGTTAGCCAAACAAATTCTGTTGTTAAAAATTATCTAGGATTGACGAGTCCAATATGTAAATTCGAAGACGGGTAGCTCAGAGATGTTAATATGGACAGTCGTGAAGAACAGTCATTTCAATAGTAGTTTTCACAAGACAATAAAGAGACCAATGTATTAACGAAGATTAAAAGTTGAGATCCGTATAATGGCATAGTAAAAATACAATGATCTCCATTCCTTCTTTTACTTTTGGTGACCGTAAAATGGGTCGGAGGATCCTCTCCTTCCAACTAGTGCAAATCTTGACGGGGCTACATATATGCGATGCAGCATATATACAATTTAAGAAAGAAGAGCACATATTGCGTCGATCTAAAGTAATTGGGATAAGAGCAGAGAACTGATGATGATGGTAGTTAGATTTCTACATACATACACATACATACATATCATCACGCCATGTCCCTTGCAGGGTAGGCAGAGAGAACAGAAAACTCTATCCTTGCATACTTCACTCGCTTCCTCAACATTTATAATTCTCTTCATACACTCTCGCCGGTTTCGGAGACTCTGGACTCCATCTTCCTCCAGTACATGACCGATCTAGTCTAGGTAGGTTTGTCTCGGTCTCCCCCGGTCCCTACATCCTTCCACTTTCACATTGTATATCTTTTTAACTAGACGTTCGTTCGGCATTCTTTCCACATGTCCGAACCGTCGGAGCATTCCCTTTCGCATCTTTACACCAATACTTTCTTTCACACCTACTCGCTCTGTTACTTCGTCGTTACGAATGCAATCAATCAGCCTAACTCCACAGATTTGCCGTAGAGATCGCATTTCGACCGCATTAATTTTACTTTCATACTCTTTTCTGCATACCCAACTCTCGCTTCCATACAGTAATGTTGGGACAAGCACTGCGTTATGTATTGCTACACGTGCCTTCTCGCTGAGGTGGTGGCTACCGAGAAGTTGTCCCAACGCTCCGTTCACTCTATTTCCCGCATTCACTTCGCTCTATATCAGTGGTGTACCTTCCATCTTGGCTAAATCCACATCCAAGATATACAAATTCCAATTTACGTATAATAAAAATAGTAATTGTACTTACATGCATAAACTACATAGCGGGCAAAATACAGCTACACTACGTTTTACTCATAATTTTAATGTCTGTGTTTCACAAACAATTGTTATATTTAATACAAATATTTTTCCATCCATCCATCCATCGAGCTCGTAGGCGCCCACAGTTAGACATAGGCCTCCCCATGAGCATACCACTCAAAATGGTCCTATGTCACCTACATCCAACGGTTTCCTGCGACATTAATAATATGAGTCCACCTAGTTATCCTAGTCCTACGCTGTGTCGTCCGATTCATAGTCGCTACTCGAGAACCTTTCTTCCCCAATGGTTATCCATTCGACGAGCTTTTTGGCCTACCCATTGGCTCTTTAATGTGCTAATTCTTCAGGCTATTTTGGTTACACCCGTTCTTCTACGGATTTCAGTATTATAGATTTTATCACGTAGAGAAATACCAAGCATAGCCCTCTCCATAGCACACTGAACGACTTTGAGCCTTTTTATACATACATACATACATATCATCACGCCATATCCCTTGCAGGGTAGGCAGAGAGAACAGAGAGCCTTTTTATGAGGCCGACATTTAGGGAATATTGTGTATTCATATTATCACAACGCACGTCTGTTTATTCTTCAGAAAGTAATATTAAAATTTGTAACTGTCATATACTTTAATAAGTTTATGCTTCTAACTATAATAGATAATTATTACATTTGAAATGTATGAGACTCAAAAGTGTTCCCAAGCGTGCCTCTCGCTAACTTTATGATGACATCTATTTATTTTGTTTATAACACCTAGAAAATTGTGTTTCAGTTCAAAATGTACTTTATATAAACAAGATGTCTGGAACTTGGGGCCTCTTTTTGCGATAAAGTTTTATTCTTTCAATAGTTATTAAAGAAATATACGATGTTTCTTCTGTATATCTTATATTAGTTTAGTAGCTAAAATGAACTCTATCCTATATTGATTTTGATTGACTATCCTATTTCTTGAATGGCTCATTTCTATTTTATTCTGAGGCAGACTATAGACCGGATGCACCCCGCCCAATTTGTTCGAGGCGATGAAAGGACGATACCTAATTATGCTAGGTGCCTACCGCATATACTCCATATCGCTATTAGACTGGCTACTGATGCTGATTCCATGACCTCGGTGGCATGGCTGGCTCACCCTGCCCGACTGTTCGGAGAGATAGAAGCGTGGTGTATTACGACATAACTCAACATGTTTTTCTTCTGCACCTATTAAGCGGACCACCGTAACTGAAGCCTTAAACTGAATGATTCCATCGACTGCCTGGATAAGCACACGACCCATTTTATTTCTGACAAGTATTCCACCTAGCCTTTCAAAATTGGGAGTACTACTAGCATCATTGGTATCTGTAGTCAGCGGTCTACCGAGATCGATAAGTCTTTATATAATTTTAAAGGCGCAGTATCTATTTTCTACCTAAGGAAACGTACTCATCTTACATGCCCCGTTCAGAGGGAGAGGGTTTTCAATAATACTATGCTTGAAATAATTTGAACCTTTTTCTATACTGCAAGTTGTCACACCGACAGTAAGGGAGTAATTAAGTGTAAGTACGTTCCCGAAATATATAGAAGTTGCCAAGAAACATTCATATATAAATTTTATTTTGAGCCAGTCACTACATAACAACACAGAGCCAATATTTCGTAAAGATTTTACCTATCATCAAAAATATCCTTTATAGCTTAAAAAAAGAATAAAAAAAGCCCGCCAACGCGTTATAATGAACTTCAACGTAACAAATTAATATTGTAGCAATAATCGCTTCAAATGAAAGTACTTACGACTTGTCGTTGCGAAAGTACAGTCGCGTCGATTTATTACGACACGCCTCTCAGTCCGCAGTAACATTTTCATTTAATGTTTTTGCCAGGTAAAATAATGCCAGTTATACGTGCTAACCCTTAATGCTTCATTGGCACGAGAGCGTTCTAAGGTTTCGCTTTTTATTTTGTTGATATTATTAAGCTTTTGTATCTGACATTATTTTTTGGATTTTCGGCACTTGGCCTTACATTTAAAATACATAAAGTTTTAAGTTATTTTTATTTTATTAACGCCTTTATCTTTAAACGTTCTCATAAACGTATAAGCGTATTTTTAGATCCATTTCAATAGATGGGTAAATTATTAGTGTCTTCATTTTTTTTTCTTTTTTGTCAGGCTTAGATTTATACACATGGCGTCCGTTCCGTCCGGGGCGACGCAGTGGCGCCCCATAACCCACCCACTAGCCACTGGTGCCAAATCCTTGTCATCCGTGGTCAGAGATTATTAACATCTAATAAATTGTTCATTACTATAGAAAATTTTTATTATATCTTTATTTTTTTAGCTCATATACACGGCTATTGAGCAAAAGTGCCCTCCTCTAACCTAACCTGGTGAATGAGTTGAGTTCGGATTTTCTTTCAATTCCAGTTAACAGCAGGTCGGGGATCATTCCACCACTTGCAGGAACTTCAAACTTGCGAAGGTAATAATCTAGTGGTTTCACTGGATATCAACGATATTTACATACAACGATATTTATACATATTTATATATTACATACATACATTCATATCATCCCGCCATATCCCTTGCAGGGTATGCAGAGGGAATAGAGCGCCAGAGAACTCTATCCTTGCATACTTCACTCGCTTCTTCAACATTCATAATTCTCTTCATACACGCTCGCCGGTTTCGGAGACTCTTGACTCCACCTTCTTTCAGTACGTGACCAATCTGGTCTAGGTAGGTTAGTTTCGGTCTCCACCGCTACCTACATCCTTCCACTTTCACATTGTATATCTTAACAAGACATTTGTTCGGCATTCTTTCCACATGTCCGAACCATCGGAGCATTCCCTTTCGCATCTTTACACCAATACTTTCTTTCATACCTACTCGCTCTCTTAACGATATTTACGATATATATATATATATATATAAATGATATATATATAAACGATATATATTCGGTATCTCACCGTCCCTGTTACCTGTAAGACAGTAGGTTATAGAGCCTCATTTGCTACATATATAAACATGTTTAAGTCCCTTAGTAATTTTCTTATGTTCCCCGTGAAAACGCTTAAGGGATATGAAACGCAGATAACATCACTGCAAGATAAGAAAATTCGAAGTGTTTTATTTAGTATTTTCTGATACCATTCCGTCTGATCAGCGTGCCATAGTAGGTTGATTCATCATCATCACAGCCTACAAATGTCCCACTGTTGGGCTCGGGCGTCCTCCGTAATAGGAGGGAAATTAACCTACTATATCGCGCTGGTCAGACGTGTTGGTATAGGGTTTTCTTTCGAGTTTTCCTTTTCTCGCACAGATGTTATATGCGTTTTATGTCCCTTAGTCGTCTCGTACGATCACCCACGGGCAAGATACGGGGTGGTGAATAGTATTCTTACCTCGTCACCACATGGAAAGATAGGTTGATTACTTTTCTATAATAAAGGAGATTCAAGTTTAGCAGTAGGGCATTTATGAGGCGTTAATAATGAAACCATTCCAGATATCATTTGCCTGCATTTATCCTAATTACGTGAGATCAACGCAATATATACTCTGGTTCCATCATACATATTGCAAAAGTTTATCATCACTACAGCCCATATACGCCTCACTGTTGGGCTCGGGCCTCCTCCGTTATGGTAGGGAAACTAACCTACTATACCGCGCTGGTCAGACGTGTTGGTATAGGGTTTTGTTTCGAGTTTTACTTCTCTCGCATAGATTTTATATGCGTTTTCTGTTCCTTACTTACGATTATCTACGGGTAAGATAGGGGATGGTGAATTGTATTCTTACTCCGTCACCACACGGATTGCAAAAGTTATTTGGCAGTAATTTAATAACCGGCCGTCGGTCTGACGTCAACCCTCCTTGAGAATATAATTGTTGACCAAGACATCAAATTGAATTGGCACAGGTATACATAAAGCTCTTAAACGTCTTTTACGACATCCACGAGCAAAGAAACGGTAGGTAATATCCTTAATCGCTACCACACAGCTACTTATAACTAGCAGAAATTATGAAGTTTAAAGAATAAAAAGTATTAACATGAATATTTAAACCTAATCTTTCAAAATAATGGTGAATTTAAAACTGCAATTATAATAATACGACCATATTTATTATTACTACGTATATGGAATCCAATTTAGCAGAAAATAGCTAACCATTTGGTGGCTTGGAAATATTATAAAATACTGTAACCACCCGTTCTGGGAATACATAAAATACACACATTCGCTTATCAGACAGCGTAATGTTGGAGTGAAATTCGGAAATTGGGTTACTTCTGTACTAGCTTACCGACTAGTAGTTATTATATAAATCTTTAAATATTAAAGGATCGTTTATTATTATGAAGATTGCACAAATGGCGTAGTGGTTAAGATACTGACCTACCGTGCCAGTGATCTGTATTCGATTCCCACGCGGGACAATACTTTAATCCACGAATTGTTGTTCTGAGTTTCGGTGTAGTTTGTGTTCATTAACTATGTCTATAAAATCCCCCGCAAAACAAAGATTATTTCATTAGTGCCGGGTATTGTCTTTAAAAAAAAAAAATCCTGTTGCACGCCGTATAAGATATTCGCGTGATTTTATTATTTTTCTTATAGAACGATGAAAACGATGAGAATTAAGAATTTTAAAATTCGAAACAAAACCCTACACCAATTCGTTTCACCAACGTGGTTTGATATGTCAGTTTCCTTCCCATTACGGATGAGGCTCGAGCCCAACAGTGCGACATATATGAGCTGAAATGATGATGATGATGATCAAAACGATGGATCTTAAAACAACTTGTTATGGCTTTCTTCTATTATGTAAACAGAATATATCATATGAAAAAGTGAACTGCTTCTGTGAACCCTCCAATTGTTGTTCTGATACTGGGTGTAATTTGTATTCGTTAATTATGTTTTTAAAGTTCCCGCAAATCAATTATTTTCTTAATGAATGATTGCTATTTTAAAAATCAAAAAACATACTGTAAATAAAATAGCCACCACTCTTTCCGTGTGGTGACGGAGTAACAATATAATTCACCACCTTACATCTTACCTGTGGGTGATCTTAAGAGACGACTAAGGGATATAAAACGCATATAACATCTATGCAAGAGAAGGAAAACTCAAAACTAAACCTTAAACCATTCGTTTTTGTATTGCCTTGTTGAGTGCTTGTGTTATCATTTTAATTAAATATTAGATTTTTGTGAATTTTAAATTTGACCAGTTTTCTGTGTTATAATCGGTGCCTCTCTTACTATCTTTCGAGGGTGCCCATATACAGTCGCCGCCATCTTGGACTTCGTATAGCGTCGTCCCTTACTGTGTCGGTGAGTGACCGAAAGATAAATTGCAAATTAATACATTGAAGAATATTACAAATTTATAAATTTGAAAAAGACACTTCGCAGTTCACCGAGATTTGAAACCTCGACCTATTCGGCCCCGTGGTTGAGCCGTGTCTTTGCCGGTCGCGCCATCGATGCATGAGTTGCCCGAAGCGAAATAGGTGACTGGTATAGAAATTGATGATCTTCGTCGAGTAAATTACATCTTCAACTTATAAACAATATATTTACATATTTATTTTGAATAATGCAACGCTCACCACCTTCTACTTCTTTCTCGTCGCCGAATTTAACGAATCTGCCTGTTACTGGCGAAAAGGTCACGCAAAGAAAAAGGAAACAACCCGAGTCTGAAATTACGTGTGCCATCAACACTCTCACGCAGGATATGAACAACAGACACGACGAAATGCGACGTTATCTGGATTGCGCTATGTCCAAGCTTACCGACAGTTTAGTGACAATAAAGTCCGATCTTGCCTCAGTTACTAAAACGACACTTGATATAAAAAATGAAATAAACTCTCTACGAATGGAACATGTTAAACTGGAAAGACACGTATCTACTTTAGACGAGAAACATAACAGTTTGGTGAAGGATATTACCTGTTTACAAAATTCTATTCAATATAATTATGAACAGCAAGAAGACTTAAGCAAAAGGATCGATTCTGTCTCTAATCAGGCCGAAAACACGTTTTTTTGTAATGATATTGTACGTAAGTTAGAAGCAAAAATTGATGCAATGGAACAACAAGCTCGACATCTTAATATTGAAATATGTAACGTTCCTGAAAAACGAACTGAAAACTTATTAATGCTTGTCGAGTCCATCTGTTCTCAAATTAAATGTCCATTGAACCAGAATGACATCGTTGCGATTCATCGTGTTCCTCATGCACAAAATGACAGTAAAAAGCCCAAAAACATTATTCTGAAGCTTGGTTCGCGGATATTGAGAGATAACCTACTGAGTGCATTTCGGCTGGTTAAAGGTATAAAAACAGATCAGATTGGAATCTCTGGTACACCTCAAACCATTTACATGAATGAACATTTGACGCTCAGAAATAAGCATTTATTTCGAGCCGCCCGCGAAGCAGCACGTAGTAATAATTTCAAATATGTATGGATCAAGCATGCCACTGTCTTGGTACGAGAGAAGGACAATTCTCCAGCGATGGCTATACGTTCCATGGAGGATATTATTAAAATCAATCCACGAATCGATCTCACAAACCATAATTAGATTCAATTTTAATTATTGCATTATTTTTTTAAAGATATTGAAAGTTCAATTTATTTCATTCTATATTATTGTACTTTTAAATTTACCTAAAATAATAATTTCAATTGATAATGATAGTATAATTTATTTTGTCAGCGTTTCTATTCCATTATACTTCAAATATTTAAGATTAAGTTTATCTTCATTGTATCAGAATCACAATCCATATACTGTGCGATTTAATCGTTTAATATATAACCTTAATTTATTTACTGTTTACACTAACGATAGCCTAAGTTGTATTTTCATATTATACAAACTAACGAACGACGTCTTATTCACATTTTTTAGCATTTTTTCTCTCTGTAATGGATAAATTAATAATTTATTATCAAAATTGCAGAGGCACTCGTACTAAACTTAATACTCTTAAAATGAATATACAAACACATTGCTATGATATTATAATATTAACGGAAACATGGCTTACTCCTCAAATTTTCGATTCAGAGCTTATAGATGAACGTTATGTAATCTATAGATGTGATCGCAACCGCATAGGATCAAATAAAAAGGAGGGTGGCGGGGTACTTATCGCTGTTTTGAAATGTCTACGCTCAACACTAGTTATACCTAATCTACCAACTACGGCTCATATTGAGCATGTTCTTATACAGTTACCGGACATGAACCATGAGCGATGTATTATTAGTGCAGTGTATATCCCTCCCAAGTCTCCACAGGAAATATATTTAACTCACTTTAATCAACTACAAAAAATATGTGACAATCTAAATCCACAAAAGTTTTACTTTTTTGGTGATTATAATATACCGGAAATTAGCTGGCTGCCTCATAATAATGATAGTACTAGAGCATTGTGTTGTAATGGCAATTCTATACTATGCCAAATTATGAGTGATTTTACTGCTTTATTAAATGCTTTTCAGTATAATAATGTTGTTAATTACAAAGGCAGTATCTTAGACTTATTGATTAGCAATACTGACTGCATTATTAATAAACCTTCATGTACACTGCTACCAGTCGATGATTATCATCCGCCCTTCACAGCTACTATATTGCACAAATCTGTTGTTAATATTGTATCACAAGCAAAAGTAATGAAGTTCAATTTCTATAAAGCAAATTATGGAAAATTAAATGAAGAATTAGATAATGAAGATTGGGCTTCCATACTAAATAATCTATCAGTTGACCATAGTGTTAATGTGTTCTATAATATCATATACAAAGCTGTAAAAAATCATACTCCTATTGCGCGTCTCAAATCTAATAAATTCCCAATATGGTTCTCTAAATCAATGATACGGATTTATAATAACAAAAGTAAAGCCTGGATCAGATGGAAAAAATATAATAATTTGTCAGATTACGAAAATTTTTCTTATCTTCGACGTAAGTTTCAAGTTGAGTGTAAAAATAACTATAAAATATATATTAATAGCGTTGAAAGTAATATAAAGCAAAATGTAAAAAACCTATGGAGTTATGTTTCTAATCGAAAATCAAATACTGGTATACCAGCCTCTGTGTTTTACAAAAAACATAGTGCTAATAATCCAAGCACAATATGTGATCTATACTTGGATTTCTTTCGGTCCGTTTATGTACCTTCTACATTTAAAATAAACAACTGGTCACCTCCCAACGACCATACAGATAAATGCGCTGTTATTAGCCAACTTAGTTTTACACTTGAGCAAGTTTTAAAAGCGTTAAAAGCATTAGACACGTCTAAAGGCCCTGGACCTGATGGTTTGTCACCTTATTTTCTTATAAAAACTGCTGATAGTATATGTATACCTTTACATATTATCTTTAATAAGTGTATTAAAGAGGGCACTTTCCCTGGAGTATGGAAACGAGCCAATATTACACCAGTGCATAAAACGGGTTCCAAGCACGACGTAGAAAATTATCGCCCAATCTCTATTCTCTCTTCCTTGTCAAAGCTTTTTGAAAGACTTGTGCACACTGCATTATATCCAGTAATCCATAATGCTATACTAACTCAGCAACACGGTTTTGTTAAGAAAAGATCTACTGTTACAAATTTACTCATATTTGCTAACTATATATTTAACAATATGGATCGACAGGTACAGGTGGACACTATTTACACGGACTTTCAAAAAGCTTTCGACAAGGTGGATCATGAGCTACTCCTTCGTAAATTGGCCTATAACGGTATTCGTGGCGATTTACTTCGCTGGTTCGCTTCTTATGTAACTAACAGGACACAACGTGTTGTTATTAAAGGTCATCAGTCTGACTTTATAACCGTTACGTCTGGTGTCCCACAGGGCTCAATTTTGGGACCTTTTTTGTTCGTTATGTTTATTAATGATATTGGCAATTGTTTTGAACACTCCCAATTCTTACTTTATGCAGATGATCTCAAAATTTATTGTCCAATACGCAGCCAATCTGACTGTAATTTACTGCAAGCTGATCTGGATAGACTTACACTCTATTGCTTGAAAAATAAAATTGCGTTGAACATTTCCAAATGTGTCTCTATCACCTACACAAAAAACAAACAAATTATTTGTAATAATTATACGTTGTCTCAAATTGCGCTTAATAAAGTAACCTCTGTGCGAGATCTAGGTGTGCTATTAGATTCAAAATTCCACCTAGACTTACATATTAATAAAATCATTAGCAACGCTTATCGAATGTATGGTTTTGTAATGAGAGCTACCGTCGACTTCAAAAACATTAGCACTTATATCTATCTCTATAATACACTAGTCAGGTCTCAACTCGAGTATGCAGTAATAATTTGGAATCCTTTATACAAAAAGTACATAGACGGTTTGGAAGCTGTACAACGCAAATTTGTCAGAACCATGAATTATCGCTGTCGAGGTTCTCATACCAATAAGCAGTATATGGATTGTGATCTATTGAGCCTAAAATCTAGGCGCCTGTTTTTAGAAACAATGTTTCTTTTCGACTTGTGTAGGAACAAATATGACTGCACAGATTTAATAAATAATTTATACTATCTGGTGCCTAGGACCGTACTGAGGCGAGAGGTGCGTGGTCGTCCCCTTTTCGCTGTTTCAACTGCCCGTACAAACGCTGGCGATCGCGCACCACTGCACCGAATAACCAGAAATTATAATGAACATTTTATTGATTTGGATATATTTACAATGTCTGTTAGTAGTTTTAGAAAAGCTGTAATGGAAAAACTTAAACATAATTCAAACTAAAAAAGAAATTATCAGTTTTACTTGTATTCGACAAGTTAGCAATAACATAGTTTATAATAATATGTGGATTACGTAGTGAGCTACACATTCGTCTTATATATGCAACTCTGTTATTTAGTAATAAGAATGTGTATCTGTTTGTTTTCCCCAAATAAATAAATAAATAAATAAATAAATAAATAAATAAATAAATTAAACCAACACGTCTGACCAGCGTGGTATAGTAGGTCCATTTCCCTCCTATTATGGAGGAGGCTCGGGCCCAACAGTGGGACATGTGTGAGCTGAGATGATGACGAGGATGATGAAATAAAACTTTATGAACCTGTCTAAAAATTCCAATTTTCTGAGGTAATATTATTATATTACGGAAGTACACCGTACCCCGCTCGTAAGAGGGGTAAAACGTACGAGCCGGCCTTTTCATAACTATTAGCTGGATAAATTCGTCATTAGAAGAATTAACGTCATTTTTAGATTTTATTGATCTTTTATCTTCTTAAACCATATAAGTTCTTTTGAAATAAAACTAATTTTACGGATTCTATCGCGTTTGTATTTGATTTTTAATTTCCCGACGTTTCGAACACTTTACAGTGATCATGGGAAGTCCTCCCAGGGTGTCTAAGGTGTCGGTGTCCAATATGTCATTATTATTGCATAAATTTTATATCTACCTTATAATATATTAAAAATTAAATACAAACGCGATAGAATCCGCAAAAGTAGTTTTATTTTAAATGTGTAGCACTCGCATAAACATCAGATATTATCATATAACGACGAACGAGCGCGAAACACTTAATAATAAATATAAGAAGCATAAACTCGATATTTTTAACTCTAAGTTAGATGCGATAAAACGGACACTTAGTCTTGATTTTTTTTTCAGATTGTATGACATCGATGTGTGAATTTGTTTAGGATAAATTTACTATAAATTAATAATGTGACCATAATGTATTGTTCTTTTTATCGCTAATTGTGAAGCTTAATAGTGAAGACCTGTTATTGACTTAATTATTGTAACAAAAATTTTATTATTTTAAGCTGTTGGTCTCCCGATAAATAAATAAATATAAGTTCTACTAATAAATAGGTTCTACTAATAATTTGGGGGCATAGTCCGGAGCGTACTCGCCGTGTCCCCTGCCAATCTAATTAGACTGCTAATCCGGCTCGATATGCGTACCGCAGTGCGGGTTAGGGCGTCCCCCGGAGGCGACGCGTACCGACCCGCCCCCGTCGGTACGAACATCGGCAGTTGCGGCGATGGGGGCCGCCACCCATCACGCCTTGCCTAGTCAGGCGAGTCGAGGACAGCAGAGTGCCGGGTGGGCACGTGGAATGTAAGAGGTTGTGTGGAAGGTAAGTTACACGAGCTGATATCCGTCATGGCGGACAAACAGCTAGACGTAGGAAGCGAGTGAAGTATGCAAAGATAGAGTTCTCTGGCACTCTGTTCTCTCTGCCTACCCTGCAAGGGATATGGCGTGATGATATGTATGTATGTATGTACTAATAAATAGTATACAATACTAATAAGCACAATAAATATAGTGGTAGGCCCACAGAGTTGATAGTTTTCTGTCTACAGCCGCGGGCCGGTCCGTCCGGGGTAGTACCACACTCACACGGAAAATCAACGCCTGACCAGTGGCTGTGTGCTGCTGTGCTTCGTTTGGTAAGTAGCGTTTGGAGAGAGCCGGAAGCCCAACTTTCTGATTTTTTTTTTTTTTTTGTGTGACTTAGTTGTTAGCCTCAGATGGCTATGACAACTTTACCCAGACTGTGGGTGAGCGCTGAGGGCTCTCAACCTGTAGCAACTTTCTAACTTTCTGAATGGATTTGGGATTTTTATTGTTCGTCAGCGGCCTAGCTGTATACCATTGGCATTGCAAAGATCCATGAGCGGAAGTAACACTTACCATCAGGTGTGCTGCTTGCTTGTTTGCCACCAAGAGCAATAAAAAAACATTAATAAGTACTAATAAATAATATAAAATATGTATTATATAAATTTTACGTCAATATACAACATATTCGACACGCAAACAAATCTTCAAATAATACTGATGATGTTCTTACTATTTTTTTTAGTAAATACGAAGTCTAGATCTATGTATTCTCGATGTCTGTTACAAATGTAATCATAATATAAAAGTTTGTTTGTTTGTATGTTATACTTTCACGCTTAAATCGCTAAAGCGATTTTAAAAATTCTTTCACCAATGAAAAATTGCATTATCAGCGAATAATATATAGGCTATATTTTATCCCCTTATTCCCATAGGAACGGGAGCTATGAAAGTAGAAATCGCAGAAATTTGGTAGTAATAAATAAATTAAACTGCAGGGTGGATTGTGACTGTATCTGCAGATTACCTCTTCAACGTAAAGGCCAGATAAGAGAAAGAAATTTCTTATTTCATACTTCATCTGATTAAGATGCTTGGCAGGCGGACTTTCGATCACACTAAGTGTTTTAAATTTCTCAGGAGAATACGCCCATTCTCTAATGATAGCCATTCTCTTCGTAAATTAGAGACTCAGTTTAAATGATTTCCGGAGAAGTGGGAGGTGGTAATTCATTGTATTCCTATCATCATACGGGCAGTTTTTATTATTATTCTTTCTTCTTATTATTATTCTTTTTACAAAACAAACCTAACTTTATCAGGTGAAGTTGGCCCAGGTCGATATAAAGCTCTTAGTCGTTTTTTAAGACCACGAGCGCAGTAAGGATTGGTAGTATTTATAGCCGCTACCACACAGCAAATTCAAATAACAGCTATCAATAATAAATATCACAATAATAAAATAACATAATAATAATAATATAATTTCATATCACAATTTTATAATAATAATAAATAAAATACTTCTTCTTCTTCTTTGCCTTATCCCATTATTTGGGGTCGGCTCAGTAATAATAAAATAGGTACCTAATTTAATAATAATAAAATAATTTCTTCAATAAATATATTTTACAGAACGATTGGTTCAGATGTAAGATTATAATACTTTTTAAAGACGCTCTCCTACTTTTGCAATTCACGACAGTCTCCATAATTGTCATATAAATCTACCTTAAGACATCTCATAACATTATCGAAGTCAACAAAAAATTAAAAATGAAATTGAGTAAAGAAAATTACAGTAAAAAATAACACATGCATATATGTATATCCGTGCCACGATACTAAAAATTATTTATTGCTCAGTCTAAATTTTGTTAAAAGACTGCTATCATCCAAAACTCACAACTTGCTAACTCGACGTATCACGTACATGGGAACACGATAACGAACAAGGCGTGCTAATGAGATCTTTGCACGTTAAAGTTCATGTACCTAGCCCCAGGGAAGGCTCAAAATGAAAACTTTATATGAACCGAGTTTTAAACTGAACCGAATAACAGTAATTTCTGATATCACCTTTTGTTTTTACATAATAATACTTCTAGTAAGAAGGATGCGGTACCGGGGGAGACCGAGACTAACCTACCTAGACCAGATTGGTCACGTGCTGAAGGAAGGTGGAGTCAAAAGTCTCCGAAACCGGCGAGCGTGTATGAAGAGAATTATGAATGTTGAGGATGCGAGTGAAGTATGCAAGGATAGAGTTCTCTGGCACTCTGTTCTCTCTGCTTACCCTGCAAGGGATATGGCGTGATGATATGTATGTGTGTATGTATCCTTCTAATAATTAAACTTAATTTAAGGATAGAGTAATAAAATAATCGTCCGTGTGGTGACGTAGTAAGAATACAATTCACCACCTATCTTTACCCGTGGGTGATCGTAAAAGACGGCTAAAGGATATAAAAGGTATACAACATCTATGCAAGAAAAGAAAAACTCGAAACAAAACCCAATACTAACACGTCTGACCAGCGCGGTATAGTAGGTTAATTTCCCTCCCAATAAGGAGGAGGCTTGAGCCCAATAGTGGGGCGTGTATGTGACGATGATGATGAATAAAATAATTGGCCAAGTGGTATAACACTATCTGCGATCACTCGTTTAGTATGACACCGATAAAAGACCGCCCACGTCAGACTTCAACTGGTCGGTACATCGCATAAATAACCTCCCACGCAATCTAATACCTTCCATTCCTTGAACAATAAAACAGTTTATTCTCTACAATTCTAGTGTTCCATCCTCCATTATCATTGTTGGACATAAGCCCCTCGATAAGAATGCCTCTTAGAAGGATCCTGTACTAAACAGTACTGTGCATCCAAGGCCTCCGTTTTTTTTTTTTCTTCGTTATGTGGACCATAGATGTTGTCGCGCCCCTGCAAATCGGCCCGGGGCGACAGAAGAGGCGGCGCGCAACCCCATGGACCCACCCTGCAAACACCTCTCTTCGCCGTGCGAGCGGGCCACCGGTAACCGTTCTTTGTCTTCGGTGGCCGGATCCAACAGCTCCCTGCGATTTTTGAGATATATATATATATATAAACCGAGTATAGGCTAACATTTAGAGACCACGATTCAGTGCCGTTACTCATCGCTGGTATATACTGGTTATAAAAATTCTGATATTTCTTACGTAATAATATGTTTAAAATTTATACATATATATGATATACACTAACGTTTATTAGGCCATACGAAAATGATTCGCTTTCATTACGTTTTTAGCTTGGCAAAAATTCAAGTGAATGATCTAGATATATTTCTTTCAGTAATAGCAATGTAATAATTCACTGCAATTTCCTTGCGAGCTGACATCAAGAAACGTTAAGAAACGCCAAAACCAAGAATCATTACTGGTCGCTAAAGTGATTATAAAAAATACTAAATTCATACTTATTTCAAAAACTTAATTTAAAAGCAGTTTATACTATAATATAATAATATATTTGAATTATGGTACATTAATTTAGGATAACCACAAAGTCCTAGTATTTTCTTTTCAATAACTTGCCTATAATAATTTTCGTTTATACATCACAAAGATTTTAAAAGACAACAAGAATGACGTCCAAGTATTATGAATATGATATAATATATCTGTTACAATAATAATATCACTAGTAATTATTTAACACAAAGATTAAACCAACTTTAATCTGCACCGAAGGGCTTTATTCCAGAATCAGTACCGAAAAAAAATACTAAACATTTTTCTTAGTTCCTTTGTAACTATTCAACGAAAACATAATATAAAAGGCGTCTACAGCTTAATCTGTACGAATTTATTCTCCGCTCTTCGAGGATAAATCACTGTAGTGTTGGTCAAAGAAGTCCATGAGACGTGAAACTTTGTGAAAGTGTGAATTGAGAAGGGAGAAGGCTCATTCTTTCCGTCCAAAAGGGCTTGGCCTCAAACCGGAAAATTAAGGAGTCTTTTACTTTTGTTCGTTTTATCGGCACCTAGAGTTTCATTTATACGTTTCGCTTTATTATTTTATCATAATAATACAGATAAACAGTACAATTGAATGGGTTTCCAGTTTTATAACGCTTCGTAATATTTAACCTCGAGGAATGTGGATTAAAAATCTGCTTTTAAAAAGGTGAAATGGATATATAGGTATTGTAATATACTGCTCTAGGTAACTAGGTTTCTCGAGCATACTCTAAACACTTTTTTTTTCCTCTGTAGGGTGGACCATGGATGTGGTCGCGCCTCGACAAATCGATCCGGGGCGACAAAAGAGGCGGCGCGCAAGCCCATGGACCCACCCTGCAAACACCTCTCTTCGCCGTGCGAGCGGGCCACCGGTACCCGATCTTTGTCTTCGGTGGCCATACTCTAAACCCTAAAAAGTATTCTATATGACCCGAAAGTTTATATACTAAAATTCGGTGATTGCGTAGTTATTTTTTTTAAAAGAAACAAATTTAATCATATTCGCGCTTGCTAGCAACACTTCATCATCATCATCATCACAGGCCATAAATGTCCCACTGTTGAGTTCGGGCCTCCTCTGTAATGGGGGGGAAATTAACCTATTATACCGCGCTGGTCAGACGTGTTGGTATAGGGTTTTGTTATCGAGCTTTCCTTCTCTCGCATAGATGTTATATGCATTTTATATCCCTTAGTCGTCTCGTACGATCACCCACAGGTAAGATATGGGGTGGTGAATTGTATTCTTACTCCATCACCACACGAAAAGCACCACTTATTAACTTTAGCAACACTTTTTTTTTTTTTTTTTTTTTAATCTCATTTATTTGGGGACTTTTATTAAAAAAATATGTCAGTCCCATTGTATATACAAAGGTAACACAAAAATACAATAATTACAAGTCGAAGCTACTATAAAAGAGAGAATTGGGTCTGTTATCTAAGTTGGCTCATATACTTAAAAAGTTGTTTTGCAGCGTCAGAGCTGGGCTCAGCCAGTATATCACTATGCCAACCGACATCCAGCCGATTAAAATTATACCTCAGTTCGAGTGCTTTCCTCTCGCGCTGAAAGCGGACACACTCCACAAGTAAATGATACACGTCCTCAACAATCCCACATGTGTCACAATTGGGTGTATCAGCTTTCCGCATGAGAAAGGCAAATTTTTTTAGTGGCATGTGACCTGTTCTTAATCTATGCGCTGTTACAACCAGTTTTCGTGACAAACTCATATCACTAAACCACGGTATGTGAGGAGGCTCAGATACTATAGTTTTATACCATATACCTTTGGTTACTGACCGAACATCAAAATATTCCTTCCATATATTAAAACATTTCTTCTTAAATTTAGGTAAAATTTCATTATAATTTGGCAAGATGTGATAATCACTACCCTCTAAAGCTGCTTTTTTTGCGAGTATATCAGCCTCCTCATTACCTCTTAGACCAATATGCGATGGAACCCATTGAACTTTAACTTCGAACCCGCTACTCATTATATCACCCAATTGTGAGATTACTTTGTATGCAGTCGACACCCCCCTCCCGCCAGAGGCGCATCGAATGATGTGTTGCAATGCACTTTTGCTGTCAGTGTATATAACTGTGTTTTGTTTTTTATAACTAATGATATACGAGAGTGCCTCAGATAATGCAATCAATTCCATCGTCATTATTGATATATAATTATTGTTTATTTTGAAGCAGTTTCTAACATTTGTATTGTTATCACAGAAAGGGTCATAAAATGCCGCACCTCCTCCAACTTTACTCTTTGAACCATCTGTGTACAACATATACCAATTGTAATATTTCTCATTAAGCTCTTGGACAACTTCATATCTTAACGTATTCACTTCCTGAGCTTTTTTCGGACCTTTTATACAATCTAAATTAATACTTATGATATTATTGACATCAGTTATCCAAGTGCATATAGAGAACCTCTCTAGAGGAGAGGAAGAACATATCTCCTCATTACTAGCCTCCGTCAAAGATCTCACCAATAACGGTGTTTTCTTATTGAACCAATACCCGCAGTTGCTTATTGACGTCATACACACAATATGAAGAGCAGATAGTATTTTGAAAGTTTCGTTATCCGTCCATGAACTTAATTTAATACAATATTTCAAACCTAAATACCTTCTCCTTACGTGCAGTGGAGGCACACAGAGCTCACTCTCCATAGTATGTATCGGAGTACTCCTTATAAATCCTCCGATTGTTCTCAAAGCCTGGTTTTGTACTTTGTCTAATTTATAGGTATGAACATGTGCACTATTATCAAACAAATATGATCCATAATCTAGTCTACTTCTAACTAACGAAATATATAATTTACGTAAATGAATTGGGTGAATACCCCAATTTGAACCAGTTAAAATTTTTAGTATATTTAAATGTCTTTGAGTTTTGCTTACTATCTCATTTATATGTTTTCTCCAAAGTAAAGAACAATCCAACCAAAGACCCAAGTATTTATACGACTCAACCCGTCCAATCTCACAGCCATTCACTTGTATTTTTATAGTTCTTTTCCTCTGCCCTCTGCTAAATATACAAAATTTCGATTTTGATATAGACAATTGCAGTCCTAGTTCATTAATTAATGTTACAAAAACATTTATTGCATTTTGTATGATTTCACCACTTCTATCAAGATTTTTATTGCTATTAAATACTACAAAATCGTCCGCGTATTGACAGATATAAACAAAATCGATTATTTTGCAAATTTTGGCCGTCGTTACGTTGAACAACAATGGGGAAATGGGGTCACCTTGAGCCAGGCCTCTGCTTGCATATCTACATGTATCTCTTAAAAGACCTGTGTCATCTTTCATTATAAGACATCTATTACTTAAAAAAATCCATAAATATTGACATAATAATTTGCCTACTCCTAATTCGTCAAGAATATTTGTTGTTTTTTCTATAAGAATATTATTATATGCATTCTCAATATCTAAAAAGCATGCGACTGTCGGTAAATTGTTGGTCAGTCCTATTTGTATCTGCGACACGAGACGAGTCAAGCAATCCAAACATGATTGCCCGTTGCGAAAGCCAGTAGTGAATGGGGATAAATAATTATTTCTTTCTACAAACCATTCAAGTCGTTTTTTAAGCATATTGTGGAGCATCTTACATGAACAAGAGATTAAAGAGATTGGTCTTAATTTTAATTCTGAGGCTGAACTATGTTTTGGTATTGGAACTACAGTAATATTACGCCATTGATACGGGACTTCACCGGAAGATATAATTAGATTAAATAACTTAAGTAGATACTGCTTAGCGTTGTTCGGTAGATGATAGATCATAGAATACGTAACGCCATCGCAACCTGGAGCCGTATCTTTTTTTTTGTGACAATGAATCATTTCATGAAGTGTAAATTCTGTTTCTAAAGTTGTATTAAAAGAAGTAAATGTGGGTGGCTTAGGTATAACATAATCTGGTGCCAAGTTACAAAGTAGGTTATCTTTCTCTTCTTGAGAAAAGTGTACTTTAGGGGCTTGATATCCCTTAATCCACCTTAATCTTTTCCACATATCATATACTGTTGTAGATTCATCCACACTATCACACATTGTCTGCCATCCCTTCGTTTTAGCTGTACTAATCTCTACCTTGGCCTTTGCTGATACTATTTGGAGAGAAGATAAATTTGAAGGATTGGGATTTCGTCTAAATTTGGCTAGGGCTAGTCTACGTTCGGCTACAACTTTAGAAAGATTAGGTGTCCAGTATGGCTTCGGCTTAAATTTGCTAGTTGGATTTTGACATATTTTAATTATAGGGATGTACTTATCAGCTGCTTTAATAATATGATTCATCAACGAATCGTGCAAAGCCTGTACGCTGGATATGTCGATATGAGTTAATACACCTTTACTAATGAATGCCGTGTACTTCTCCCAGTTGGCGATTTTGTAATTTCGTTGGCCAATAAAGTTAATGATATCACTATATTCGAATCGCATTTTTAAAAACATATGATCGCTATTAAGATTCTCACTTAAAACTCTCCAATCAAAATGAATAGCTATGTCCGACGAAGCAAAAGAGATGTCTGGCGATGTTCTTTGCAAACAATTACTAACCATCTTAATTCGTGTTGGTTGACCATCATTAAGTGATACATAACTAAATTCTACAGCGGAATCGTGGATATATCTACCTCTCGTTGTAATTTTACATGACCAGTCAGTGTGGTGCGCGTTAAAATCGCCAACAATTAAACAATTTCTAGGAAATATAGAAAATACTGTATCCCAGTCATCCTGGGTCGTAATAACCCAGGATGGACAATAGATAAGTACAACATTTTTAAGAGTATTGCAGTTCAATAACTTCAAACAAAAAATTTGAATATCTACATTGGGAAGCGATACGTTACATTGTTGTGCTTTCACCGTTTTATGAACAAAAATAGCAATACCTGCACAACCGTCATTTCTATCCTTTCGGTAAATATTGTATCCTGAAAGACTAATATCATAGTCTTTTTTAAACCATGTTTCTGATACAAAAGCTAAGTGAACTTTTTCTTGCACCAGTAGGGAATCGAAATTAGTCCATTTATTACGTAAGCTCTGAGCGTTCCACTGCACTATGTTCAAAGAGAAACCTTTATACATTCTATCCATCGTTACTTAAAAATATGAATAACTTTTTAAACAAGGAGTCCTTATTAACTAACTTCAGTATACATTGCAGACACTCTTCTAGTATAATACTAAAAATAGTTTGCAATTTGTTTTCAAAACTTTTTTCACTCTTAAAAACTTTTTTAATTTTATTCACTATCTGCCAAAAAACACTAACAATATTACTTTCTTTCCTTACCCTATCTTCTTTACTGTTTTCTTCTTCTTCTTCTCCTTCTTCTTGCGACCATTCCATATCATTTAATACTACATCTTGTCTATAGCTCTCAGATTTTCTCTGTTTCTTCTTCTTCTTCTCTATCTTCTTCGCTTCTGATGGGGCTTTATCATCTCCTTGAATATTTATTATATTTTCAGTAGTTGACAGAACCCCTTCCTCGGAATCTGGTTCTTCCTGATGAACAATTCTAAAAACATCATCAGTTCCCATTTTAAGAACGTCACGGTATGATATTCTGTTTTCATGATTATTTTCTTCTGATGGAACATTTATTATATTGTCCACGTTTTCCCGACTGATATTTGTTTTCCTTAAGTAAGTTGTTAATGCTGCTTTGTAGGTACAATTAAGAGAACACATCAGTCTTCTTATTTCCTTTTCTTTTAGGAATACAGGGCATTGTTTGTTCATTGACCAATGTGGTCCTCCGCAATTAACACATTTAAATTTAGTTACCTCACAGTTAGGGTGCTCCCCTCCACACTTCGGACAGACAGACTTGTGGGCAGGACAAGCCCGCGAAAGGTGTCCGAAGCGCCAACAATGGGAACATTGGCTCACTGGAAATGTATATGCATCCACCTTAAACCGACACCCGTATCCGTAGACATACGGGGGCAAGGTGGCGCCTTTAATACTCAATCGGACGGTCTCGCTATCTACCCACTTACCTACTTCTGTATCGAGTCGTTTCAGTCTTTTCACTGCAATTATCTCATGCGTACATGAAAGGTTTTTCAAAGCTTCTTCTTCGTCAATGTCTAAGTCCACTTGTCTTACTAAGCCATAGGAAATATTTATTTCATCAGTTAACTGACATCTGTATCCTAGACTTGTTATTTTTTCACAATTAATTAGTTTGTCACAATCAGACCTCTTCTCGAACTCAATATGAACTTTATACGGATTTTTATAAGATATTTTCAATATGTTAGGAATGTTTTGTGATTGAAGTAACTTAGCCATACCAAATTGCTTAGGTAAAATCTCTTTAGACGTAATAGCTACCACATTCTTCTCTGTCTCTACTGCTGCTGTACCTATTCTATCCTGGAACCTCATCTTTGGACGTTTAGCTCTTTTAGTTACTTCGATAAAACTTTCATTTGAGTTTTTCTCTTCATCACTCTCCCTTCTCAATCTCTTCCTCTCTTCTACTTGTCCCATATTACTTTCTACACAATCTTCAATTTCCAAGTCACTCCCGCCGGAGTCATCAAATTGGAGGGTTTCTTCCATTATCTAAATATTCCAGTACCCTCACTTTGTTAAGAAAGTTATTACAAATATAAGTGTGTGATAAATAAAGATAAACAAGACGTACGTGCGCTTGCATCAATGACTGCCGCGCCACTCGTTAGCAACACTTATTACCTCTAAATAGGATGTAAAATAAATTAATTCAAACACATGCTGCAATTTTTCAAACAATAAACAAAGATATTGCTTCACTGGTGATTACTAATATGTCATCATCATCATCATCATCTTACTCTTATCCCAATTACTTAGGGTCAACGCAATATCTCATCTTCCTCCATACAGTCCTATCAGACGTCATCTCTGCAGTCACTCCATGTCTATCCATGTCATGCCTCACGCAGTCCATCCATATTTTCTTTGGTCTTCCTTTACCCCTAAAGACTTCAATATTTATATTTAAAAATCTTCCTCACAACATTACTTTCATCCCGTCTCATCATATGATCATACCATGTCAACCTTTCAACCCTTAACATTTCCATCACTGACGCAACTTGATTACTAATACGTATAGATAAGATATACAATGCGAAAGTGAAAGGATGCAGGTACCGGGGGCGACCGAGACTAACCTACCTAGACCAGATCGGTCATGTACTGAAGGAAGGTGGAGTCAAGAGTCTCCGAAACCGGCGAGCGTGTATGAAGAGAATTATGAATGTTGAGGAAGCGAGTGGAGTATACAAGGATAGAGTTATCTGGCACTCTGTTCTCTCTGCCTACCCTGCAAGGGATATGGTGTGATGATATGTATGTATGTATATATGTATGTATAGATAATATAATCCCATATAGAACTTCAACGTTTCTCTAATTTATTAATCTGTTCTCAACAAGTTCATAATCCACCACACTCAAAAACAAAAATAAAATATACTCTAATTTTTTTTTTAATACTACAAAGTTCGCTCGCAAAGGGGATCGTGTTCCAAAATCTTCTTATTCAAGTAAGGAGCTTACTGTAAGTCTTTGACAATCGAATACGAAAGATATTCGTTCCCAGACCGGCTGAGTAAAACAAAATTTAAATTTCGGCCGTAAGTACGCGAGGTGAACGGGATTAAAACAAGGTATGCTAATCTGATACCTTCGGTTGCCAGTTGCTTTATAATTGTATTAATGGATGCGTGAATCTTTAAGAAAATAAATTTAATGTTTAAGATACGATATTTTATATGTTTTAGAAATTTCGGGTAATTAGACCGAGTTTTTAGACATACCATCTCATGTCTAAAACTCGTTCCAATTACCCGAAATTTTAACCGAAAGGGTAACCCGACAAATGGACCATCGAAGACACAAGAACTTGCCACCAGTGGACTATCCACATAGTGATACGCGTTACGTATTCGACAAGTTATGGGGCCGCAAATCGCCTTTCCATCGCCCCAGAAGAAGCGAGCAAAAAAAAACAAAAGGTGTTAGCAGTTTGCTATCCAATCGAGTACTTAATAAATTGTAAAGTTATCTTGTATTTTAGTATCTCTTTCATCAATTCATCAAACATTATTTTGGTTCATATTAAAAGTTCAGTAGATTTTCCAGCTAAATGAAATCCACGGTCCACTTTAACATACTGGTTGACAAATGCAGTTTGTGTTATTAGTTCAGGAGAGCTGCTAATTATTGGCTTGGTCATCTCACAGACAGTTTTTGTGTTTAAAGATCTTTATTTCTCATACAAACTTAATGATAGTTCACTTATAATGAGATACAAAATATAGTTAAGTACAATATTATTATTATTCTGCCGCCTCTGGATCATCTATAAATTACATATTCATTCTTAAATATTCCTTTAAACTCTTTTTGTAGATATACATACCCTCACACTCTTTTATACTGTTAGGCATTTGGTTGTACAGCTGTGCTCCCTCGAACAATATCGTCCTCACACCATAGTTCGTTCGCGGGTGAATTAATTGCAACTTATTTTTATTTCTAAAGTTATAACTAGCTGTCTTCTTAGTTAGTTTTATATTTGTTTGAATAGAACCAGTGATAATTTTTTTAACTAAGATGCTAGTGTAGTATATGTATAGGTTTTTTATATTTTATATTTCTGTTTTGTGAAATAATTCGGTTGTTGGAGTTAAGTAATTATAATGAAATAGCACTTTAATTATTTTATTTTGTATTCTTTGTAATGAGTTTAAGTGCATTGAAGCAGCTGAACCCCATATTTCAATTAAGTATTCTAGATGCGATTTCACTAAGGAATTGCAAATAATACTACTCACCCTCTTAGGGATACAATTTGATATGTTTCGTACGGCCCCTAGTACTGACGTAAGTTTTGTTTTTAAGCTATCAATATGTAGCTTCCACTTGACTCCACCTTCCACGTTAGTTTCTCATCTCTCACCTCACCAAAGACCGAGGTATTTTTCTTGTTCGTTGTTTTTTTTTGTTCGTTTTTACTGCAACCGTTGGAAAGTAAGGGTCGACGCAATGTAGTTCTAAGGCATTGACGCTTAGATAAAATATTTATAATAAATATTTTATTATTAATCATTCATCACTCTCCTATTTTTATCCCAATTACTTGGGGTCGATACAATATGTACTCTTCTTTCATAGTACATATTGTAAAAGTTATTGGCAATAGTTTTATTACCGGCCGCCTTCCAGACGTCAACCCTCTTTGGGAATGTACTTGTCGACCAAACGGTATCAGATGGAGTTTGCAGGTCGTTATGTCTTAGTCGTCTTTTACGACATCCACGAGCAAAGTAAGGCTTGATGGTATTCGTAGTCGCTACCACACAGCAATTATTATTAATGATATTTAATTTAACAATGAAAAAAATGTCTTTTAGTTCCTTCCTCCCTCTATATACTTTTCACTGAGTACAAATCAAATCAAATCAAATCAAATCATTTATTATGCATAAGCCCTAAAATGGCACTTACATATTGTCAATATTACATTTTTTTTTTAAATTAATCTACCACCGGATCGGAAAGCCGCCACAAACTGAGAAGATCCGGCAAGAAACTCAGTGGGCTCGTCATTTTTTTTTAAATTGTATGTTTTCTAATATTATTAGATACATATTTAATCCCCATTAGCTCCAGTGAGATGCCCTTCGAGTAAAGATTTATTTTTTAAAAGTTAAATACACCATTAACAAAAAACACAAAAAAGAACAGAAATGGTTGGACCAGATTCCACAAGCGGCACTCGATCACGAGTTAACTACTAAAGCAGCCATCACGCCCCTCAACCACATTCGAGGGAAGGGAGAGATCCGCTCACGTAGCTACCGCAGGCAGAGACCTTTTTAGTAAGCATGACCACACCAAGATCTATAAATTACAATCAAATCGCTCAATTAAATCAATAAATAACTCGTTAGGCAAAACACGCTACACTGTACAATTTGTGACAATGATAAATATACAGAGTTCAGACAACAGTGAGGATCAGCACTAAAACAACGTAAAAGTTAAAATTATATAAAGTAATTGCTGAGAGAGGAGCAACTCATAACCATTCCGTATTATCATTTAGATAATCCGAAATGTTGTAATATCCTTTTTTACAAAGTCTAGTTTTGATAGCCTTTTTAAACTTATTTATGGGCATATCTCGGATATCTTTAGGTAGTTTATTGTAAAAGCGTATACATTGCCCCATGAAAGACCTACTAATTTTTTGTAGGCGAGTATGATGTATAACTAGATTATCCTTATTCCTAGTATTCACGTGATGAATGTCACTATATTTATCAAATTTATCAATATTTTTTTTTACATATAATATGTTTTCAAATATAAATTGTGATACAACAGTTAGAATGTTTATCTCCCTAAATTTTTCGCGCAGTGATGCTCTTGGGCCTAAATTATAAATCGCGCGGACAGCCCGTTTTTGGAGAACAAAGATATTATTCAAATCTACAGAGCATCCCCAAAGTAGTATGCCATAAGACATAAGACTGTGGAAATAAGCGAAATAAACAATTCTAGCCGTTTCAATATCGGTTAACATTCGAATTTTTTTTACCGCATAAGCCGCTGAGCTTAGCCTACTTGATAATTTCTCAATATGAGGGCCCCAATGGAGTTTAGCATCAATAGTAATACCTAAGAATGTAGTGGACTCCACAATTTCTAGGGCCACACCATTCATTTGAACATTGGTTTCCACTAGTCTCACATTAGGTGTGGTAAATTTAATACATTTGGTTTTCTTTTCATTAAGAACCAAGTTATTTGTACTGAACCAATGAACAACATTTGACAGAGCATTGTTCACATCGTCATAATTAAGCATTTGTCTTTTAATTTTAAACAATAAAGAGGTATCATCTGCGAACAACACTATGTTTTGGTTATCCCCTATATAATAAGGTAAGTCATTAATATATACAAGGAACAGAAATGGCCCCAGAATAGATCCTTGTGGAACGCCCATTCTTGCAACAGAACCAGGTGATCGTACACCATTAACATCGACCTTCTGAATTCTGTTGCCTAAATACGATGTTAAAAGTTCGAGAGCCTTATTTCTGATCCCATAATGGTATAATTTCTTGATGAGAGTTTCGTGGTGTACGCAATCAAACGCTTTGGATAAATCGCAAAATATACCCAAAGCATCATGCGATTCCTCCCAAGCTCCAAAGATATTTTTTAATAATTCCACACCCGCATCAGTAGTAGAGCAATTCTTAGTGAATCCAAATTGATTTTTGTGAAAGATATTATGTCTATTAAAATGATTTAACATTTGACTAAGCATCAGTTTTTCAAAAACTTTACTAAGTGTAGGCAGTATGGAAATCGGTCGATAATTATTAAGATCTGACATACTACCCGCTTTAAACAAAGGAATCACTCTACTAATTTTCATGAGATCAGGAAATACGCCCCGAGCAACACAACCATTAAATACAGATGCCAGATGGGGGGCAATAATATCAATTATAGAACTAACTGCCTTTACAGACAAGCCCCACAGATCTGCCGTCTTCTTAACATTAAGATTTTTAAAAGAGTTTATGATATCATTCTTACTGACATCTAAAAATTCAAAGGATGTGTCGCATTTTAAAATACACTGTTTCATGAGTGATTCAGCTAGAATAGGAGACGACATCAACGATTTAGTTGTTAATAAAGGTATATTACTAAAATAATTTTCAAATTCGCTTGCTACTTCACTGTTTCCACATATATTTTTATCACCTATTATTAAATTGAAGTCCTTCTTCCGTACAGCATTCCTACCAGTTTCACTGTTTATCACATTCCAAGTCATTTTTATTATGTCACTGGATTGTTTAATTTTATTTTTCAGATAAATTGCTTTAGCAGAGGAACAGGCACGTTTGAATATTTTGGAATATTTTTTTACATATTCCAAAAACACTGGATTATGGTTATAAGATTTTTGGTCATAAAGATCATATAACCTTCGTCTACTCTTGTAGATACCACAAGTTGCCCATTCACTAAAACCAGCAGGTACTCCAATTGTTACTGTTTTAGGTTTAAATATGTTACTAAACTCATCATCAATGATGTGAAATAGTGACGTATACAATTCATTGGGGTTGTCATGAAAAGGCAATAGTGGTACTTTCATACTCAAATTATATTTAAAGTGCTCTAAGCGGCTGACATTCATAGGAACAAAGGTAATGCTCTCTCGTGGAATCCTATTAGTTCTAGGAAGTACAACAAGCTGTCCGCAATGATCTGATTCTAATGTGTTTATAATAGTATTACTAATCAGTTTAGCATTTATAAAAATATTATCTATACAAGTTGCACTTCCAGCAGTTATCCTAGTAGGTTCCAAGAAAGCATTATATAAGTTATAAGAATACATTAAATTTTTAAATTTTTGTGTTGTATTATTATTATCTAATAAGTTAATATTAAAATCCCCACAAATAGCAATTGTTTTATTTGAGGCTGAGGTTATGAATAAGACATCTTCCATTAATCTCTCAAATTCTTCATATGGGGAGCATGGGGGTCTGTATACGCATACAACTATGAACTGCTCAGACTCAACACAAGCAATTTCAATAACACGTTCAACAGACAACTTTACAATATCTTTTCTTTCCTTAGTTTTAATTAATTTGTTTGAAATTATCAAAGAGCCACCTCGTATCATGTTGGTTCTGTTGAACGAGCTAATAACCTGATGATTGGGAAAATTGAACATTAATTGGTTACTTTTAAGCCAGTGTTCAGTAATGCAGAGAAAATCTATCTGGCAACCATTCAAAAATAATTCAATCTCCAAATCCTTACCTAACATTCCTTGAATATTTTGATGTACCAGGTTGATTGAATTATATGTATTCTTTAGGCTATTTTTAAAGCAAGAGGAATTCTCTATTGTCTTATTGTGTAATTTAAATGAATGTCATTATTTCCACAATTGGAAATGTTATAATTTAAATTAGTAATGTCAATATTACATTGCTCAATAAAAGCAACTTTTTTAGCCAAATTCTTGGCTGATGTAAAAAAAAAATAAGATAGCGAATCAGCTATCAGGTCCTTAAAATACTTTGAAAGATAACAACTATCTTTTGTCATAAAATATTTCTTATTAACATAACTGTTAATGTCAATAATATGCATTTTATTTTCTAAAATATAATTTGTTTTTGTTTTAATATTATGTAATGTCAAATTTAAACTATAGATGGATTCATTTTCCATCTGTGTCAAACATGTCCTGTAAGGAAATGTGAACATAACAATTTTATCTACATTTAATAAATTACAAAGTTTACTGTTATATTGTATTAATTGCTTTTTGCTCACATTTTCTTTATTACCTACAAGTATTACTAATGTACTACCAGGACTAAACTTATAATTAAATATTTTTTGCATTATTTTATGGTAAGACAACCCCGGCGAACAGTTATTGACAATTGAATGTCCTTTATGTGATAGAAGAACACCCATATTTTTACCAATTTCATCACTGAACATGACAGTTGTGCTTTTAACACTTATATTTTGTAATTCAGTTAAAGGTAGGTGTGTAGTGGCTGTCCGCAGGGAACCGTTAGAGAAAGATGTAGTATCTGAGCTTACAATAGTTTGCTCAGTTTCTGACATACATACATTAGAGGAATGTCCTAACAATGAACAATTACTTTCATTACTAGCTGATTCATGATTAGATTTGTTAGATACTAAATTATTCATTGTTAGTACATATTCTTTTATTTGTTTCTCTGAACTAGAATATTTAATTGTCAAAGTACAGGCTTCTTCCACTGCAAGAAGGAAAATCATCTACTATATCATCAGTCATACGTCATCAGACGAGATAGCATAGCAATCGAAATTCGTAAGATAACATCAAGTGGACCTCACCTTTTCCCACTTGGACGTGGAATTCAAAGTGATATATATTAATATAAAGTACTAACCATCAATAATGAAACCCTGAAAACTTTTTTTTTTTTAATTTTCACTGTATAATAAACTTTGAATATTAAATTATAAATTGTGACAACTTCATTCAAATATCTACAAGTAACAGTTTAACTGTTTTTTTTTTAATTAAAGAGTCTCTAAAATTTAAATTATAAAAAAAATGTTCTTAAAATGAAAAGCTGTTTCACGGTTTCATTATTGATGGTTGACAATACTTTATAGCTCGTAATCGTGCTTTTATAAATAATGAAGCATATTAAATGCTAAATTTCAGTAATTTAAATACTTTTATAACTAATATCTATTATGAATAGCTGCTAGGTATTTTAATTTGTATGTATGTTTAATAATGTATCGTATAAAAAAACCTTGACGATATTCGATAAATTATTATATATATATATATATATATATATATATATATATATATATATATATATATAATTTTAAGATACTATGCAATTTATTTAATAATAATAATTTAACTAAGAATGTTATCGAATATTAAGAATATAAAAATTAATGCAATTGGATTTATTTAAAGTAACGAATTGAAAATCTCTCTTTCTCTCTCTCTCTCGTGTCGCGTTTCATCTGTAAAAATTTTGCCCTCATGCGCGCAAAGAAATGTCATTTCAAAAAAAGAAATATGGCGGGTAACGAAAAAATGTGACTTAGAAATAAAAATGGCACGTAACAGAAAAACGTTACAATATAAAGAAAATCAATATGCAATCGCGATTAAATCTGTAAAAATTGTTTCATTTTACATGTGTAAACTATGGTTTACATCAGAAATTGTTAAGCTACAATACATTTTGACCTTTCTATGTATAAATAAATATCTGTTACGGGTAGAGATCTTTTACGCTTTGTAATAGTACGTAAGTAAGTAATTAGTACGTAAGTCACTTGCACAAAGCTATAAGATCAAACTACCATTAAATGGACTTAACAAAAGGGCGTCTCTTTGCAAATAAATAAATAAATGAGTTTGGAAATATTCTAGAGCTAGACTTTTACATTTAAATCGAATTTACTTTTAATTATAATAATTTTCATTGGTCGTAGTTATTGTAGAAAACGAAAATCCATATGTACAATTATTTATGTACAATTCATTATGTACAATTCTACATATGGTGTATGACAATCATTAAATTCCCAATAAAGATGATGTGAGTATACTACGACTGCCAACCATTAACCAAATCCCTAAAATTACTGTTATCTCAATTATCTTAGGGAAGAAAGATATGTTGTGATGACTATGCCCATGACTATGACCAAAATTGGCTATGGGCAGGAAGATGATGTAAAACGAACTAAAACCTCAAACTGATGATCTACAAGTTCTAGCCGAATCGAAACATGAAATTTTGTCACTAGTTCTTTTTTGTAAAACACAAAAAAGAATTTTACAAAATTTTAACTCTACAGGGGCTAAAACGCAGTGGCAAAATTTGTATGGAAATTAAAAAATGTTGATTCTTTTTTATTTTTAGCACTGTATTTCACATTTCCTTGTAATATAGCAACAATAACAGTTTACGAAAAACCATAAAATTCACTGAACTTTTTTCAATAAAACAAAGCGCGGACACTCGAGAGCACCGCAAAGTGTGGCGCGTGAGGGGTTAATATAAGTAAACACCTATTTGGCAATTTTCATCCTCTAAGGGTGTAAAATTAGGAGATTAAAATCTTGCGATAATATTTTAATTAAATCTAAAATACTAGAAATTGTTTCACTAAAAAGGAATCTTCTGGATACCAATCCTTCAAAAAATATATTCCTTCCCAAGATTGTAAAAGAGGAGGTAAATACTGGTTTTATATTTTTCACTACAAAATAAAATGTAATTATATCATAAATCTATAAATAAATGAGGGACCAATTCTGGTCTACGACCCTAAGATACGACTCCAAGATACGATCCCAAGATATGACTCCGAGATACGACCCCAAAATGCGACCCCCAGATATGACCGCAATATACGAACCCTACATACGCTGTGTCGCCAACACAAGATTTCAAGTAAATGGAATAAAGATCTATTAAAGAATATTGTTTTAGTATTATAAATCTAAGTACAGATATTTAAAAGAAGCTATAGTTTTGCTTAAGGTTACTTAAATATATAATACTAAGTGAGATTTTGATTTAAATAACGAATAAAAATGTGTAATACTACGCTAATATACATACATACATATCATCACGCCATATCCCTTGCAGGGTAAGCAGAGAGAACAGAGTGCCAGAGAACTCTATCTCTGCATACTTCACTCGCTTCCTCAACATTCATAATTCTCTTCATACACGCTCGCCGGTTTCGGAGACTCTTGACTCCACCTTCCTTCAGTACCTGACCGATCTGGTCTAGGTAGGTTAGTCTCGGTCTCCCTCGGTACCTACATCCTTCTACTTTCGCATTGTATATCTTCTTAACCAGACGTTTGTTCGGCATTCTTTCCACATGTCCGAACCATCGGAGCATTCCCTTTCGCATCTTTACACCAATACTCTCTTTCATACCAACTCGCTCTCTTACGTCGTCGTCTTACGCTAATATAAACATACTAATTTAATTAAAATTACTTTCACAATGATCATAATTTTCTTAAACAGATATTTCGATAAATTCATAAGAACAAAAAACAAAAAGTGGAGGAAATTGTTAAGAAATAAAATTGATTTTTTGAAAATACAGAGGATTGTAGAAAAGAAAATAGTTTGGGAAATCCAAAAGTGCACGCCTCATATATTTTTTTATTATTTATCATTTATCTACTATTATCCAATGCCATAAATGAAAAAAAATATTGAAATTTTGCGCCATTCTCGACGTAGCGTAAATTGGCTCCTTCCTTTTGCCTGTCCGAATGGACGAATAGAACCAAAACATGGCTTGTTAGCATTGTAAACAAGACTAATTGCAATTAAACGACAAAGAATTACCAAGCCATTTTCATAAGGAAACAGCGCGTTGCGATTATCCAGCTTTTAATAAAAGAAATACTTCGATACGAATTTTAACGGTCGTGAGAGTGCCAGATTTCGTGAGATCGTGAAAGAGACAGACATCCGGACGTACTAGAATATTTTTTTATTCAACTTTATTCTTACTTTAAACATAATAATTGCTTTTTAAAAATATGAAATACGTTTAAACAAATGTTTTTTCTTGACATATGTATGATAATATTATCCTATAAGTATAGTGTGAGAAAAATACAGTCAATTTTAGCTTTGAAAAGTTCTTGATTTTCATATATCGAGAGTAGAACATCACCTCAACGCCTCGCTTATGAGGCGTACAATACAGAGGCATAATAGTGGGTACTTAGTTGCTGTGTAATTATTACTCTTCTGGGATATTATACTACAATAAAAGTAGTATGATATTGCCAGAGGTAACGAGTTCGATTCCCATATATGTTCGCTTAAGTTACCGAAATGATCATTAAAGTACACCCTGTACTTGTAAATCTCTCAACAGACAGCAAACAAACATAGTCTATTATAGATACACTCTGTTTTGAAAATTCTCCCAGACGGTCCCTAACGTAACAGCCAAAAATGGAGAAAGCCTTTTATCATAGAAATGAAAAAAAAAGATAATCTTTTATCACTGCAATAATAAAAGATTTTGATATCATACACGTCTCACAACTAGTCTACAACCTCATATATAATAAGAGGAAAATCTATGCCACGCTGGTAGGATAGGGCTTATCTGGAGTTTTTCTACGCTTCATCATCATCATTATCATCACAGCCCATAAACCTCCCATTGCTGGGCCCGGGCCTCCTCCGCAATGGGAGGGAAATTAACCTACTATACCGCGCTGCTCAGACTTGTCGGCACAGGGTCCCGTTTCGAATTTTCCTTCTCTCGCATAGATGTTATATGCGCTTTTATCCCTTAGTCGTCTCGTACGATCACCCACGGTTAAGATATGGAGTGGTGAATAGTATTCTTACTCCGTCACCACACGGAAAATTTCTACTCTTACATAGATGTTATCTGCATGCATCCTTTAGGTTTTTACGACAACCAAGGACAAGAAAGGTGGTGAATTTCATTCTTGCTCAGTCATCACGCGAAATATATAAGCATATAATTAAAAATAAACTCAAAGTAATTATTAATATACACGCAAGTATTACAACGTTTTGACAATTAAATAATTTAAAAAAATACTGTCACACAATTGAATCGGTCAATTCAAAAACCACCTAAGTTACTGCTTTTCACAAAGCGCTTTTTTTGATGATAAACGCTTCTATGGATGTAGATGCGTATTCTGACTAAAAAAACACATAAATCCAACGCTGCCCTTCTAAATAAACGCATCAAAGCATACACAACATATGTAAGTCAGCGCTGACTTTAGCGGTCTTTGCGCGCACTCTTAGACGTTTACGTCCCAGTACAGTACATTACGACAGCCGGCGACCGGACCGGGGATTAGTCTGGACCCCCGGAGCGATGCCACCGCGTGAGGATGACGTCCTGACGAGAGGGTGACTGAGAGGATACCCGTGAGGATAGAACGCCGGGTGTGCCACTGAAGAAAAAGACCGGGTTCCAGTGATCCATCCCTACGGCGTCGAGAGGTACGTTGTTGGCGGGTCTACGGGATCGTGCGCCGTTTCTTCTGTCGCCCGGACGGATTTAGCGGGGCGTGACCACTCCAAAGCCCGCCGCCAAAAAAACAAAAACAGACAATTTATTAACTTAGTTTCGAGCTTCAGCTCAGCATTTACATTCAAGGAATTATTAGTCAAAAATATGATTAATGTATGTAATTGTTTTATTTAAATAATATACCGTTTACCTTATTTCTTTTTAAAACAACATAAGTTAAGAATAATCTTTCAGGATTTATTTCGTTATTGACAAATTGTAAAGGTTATTGATATTTGCCTCTTAATCTTTTAAAACTCAGCTTCTATATTGAGCCCAAAAAAAGATCTTAAAAAGTCTTTCATTCTTCAAAGAAAACAAAAAAAAATAGTTTTTAATCGATACTTCAAGTATCGATTAAAAACTATTTGAGATTCTTGATATTTTTGATATAATTAATTCAATTGTTTTTAATTAAATTATTTCTTTTGTATAGATGCTATATTCGCATTATATTCCTTAATCGTCTTTTACGACACCCACACGTTAAGTACCACAACATTGTGGTAAAATGTATTCGTACTTCGTTACCGTGTGGCTAATAATTAAATAGATACATTCACAAGTGGGGAGTTTGTATTTATACAAAAAAAACCATATACAAATAAATATTTATTGTTAGGTGAAAGACGGTCAAAGGTACCTACCTATAAAGGATACGTTTTATGAAATATGATTTGCTAAACATTGACAATAGATGTTTACTTGTGGAAGTTCCCAGCAATAAGTACGTATGCTTTGTATTATCACAATAGGACACGCCGTCATGAATACTAAAATATAAAAGAATTGGCAATACTATAATAAAGCTAGTTACGTGAATAAAGTTTTGATTTATATTAAGTTCAATTACCGGTAGTGAAGTGATATATTATAGTTCATATAAAGCCTTTTAAATATTTTGCAATAGGTGATCCCTCAGCTTAATGTCTGAATACACGCCATCCTTTATGTCCGTGGTGACGAAACAGGGGCGAGCCGCCTTATAACCCATCGTGTCCTTCCTATCGCTATTCGGGTTGAAAGCCCTCAGCGCTCACCCACAGTCCGGGTAAAGTTGTCATAGCCATCTGAGGCTGATTGAGTGGATGGAGCGGTGGCACGGAGCTCTCTCGTTCCGACTGGTGCAGGTTGTCGGAGCATGGATGCTTCGACAAATACCTGTACACGGTCGCAAGGTGCGAGCCGGCTCCGTGCTGCCATCAGTGCGGTTGCAGCGAGGACACGGCGTAGCATACGCTCGAGGTCTTCGTGTTCTGGGCACAGTAGCGTCGTGAACTCGTTGCAACCATCGGTGCCGACATGACGCTGCCGGCCGTCGTGAAAGCGATGGTTGACAGCACCAGGAACTGGCACGTGTTCGCCACCTTCTGCGAGACACGGCGGGGCGTGCCCGTGAGGAACTCCTCTACGGCGACACACACCGCCGCCAGCGCCTTGGGCGGCGTAGGTGCGAGTACCTCCGCCTGATGCCGCCCTAGCCGAGGCAGCGAGTGACCGAACCGGGGATTAATCTGGTCGCACGGAGCGAGGCCACCACGTGAGGACGACACCCCGACGGCGAAAGCTGCCGGGGCGTCGACTCGAGAAGATACCCGCGAGGGTAAACCGCCGGGCGGGCCACCGAAAACAAAGACCGGGTTCCGGTGGCCCACTCGCATGGCGTGGAGAGGTACTTGAAGGGTGGGTCTATGGGGTCCTGCGCCACTTCTTCTGTCGCCCCGGACGGATTAGCGAGGCGTGACCACTCCAGGGCCCGCGGCCAAAAAAAAATAAGCCATCTGAGGCTAACAACTAAGTCACACAAAAAAAACAACATCGCTATTGGGCTGAACATTAGTACAAATTTCTTGATATCCGTGGCCGGTCCGGCGGGTTACCTTTTCAAATACCATCCCTCATCGAAGCAATAAATGAAAATGATGCCAGTGCGTTAATATATCAAGTTCCCGGTACCTCAACCGCTACAGCATCTGTGCAGTCAAACACAAACACATATACACATACAAGCAAAATAAAAACCATATCCAAAATTGTAAAATCTATATCAATATTTACATTATACCCTATCAACTATCCCATCTAGTCAACTGTTTTAAAAAAATAAAATTAAAACTTTATAAGAAATTTAAAAAGCTCATTACGTACTTATAAACATACCATTCACTATTTAAAAGACCGACCTTTAGAAAAAGAAAAAGAATAGATAACGCAAAGTTTATTAGAACATCAAAAGCCTCAGAGACCTGTGGCTCTAGAGCTAATCTCCACCAGGAATATTCTACAAAAAGATTCTTACAAACTGGAAGTGCCCATATGCATTCATCTAAAGAAATAATCTTTTTAATTGTACTTATTACTACTAAAATTTCTACGCGTTAGCTATATTAGATAGATAATGACTCATTTTTGTGCTGTGTGGTAGCGACAACGAATGCTAGCTACCCATCATTATATTATTCACGGATGTCGTAAAATACAACTAAGAGCTTTATATCGATCTGGATCGACTGCATATAATGCCGTCTGGTTAACAATTATATTCTTAAGGAATAGGATAGGGGTTAACGTTAGGCAGGCGGCCGGTCATAAAACTAGTGCCAATACCTTTTGCAATATGTCCAATGGAAAAAGATTATATATATAGTTTCAATCGCAACTAATTGTGATAAGAGCAGGCATAATAATGAGTACAATAGTCAAAACAGAAACACCAGCTACCATTTACCATCAGGCGGATAAACAAGTTAAGCCAATCAGCTAGCGATATCGGTCCTATGACTTCACCATAAATGAGACAGGAATAACGTGTGATTTTTAGCAAATATTGACGCCAACATTTAGTCAACGCATCTGGGCCCATAATATCCAATCTTTCTTATAAGAAGTGGACATGCTTGAAGAGAGCATTTTTCTACGTAAAAAAAAAGGATTAAATGAAATTCAAATATTTCTATTTATTTGAAGTGCTTGTTGGAGGTTCATATTTACCATATCCAGTGCAAATATATCTTTGTCCTTTTTACATACGTTCCACAAAGATTTTTCAATCGACTTCGGATTTCCTTGGACTGGCGCATGAGAAATCTATTTTACCTTTTGCCTAGATCGCGATGGAAATTGAGATGTCTATGAAATGAACGGCTTGAGTGAACATCTCGGTCTGCATATATGTAAGGCTCCTTTGTGCCTTTGACCTGGATATTTCGTATTATAGAGCTATCTCCGATTATAAAACGAGTTTCGGAAATGTTCGTCGAATGTTGCGGTTATTTGGTTCAATGGCAAAAGAATACTTTTTTTTTAATAGCTGAATCTATAACTATTACCATCTTTATAGTCCATTTACAGGCGTTCCACATATGAGCCTAATCTACCATGATAGATCAATATCGAGATAGAATGCCTCGATTCTTAACAGCGATCTTAATTATAAACAATTTGTATAGGAAACTTAGTTAAAACCATTACATTACCATTACAACCACACCAACCACCAACCATTCGCTATAACTAAAATTGCGTTATCTTTTACTATTCGTCGTAAAATACTGATACTACTAATTTTTAATTTAATGCTAAACTATGGCATTGACTCTATCAGCAATTTTTCTTTTTTATAACAGAAGAAGCATTCACCTTTTTCAATAATAATATAATCTTTTTTTTCAATTCAAGGCAATATTATTGCCTTGAATTGAGACAATAATCCTCGTACTGCAGTGGACTTTACAAACATATAATTAACAAAGATAAATTACACCTTTGCTTTCTTTTTTGAAGTAAAAACTTTTTTAATGGCGTTGTGAACTTTTTGGGATGGGTAAAAAAATGTTAAATTCGCGTCAGAACATGTGACCTGATCGAAAATTCGTAAGACCGTAGGAGATGAAGTAATAATTTAATAGGTGTATAATGTAATATATTTAATATGTGTATTTATTGTATGATCACACTCATACATATTCAATGGGCACTCTTTTTATTTTTTTTGTATTTGTTTTTCTTTCAAGTTTTCACGTCTGTCGACGGTCCTCGTGGCTGCTTTGTGTTCTTTTTTTTTTTTCGTTATTGTTTTTGCGGTGAGCTATGATCTGGTCACGCCCCGCTAAATCCTTCCGTGGCGACAGATGACATAGACCCACCCCGCAATGTATCTCTTGACGCTGTGCGAGTGGGCCACTGGCACACAGTCTTTGTCTTCGGTGGCAAGATAAATTACACCTAGAGACGAAACAACAATTTTTGATTCATACAAACGGATATTAGAATGATATGACATAATAGTGGTGGGACCACGCTGTGGACAGTTCTCTGTCTACAGCCTTGATGGGCTTGAGGTTTTTATTGGTAGTCAACAGCCTAGCTATACCCTTAGTAATGCAAAGGTCCATGGGCGGCTGTGATACTTACTATCAGGTGTGCTGTCTGCTTGTTCGCCATCATAAGCAATAAATAAATATTATATCCGTTTTGGATTCAGTTAGGGATATTCTGGATCTATGGATATGAAATTATTTCGGATTATTCGATAATGTCGAATAGTTTCGGTTATGGATATCGAATTTTTAAGGAATTTTGAAAGAGTATTGGTAAGTATTATTCTCTTTTGAAGAGACTTACTTTTAAACTGTTAGCTCGGCACGTGGCCGAGCCTAACCGGTATTATCCCAAACTTTTATATCGGTGTTCATTTCCGTCATCCAATAGTTTCGGTAAATAACGGTTAAGTAGTAAACGTCGAACGGACTACCAAAGACAAAAACCGAAGTACCGGTGGCCCTTTTAAACGGCGTTGAGAGATATTTTTAGAGCTGACTATGGAGTCGCGTGCCATTGACGTTTCTATCGTCCCGGAAGGATTGAACAGGCTGTATACCATAGCCTGTCACCAAAAAAGTAATAACCATGAGTTACGGATTTACATAACTTCTCTAGAATAAAGTAATATTTTATTTAAGTCTGACATTTGCTTGGACATAAGAAATTATTAAAAGCCCAAGTTTTATGGATATAACTTTACAAATTACTCAACTTTATAAAAACTTTAATTGTTTACACCTTGCGGAATTATATTCTTTTTTTTAAATTTTGTCGTTGAATGCTTTTGTTCTAGTAGTTATTTAATCACATTTTTATGAACGTTATTAGTTTCAATAATTCCTATTAAATTCTAACAGTTATATCATTATCATCATCCTATTTTTAACCGACTTCAAAAAAGGAGGAGGTTCTATGTTTCATTGTATGTATTTTTTTTTTAATTTATGTTCAGCGATATTTTTGTCAATTGTGGGCCTATTTTCAAAATTCTTTTTTTTTTCTAAAGGGTATACTTCAGAGGTGGTCCCATTGTCACTAAGTCATGATCTGATGATGGGAAGTCATGGAAATCGAGGGCAACCCTCAAATTTTATAGGCACATATTACGTGTCTCATATATTTTAAAAAGCTCTTTAAATATCTGCATCTGGCAGTGATAAACTCATTTAGGTGAACTGATGATAGAAGGTACATCTCCTTAATAGTTAGGAGTTGGACGATAATTCTTTCAATATCATACGTCTGCTTAGACTTTTAGCTGTATTCTTTCAATTTAACTCCCGAAGTCGTCCCATTGTCACCAAATCATGATCTGATGATGGGGATTCTTGGAAATCGAGGGCAACCCTTAAATTTTATATGCACATATTACGTGTCTCATGTATTTTTCAAAACTATTCAAATATTTGCATCTGGCAGTGAACATTTCATTTGAGTGAGCTGGTGATGGAAGGTATATCTCCTGAACGGTGAAGAGTTGGAGGATAATTCTTTTAATATCATACACACGCATAGACGTTTAGCTGTATTCTTTGAAGTAAACTCCCGAAGTGGTCCCATTGCCACCAAATCGTGATCTGATGATGGGAATTCATGGAGATCGAGGGCAACCTTCAAATTTTATAGGCACATATTACGTGTCTCATATATTTTCCAAAGCTATTCAAGTATTTGCATCTGGCAGTAAATATTTCATTAAGGTGAGCTGGTGATGGAAGGTATATCTCTTGAACGGTGAAGAGTTGGAGGATAATTCTTTCAATATCATACGCACGTATAGACCTTTAGCTGTATTCTTTCAAGTTAACTGCCGAGGTGGTCCCATTGTCACCAAATCATGATCTGATGATGGGAATTCTGGGAAATCGAGGACAACCCTTAAATTTTATAGGCACATATTACGTGTCTCATGTATTTTTCAAAACTATTCAAATATTTGCATCTGGCAGTGAACATTACATTTAAGTGAGCTGATGATGGAAGGTACACTCCTTAGCGGTTAGGAGTTGGAGGATAATTCTTTTAATATCATACGCACGCATAGACGTTTAGCTGTATTCTTTGAAGTTAACTCTCGAAGTAGTCCCATTGTCACCAAATCATGATCTGATGATGGGAATTCATAGAGATCGAGGGCAACCTTCAAATTTTATAGGCACATATTACGTGTGTCATATATTTTCCAAAGCTATTCAAATATTTGCATCTGGCAGTGAACATTTCATTTTGGTGAGCTGGTGATGGAAGGTACATCTCCTGAACGGTTAAGAGTTGGAGGATAATTCTTTCTATATCATACGCATGCATAGACCTTTAGCTGTATTCTTTCAAGTTAACTGACGAGATGGTCCCATTGTCACCAAATCAGGATCTGATGATGGGAATTCATGGAAATCGAGGGCAACCTTCAAATTTTATAGGCACATCTTATGTGTCTCATATATTTTCTAAAGCTATTCAAATATTTGCATCTAGCAGTGATAATCTCATTTAGATGAGCTGGTGATGGAAGGTACATTTCCTTAGCGGTTAGGAGTTGGACGACAATTCTTTCAACATCATATGCACGCATAGACCATTAACTGTGTTCTTTCAAGTTAATCACGTAAGCTAATAAGTGAAGGTAATACTCCATAACGATTAGGAGTTAGGTAATTCTTTATGTTGCCGATATATGATCTTTTTACGTAGGTAGAAAATAACATACCAAGCTGGAAAGATGAACCTTTTTCAATTCGTCTTTTTCAAAGTCGAACTGTTGTAAATATATATACATTCATATTTCGCCACAAATTGCCAAACTTTTATTCTCCAGCAATTATCAGTTCGTTGAGCGATGTGGCCTGCCCATTGCCGCTTAGTGTGCTAATTCTTCGTGATATGTCGATTACACACGTTATTCTATGGATTAGCATATTTCGAATCCTATCTCGTACAGAAACGAGCGAGCATACCCCGCTCCATAGTACGCTGAGCGGCTTCGAGTTTTGTTACGAGACCCATATTTAGGGCCCACATTTTCATGTCATAAATCATGACTGGTCATAGACTTGTGCCTTCAGACACTGAGATATATTGGGTGAGAAGATTCTCTTAAGTTTCCTTAACGCTGTCCAGCCGGATAATTGTATCAATTTTTTTAAATTTAAATACGTACCTATTTAGAACCGTCTTATTCTTTGGCTTACGCTTTCTCCTGGTATAGTCTTTTGAGTAGTATATTAGACCTTAAGTCGCAAAAAACTGTCCCCTTAGAGTCTTTACACAACTCACTGCAATATAAAACTGATCATTGACAATTTTATTTTTGCCTAAATCAATGACAGCTTTGTTTAAGGCTTTATAAGTACCCTGGAATTTATATACCGTAACCGCCCAACAAAAGATTAGCGCAAGCATTGTCCGTTCATTATCCTGTAACCTTCCTATGCCTGATATATTGTTGACACAGGCACTATAGCAACTAACCCGTCACTGTCTTTCACTTTTGTGCCAATAGTGTCGTCATTAAATTTTATAAAAACTAAATCAGGTAACTAGCCTGTTTCAATTTGGTCACAACGAAGGGGAAGCCTACAAGTTTGGATATTATCCCCATTTCCCGCTTACCAAGCCATTAATGACAGAGATATCGCATCTTACCATGACTCTGGAGCCTATGTCTAGTTTTAACAATTGCATCAAACCGTCACAATTATTTACATCACTTGGATGTTGGTAGTATCTCATACTTAAGCTGCCTCACGTGACGCATCGATAGCTCATATATGGTGTATACGCGAATTGATTGAAACAGTAAATTTAAACCATTGGCAATGAGATACAGCATTTCATTTCCATTTTTTTAAAATACGTTCTTTATTTTTTTATTTTGATATCCTACTTCTATTCTTCCTCGTGCCACGTGCATTTTTAGTCTATCTACTCACAGTGCTATATTTAATAAATAATTTAATTTATATGAACTAGTTAAAATTATTACTTAACTACGATTATTTACACTAAAAATTAAAAAATAATTAAACTTTTTAAAAAAATGTAAACCGACTTCAAAGTAAGATCAGCCAAAAACCATACTTACTTAAAACACTAAAAACCGAAAAATAAGATGAACTATTTCATTCTTGTCTAATTCTAATTATGTATTAGTTTTTATAAAATATAATTACAATGTATGCTAGAAATCCACTAACACGATTTGAAGTCGGTGCCAAGATATGAGCGGCGAGATGATCAGTCTTCTTTAAACAATAATGCGTTTTGTTATATGTATATACATCAATGCCACTTTCTTGTATACTAATAAGCTTTGAAGTATTGTATAAAATTACCGGGTCATAGAGTACTAGTGACCGGTCCAATGACGAAAGGGAGGAGATACGGTGGGTTATGAGGCCGCCATTCCGTTGTCCCGGACAGAATGGACAGCGTGTGTCCAGGACCATAGCCTACCAAAAAAAAAACTAAAGTAAACTAAAAGGAATCTAAAACAAAACTTGATTACGAGTGATTGTCACACATGGGATTCGAAACCCATACCTATTGAAAATTCGTCCCTATCGTGTTACCACTTACACCAGGGTGACCTGCTGTATGACATTCAATTTTCGGTTCGCATTATACTTTCGTCTTTTAAAGGCAAGGTGTGCCATCTAGCGGACAATGTTTAAAAATTATAAAGCTTAAAGATTATATTGTAGGTTCGAATCCCTTGTGTGACAATCATTTTTTGCTCGTAACCAAGTTTTAGAAATAATCAAGCATGTTAAATGCAAAAAAAAACAGTTTTTTTAAAAATTAGGTTTTTTTTTTAATAATGCAAGTAAATAAGGTTTGGATACAGAAAAGTACATTTTGGCGCGGTTTCTGCGTGTTTTCATTAGCATTAAACCACTCTCAAAACATTATCCCCTAATACTTCCGTATCCATTTTTTCAGCAGCCGGTAATAAAGATGGTAATGCACATCTTTTTTTCATCGTAAGAAGCTTAAGGTCAGTTGGAATGGAGGGCTTAAAAACATTTATGTAAATCCGCGTTCATTAAACCTAACGAACGTGACGCCGTCCGGGGATTACAAACTGGGTTCATACAGTTTCATCCCCTTGCCGATGATATTTTTTTTTATATTCGACATGCATGTTCGCGAAGTAAATTGAATTTTACTGGTTATATGCTGAAGGATTTAAGAGTACTTAAAATCTGCTTCTTATTTTTATTTTGTATTATGGCCTCCAATAATGAGGTTTACGAACTGATAAGCAATGTATAACGCAGCTTACTGCAGTTAAAGTTTCACTAATTACCTACAGGCATTGGAAATATAATGAAAATGTAAAGAAACGTACGTACTCGTATTTTAGCACTCACAACGTGAAATGAAGTGGTGCGATATTATAAAAAAAATATAAGAATAATATTTATATCTTGATTAGATTTTGTTGTGCAGTATCTGCTACGAATATTCCCTTACGTCACTCATATTTATATCGACCTTGGCCAACTCCATCTAATGCCATCTAGTCAATAATTATATTACCAACTCCAAAAAGGATTGACATCAGGCAGGCCGGTCATAAAAATATACGTACAAAAAAATCTGCGTACAAAAATATCTGCAGCTGCTTTATAACTTTTTTTTCATTTCAACACTAATTATTTGCAATTAACCTATTGCCCTAAGAACAGCGTATTGTCTACCCTAATGCCATCTAATTGCTCGCTTCCTTTGATTGACTAAGCTGCACTAATAATAATGACCTCTAGATAGAAATAAATCTACAACGAAATTCTTTCGCCTTGTCGTCTTTACGAGAAATGTGACATGCTATCTATCGGCAAATCTTTACACATTTTTCCGATTTAATACTCCAACTTTTTAGTTAGAATTGTATTAAGCATTTACGACCCAAAATCTATATTCATCATCATCATTACAGCTCATACACGTTCCACTGTTGGGCTTGGGCCTCCTCCGTAATGGGAGGGAAATTAACTTACTATACCGCGCTGATCAGACGTGTTAGTATAGGGTTTTGCTTCAAGTTTTCCTTCTCTCACATAGATGTTATATGCATATTATATCCCTTAGTCGTCTCTTACGATCACCCACAGGTAAGATAGGGGTGATGAATTGTATTCTTACTCCAGAAAATCTAAATTACTGAGTCCAATACGAGGTTAGTAGTGTTAGGTCGAGAAGGGGTGGAGACCCTCTCAGATCACCGGTATATACGGTTTGAGGTCTCCCCCCTCCGGAATCACTAGGGCCCTGGCGTGGAAGGAGAAGTGGTCTTCCCAAATGGGCCATTGGGCAATTTAACCCAGAGATGGCCCGGGAGGCCGCCATTGTACAGCGCTGGGGTTCCATGGGACAGCACATCACGGGAGTGGATAGGCTCGCAGGCCATTTGAGGAGTTTCCTGCAGACGGCATGTGATGTGGCGATGCGGAGGGCACGGCGAAGGCCGCCGCAGGTTTACTAGTGGTCGCCCGAAATTTCCGATCTTCGGGTGGCCTCCAACCGATCGCGGCGTGCCTACGTCCAAGGCAAACAGCGAAGAGACCAGGACGACGTCCTCGAGGACCAGCTGCGGATGAATGATGAATACAAAACGAGGAAGAAGACTCTGCAGCTGGCCATCAGCCAGGCGAGAGGCAAGAGAGGCCCCGCGAAGAGCTTCTTGCGGGTCTCGAAGGGATCCCTGGGGGCGCCCATACCAGAGGGCACGAAACAAGCTCCGTGCCTGCGGCGCCCCCATAATTGAAACACTGGACGCGGCTTTCCTATCGGAGCTAATTGGGGAACTATTCCCACACTCTACGGGACATGTTCCCCCCAGGATGGCTCCTCGGTCGGTGGTGGAGGAGGAAACACCTATCCCCCATCACCGACCGCCTCCAATAAAGCTTTACTACGCAAGGCGCAGAGGGCCATGGCGGTGAGGACAATACGGCGGTACCGTACGGTGTCCTGGACAGCAGCTACATTGTTGGCGGGTGCTCCGCCCTGGTCACTTCAGGCTAGGGCTCAGGCGGAAGCCTACCAGTTCTGCGCTGCGGCGCGGGCAAATGGTGAACGCGTCACCACGAGGAGACTGAGCAGGGCGAAAGAAGCAGCTCAAAGGGCAGTAGTCCGGCGGTAGAGGGAGGAACTAGAGTCCCCCGTAGCAGGACGGGGGACCGTTGAGGCGGTAGCACCCCACCTTCACCGCTGGACGACACGAAGGCACGGCAACCTGTCCTTCAGGCTGATGCAGGCACTTAAAGGACACGAGGTCTTTGGTAAGTACCTGCACCGAATTGGACGTGAAGAGGCCCCTGGATGCCATGAATGTGGCGCGCAAATCGATGACGCACTTCAGACCCTGGAGCTATGTCCCGCCTGGGGGCCTCAGCGCCACGACCTGTCGGTGGTCATTAGAGCGAACCTGTCGTTGTCGACCGTCATCAACAAGATGCTTGACACACAGGTACTGGACGTCGATGGCCTCCTTTTGCGAGGAAGTCATCTCTGCAAAGGAGGCCGCGGAGCGGGAACGCGAAGCACTCGCGTCTGCGAACTCGCTCCGGCGGCAGCGACCAGAGAGAGGGAGGCGCCGCTACGCGCACCTCCTCCTACCGCCTTGACGGCTGACTGGTCGTGGCCAGATGGCCAAGCGTAGGGGTGTCGGGGGTAGAATGTCATTAGACGATCTCTGCGGCATCCCGTAAAAGCGCGGAAGGGACCGCTGTTGGTTTTAGTAGGTATTCCGGCCGCCAACATCTATAGCCGGCGTGTCCCACATCCCCTATTTCGCTCGGTAAGCGAGGGAGTTGGAAGCCCAACTTTGTAGATGGACTTTGGTTAGTAGGCAGCGGATTTTCTATAGCAATAGCCCAAAATAGCGATTGAAACAGTTTTCAATAGACGTAGATTCAAGTCTCACGTACGTTAAACATTTGTCGTTAACCAATGTCTTTATAAATAGCCTATCTTATGAAATTCTCAGCAATTTAGAAATTCTTTCGGCCAACAACCTTAAATATAATTATCCTAACGGATATTAGAAATATAAATGTAAGTTTATTTTTTTTTTATTGCTTATAGCGGCAAACGAGTAAACAGCACACCTGATGGTAAGTGTTACAGCTGCTATCTAGGGCGCTACCTACCAATAGAAACCCCAAACTCCTAGTTGGACTGCCGGTCCTCTCTCGCTCACTGAACGTAGCATATTGGCATTACTCAGACGTCAATCTTTTGCGAGAATGTGATACTACCTCGGATGGTCCAGCCTGCTGCTGTAGACAGAAAACTGTCAACAGCGTAGTCCGACTACAAGAAGGTTTATGCTTTCACGCCTAAACTACCAAGTCGATTTTTTTTTTTACCAATGAAAAGCTAGATTATCTACGAGTAACGTGGGCTATATTTTAGCCCTGTATTCTTACGGACACAGAAACTACATAGGTATTTACTAATATATAATATAACTATACGGCATTTATCTTATTAGTATTTATTATTACTCTGTGTATGTGCAATCGTAGAACGTATAATTTTTCTTTTAATTTATCGCCCTTATGGGGAGGCTTTAGACAGTCGACCTTACTGCCTTGTCTTCCGTATTAATTTACTACATATTTCTATTATTTACCACTTCTTCAAATTATAATTAGTCCTTTATAGTCACTGTACGTCAGTAAGTCAACTCGTAACCATTAATTCGGCGCTGATAACCAAATCAATAGATTCATTAGGAATTTTGGGAAAACATGAAAATACACGTAAACCACTATTATACCATATTCACTACACTTTGGAACTTTAACTGTATCATATTCCTTAAAATACCAGGAAAATGATTCAATATAACACTATAAAACACTAAAGAAATGAATATAATACAAGAACGTGACATGACATTTCCATATTCGCGCCAAAACCATAAGAAGAACAAGAATTATAATCTCATTTTTTAAATATTTATTCATGACGATGGATACAAAGTTCTTCAGTCAAATACTTTGTTAGCTTTCCAATCTGAATATAAGTAAAATTTTCTTCATAACTTATAGCATTATATTCCACTTCTTCATGTTGAGTAGAAATTATTTATTATAATAGTCCGTAAGTAGGTCACGGCATTATCATTAATTGGGTGCTGACAACCAAATCAATGATACATCTGGAAATTTCGGTTAAACGTCGAAATACACCAAATCAAATGCATAAGCACCATAGGGGCACTTACATATTGTCAATTTTACATTATTGTTTTTTTAAATTAAATTTAATTAATCTACCACCGGATCGAAAAGCAGCCACATACTGAGAAGATCCGGCAAGAAACTCAGTGGGCTCGTCATTTTTTTTTTAAATTATACATTTTCACAAAAGACATGTTTAATTTATGTTAGCTCCAGTGGCATGCCCTTCGAGTAAAGATTATTTTTTTTAAATTTTGTATATAATACAAAATTAAACTAGAATATTTATAAAACAAAAATGGTTGGACCAGATCCCACAAGCGGCACCCGATCACGAGTTAACTATTAGAGCAGCCATCACGCCACTCAACCACATTGGAGGGAAGGGAGAGACCCGCTCCACGTAGCTACCGCAAGCAGAGACCTTTTCAGTGAACATGACCACACCATAATCTATAAATTTGAAACAGATAGTTTGGATAAATAAATACATAACTTGTTAGGCAAAACACGCTACACTGTACAATTAAGATAATTCAAATAATATAATACAAGAGTATCAGACGGCAGTGAGGATCAGCGTCAGAACGCTGTAAGAGATAAACATTAAAATGGCAATTGCTGAGAGAGGAGCTGCTCATAAACATTCCGTATTATCATTTAGATAATCCAAATCCACCTTACATCATATTAACTACACTTTAGTACTTTCTCTGTATTATATTATACAAAATGGCAGAAAAATTATTTAATATAATACTGTAACTCAGTAATGGTAGCAGTACACTCCTGACACTCCTATCTACAGCCACGGGCAGGTCCGTCCGAGGTGGTACCACACTGTAGCAGAAATTCGACGTCTGAGCAGTGACAATGTGCTATTGTGCTTCTTTCGATGAGTGAGTGAGTCCGAAGCCCAAGTTTCTGGGTATGTTTTGATTGGTAGGCAGCGACCTAGCTAAGCCCCTGATGCGGCACAGTCTGGAGGTATGCCCCGCCTGGCGCTCCAGCGCCACGTCCTATTGGTGGTCGTTGAGAGGGACCTGTCACTGTTGACCATCATATTAATGATGCTTAACAGCGACAGGTGCTGTTCGTTGATGGCCCCCTTCTGTGAGGCCATGATGAAAATAATACTAATAACGATCTCTTCGGCGCGCTGCAAAAGCGTAGAAGGGGTCGCTGTGCTTTTAGTGGGTATTCCGGTTGCACTTCAGCTTGACGGTGAGTCCCACACTCCCCCCTGTCTGTCACCGACGTTCCACCGCGTAAATGCGTTTCCACGGTAATAACAAAAAAAAATGAATAGCTATGCCCCTGATATTGGAAAGGTCCATAAACAGCAGTAACACTTAGCACCAAGTTTGCTGCATGCTCGTTTGCCATCATAAGCAATAAAAGGAAAAAATAACCTTAAAATATAGAATGAAATTTAAGACCACCAAATGACATTTTCGCATTCCCGCCAAAACTCCTATAATACCTAATATTTATTTATATATACCGCCATTAAAAAATAAGACGTCATTTGCATAAAAATTAGGGCATTGTTAAAATTAAAATATTTAAAGTAATCCAGTTGTAATTGTGTGCGGTGATTAATTTTGCCGACGACATTATTTTAATGAGTACAAATTGCATATTTGAGTGTCCCCTAATAGCTTTCTCAATTCTTCCTCGCTTTCCTTAAGCTTGGATTAACTACACGGACCACTGTGGGTGCAATTAATCTTTTTTTTATTTCTTGCCTTTATTTTAGAATATCTATCGCCACAGATTCGCTAGTATTGTTATATTATGCACTCTGCGGTTGCAAAGCGTTTTTTTTTTATTGTAGATAGTTTTTGGGGCATTATGCGCAAGAGAAGCGCTTTGCTATTACACCGTATGCGTGCCAGCCCTAACAACATAAAAAAGTTTGATTGATCGGTGGTATCTCCAAACTTGAAGTGTTGGATATGACTGCATGCAGTTAATAATAATAAAAAAAACGCTCAAGGTGCCTAAAGAAGTTTACACATAGCTATAGATATACTATTAGCATTAGCATGTCGGTGACGCGAACCTATAAGTTTTTCCCCTCCAAAAACGCTCAACGCGCCTAAAGAAGTTTTCACATAGCTATAGATATACTATTAGCATTAGCATGTCGGTGACGCGAACCTATAAGTTTTCCCCCTCCAAAAATGCTCAACGCGCCTAAAGAAGTTTTCACTTCAATAATAGTTAAGTAGACACCCTTTTTTTGTGGTGGACTGTGGAAATGGTCACGCCCCGCCAAATCGGTCCGGGGTGACGGGAGAAACGGCACGAGACTCGATCCGTCGCCGGCGTCACGGGCGGCGCAGGCGCGAATACTATAATACGCGTCGACACGAAAGTAACCCGCGAGGGTAACCACCGGGCGGGCCACCGAAGACAAAGATCGGGTACCGGTAGCCCACTCGCACGGCGAAGAGAGGTGTTTGCAGGATGGGACTACGGGGTTGCGCACCGCCTTTTCCGTCGCCCCGGACCAATTTGGTGGGGCGCGACCATGTCCATAGGCCACCGCAAAAGAAGAAAAGGAAACTCTGAAATATATTATATCATTATTTAAAATAATAAATTCAATAACAATATATTCAATGACAATTTAATAGGAACTTGTTATTACGCCGGTTGTTGTGACAACAGTGGAAACTTAGAAACGCATTAACACGATAGTCATTCAGATTTACCACGGAGAGAAAACCCAAACATAACCCTTTCCATAACACGCAAAGTAACTTAGACACTTATGAAATCAATATCTAGAGACAACGTTTGTGTTCTTATTCGGTGTGGTGATAGAGTAAGAATTATACAATTCATCCCCCTTATCTTACCTCAAGGTATGATTCCTTAAAGAAAAAGATAATGACTTCTAATGTTTACGCGAGTATTACACGTTTGAAATAAAACTACTTTTACGGATTCTATCGCGTTTGTATTTTATTTTTAATTTCCCGACGTTTCGAACACTTTACAGTCATCATGGTCACGGGAGGACTAGTCCTCGCGACGATACGAACGTGATAGAATCCGTGAAAGTAGTTTTATTTCAAATCATAAAAGATGATTAATGACAATACTATGCCTATAACATGTGAGCCAAAGAAGGAAAGCTCGGAAGAACTAACAGACCAGCGTCTGACCAGCGTGGTATATAGTAGGAAAATTTTACTCCTATCGTGCAGGAGACTAAGATGATGATTTTGATATTTCTGTGTCATACATAATTGCTAATGACATATTGATCATAGAATTTTGCTTTCAAACACTTTATTTGGCGAGAAAAATCCTCCTAACTCTTTCGAAGTGACTTATTATTATATTTTAATCATAAATATAAAAACCAAATAAAGGCTATCAAAATATTATCAAACTGTTACCATATAACATTAATAGATAGATAATAAGTGACAATCTCCTCTATATGCATACAAACGACGATCCCTTGCATAAAAAAATATCAACGTATACCTATCTACAACACCGTTTAAAAAAATCGGTCACTTTAAAAATAATGATACACCGTGTTTTAAGCCGGTCTACACCTGACTAATTTTAGCAGAAATCAAGACATGTGTTGTTAAAACTAATGCCCAGTTGATGATATGATGTAATACGAATATTATTAATATTAATACATACATATCATCACACCATATCCCTTGCAGGGTAGGCAGAGAGAACAGAGTGCCAGAGAACTCTATCTCTGCATACTTCACTCGCTTCCTCAACATTCATAATTCTCTTCATACATGCTCGCCGGTTTTGGAGACTCTTGACCCCACCTTCTTTCAGTACGTGACCAATCTGGTCTAGGTAAGTTAGTCTCGGTCTCCCCCGGTACCTACATCCTTCTACTTTCGCATTGTATATCTTCTTAACCAGACGTTCGTTTGGCATTCTTTCCATATATCCGAACCATCGGAGCATTCCCTTTCGTATCTTTACACCAATACTCTCTTTCATACCTACTCGCTCTCTTACGTCGTCGTTGCGAATGCGGTCGGTCAGTCTAACTCCACAGATTTTCTGTAGAGATCGCATTTCGACCGCATTAATTTTACCTTCATGCTCTTTTCTGCATAACCAACTCTCGCTTCTATATAGTAATGTTAGGACAAGCACTGCGCACTATTAAATATTGATATTATTACTAATGTTGATATTATAATAACGTAGTAAGGATAACGTGGGAATTATGCAAAATAGTACATTAAATAAGTAATCTACAAAGCTGCTCGCACAGCTATTAAGAGATAAAGCAAAAATTAATGGCAAAATGTACAGCTTTCAGCTTTAATATCACAGTTTTAAGTTGCATATGTAAGCGTTAGTGAACTCTTAAATAAAACCTTTAAATGCATATTCGTAAATGGTGTTATATGTACGACCAGATCAGCTGAAGCTAAATAGTTACCACTTTCGTTGGCGGACTAGGTAATAAGATGTAATTTTCAATTCATCATTCTGCTGTTCATATTGCAATAGTTATTAGCAATAATTTTATGATCTGCCGCCTGCCTAACGTCAACTAAAACATTCATAATGGATTATCAATAAAAAAGTATTTTTTTAATTTTATTTTTTAACAGACTATGTTCTATTCATTTCCTGGCCCTAACGATCCAGAGTAACAGAAGGGTTAGTACGTATCCTCATAACCTGACATATTTTTGTGGCATTGCTTGCTTCCTTTGTTTGTATTACAAAAAAAAATCTCACAATACGTACAAAGTAAGTAGACTGTTAACTAAACTGCTCGCATATTTTTTTTATCGTTTATAGTGGCAAACGGCCAAGCAGCACATCTGATGGTAGGTGTTACTGCCACCCATGGACCTTGGCAATACCAGGGATACAGTTAGACCACTAATCAAAATCCCAAACCTACGGACCTGGACGGACCAACCAGCGGCTGTAGACAGAAAACTGTCAATGTAGCCCTTCCACAATTAATATGCAACGTTCTCACGTTTTACGTTTCATTATTAATACCTCGCTCATACTCATGTATAGTGGAAAATTTTAAAACTTCATTCTAGAGAATCTTTTCATCGCATTTGCATTGTAAAATGTGTGTAACCGACCTAATACCGTGCAACTTAAGACATAAAAGTGACAAACGACAAGATATTTAAAAAGGAACTTGTAAATAATGGAAGTTAATAACGAGGTCGATTAAAACTTCGCCATGTTCCACGAACACCATGAGACTGTGGAGTTTTATTACTTATTGATTAACTTTTTAATGCGGCTTACGAAATAGATTTTCGAAAATGTTTTATATATATTTTATGAATAAATTTTTGTTTGGTAGCCGCTACGAATACTACCGACACTTACTCTGCTCGTGGATGTCGTAGACTAAGAGTTTTATATTCACATGTGCCAACTCCATCTGATGCCATTTGGTCAACAATTACATTCCAAAGAAGTATTGAAGTTAGGCAGGCGATCGGTCATAAAACTATAGCTCTTGCAATATTTACAATGGAAGAGAAGTACATATTGCGTTGACTCTAAATAATTAAAATAAGAGTAGAAGAACGATGAAGTTTTTTTTTTATTGCTTATGGCGACAAACGAGCAGACAGCACACCTGATGGTAAGTGTCATTGCCGCCCATGGAGCTTTACCAATGGCATAGCTAGGCCGCTGCCTACCAATACAAACCCCGAACCCACCCCAGTTGGGCTTCCGGCTCTCTTGCTCACCGAACGAAGCGCAATAGCACATTTCCATTACTCAGACGTCGATCTTCTGCGAGAGTGTGGTACTATCCCGGACGGACCGGTCCGCGGCTGTAGACAGAGAACTGTCCACAGCGTTGTCCTACCACAATATAAATATATATTATATATATAACCCACCATTTTTTTTTCTATGTAATGGACGACTTAGGTAGATATAGAAACAATAGAAAAATATCTCGAAATAAAACCCTATATCAACCTAGATAGTTTAGTTAAATTGTTTGGTTAAATAGGCTGGTCAGATGGCAAGTATGGTATAGTTAAATTTTCCTCTCTTTGTGAAGTAGTCTCGAGTCCAGCTGTGGAGAACTGAGGGTGTAGGCCCGTATGTGAGCTGAGACGGTGATGATAGATGGAATTAAATATTGGCTACAATGACACTTAAGTGAAAAGAATACTATCAATTTTTTTTTTGGTATTTACAGCCTGCTTTAATTTCGCGTAGATTATCAAGGTGTCATTTAAACTATTCATCATCATCTCAGCTCATATATGTCCCACTGTTGGGCTCGAGCCTCCTCCATAATGGGAGGGTAATTGATCTACTATACCATTCTTATCAAACGTGTTGGTATAGAGTTTTGTTTCGAGTTTTACTTCTCTCGCATAGATGTTATATGCCTTTTATATCTCTTACTAGTCTCTTACGATCACCCACGGGTAAGATATGGGATGGTGAAATGTATTCTTACTCCGTCACTACACGGAAATTCTTACTATTATTCTTGATGAAAGAATATAAGAAAAATAAAATGCATTTATTCACAGGCAGTTAACACATAATAATGAAAATAAAAAAATAACATACAACACACATATGTACATATAATTATGAAAGTGAGCCTTTTGTCATCTCGAAATATCCAGCAAAATATAATTAGACTCTGGATAAGTCACGAAAGACAAAGTTTCGCTACTGTTGGACTGCCCAGATTCCGACAGAAATGTAGTGTAAATTGTGAGGTTGCGTTACCCTTTCTATGTAGATAGAAAGGGTAACGCAACAAACTGGTACAGTTTGGGCAGGATGTGACAGGAGCATAGCCTATATCCATAAAAAAAATCATCTGACGGCTTAACATCACTCTTTCGTATTGCCAGATGATCAGAAAGAATGCAGCCAAACAATAACTTTGCAACAAAATTGGTTGACTATGGTGTATATTCACCTAAACTCTGAACAACATTTTTTTTGCATAAAGTATTGTCCAGCTCTATTATTGAAGTCACAACACCTTATGGGTCGGTATCTTAACCACTACGCCTTCTGTGTAGCCATAGTTGGTGAAATACATCAAATAATTCTCGTAATAACTGGGTCACCTTCCTTCGCGTGTAAATCACCGTGCGTTATAAGGCAATTAACGCTTTGCGGGCTCTTAAATCAGTAGAACTGGAGTCGTTATCGGCTGTTGTCAGCTGTGAATATGTACATTGTAGATACATTTTTCCCCATGACTGTGTCTTCCATGTATCAATAACTACTAAATGAAACAAGATAACTCTTTGATAATAATCAGATTCAAACACAGCAGATTTGCCGAAAGTTAACGAACTTGAAATACAATTCACCACACACAAAAAAAAGGAAAGAAAGATACAATATTCATATAATATATATAAAAGAAGGGAAACTGAAAATAAAACCCTATCCCGTATAATCAGTGAGTGCGAGTCCAGCTTGAAGTTTCTTTTTATTGTTTAAAAAAAGACCCCCTGCACTAAGAAAATAATCCTTATATTAGGTACGGGGGATTTTACAAACATGCTGACGAATTATACTCAGACTCAGAACAATACTTTGTGGATCGCACAAAGTATTGTCCTGCGTAGGAATCGAACCCACGTCGCGGGCAGGCAAGGTTATCTTAACTACTACGCCATTTGTGCAGTCAAAGTTGATTAAACAGTAAAACCACCTCTGAACATATTGCGATCTACTACTGGTGAGTATAACAGCCTGTTCCCCATTCTACTTGTTCTGCCGGGTTTTTAAAAAAAAACCAACACTTAAATTCTACAACACACTGCAAACTATTATCTACATATAACCGTATACTTGTATACTTAACTTAGCTGGGCAGCGTTTGGCCTTAGGAAAATCCTTTCGTTCAATATGCCGCAGTGTCTGAACACAAAAACCAGTGTGTTTTACCAGCGATGTCTTCCGGCACCTCATTGTCGTAAATCGACGTGGTATCTATATGTCTAAACATCGTATATTGCTTTAATAACTATTGAAAGAATAAAACTTTAACCAAAAAAAATTCCACGTTACAGACTTCTTGTGTATATAAAGTACATTTTGACCTGAAACACAATTTTCTATGTGTTATAAACAAAATAAGTAGATGTCAACATAAAGTTAGCGAGAGGCACGCTTGGGAACACTTTTGAGTCTCATACATTTCAAATGTAATAATTATCTATTATAGTTAGAAGCGTAAACTTATTAAAATATAAGACAGTTACAAATTTCAATGTTACTTTCTGAAGAAAAAATAGATGTGCGTTGTGGTAATATGAATAATATTTTCTAACTATCGGCCTCATAAAAAAAATGTGAGCCGTCATGGGACGCCTGGCAGATGTGAAACATCGTGTGTATTACAAGTAATATGCATAAAAGATAATATTATTACAGGAATTAAATATAGCCTAATGAAAAAATGAAGTATTACGAATTTCTTACAGAAAATGGTAACTTTATTTAATAAACATTTATTTACATGTGATATAAAAATTCGATATTAATATCAAGTGGCCACAATTTAAATATTTTCATCTGTGACTTCAGTAATAGTAATATTCGATGTTTCCTCTGCCGGTATTACTGTGACGATTGGTCGATGATAACTAAAGTACGTTGGGAATGTAATTTTGTAAGTTAAACAATGTAATTTTAAAAAAAATATTACGAAATTTTGAATTACGCATTATTTAAATTAAAAAAAAAAACACTCCACACCGTACACTCTACTACATATAATATATATATATATATATATATATATATATATATATATATATATATATATATATATGTATACCTCAGTATAGCGTGGCGACCCGTCGCCACGGCAAGCGTCGCCACGCCAACAATTCGGTTTACAAGTGAGCCTATAGATGTTTCACATCAAAAGGCTCAAAGTCGCTCAGTGTGCTATGGAGAGGGCTATGCTTGATAATTCTCTCATCATTCTCCTACTCTTATCCCAATTACTTGGGGTAGATACAATATGTACTTCTCTTTCGTAGTAGGTACATATTGTGAAAGTTATAGGTAATAGTTTTATGATCGGCCGCTTGCCAGACGTCAACCCTCCTTAGGAATGTATTTGTTGTCCAAACGGCGTCAGATGGAGTTGGCCCAGGTCATTGTAAGGCTCTTAGTCATCTTTTACGACATCCACGAGCAAAGAAAGGGTTGGTAGTATTCGTAGGCGCTACCACACAGCTATGACAGCTTGGTAATTCTCTATGAGATAAAATCCAGAATACGGAAGTCTGTAGAAGAAAATGAACAGAATACGGATATCAGGTAGAATTAACATAAATGGTAATGATTTTTGGCATTAAAATGACTTTTTTTGTTGCTTATTGTGTCAAACGAGTATACAGCAGACCTTATGGTAAGTGTCAATACCGTCCATGGATTTTTGCAATACTAAAATTATAGCTAGGCCGCTACCTACCAGCCTAATCCTACCTAATATGGGCCACCGGCTCTCTAGCTGAATAAAGCGCAAAAACACATTACCACTGTTCAGACGTCGATTTTCTGCAAGACCGTGGTATATAGAATAGAACGGCCTTTTTTTACGTTGTGGAAACGCATTTACGCGCTATCTCCCGCCGGCGACAGACGGCGCGAGTGCGGGACTCGTCGACTAGCTGAAAGGTTGGATAGGCCCGGGACTGTAGACAGAAAACTATCAACACTGTAGCCCTTTTCTGACAAGCTATAGTCTGTGCACAACCCGCCCATTCCGTACAGGGGGATAGTAAGATGGCGTGTAACTCCGAAGCTCACAGTGTTCCCTCCTAATCACCATTGGACCAACTAATGGTACCTCTTCCTCGACATCCATGGCCAGTCCGATGGGTTACCTTTTTGGGTATCATCTATATCGATGCCCAGGCAACAAAGAACTGTGTTGTGCGGTCGGCGCCCTCACGCGGTGGTCCTACTACTAAAAAAAGTTAGGGTTATGGTTTAGGCCGTTTAGGGTTATAGGGTTATAGGTTATAAAGCTGTAGGCTATAGGGTTGTAGGTTATAAGGTTTATAGAGGTCTTTATAAATAGCATAATATATCTAAAAATAGAAAATTAACAAAAAGTAATCCATTTACATTTCACTATATACAATCGTTTCGGTTGACAAGCAAAAGCCTTTCCTTTATGGAGATGTAGTAATACAAAAGCATTATATGATTCATAGAACTATTATAGCCATTACATATTAATTAATAGAATCAAAATCAATGAATATCAAAGCGTTTTGTTGTAGCGTGAACGAAATCTATTAGAACTAATGTCCATGTACCAGCTCGATTAATGCACATTCATTCAATTAGAGGGCGTCGAATAAAACGGTTATTATATTAAAAGCTGTAGTTGTGACCGGTGAAAACGAACAGTGAGTCAGTTTCAAAAACGTTTAGTTTTAGCCTTAATTTTTTTTGTTGCATACGAAGAACTCTAAAGTAATATTATTATTTTAACGTAATGACGTAATAAATCATATGTATATATATGTAAGTACATATATTTACATATAGGTAATCCTTTTATATGTAACTAAAGCTAATCTCAGTTAGCACAACCTAAACGGCTAAATCGTTTTTCATGAAATTCTCTGTCGTGTACTCACATAAATTAGACTCAGTCGATGGCGCTGCGTTCGAATTCAGTAAATTCTATTTTTATTTGCACCGAACAGCGTCTGTTCTATCAGCTTGTTATATAAGGGAGAATAACAAACTCATAATGCATTTATATATATTCCAAAATTGTTTATCTATTCGATACTAAAGTAAGTTTTTGTGGTAGGACCACGCTGTGGACAGTTCTCTCTCTACAGCCGCGGGCCGGTCCGTCCGGGGTAGTACCACACTCTCGCAGAAGATCGACGTCTGAGTAATGGCAATGTGCTGTTGCGCTTCGTTTGGTGAGCGAGAGAGCCGGAAGCCCAACTGGGGTGGGTTCAGTGTTTGTATTAGTAGGCAGTGGCATAGCTATACCATTGGTAAAGGTGCATTGGCGGCAGTAACACTTACCATCAGGTGTGCTGTCTGCTCGTTTGCCACCATGAGCAATAAAAAAAAAAGTTTAATTTCAACCTTATGGTATTAAATTTCAATATATTATTAAAACAATGTTTGAAGGCTACAAGATATTGTAGTAACCCCTCAGGTCGGTAATGATTTACCGATGGCCCGCTCGCACGGCGGAGAGAGGCGCTTTGCAAGATGGGTCTATGGGGTCGCGCGCCACCTCTTCCGTCGCCCCGGACCGATTTGGTGGAGCGTGACCGAGATGGTCATAGTCCACCGCAAAAAAGAAATAGGTCCGTAATGATTCTTTTCACCCTTACAGTGGCAATTTTAAATGTCAAACATTTAAAATATAATTGTGCATTAACGAGCTCTAAATGACTGAGTAAATCCATTTACACGGATTTTAATTTAATTAAAAACAATTGTGTGACAGTACCGTTTAAAATTAAATTATGTAATTATCATAACGTGTAGTATGTTTCTGTATATTGATAATAATTCAAGTTTATTTTTAATTATATATTTATCTTGCCCGTGGGTGTTGTAAAATATAACTGAGGGATATAATATGCATATAAGATCTATGCAAGAGAAGGATAACTCGAAATAAAATCCTATACATTTCCCTTCTATCATAGAGGAGGTTTTACAATATGTATCATGAAAGAAGAGTACATATTGTATTGACCCCAAGTAATTGGGATAAGAGTAGGATGATGATGACATAGAAGAGGTTTTAATCCAGCAGTGGGATGTATATAAGCTGAGATTAAGATGATTTTTTTAGCAGGTCACAGGCCGTCCATTCCATCCAGGGTGACGGAAGCGCTGCGCGTGGCCCTATAACCCACCGTATTTCTTCCCCATTGCCATTGGACTGGCCACTGGTACTGCCTCCATGACATCCATCCATGACATCCATGGCCAGCCCGGACAGATAATGATGATGACAAGAAGATATTATATTTTTACTGCCGCATATTCCGTGTCCCGCAGCTAGATGGCGTAATATATAAAAATCACGAATATCACATTATACTTCGTCGACCAATCAGAGCATTCTGTCTTTGGCGCGGAACGTCGGTTCGGGCGCGATATTCGTGCCTTTTTCCGATTTTATATTTTACAATCTTACTTTATTATACGCATTAATGAAAAAGCTTCGGATTTATATAACAATTTTCATAAAAGAAAACAACTTTATCTAGAAAAATCATAAAGATTTCTCTTTCTCTGCTCTCTTTCCTTTCATGAATCCCACAAAAAGGAAGGAATCGTGCCTGATGATATTTCATCACGTCGAAACATCGGTAAATTAAAAATCAAATACAAATATGATAAAAATCGTAAAAATACTTTTATTATAAATCATTATTAATATATTTCATTGTTAATCAAACATCGCCCATATATTTGTCGTACGTTCAGTAATATTAACTGTCATCGCACGCGCATCGTTCGCGCCAGTGCATTCAAAACTATAGAGTCATGCGCACCTAAACAATGTTTTATTGTTTGTACATAAAAATTTTATTACATTTTACAAAACAATAATAGTAATTTTACAATAAAGAGTAACTTATGGGACATTATTTTTAATGTGAAACAAAATGGAATGCAAAGTGGTTGTGTGTTTGAGTTTATTATTCGGTGAGTTTGTTGTTTTTATTAATTTATTCGTGTGTATATTATCTTTTTTTTTTCTTGAAGTTTATAGCTTGGTTACTAAGACTTTTAAGTCAATTTTTTGTTTAAAAAACACCTTCATTCAAAGTCGTCGTCCATCAGTCAGGCAAATCGTCGCCTTCAACAGTGCCATGGTTAAAGGTGTCTTTTGGAAATTTTAGTGGAAACGTATGTAAGGCACAGTCATATCATATACACTACACCTCAATACTTCCTGCGCATCAGATTATATAAAATCCCATCAAAATTACTTAATCATCATCATCATCACAGCCTATAAATGGCCCACTGTTGGGCTCGGGCCTCCTCCGTAATGGGAGGGAAATTAACCTACTATACCGCGCTGGTCAGACGTGTTGGCATAAGGTTTTGTTTCGAGATTTCCTTCTCTCGCATAGATGTTATATGCGTTTTATATCCCTTGGTCGTCTTGTACGATCACCCACGGGTAAGATATGGGGTGGTGAATAGTATTCTTACTCTATCACCACACGGAAAATTTATTTAAATTACTTAATATAACACGTTAAAATATTAAGGTATTGAATATAATAGATACAAGAGCACCACATGACACTTGTCCTTTCCCGCTAAAACTCTGTATATTTTCTTAATCATTTGAACTACAGTGTAATCACTCTTTTTGTTTTTTTTTTTTAACCCGGCGCTAAGGAAACTATTCTTTTATTGCAGGGGATTTTACAAACATAATTAACATGAAAATTGCGGCAGGTGGATATCTCAGCTACTACGCCATCTCTGCAATCAATACAGATACAATTGCAATACTGCATTTAATGTGTACTTATCTTAAATAGACCAAACTTCTTAATAAGGCTTGTGCCTTAAGCTTGTTGTTCTAGAACTTTCAAATGGTTAGATGAATTTAAATAATTTTCAAGTATTTGTTTACTTATAAAACCCTTATCACGCAGTTTCGATATATAATAACTATAATTTTAAATGATTAAACAACGTCAAATAAAGAAATAAAACAACAAAATAAAATGTATGATAAATATTACTAATAATAATGCTGTATTATACGGGTCTTTTTTCGTGTGGTGACGGAGTAAGAATACTATTCACCACCCCATATCTTACCCGTGGGTGATCGTACGAGACGACTAAGGGATATATAACGCATATAACATCTATGTGAGAGAAGGCAAACTCGAAACAAAACCCTATACCAACACGTCTGATCAGCGTGGTATAATAGGTCAATTGCCCTCCCATTGTGGAGGAGGTTCGAGCTCAATAGTGGGACATACATAAGCTGTGATGATGATGACATATGGTGTTGACCCGAAGTAATTGGAACAAGAGCAAGAGAATGATGATGATATATTTTTGTATGTATTATTAATATTTATGAAACTATAGTTTTGATACATACATGACATCAGTAACAAATTTATTATAATACACTCGGCAAGACATGGAGCTGTGTGGTAGCGGATACAAATACTACCCTTACTTTGCTCGTGGATGTCATAAAAGACGACTAAGAGCCTTATAATAACCTGGGACAACACCAACTGATGCCATTTGGTCAACAATTACATTTTCAAGGAGGGTTGACATCTGGCAGGCGGCCGGTCATAAAACTATTACCAATAACTTTTACAATATGTAGGTACTATGAAATAAGAGTACATATTATAACGACGTTATTAACGTGCAACGTCATTTGCATAGATGACCTTTTACTGTTATTATTTTCTTTGTCGTCCCGTTATATTAATAATAATATCAACATTAATATCATCCAGAAAATATCAATCACTGTTTTGTTACGTCAGCAGTCGTCATGATAATAGCGAATACGCAGAACATTTGATATGCAATGTCATATTTTTATTTAATACTGCCCGATTTGTTGACATCTATAGACCCTTCTGTACCTTTAAGCGTTATACTTTCTAGCCTATAACTATACATAAATACACGATAAGATTTTTTTGGATGCCAAGTATTTTTGTTTATTGCTTATGTGGCAAACAAGCATGCAGCACACCTGACGGTAAGTGTCACTGCCGCCCATGGACCTTTGCAATACCAAGGATATAGCTTAGGCCGCTGCCCACCAATAAAATCCCCAAACCCACCCAGTTGGGCTTCCAGCTCTCTCGCTCACCGAACGAAGCGCAATAGCACATTGTCATTATTCAGACGTCGATCTTCTGCGACAGTGCGGTACTACCCCGGACGGACCGGTTGTAGACAGAGAACTGTTTACAGCGTGGTCCTGCTACTAAAATAGTTTATTATTAGTTTCTAAGATCATCATCTCATGATCTTAGGAAATACTTGTCCCAACATTACTGTATGGAAGCGAGAGTTGGGTATGCAGAAAAGAGTATGAAAGTAAAATTAATGCGGTCGAAATGCGATCTCTTCGGAAAATCTGTGGAGTAAGGCTGACCGACCGCATTCGTAACGACGACGTAAGAGAGCGAGTAGGTATGAAAGAGAGTATTGGTGTAAAGATGCGAAAGGCAATGCTCCGATGGTTCGGACATGTGGAAAGAATGCCGAATGAACGTCTGGTTAAGAAGATATACAATGCGAAAGTGGAAGGATGTAGGTACCGAGGGAGACCGAGACTAACCTACCTAGACCAGATCGGTCAGGTACTGAAGGAAGGTGGAGTCAAGAGTCTCCGAAACCGGCGAGCGTGTATGAAGAGAATTATGAATGTTGAGGAAGCGAGTGAAGTATGCAGAGATAGAGTTCTCTGGCACTCTGTTCTCTCTGCCTACCCTGCAAGGGATATGGCGTGATATGTATGTATGTATGTATCATCATCTCATCATCTCAGCTTATATATGTCCCACTACTGGGCTCGAATCTGTTCCACACTAGGAGGGAAATTAACCTACTACAACATCCTGGTCAGACGTGTTGGTATAAGGTTTCATTTTCAGTTGTCCTTCTCTTGCATAGATGTTATATGCATATTTTGTCTCCAAGTTGTCTCTTACAATGACCCACGAGTATAACAGAGGGTAGTGAATTGTATTCTTACTCCATCACCACGCTCAATGATTAATTGCGTTTAAATCAATAAACTAATTGTTCAATTTTATTTAATAGTAATAATATAGATATAATTAAGTCTAGGTATCTATTAAAAATACAAACCACCGCCATTAGCGAGGCACAGTTGCACATTTTCCCATCATAAACGCCATAGAAACACTTGTTTAATCATTGCCAATTAAAAACAATTATTTTATAAGTCGTATGAAGCCTGGTGGGACATTATGAGCCGTTTATAGCGCACATTAATATAATGTTATAACTGTGAACGATAATAAAAACAATTTCGTTTAATTCAGCGTCTGCTCTTTGTAGATTTTTGGACCCTGATATCAACATAGGCTTTAAATTAATCTGTATAATATTATATTATTAAAATTATAATTACTATACATGTCACTGCGTGATGACGAAGTAAAAATGCCATTCCTCACCACTTGTTTTTCCCGTGGCTGTCGTAAAAAATGGCTACGGGATATGATATTCAAATAACATCTATGCAAGGGAAGGAAAACTTGATGTAAAACTATACTAACCCGTCTAACCAGTAGTATAGAGGAAGATTTTAAGCCTAAAAGTGGGATATATATGAGCCAAGAAAATGATGATGATACATATCATCGCTTTTTAATTTTTCGTGACTGTAGAAAAAGTTAACCTTGGGACAAAGAGAAACAAAATCAGTGCAAGAAATAAAGAATCTCACGCGAAGGTGATGCCCAAACAACATAATTATAATGTTGCCAGGGCGTCAACGCGGGATGCTACCCGAAAGAAGAAAAATGGGGTCATAAAAGGACTAAGGTCATACTGTTGACATTATTCTGTCTGGAACCGCGGGCTGGTCCTTCCTCGTTAGTTCTGCACTTTAGCAGACGTTGGAGCAGTGGCATTGTGCTCTTGCCCTTTGTTCTGTGAGCAAGAGAGCCAGCAACCCAACTTTCTGGGTAGATTTAGGGTTTTCATTTATAGACAGTAGTCTAGCTGTACCCTTGGCAGGGTCGGCCTTACCTATAGTACAGAAGATGCGGGGCACCCGGGCGCCGGGTATTAGGGGGCGCCGAGAGCTGCTCGGGACACATAGAGCCTTCACTGTAACGCTCCGCACGGAGCGGGAGCACCTTATGCAGCGAGTGCCTAACCATTTATAAACGTAGTGGGTGCATTATTTGACAAGTTTGGGTAGCTTGCTTTGTCGCAATGTTCACTGTAACTTCATAATCCGATCGCGTTTAGTTGGTTTCGTGTCAAAAAAACAAGACTAAGTATGCGACAACGCATTCCAGCGAGGTTCGGAGTTTAGTTGAACGTTTTGTTAGTATCAACCTATTCCATTTTTCCAAGAGGGCGCCAGGTTATTGATTGCACCCGGGCGCTACATGTGCTAGAGCCGCTTCTGACCCTTGGTATTACAAAGGTCCATAGGCAGTAGCAACACTTACCATCAGGTATGCTGCTTACTCGCTTACCATATGTAACATAATAAAACATTTGTTTAACTACGGGACATATTTAGCCGAGTCGAGTCGCTAGATAAAGAAGTCTTTTATCCTAATATACCAAGCTGGTCAAGCGCCTTCTCTTGCTTGCTTGGCTTTGCCTACTCTTGTATGATAGATTTTACATGCATAATATTGTCAAAATAACAATATGTATATATGTAAGTAATTTATCATACTTAATACTATTTTAACATTGCTACTATTACTACTAAAAAATGTCGTACGATGTGATTCGGACATGTCATTATGTAGAACGATAAAAATACCGTTTAAAATACTCTGGCCATTCCGAGACAAGGACAAGAGCGAAGAGTCTCGGCCACGTAGCGGACAGCTCTTTCCAAAGATCGTGGTATTTTAAAACGAGGTATGCCGATCCTAAATAATGGGAACAGGACCGTTGCAAATGGCATTCTCGTGGGGAGGCCTGTGTGCAACAGTGGGCGTTTACGGGCTGGTGGATGGATGGAAACAATGGTAAAAAACAAAGATGAAGGCGAAATTATTAGACAATTTGCAAGTCATATATAGAGTAGTAGGACTTTTTTTTTTGGCGACGGGTTACGTGACGTCAAACCCCGCTAATCCGTCCGGGGCGACAGGAAAAGCGGCGTAAGACCCCGTAGACCCGCCCTACAATATACCTCTCGACGCCGTGTGGGTGGGTCACTGGTACGCGGTCTTTTTCTTCAGTGGCCCACCCGGCGGTCTACCCTCACGGGTATCCTCTCTAATGTCGACGCCCGGACAGTTTGCAAACTGGAAAAAAGTTTTAAAAATCTTTCTACTATATCTACTACTGCAATCAATCTTAAGGCTCACATATAGACCTGTTAACCTTTATCATATTCTGAATGCTGTACTGATTATTAAAACTATATATACTTTAACTTATTGGTTTATTAGAAAATTTTGCATAATAATCCCTATTTTAATAGGAAAGCAATGAAATCCTTCCAACTCTTCATGTTTTTTCTATACTAATTAAATTTATTACGGGTCCCAAGACAATTAAAAACATTTCCCGAGACTGCCTGAGGGTCAAATCTCAGTGTCATTTATATAGAAAACTTTACGGATCCGGACTTGCAGGAGTTACAGTGGTATGGAATATATAATGGCATTTAATTTGAATAAAACGTTTTATTTGAAACCAGTTTTCTTACGTATTTACATAAACACTTATTACTGTTTAAAAAATCAAAATAATATTGACAATTATTTTTTTATCTGTGTTTTATTTTGCAATCTTTTAATGGCCTAGAACCTTTTACCTGTGACTGACTTGCCGGAATTGTGAGATAAATAGAATGATAATGGAAATATCATTTTTCTGCTTATCCCAATTACTTAGGGTCGACGCAATATGTACTCCTCTTTCTAGATATTGCAAAAGTTATTGGCAATAATTTTATGACCGGCCGCCTGCCAGACGTCAACCATCCTTGGGAATGTAATTGTTGACCAAACGACATCGTGGTGGTGTTAGCCCAGGTCGAAATAAGGCTCTTAGTCGTCTTTTACGACATCCAGAAGCAAAGTAAAGGTTAGTAGTATTCGTAGCCGGTACCACACAGTACATGATAATGGAAATAATCGCAATAAAAAGGAAAGGATTTTAAAAATTTACACCAAGCGTAGCTGCGGGGATAGCTAACGACTATATAAGACTTACTTGCCCCAAATATACTGCATATAAGCAGGAATGAATTAGTAGGAACCCGACCAACCAATTGAGCGAATTAACTGCCTCTTAAGACTGAGTATTCGTTGTAACATTGGTACTTTGTTTTCAACGCTCTTATATTTAAATACGAGTACATTCATAAGTCGTTTCTATGAATTTTGCGTATGTTAATACATGTTTAAAGAAGAGTATAATTATTAATAAGCTTTAGGCCTTTTTATCTCTACACAAAGGCATAAAGCTTTCAAATAATGTTCGTGATTTTTATAAAGACAATTATATATGTATTTTAATTAATGTGGGCGTTGAAAGAGAGAAGTATTCCTGTGAAATATTTAAGGTGAATAATCTTTATTCATTGGTTCGACTCCTTTGACATTAATTGTGCGTTTTTTTTTTCTAAATATATATGATACATTAAAAAAAAAGTGTGTGTGTGTACTTACGTACACGTGTTAGAAGTTATAATTCGTTGACGTAACAAGATGAAAATTTCGGGTTGAGAGCCCTCAGCGCTCACCCACAGCCCGGTTACGCTGTAACAGCCCCTAGGCTAACAGCAATCGCAGTAGATGCGGTTTAGTGGGTAACCTAGCCCTAGGCTAGGACTCCCACGCTTCCCATCCGGGGAGTTAGTGCTTCACGCATGCCTGGACCACTGCGTTACCAAAAAAAAAAAAAAAAAAAAAAACAAGATGAAAATCTTTTTAAAAATTTTATCTTTCGCTTTATTTTACGTTTATAGAAAAAACGGCACTGCCAATAGAAAAAAGGTATTTAATACATTGAAAGTGTTATTATAACGCATTATCTAGTTAAAAAACTAAAATGTTGACTATAGCTAACTTCAGGAAAAACCGTCACGAAAAACAGACATTTTTCGTGACGGTGTGCACGCGCATCGTAAAAATTTACTCTCGTCATTTTTCCCTAACGCGCCAAAAGAAATATAACTTCAAAAAGAAATTTTATTATTGTGAATAAAATAGTTTATATAACAAATTATTTTACTTAAAATAAATAAGTGGTGAACAATTCATGCAATATTAATCAATTGATACACTATTTTTAGGATAGGTTATAATTCTGATCACATGCACATAAACTGCTCAGGCCGGTGGAAGAGGCGCATACATTACCTGCCGTATACAATCTCTCTATTGCCATTTAAATGAGCAACTAATATCGAGTCTTTGATTTCGGTGGTCTGTCCAGCAAGATACACTTTTGAGTAACATCTCCTATCGAAGCCCTGACAACATTTGAGAATGTTTCCAGAGAATGTGCCCATCTTCGCCCTCACGCTGTGCTTTTCTCTAATGGTGGTAGCTCTAATAGCAATATACACACACACACACACACACACATATACACACACATATATATATATATGTAGATACTTAATTATATATTATGTAGATACTTAATTCAAGTATTATTTACTCTAAATATAAATTAGTTATCCATCAATTTGTAAACGAAACGAAATCATGATTACCTTCGTATGTTCAAAACCCACTTAACCAAAGTACAATGAACTTTTTAACTATTACTGGCAAGAGAGTATTCGTGTTGAAAGTTATATACGAACAGTCCAAATTAATAAGGTCCCCCTTCCTCAGATAATTTGTCTAATTTAAAAATATAAAAACATAATGGTTTGACGTTCCCTTAAACGTTCAAACAGGGTGATAAATTATATATTTTTAATTAAATAATAGAACTATGATCAATATACGGGCATTCGGTAATGGCAGGACTATGTTGTTGATAGGTTTATGCCTGCCGTTATAGATAGGGCGGTTCACCTCCATGTATGAGTATTATCAGTTTGTTACTGCACATCGTTTGGTGAACGTGAAACCCGTAGACATAAACCATTACGCTATACAGTGACCTTTTTTTTTGTTAACGCTGTGGAAATGCTTTTACGCACTATCCCCCGCCAGTGACAAACAGGGGGGTGTGTGGGACTCGCCAGCCATTGAGATGTTGGTGGCCGTAATACCCACTAAGACCAACAGCGGTCCCTTCCGCGCTTTTACGGGATGCCGGAGAGATCGTCTATTGACATTCTATCCCCGAACGGTATACAGCGACCTAGCTGTCTGGTAAGCAGAGGGTGATGAGCAAGAATAACCATATACAAGTACCATAATTAATCTATCTGTCACCTACCCGTCCAGCATGGTATAGTAGGTTAATTTAAGAAAATAGAGACTTCTTTTTTTCAGCATGGTATAGTAGCGGGTGACTGGACCGGGGAATAGTCCGTCACCCGCAGAGCAGCTGACCGCGTAAGGGCGACGCCCCGGCAGTTAGCTTGGGCGTCGACGGGGGATAGTACCCGAAAAGGTAACCCGCCAGTCTGGCCACGGATGGCAAGGAAGCAGTACCAGTGGCCGGCACAAAGGCGATGGGGAGGGTATAGGGCGGTTGATGGGGCCACGCGGTGCCCTTCCATCGCCCCGGACGGAACGGGTAGGTCAATTTCATTCCTATTTTAGATGAAACTCGAACCAGTATGACTTAAACGGGCTGTTAGAATAATGATGATAAATATTGCTTTTCTTTCGTTTGTGGCTGGATAATTATATCGTTTGACCACACCCCGTCCAACCTGCCGGGAAGATATAAGGGTGGTTTGGGACTTATACCTTCTCTTACTTTTTCTTTCCACTTATTAAGAATGGTGGATATAATATTAGTTATGATTGATTTTCGTGATAGACTACAAGGAAAATCAATCATAATTAATATTTTAAAGATGAATATAAGTTTATTTGTTTGGTACGCTTTCAGACTTTAATCCAGACTTATTTCTCATGTTATGGGGCCACGCGCCGCCCTTTCGTCGTCCCGGGCAGAACGGACGGCGTGATCAGATCATAGTCTGCCAAAAGACCTAATTCTGATATATGTTGTCGGAAAAACTTTATAATAGTACTTTTTTAAAATAGCAATTATTGTGCTTGAGAAGATAGAAAAACTATTATACAAAATCTACGTTGATGGCTACGCCTCCAAAGCAACGGATGGAGATAGATAGTAGATTATAAAATTATTCATATATAACACAGTTGACCGATGTTGTAATGGTTAAGAAGGCAACCTAAGTGTCGCGGCCTCAACTTCCTCATCATCGTTCCGAGTCTGGATGTAATTTGTGTCAGTTAATTATATGTTTGTAATTTTTCCCCTAATATAATTATTAGTTCCTTGATACATGGTGTAGTTTAATAAAAAACCCAATATAAAAAATACATACATATCATCACGCCATATCCCTTGCAGGGTAGGCAGAGAGAACAGAGTGCCAGAGAACTCTATCCTTGCATACTTCACTCGCTTCTTCAACATTCATAATTCTCTTCATACACGCTCGCCGGTTTCGGAGACTCTTGACTCCACCTTCCTTCAGCACGTGACCATTCTGGTCGAGGTAGGTTAGTCTCGGTCTCCCCCGGTACCTACATCCTTCCACTTTCGCATTGTATATCTTCTTAACCAGACGTTGTTCGGCATTCTTTCTACATGTCCGAACCATCGGAGCATTATAAAAAAAATAAGTCTTCATATTCCAAATTATGTTAATGTTTAATTTAATAAAAAAAAAACATTATTCTTGTAATTATATTAATCTTGTTTTAAAATATAGTATGTTGAAAATATCATATGTGTAGGCTTATTTAACTTCAAAACAAAAATCACTAAAACTAAGCTTCATAAAGAAACATGTCATTATATTAATTAAACAAAAACATACAACCTCAAAGAAATAATTATTCGATACAAAATAATTATTTTTGAGTGAATGTACAAACATCTAGGTTGATGATATCGGATTAAAATAATCTTGCGAGGAAAGTTTCAAGTATAATTGTTTAAGGGTTCAAGGAAGATCAAATAAAAGAGTGATGGATTACGTGAAGCATGACATGGATAGACAGGAGGATAGATAGGGACAATGACTTATTGGGCGTGAGACATCTTAGCCCTCCCGTGACCATGATCAACGTGTTTGAAGCATCGGGAAATTAAAAATCAAATACAAACGCGAGAGCATCTGTAAAAAAAGTTTAATTTAAAATGTGTAACACATACTCCCCTAAACATAAGAAGTCAATTGGACTCTTACCTATCGGCATTGGTCATTATTATTACAATCATTATCATCATCATCTCAGCTCATATATGTCCCACTGTTGAGCTCGAGCCTCCTCCAAAATGGGAGGGAAATTGACCTACTAAACCACGTTGATCAAACGTGTTGGTATAGGGTTTTGTTTCGAGTTTTGCTTCTTTCGCATAGATGTTATATGCGTTTTATATAGGTAAGATAGGGGGTGGTGAATTGTATTCTTACTTCGTCACCACACAAGATTATTACAATACAATAATATATATTAGTGTGATTTTTTCTTTATAAAACGCTCGTGTAGTTGGCATCCGTGACGTTATCAAAGCGCTTAATCAGTGCAGGTATTTATAACCTGCAATATACTGAGATGGAGGCGTTTTGTGACGGGCAGCATCTCATTTACATTGTTAATTTTTTAAATCCATTTTTGTATATGCAATAAATATATTTCTTTTGCCACATCGCTCGAAGAACCGACAACCGCCGGGGGAAAAAGGTTCTAGAGTGCCGACCACGTACCGGACGACGCAGTGTTGGACGCCCCCCCACTAGGTGGACAGACGATCTATTGAAAATTGATGGGCGTCGATGGATGCAGACGGCACAGGACCGCACTCTGTGGCGTACCATGAGGGAGGCCTACGTCCAGCAGTGGACGGCGATGGGCTGAAATGATGATGATGATATTTCTTTTTCCTTTCTTCTTCCTATTACACCGGCAAAATTATTAATAACAATCATCATTCTTCTACTCTTATTCCAAGTACTTGGGGACGATACAATATGTACTCTTCTTTCATAGTATATATTGCAAAAGTTATTGGCAATAGTTTTATGACCGGCGGCCTACCAGACGTCAATCCTCCTTGGGAATGTAATCGTCGACCAAACGGCGTCAGATGTCGTTATAAGGCTCCTAGTCGTCTTTTACGACATCCACGAGCAAAGTAAGGGTTGGTAGTATTCGAAGCCACCACACAGCAACACCAAAAGCAAAAAAAAATATTAATAACAATACATACATACATACATACATATCATCACGCCATATCCCTTGCAGGGTAGGCAGAGAGAACAGAGTGCCAGAGAACTCTATCTTTGCATACTTCACTCGCTTCCTCAACATTCATAATTCTCTTCGTACACGCTCGCCGGTTTCGGAGACTCTTGACTCCACCTTCCTTCAGTACATGACCGATCTGGTCTAGGTAGGTGAGTCTCGGTCTCCCCTGGTACCTACATCCTTCCACTTTCGCATTGTATATCTTCTTAACCAGACGTTCGTTCGGCATTCTTTCCACATGTCCGAACCATCGAAGCATTCCCTTTCGCATCTTTACACTAATACTCTCTTTCATACCTACTCGCTCTCTATTATTAATAACAATCATTATTAAACTTCCAGTTACTGTGGAATCTACAACAGTAAATGTCAATGGTGAGTGGAAACAAAATGTCGGATGGATGGTCAACTGCTCCTGGGAACTGTTCTCCAATGACAGCCTCCAATCGGTGAGATTATACGACGATGATCGACAATTCATGGTTTATAGACCACAGGTAAGATATCAAAATAAAATATCATCATCTTCATTCAATTTTTCGCCATCTACTAGTCTACCTAGATCATCATTCTCCTACTCTTATCCCAATTACTTTAGGTCGATACAATATGTACCTTTCTTTCATAGTACATATTGTAAAAGTTATTGGCAATAGTTTTAAGACCGGCCGCCTACCAGACGTCAACCCTCCTTGGGAATGTAACTGTTGACCTAACGGTATCAGATAGTGTTGACCCAAGTCGTTATACATGTTATAACATACTAGCTTCTGCCCACGGCTTCGCCCGCGTAAAAGGTTACTTTCCTAAAGTTTTTCATCCCCTATTGTTATATTACCCCTTAAGGATAATTTATTTACAAATGTTTAATGTCATATTTATTTATATCTACTGAATAGCCTAAAAATAACTTTCAAGTTTCTGGCTTTAAAAATGACGACACTTCCTTAAAACTTTTCAGCCCCATTTTTTTACAACCCTTTTTTGCATTAAAGTAAATAGCCTATGTTCTTTGTTTCTTCTCAGATTCTAGATTATCTGTCTACCAAATTTCATTTAGATTGGTTCGGTAGTTTTAGCGTGAAAGAGCGACAGACAGAGTTACTTTCGCATTTATAATATTAGTAAGGATGAACTAGTCTACGTAGATCTCCCCAATTAAAAGTTTTAGTCATTCATTTGAGCAAACAGTAAGACGTGGCAGTAAGTATTATGCATTTCCCAAGAGACAGCTATTGCCCATTTTCTTGATGATAACTTGCTGATTTTTGCGACTTTCAAGAACAAACAAGAAGAGGCGACAATGGTATGCTTATTCCAACGCCACATGGAGAAAAAAATCACACGTAAACGCAATGATTTTATTTGTGTTAATAGGATGAGAATACAATGTTGCAACCCTTTACTTATCCGGTGACGTAAAAACTGGCTAGTGAATGAGAATGGACAACACCATCTCAACCCATATACGTCCCATTGTTGGTAATTAACCTACTATACCGCGCTGGTCAGACGTGTTGGTATAGGGTTTTGTTGCAAGTTTTCCTTCTCTCGCATAGATGTTATATACGTTTTATATCCCTTAGGGGGCGTCCATTACTTACGTGAGGCATTTTTGAGGATTTTTGACCCCCCCCTCCCCCCATCGTCAGATGTCGTAAGATTTTTCTCGATCCCCTCCCCCTTCCCAAATCTCAAGTGAGATTTTTCAAACCTAGTACTTGGGTATAAAGGGTATTTAATTTCATTTAACTTATCGTTCACGCACTTTTACACCAGTTTCTGCTAAAATAAATTACGTGATATTTGCCAAGACCCCCCCTCTTCCCCAAGTGAGATTTAGTAAGGTTCTGCTCGACCAACTAGATGAATACCTTACGCAATTAATAGACGCCCCCTTAGTCGTCTCGTACGATCACCCACGGGTAAGATAGAGGGTGGTGAATGCTATTCTTACTCTGTCACCACACGGAATGGGCAACATCATCCTTCTGGAAAACTTATAAAACAAACCACAATAGTAACCTGGCTTGCTAAATGTGGAGATTTATGCATCACCTATTATATGAGGAACCTTATGTATAAATAGGGGACGTACATAAGCTGATATCTGCCTAGGATGACCCCTTGAGTCCTTCTACAGACTAAATATTTTTTAAAGACCCGCACTAAATAATAAATTCTTATATCGCCCAGGATTTCACAAATATTTTAATGGATAGAAATCATACCCAGATTCAAATCAATAATTAGTGGATAGAACAACGAATTGTTCTGCGTGGGTATTGAACTTATGACACTCAATACAGAAGTTGAATGCTTAAACCACTCCGCAATTGGAGTCAATTTTACTTCAAATTACTAAAATTTTTAGCATTTAATATGCTTAATTATTTATAAATACCCGATTACGAAACGAAAAATGATGTCACAAGCGGGGTTCGAACCCGCACCTATTGGGAATCCGGCCCAACCGTGCTGCCACTTACACCATCGTGAACTATTTGAGGACATGCAAATTTCCTAAAATAGTTCACTTGGTGCGGTGCACACTTCGGTGCGGGTTCGAACCCCGCTTGTGACATAATTTTTCGTTTCGTAATCGGGTATTTATAATCAATTTTACTTTTTAATAAATCATTATATTGCCTTTTAAATATATTATCTATTATTTTTTTTATCCTCATCATCATTATTTCATATACGTCCCATTGCTGGACTTAGAGTCTCCACAATAATAGGAGAGCAAATAACCTATTATACTACGCTGATCAGGCGGGTTGGTATATGGTTTTATTTTGAATTTTCCTTTTCTTGCACAGATCATCATTCTCTTACTCTTATCCCAATTACTTGGGGTTGATACAATATGTATTCTTCTTTTACAGTACATATTATAAAAGTTATTGGCAATAGCTCTATGGCCGGCAGCCTTTTTTTTTTTTTTTTTTAGGTGGACTATGTATGCGTCTCGCCCCGCCAAATCGGTCCGGGGTGACGGAAAGGCGGTGCGTGACCTCATAGACCCACCGTAAAACTCCTCTCTTAGCCGTACGAACGGGCCACCGGTACCCGATCTTTGACTTCAGTGGCCCGCCCGGCGGTTTACCCTCGCGGGTTCCTCTCGTCGACGCCCCGAAGATTGTCGGGGCATCGCCCTCACGCGATGGCCTCACGTCGGGTGACCGGACAAATCCCCGGTCCGATCACCCGACATATGGCCAGCCGCCTGCCAGACGTCAACCCTCCTTGGAATGTAATTGTTGACCAAACGGCATCAGATGGTGCTAGCCCAGATCGTTATAAGGCTCTTAGTCGTCTTTTACGACATCCACGAGCAGAGCAAGGGTTGGCAGCATTCGTAACCGCTACCAGCTACTTGCACATGTCATATGTATATTTTGTCGCCTTTTATGATAACCCTTGGATAAGATAAAAGGTGGTGAATTATCTTCTTACTCCGTCACATGGAAATTTTACATTATTCATAATAATAAAAATAAATAATACAAATATCTTTTTAAAGATTAATTGATAAATTAATCATTGTAATCATCAGCAATGAAATATGTCCGTACAGAACAGATGACGTCATACGCAGGATGTTTTGTCATTCGCTTATACACTATGTTTATCAGAGTACACCATTTTTTAATGGTTCTGACCTTTTTAAGACTGGCAACATAGGATGCTACCTGTTTACGCAACTTAAAATTGACGCAATAAATAAAATAGATCCGGTCTGATGGAGAACTGTAGCTATTTTAACCATAGAATTAATATTATCCATCCTTCAGCCGTCAGATATATTGTTGAATATAGATTTCCCCATGGGATATAAGAGAAAGTTTGAAAGTTGCCAGTGACGGAAAAGTTAAGGAGTGAACGCTTGACGTGGTATGAATATGTGATGCGACGAGATGAAAGTAATGCTGTGAGGAAAGTTTAAAGTATAAATGGCTTTAGGGGTAAACGAAGGGGGTACGATGTCAGAAACCTCCACGCGGTGTACCCTGGGTGCGGACGGCGGTCCCCAGTTCTTCTGTTGTACTGTCGTCCGTAGCGAATATCTGGCGCTTAGCTCCTAGCCTTCTATCCGTAGAAGGTGACCGGACGCGAATCCGCGACGGGCTCAGTCACTCATTCATTTGAGGGCTGGGCAGGCATGTGCCACCGCCACCGTCGTCAAATCGTAAACCTGATTCTTTGCTTGTCTTAGTTTCAGGAGCGAGGGTCTTGGCTTAACCGCCCGGACCGCGAGGAAGACAACCTCTATAAAGAATTTCGAATGTACATTCGAATTCGGAAATCACCCACAATCTTAAGTTTTGGCGTGCGGCGAGAAGATGCATGGCAGATGGGTTGTTCTGTTCTTAGCACGCTCCAGCCAGGGTACCGGCTGCCCCCCTGGTTGGTAAATGTAGGCTTGCCCGGGTACAGGGATCTCTGCCCGGGTCGACGTAATAGTATCTCCCATGCTCGTGGGATCATTATGGATACTCTAAAATTAAAACTTATTAACTACGTGGATCATAGTGATTCCCACCTCAAGGCCCGGTCATGCCAACGGAAAACTGACCGAAACGACGCCTCGTCCTCGGGACTCGAGGCATCCGCCGAGGGTCCGGCACAACACGCAGAGGCCCAAACAACATCGAAGCGGAGGTCGCCCAGGAGGAGCTGGGGGAAGACCTCCAGCTTCAAACGGCGTTTGGAGGAGCGGCGAGCGCGCAGAAAGGCTGCCACCGCGGAAGCGAGGAAGGACGGCGGTAGAGCCGAAACGGAGCCGTCGACGGACGAGGGCGACAGCGATGTCGCAGAGCCGTCCGGAGAAGACGGGGGTGGCGGTTCTACCGCCAAAATGGACGAGGGCGGTGACATTCCCGCAGGGCCGTCCAAGAAGGATAGCAGGCCGGCTGTTGAAGCCCCTGCCAGGTCGTCAGCGCGTCTTGTGGCAAAGAGCCCGGCGCCGACAGCGACAACGCTGACGACCAAGGAGAAGGCCCTCCCCTCGCAGAGGAAGCGCCGCCTGAGTAAGGGTGGCAGCTCGGGTGCCGACTCTGAAGGGAGCGTGGCCAACATGCCGCCACCTAAGGTCGCCTCCCGAAGAGGGCGAGGGGCCTCGGGAGAGGAAAGGGCGGCGGCGGTTGCTGCCCGCGCCAACGGCGACCCCCCCGACCTGCGGGCCGAAAATGCCCGCCTTAATGGCGAGATGTCCGCCATTCGGACCCGGAACCGGCAGTTGGGGGATATGCTGGCGGGGATGCGGCGGGCAAACCGCCAGTTATTAAAGGACGTGGCCGACCTAAAGGCGCAAATGGCGCTGCTCGCGCCGCCTGCGCCAGTTGCGCCACCGGCCAAGGCCGGCCACTCAGCGGCCGCTGCAGCGCCAAAGCCGCCTCGCGCCGCGGTGCCGACGACGTTGGGCACTGGTGTGACGGTAACACCCGTGCCCATGGCGAGAAAGACGCCAGCCGCTGTGAAGCGCGCGTCGCTGGCTGGCGCTGGCCCAGCCGCCGCGGCGAAACTGGTCCCCGTGGTGAGGATGACGCCTCTCGCTGCGGACCGCATGCCGCCGGCTAGCGTCCCTGCGGCGCCAAAGCCGCCAGACGCTGCGGAACGGGCCCCCGAAGAGGCCCAGCTGACCCCGATACTTGCGGTGGGAGGCCTACCGGACGAGGCCCTGCGCCGAATCATCGACGCAGTCGGAAAACTCGTCGATGCGCGCATGGCCGTTCCACCGAACCACGTGTCCGGCCGCCTCTCGCCGCGGACAAGCGGCCGCATGTGGCATCAGCCCCCGCCCCGCTGCCTTGTCAGGGTGGCCGCGTGGGGGGCAGCTACGCCACGGCGCGGCGGCGCCCAAGCCCAAGGGGCCCGCGCCAAAGCCAAGGAAGAGGACGGTACCGGCTCCTGCCGGACCGCAGTCATCGTCGGCAACAACACCGCCGGCGACGACCAGCGCGTCAACGACTGCGCCTTCCGCGCCTGTCGCGCCTGCTGCGCCCGAGGGTTGGCAGGTGGCCGAGCGCGACCGGAAGAGTCGCGGTCAGAGGAGAAGAGCGGAGGCCAAGCGCGCCGCTGAGGTCCCCGCTCCCGCTCCACAGGCAGGAGCCGGTAAGAAGAAGAGGCCGCGCAAGGGGCTCAAGTCGCCGAAGAGAGCCGCAGTGGTGATCACTGTGCTGCCTGAGGCGGCTGAGAAGGGCCTCAGCTACGAGGCCGTCTTGAGGAAGGCCCGGCGGGAGCTAGACGTCTCCGATATTGGAGGCGTCGAAGCCAGGACCCGCAAGGGCCGGATAGGGGCTCGAATCCTCGAGTTCCCCGGGGCCGAGGGCTCCAAGACGGCCGACAGCGTAGCTGACAAGCTGCGAGGTTTGTTTGCCGGGGAGGGTGGCATCAGGATCGCCAGGCCCGTCAAGTGCGCCGAAATGCGCATCGCGGGTCTGGACGACTCCGTGACGGTGGAAGACATCCGGGAGGCTATTGCCTCGAGAAACGGGTGTCCCATAGACACCGTCCGGGTTGGTGTCATCCGCCCCGGTCCGGGCGGCGTAGGTGCCGCCTGGGCGCAGTGCCCGGTGGAGTCGGTCAGGCAACTGGCCGGCTCAGGCAGGCTCCTCGTGGGCTGGAGCTCGGCGCGGGTGACCGTGCTTGAGCACCGGCCTGCGAGGTGCTATAAGTGCATGGCGGTCGGACATACTCGACCGACGTGCACTAATTGCTTCGACTGCGGCGGACTGTGTTTCCGCTGCGGTCAAACCGGGCACGTGGCGGCATCTTGCGCCGCCCCGCCCCACTGCCCCGCGTGTGCGGCGGGCAATAAGCCCGCCAAGCACCGCATGGGCTCTGGGGCGTGCAAACCTCCAGCTTCGGCCCCAAAGGGGCGGGGCGGCCCTCCGACCACGGCCGCTCCCGCTCCTAACGCGGTCCGATCGCCCGCCGGCGAGGGGGAGGTCATGAATACAGCCCGTTAATGGCTACACCATCCATGCACCACCTCTTGCAAGCCAACACCAACCACTCCGCCGGTGCGCAGGACTTACTCCTGCAATCCATGGCGGAGTGGTCGATTGGTGCAGCCGTAGTCGCGGAACCGTACTGCGTGCCTGATCGCCCCAATTGGGTGGTCAGCCGAAACGGTACTGCGGCAATCGTCGTCTCTACGCAGCGGCACTTCCCGTCCTTGTCTCTTTTGGATAGGGGCGAGGAATTTGTCGCGGCGGAGTGGGGAGTGGTCACGCTCTACAGCGTATACCTCTCCCCTACCAGGAGAATGGACGATTTCAGGGCCTCCCTCACCAACTTGGAGGCCTCGATACGGCGACTGGCACCGGGCCTCGTCCTGGTTCTGGGGGACTTCAACGCCAAATCTACGGCGTGGGGGTCCCCTATGACGGACGACCGCGGGCGGGCGGTCATCGAGTGGGCGGCTTCACTGGGCCTCTGTGTTCTTAACAGGGGCTCAGTGAACACGTGTGTGCGGCAGCAGGGCGGGTCGATAGTGGACTTGTCGTTCGCTAGCCCCGCTGTCGTACCACGGGTGAGGAACTGGAGTGTCCTGGAGGAGGCGGAGACCCTATCGGACCACCGGTACATCCGGATGGAGGTCTCCCCTCTCCGGGACCCCGGTAGGGGTCACAGGGCGGACGGAGCTCTCGCGTTTCCGCGGTGGGCTGTGGGTCGTCTTGACAGGGACCTACTGGCGGAGGCGGCCATCGTTCACACGTGGCTGTCCTCACCGCCCCCAGCGGACGGGGTGGACGCCGAGGCTGTCCGCATCCGCAGTGCGTTAACGCAGATCTGCGATGCGGCCATGCCCAGAGTGCGGCGGCGTCTACCTCCGAGGCAGGGGGTCTACTGGTGGTCCCCAAGATTGGCGGACCTTCGTGCGGCATGTATCAGAGCCCGAAGGTCCTACACCCGCACCCGTGGTGGTGGCGGACTATTTGGAGGGGCGCAGTGTCCTCTGCGCGAGTCCCGCAGGGGACATTGTGCGGACGTCCATGTCGTGCGGCGTTCCACAGGGGTCGGTTCTGGGGCCGACTCTGTGGGACATCGGGTACGACTGGGCGTTGAGAGGGAGTCTCCCCCCCGGGCTGAGCGTGATATGCTACGCTGACGATACGCTCGTCACAGCCCGGGGCAGGACACTCGAAGAGGCGGCGAGCCTGGCCACTCTCGGCACCGAGGAGATGGTCGGGCGAATCGAGGCGCTGGGGCTCAGGGTGGCCCTAAATAAGACGGAGGCCCTATTGTTCCATGGGCCACGCGTAAGGCCGCCAATCGGCGTCTCGCTAGTCGTCAACTCCGTCCACATCAGCATCCAGGCCCATATGAAGTACTTGGGTCTGGTGCTCGACGGGCGATGGTGGTTCCGGGAGCATTTTCGCCGAATTGCTCCCCGGCTGGTCGGCGCGGCGTCCGCCCTTTCGCGGCTCATGCCGAACGTGGGCGGACCCAGCTTCGAGGGCCGACGGCTGTATGCGGGGGTGATCCGTTCTATGGCCATGTACGGCGCACCCGTGTGGGCGAGGGCTCTGAACGTCCAGCTCAGGGCTGTTCTGTGGAGACCCCAGAGAGTCATGGCGGTCAGAGCCATTCGCGGGTACCGCACGGTATCGACCGAGGCGGCATGCCTACTGGCCGGGACACCCCCGTGGGACCTAGAGGCGGAGATGCTCTCCGACCTCTACCGGCGGGTGACCTCACTGCGCGACGAAGGTGGCTCCCCATCGCTGAGCGAGATAGCCACCTGGCGCGAGGACGCCCGCCGAGACGTCATCGCCCGTTGGGCTACGCGGCTGGAGAGGCCTAGACACGGTGTCGTCACCGTCGAGGCTCTCCGGCCCGTATTGATGGAGTGGATGGAGCGGCGGCACGGAGTCCTCTCCTTTCGACTGGTGCAGGTGTTGTCGGGGCACGGATGCTTCGGCTTTTACCTGCACACGGTCGCGTGTAGGGAGTGGACTTCGTTCTGCCACCATTGCAGCAGTGACGAGGACACGGCGCAACACACGCTGGAGGCGTGTCCGGGCTTTGACCGGCAGCGCCGTGACCTCGTCGCTGTTATCGGTGCCGACCTGGCGCTGCCGGCTGTCGCGAGAGCGATGGTCGACAGCGTCAGGAACTGGGACGCGGTCGCCGCCTTCTGCGAGGCTGTCATCTCGCAGAAGGAGGCGGCGGAACGAGTCCGGGAGGAATCCCGCGACCCGGGCCGCCGTCAGCGGCCGGGGCGGCGCAGGCGCGAATACCTGCGCCTGATGCCGCCCTAACCGAGGCCTCGGGTGATCGGACCGGGGAATTGTCCGGTCACCCGACGTGAGGCCACCGCGTGAGGGCGACGCCCCGACGGCGAAATCTGTCGGGGCGTCGACGAGAGGAACCCGCGAGGGTAAACCGCCGGGCGGGCCACCGAAGTTAAAATCGAGTACCGGTGGTCCGCTCGCACGGCGAAGAGAGAAGGTTTTACGGTGGGTCTATGGGGTCACGCGCCGCCTTTCCGTCACCCCGGACCGATTCAGCGGGGCGAGACGCACCCATAGCCCACCAATAAAAAAAATTAAAAAAAAAAAAAGGGGTAAACGAAGACGAAAGAAAAGATGAATGGACTGCGTGAAATATGACTTGAGCAGACAGGGAGTTATCCATGTGGTGACGGAGTAAGAATACAATTTACCACCCCCTATCTTACCCATGGGTGACAGTAAGAGACGACTAAGGGATATAAAACGCATATAACATCTATGAAAGAAAAGGAAATCTCGAAACAAAACCCTATACCAACACGTCTGACCAGCGCGGTATAATAGGTTAATTTCCCTTCCATTACGGAGGAGGCCCGAGCCCAATAGTGGGACATGTATGGGCTGTGATGATGATGATGATGATGAGACAGGAAGTAAGATAACGTCTGATAGAGTTGTATAGAGGATATATTACGTCAATCTCTTTCAGATTTAAAGAATTGATATCCTCTGACAATGATGATGAGACATGACCCCATGGGGCAATATGATGATATGGCTACAACTATCAGGCTTAATATTTTACATTACTTATTTCACAGAAAGATGGTGATCACCATGTTCAAGATTTCAGACGCTCCGATGATTTGATGGTGGTGGAATGCACAGAAAGTATACCACGAGGTCTCTTAGGTACTTGTGTAACCACCATAGTACCTTTTCAGCCACCTACGAAGGATTTCACATATAGCTGTGAAGTATCGGGGGAAAGGCCTAAATTTAGAATTGAGAAGAAAAATTATCATGTGAACTGGATCGGTAAGGATTCTGACATATTATTGGTTGATCAAGAATTTTTCTTTATTTTTTTTTCATTAGTCAATACAATCAGATATATCTGCATTTTATTGATTGATCAAAAACTATATCATTATTTTCTTTTTTAAAGACACTAACCCGAAGGAAATAATTCTTGTATTGCGGGGGACTTTACAAACATGCATCAGATAAATTACACTCAGATTCAAAACAACATTTTTTGGATCGCACAAAGTATTGTCCTTTGTAAGTATCGAACTCACGGCACTGGCACGGAAGTTCGGTATTTTAACCACTACACCATTTGTGCAGTCAGTCTATTTTAACAAATTTAAAAATATCCTAAGCCAATTAAAAATCTGAATTAAAATAAAAATTACTAAAAAATAAATTCACGATTGTATTGCATATATTAAATTTGATTAACCGAACCTCATTTAAGGGGTGTATCGAGATGTAATTCTATAAAATTATAATTTAAAAAAAAAATTCCAACAGCAATCATTCGTGTTCGTAACAAAAGTTACTTTATAAAATATTATTTTCATTAGAAACTAATGGCGATCACCTTCTAACGATTTCTGATGGTTACGCGAGTATTAAACATTTGAAATAAAACTATTTTGGAAATTTCGAACACTTTACAACGTTCATGGTCACGGTTAAAGTATTCGAAACGTCGGGAAATTAAAAATCAAATACAAATGCGATAGAATACGTAAAATATATATATATATATATTTTTTTTTTTTTTATTGCTAATGGTGGCAAACGAGCAAGCAGCACACCTGATGGTAAGTGTTACTGCTGCCCATGGACCTTTGCAATACCAAGGGTATAACTAGGCCGCTGCCTACCAATATAAACCCCAAACCCACCCAATTGGGCTTACGGCTCTCTCACTCAACGAACGAAGCGCAATAGCACATTGCCATTACTCATACGTCGATCTTCTGCGAGAGTGTGGTACTACCCCGGACGGACCGGCCCGCGGCTGCAGACACAAAACTGTCAACAGCGTGGTCCTACCACTATTAAATATATATCCGTGTGGTGACGGAGTAAGAATAGAATTCACCACTCCCTATCTTACACGTGGGTGATCGTATGAGACGACTAAGGGATATAAAACGCATATAACATCTATGCTAGAGAAGGAAAACTCGAAATAAAATCCTATACCAAAACGTCTGACCAGCGCGGTATAGTAGGTTAATTTCCCTCCCATTACGGAGGAGTCCCGTGCCCAACAGTGGTACATATATGGGCTGTGATGTTGATGGCATATTGTGTTGACCCGAAGTAATTGGAACAAGAGCAAGAGAATGATGATGATATATTTTTGTATGTATTATTAATATTTATGAAACTATAGTTTTGATACATACACGACATCAGTAACAAATTTATTATAATACACTCGGCAAGACATAAAATATATGATGATAATGACATAAAATATATTTTTTTTTCTAATGTGATTACGCTTTTTAAATATAACCAAAATAATTTACATCTCATTGGAGCACGAGCCCCCTCAAAATGGGAGAGAAAGTGATATCATCCTCTTCTAGCGAGTTGTTATAGGTTTTTAGTTAGAGTTTTCCTTCTCTTGCGTATATGTTATCTGCATATTACATACACCTTTTCAATCATCTTTAACGATACCCACAGACAAGAACCTGGTGAATTTAATTCTTACTCTGTCATCACAGAAAAATAATTTATTTCTATGATAGTTAAGGTTATTGTGTGGTTACGGACTATATAACATCTATTCAAGAGGAGAAAAAACAAAACAAAACCTTATACCAACACGCAGGGCCGGCTTTACCTATAGTGCAGAGGGTGCCGTGCACTCGGGCGCCGGGTGTTAGGGGGCGTTGAGAGCCGCTTGTAACCATCAACCCATTCCATTTTGTTCACCCACTTTGGTACAAGAGGGCGCCAGGTTATTGATTGCATCCGGGCGCTGCATGTGCTTGAGCCGCGCCTGCCAACACGTCTGACCAGCGTGATATAACAGGTCAATTTTGTTTTCATTATGGAGGTAGCTAGAGCCCAACAGTGGAACATATTAGCTTAGTTGATGATGATGATGATAATTATTGATTGCAGTACCACCATCAGATGCAAGAATAGAAGTAGGATCAAGAGAAACAGATACAATACATGTAATACTTAATTGTACATCCAGCGCTTCCCCCACGCCACAACTAAGTTGGAAGATTGGTGACCAATATGTATGTTTATAGAAAATTGTATCTTTTTAATTTACATATAAGATATATGCCTTTCCATACACATACATACATACATACATATCATCACGCCATATCCCTTGCAGGGTAGGCGGAGAGAACAGAGTGCCAGAGAACTCTATCTCTGCATACTTCACTCGCTTCCTCAACATTCATAATTCTCTTCATACACGCTCGCCGGTTTCGGAGACTCTTGACTCCACCTTCCTTCAGTACATGACCGGTCTGGTCTAGGTAGGTTAGTCTCGGTCTCCCTCGGTACCTACATCCTTCCACTTTCGCATTGTATATCTTCTTAACCAGACGTTCGTTCGGCATTCTTTCCACATGTCCGAACCATCGGAGCATTCCCTTTCGCATCTTTACACCAATACTCTCTTTCATACCTACCCGCTCTCTTACGTCGTCGTTACGACGCTAACGCAGTTGGTGTTAGTAAACTGCTGTCCACTAAAAATATGCGTCTGTCTGTCTGGAACAACAATTATGTTCCAAAGGAGGATGGATGTCAATCAGGCGGCCGGTGATAAAACTATTGCCAATAGCTTTTGCAATATGTACAAAGGAAGAGGTGTATATATTATGTTAACTTTAAATAACTGGGAGCAGGCAGGCAACCTATGAGCAGGATAAGGATGGCGATGGTGACAGTACGCGCTATTAAAAAATGGTAAATCATATGAAACACCCAAAAGGATCAAACAAAGTGTTCTTCTGTGTGGGAATCGAATCTTCGACACTTGGTAGAAAGTTGGTATCTTAATCACAACGTCATCCACGCAGTCCAAATAAATTATATTTTCTCAAACATGCTTGGAAATTTGAGCATTATTTTGACAACCTTCTTCGAGATAAATCGATATTGCTGTACTGACCAAATACATGCGAGCAGCGGCCGGCAAAAAATGTATGAAAATCCATATCTGTCGTGTTTTAGCGGCCAAATAAATATACATATATGTAAATTCATATCTATCGTAAATTTTAAAAATGGAATGATTTGTTACTTCAAAATATTGCAACCATATAGGCAACTTATTAGAGTTTTATTTAAATTTCGAACTGGCTTGAAAAAGAAACATGTTTGATAATGGAAAAAAAAAACAAATGAACCATTTAGCACGTGAAAAATGTGGTTCGTTGTTCGTCATTTATACAGTTCTACTTAATACTACTTAGTTTTAATTTCTGCGTATTATTTGAGAAAAGCACTATACAAGCCTTGACTACAACAAGGAAATGATGGACTTACGTATGTATGCTTCGCCACGCGTCGGCCCACATTTATGCGTTCGTCCATCAATGCTTCTTTTGCTGGCCGCTGCAGTAATATACTGTTATGAAATGTAAAGCTATAATAAAACATGCAAACTTCACTCGAATAATAGAATAAATCTTATTCCAGGTGCCATCAGATTTTAAAAGAAGTATTTGGAATATGACATCCAAGTTATGGCACACATGGTCTTCACTTTCCTTTACACCTTCAAGTCAACTTGAAGCTGTTTGTATACCTGAAATTATATCAGGGAATTTTAGCATAACTGGAATTTCTGCATTGTATAATTCTGATGCCGGAATCGAAGGTATGTTTTTTTATAGATATATTAGCTTTATCTACAACCCGTTAGGCCTATACTGTCGGGGCCACGGGAATCGAGAAACGGGTACCGATAGTCCATACATCTGGTGTTATAGTAGGTACATTAGATTAAAGGGCTATACACCGTTCTTCCATCGCCCCCAAACAATTTGGACGGGATTGGACTATACTGTCAAAAAGACATACTTGTGTACTGTGGTATATTGTTGATTTAATAGTATCGTAACTTTTTTTTTTTTTTTTTTATAGTCACTACACCGCTCTTATAAATCACAACGATTTATTTTATAGTGCCTGTCATTTCTAATAAAAACTCTTTTAATTGAAATAAGATTTTCAAATGAGACTACCAGTTCTAGAGTCGAACGCGTCTCTTTTTCTTCTAATGCGGCAGAGAGATTTATGCTAATGGTAGGAAGTATGACTGAAGTCAACAGAAAACTAAAATTAAAGCGACTCTGAACATCTTTTAGCTTTATCCGTGTGGTGACGGAGTAAGAATACAATACATCTTACCTGTGGGTGATCGTAAGAGACGACTAAAGGATATAAAACACATATAACATTTATGCGAGAGAAGGAAAACTCGAAACAAAACCCTATACCAACTCGTCTGACCCGCATGGTATAGTAGATTAATTTCCCTCCCATTAAGGAGGAGGCCCGAGCCCAACGCCGCCTTTTCCGTCACTCCGGACCGATTTGGCGGGGCGAGACGCATCCATAGCCCACCAATAAAAACAAAAAAAGGGCCCCTGCTATGTTATTTACAATCGTAAAAAACCCTATCCTCGTCTATCTAGCGTAGTATAGTAACAGAATTCTTTTATTATTAACTATGGAGAAGGTTTGTGCTCAACAGTGAAACATATATGGACTTTAAAAATGAAAGAAGAAGTACGCTATTGAAAATTTATTAACTTGAATGGAATACGTTTATTATGGCAAAATTACACTAACTAATCATATCACATCCTTAGAAATAATAAGTAAAATAATACAAAAAATTGTAGGCCTAAATGTAGGCCTCATAACCAAGCTCAAAGTCGCTCAGCGTGCTATGGAGCGAGCTATGCTCGGGATTTCTCTGCGTGATAGAATCCGCAATACGAAAATCCGCAGAAGAACGGCTGTAACCGACATAGCACGAAGAATTAGCACGCTGAAGTGGCAATGGGCTGGCCACATCGCTCAAAGAACCGACAACCGCTGGGGAAAAAGGTTCTAGAGTGGCGACCACGTACCGGACGACGCAGTGTAGGACGCCCCCCCACTAGGTGGACAGACGATCTAGTGAAAGTTGCTGGGCGTCGATGGATGCAAACGGCACAGGACCGCACTCTGTGGCGTACAATAAGGGAGGCCTACGTCCAGCAGTGGGCGGCGATGGGCTGAAATGATGAATACAAATTGTATGTAACGCCTGTTTTTATCACTATCCAAGCCAAAATTGTTGACTATCAATAGCCAACGCTGATCTTTCTTTATCTTATTTGAGTCATCAATCTCCTAATCTTACCCCAATTACTTGAGGTCGATACAGTATGTACTCTTATTTCATAGTACATATTGTAAAAGTTATTGGCAATAGTTTTATGACCGGGCGCCTGCCAGACGTCAATCTTCCTTGGTAATGTAATTGTTGACCAATCGGCATCAGAGGGAGTTGGCTCAGGTCATTATAAGGCTCAAGTCATTTTTTACGACATCCACGAGCAAAGTAACCGTTGGTAGTATTCTTAGCCGCTACCACACAGCTACTTTATCTTACTTAAGTAAGTAAGAAAAAGACAGGAAATTAAATAATTTTGACCGTTTTCTGATAGTTAATTTTGAAGATGACGGAAAAAGTTTTGAGTTTATAAAAACCCGATTACGAAACGAAAAATGATGTCATAAGCGGGGTTCGAACTCGCACCTATTGGGAATCCGGCCCAATCGTGCTTTGTATTTCTTTGGGTTTTTATAAATAATTAAGCGTATTAAATGCTAAATTTCAGTAATTTGAGCTTTGAGTTTAGCTTGAATCCCAATCCCTTAGCGTGAACTAAAGGAATAGCCTTAGGTATGTTAATACTCGTAGGAGAGAGAGTAATTTACTGACTTCTATGTAACAGGTTTGTCATTAAAAAAATACCAAAATAATTTTAAACAAAATTATTGAATTAGAAAAGATGATAAAATTGATTTTATTATTGCTTTCGTTTTCAGATACTGGTGATACAACATCGTTATCAAATAATTGCTCTAATTGCCATCAAAGCTTTGTGTTCAAAATTTTAATATCTGTCCCTTTGATAAAATGTTTATTTCGATATTAGTTTTAAGAATTAAATAAAATTAATTAAACTATTTTTTGGAATTTATTTCAATGAGAGATTATTTACGTTGTAAATAATATTGTATTAAATTTAATAAGATAAAATATACAATAAAATTGACAAAGATATTTAAAAAATGTTTAATATTTAAAGACTGGTTGAGCAAAACTGTTGGCAGCCGTTAGCCCACTCAATGAAGGATGAAAAATTTGCATTTAAAATTCGAATTGAAATTTTAAAATTGGAACACATATGAATCTTTACACTGGCAGCGTGAATTTTACTGATTATTATATTATACTTTTATTATAATAAAACCGGTACCAAGTACCGCACAGTAAGTAAATCACCATGAGCTTTGGATTTATTGAAGGGTTAACTAAACCTCTCCCAGCTCCCCTTTGATGACGCCCTTACTTGCTTAAATTAATACGCAATAAGTAATACAAGTCACACGGGTATTAATATTTTACTATCAACCTGCATTTAACCACTGTTGAGCTAGATAAAGACATCCATTATTGAATATAGTATAATTCATATTTGAATTCAAAGAAATAATTTTTGTACAGAATAATATATTGACGAAATCTGATGTTTACGCCAGGATTACAGAAAGGAGGGGTGCAATAAAACTATTTTTATGGAATTTATCGCGTCCGTTTTTATTTTTCTATCCCGATATTTCATGAATGCATTTATGGTCACGGGCCGACTGCTGAAATGAATTATTCGATACATTGAGATAGAAAAACAATACGATTACAATTTTATTTCATAATATATTGTTATTAATTACTGTAAAAGACGATTATATTTTGATAAAAGTCTTCATAGATAACGCGGTGGTTCGATGTCTAAGCAGAATAGTACGTTGTTTGATTACTTATAATAATAATCATATTGAAACCTATTCCACGCGTAAAATTTGAAGCCACTAAATTGGAGCCAGAAATGGCTCCATGCGCCGGCCTGTTCCGTAGTGTTCAAGATTATTGTGTTGGAATTTTTCTAAGAGATGCCTCATAGAAATAAATATGACGGTTTGTACTATTAAATTCTGTCACAATATATTTAAAAAACATTATGGTAAAAATGTATTATCACTATTTTCACAGATAAGCTTTATAATAACACTAAATTTTTTTAAAAATATATCTGTTATTAACGAAATACTTGTAGTATTTCGTTAATAAAAGCAATAATTTAATAAATTTGTAAATTAAAGAAAACATTTTCCCATTTTAACGGACGCTATTGAAGCAATATTTTTAATGTATTCTTAATGTATATTATTCCAAGTTTAATCCACATAATATTATTCCGTGTTTAGTCTCTATTATATTACCTATGTAGTGCGTCTTTAAAAAATCTTTTACAGATGAAGCTTAATTCTAGTGTAAATTAGTAAGTAGTTTAATTTAGTTAAAAGTTTATAAGACTTTACATGGCAACATTATCGCTAAGCGATATTTTTAAAGATAAATAACTGCTTTTCGTCGACCACTGATGGCACCCAGGATGAAGGTATTATATTATAATTGCTAAAATCACTGCCCGAAAACTATTGTATATTAAACAAAAAAAATAATATTGTTTTTAAATAAAGAATCATTTTCAAACAATTTAAATATTTTGAAATTATATGCCTATGTGTTCAACGACAACGCTACGCTATTTTAAAGATTGCTATATCTAGATACTTACTATAATAAATAAGAACAAATATTAAGATAATGCGTAGTAAATAAATTACCCAACGTTTATCTTATATTCGCTTTAGAACTCTCTACAAAGACTTTATTGTTTTACATTATAAGATCTAAATATTATCTTGTAAGTTAGAAGATATTATTTTAATGGTTATTAATTTACTCTACATATATATACGAAGTATAATATTGTATTAGAATATATTTTAAGTACTGTATCATTGCATTAATTTGATATAAAACATTTGTATAATATTTGAATATTTAAGTACATCTTATTTATTAAAGAATAAAAGAAAACTTTGGATTTACCTTTCGATAAAAATAATTTACTCAAAAATGATTGAAAAGCAATTGCTTTGTTGTAACATAGACACAAAACGCAATTCACACTTCTTGTTGTTATAAAAGTTATTTAAAGTATATTTTTATTTACAAATTATTATTTTTTACATATTATAATTATAATTGTTACATATACGAATTTAACATTAGATTTTTGAAAGTATGTATAAAGTTTCTTAATAAATATTAACAAAATAGTATTATCTTTTTCTTTTTTGTTTATAGATTTTTTTGGACTGGATATAGAGTATAGACGTTCTCACGCAATATCACGAATTAGGCGACGAAACTTATGACGACCCCTCACTAGGTAGCACAATACCGTCTTGAGTGTCATTTACCTAAATCCTGTGATAATTTCCTTTCAAAAATCTTAATGTCGTCCATCTAATGATTCTTTCTGTTACTCTTGTCGGAAGGACTGATATACGATGTCTTCCTTCCTATCCAGGCTATCGTAATATACAACTAATTGATTTAAAAAAAATAAGCTCATTGCTATGAAAGGAAACTTCATAATAAAATTATGTACCTACTCTGATCAATTTATTATAAGGCATATTATATATTTTACGTAACCATATGGATAGCGATAATCAGACATCAGGCCATGTACTTCTACGAATAACTTCTACAATATGTACGATGGAAGAATACATATTGCGTCGACCCACAGTAACTGGGATAAGAGCAGGGTAATGATGATGATGATGATGTACATCATCATTACCCATTAGCAGGGTAATGATCTCTTATCCCAATTACCTGGCGTCGACGCAATATGTCCTATTCTTCCACACAATCCTATCCGATGTCATCTCTGCGTTGCGATAAAAAGGGAGTCCTTTCTATCTATATCATGCTTCACGTAATGCATCCATCTTTTCTTCGGTCTTCCCTTACCTCTAAAGCCTTCAACATTCATACTTAATACTTTTCTCACAACATTACTTTTATCCCGTCTCATCACATGTCCATACCAAATCAGGAGTTCACTTTTCAACTTTTCCGTCACTGGCGCCACTTTCAAACTTTCTCTTATACGCTCATTTCTTATTTTACCCATTCTCGTCAGACCATACATCCATCTTAACATGCGCATCTCTGCTACATGCAGCCGTCTCTCATCCGTCGCTTTTATAGCCTAACATCCTGACCCATACAATGCGGCAGGCCTTATTAAGATTTTGTATAGTTTACTCTTAAATTTTAAGAGTACTTAAAGATATTGTACCCGTAACCTGCCGCCATTTCATCCATCTCGCGTCAATTCTGTGCTTCACCGCGCGATCCAGGTCGCCATTGCTTAGGATAAGCGAATCGAAGTATCGAAAGTTCGAGCATACTGGTATAGGTCCTCCATTTAGAGATATGGGTGTAAAATTGGAGAGACCGCTGATATCGCAGAACATGCACTCTGCTCTTGTTCTGATGATTTTCAAGCCAACGTTCTCTAATTTACAGCGCCGTTTTTCCAGCATGGTCTGAACCTCAAGCCCATCTTCTTTGATGAGAACAATGTCGTCAGCGAAATATCCACCAGGTTGCCTCTTCCTGTATCTCCGATGTTAAGGCATCCATTATCAACAGGAACAAGTAAGGACTTGACGTCGACCCTAATAATGATCTTAATAATGATCATATTTAAAAATACTATTTCGTAAAGAGACATATCATCATCATCATCATCTCAGCTCATAAATGTCCCACTGTTGGGCTCGAGCCTCCTCCATAATGGGAAGGAAATTGACCTACTATACCAAGCTAATCAGACGTAGTATAGGATTTTGTATCGAGTTTTCCTTCTCTTGCACAGATGTTATATGCGTTTTATATCCCTTAGTCGTCTCGTACGATCACCCACGTGTAAGACATAGGGTGATGAATAGTATTCTTACTCCGTCACCACACGGAAAATCTCCGATTTTAAGTCATCCATCATCAAGAGGAACAGGTAAGGACGTAACGCCGACCCTAATAATTATCTATAATGACATATTTAAAAATACTATTTCGTATATCTCTATATTATCATCATCATCATCTCAACTCATAAATGTCCCACTGTTGGGCTCGAGCCTCCTCCATAATGGGAGGGAAATTGACCTACTATACCACGCTGGTCAGACGTGTTAGTATAGGGTTTTGTTTCGAGTTTTCCTTCTCTTGCACAGATGTTATATGCGTTTTATATCTCTTTCGACTCGTACGATCACCCACGGGTAAGATATGGGGTGGTGAATTATATTCTTACTCCGTCACCACACGAAAAAAGAGAGATAGGTATATTATAAACATACTTTTTTAAATCAGTTTTATTTTCATAATGATTATAGTTATTTTAAAAGGAGTATTGTGTAATAAATTAACAATGAATGCGAGAAAGACAAATCAATATTTGTTCTTACCAAAGTTCTCAAACACGTTTCACCAATAGATGTTCAACTTGTATATTAACAGTAAGTCGTAAAAGGGAAAAGGGTTACTACAGTGCTCATAAATAACGGATTAGTGGAACGTCACCACTTAAATATAAATCTTGCCAATATATTTTCGAGGAGTAGGTATTGATTCTGTCCATGCCTTAACGGCCGATACCGAAGATTTACGGACGCCTTTCTTTGGAATAGTTCAACTTGTGATTTTTCCGTTCTTAAATAAATTTCTACGTTTACTAGGTAGCCTAGTCACTATTTAATTGCTTTTATTAATTCAATGCTGTATGTTTTTACCTCTTTCATCTAATTTATTCGATTTTTAATTTTCTTATTCCAATTGTAAACTATGTGAAACCAGCATTTCTATAAACGCTAGTGGAATACTACTATAATCTATTCTGTTTAAAACTTAGGTATTTTTTTTGTTTAGCCTACGTTTTAGTTTTTATTAGTAGTAGGACTACACTGGTGACAGTCCTCTGTCTGCAGCCGCGGACTGGTCCGTCCAGGGTGGTGTCACACTCTTGCAGAGGATCGACGTCTGAGCAATGGCAATGTGTTATTGCGCTTAGTTCCATGAGGGAGACAGCCGGATGCCCAACTAGGTGGGTTTGTCGTTTGTATTGGTAGGCAGCGGCCTAGCTTATACCCTTGCTATTGCAAAGTCCATGTGCGGCGGTAACACTTGCCATCAGTTTGCCACGTTCAATCAACAAATTCTTCTTTCGTTTTCAAATAGATTTGAATGCTTTTATTAATTCTTAATGCTTTAAACTTTTAATTCGTTGATTTTTCATTCTTATTGTAATTTGAAATAAATCCAGCATTTTTATAAGTACAAATTAATGGAAAGTCAGAATAACTTATAATAAAAGTGTTTTGCTTAAGTTGTAGCCTATTCGCCCTGCACGGTGACCTTACTTGGAAACTTAAGGAGAACCAGGTGTAGAATCAAGGTTGTATATTTATAAATATAATTTACTTATGAGTTCCAATAATATCGAACAATATTGTCGTAATTGTGTAAACATAAATATCAATTACCTAAAAATATCAGCAGCTTATCGACGTCCAATGTTGAACGTAGGTCTCTCCGCGTAAGGTATAGTGGCAGGACGACACTGTTGAGTTTTATGTGTACCGCCGTGGGCTGGTTTGCCCGGGTTAGTACCACACTCTTGGAGAAAATCGACGTTTAAGCAGTGGCAATATGCCGCTGCGCTTCTTTCGATGTGCGAGAGAGCCGACAGCCCAACTTTCTGTGTGGATTTGGGGTTTTTACAGGTAGGCAACACCCTTTTTTTTTTCTTTTCATTTTGGTGGACTATGGATGCGTCTCGCCCCGCCAGATCGGTCCGGGGTGACGGATAGGCGGCGCGTGACCCCATAGACCCACCGTAAAAATCCTCTCTCTTCGCCGTGCGAGCGGGCCACCGGGACCCGATTTTTAACTTCGGTGGCCGGTAGGCAACACCCTAGCGGTACCCCTTGACTGCAAAGGTCCATGGACGGCAGTAAGGCTTACCATCTGCTGTTTGCTCATCTACCACCATAAGCAATATAAATAAAAAAGGGCACTATCATCACCTTGCTCTTATCCCATTTACTTCACCGACGACATTGACCGGACTCCGGTACTTACTCGCACGGCGTCGAAAGGTACATTGCAGGGCGGGTCTATGGGGTCGCGCGCCGCTTCTGTTGCCTCAGACGGATTTAGCGGGATGATCGGAGCGGGAGTGATCAGACTATAGACACCCGCAAAAAAATCCCATTTACTTGGAATTGAGGCAACATGTTCTCCCCTTTCATCTTAAATATTGCAAAAGTTAATGACCAGCCGCCTGCCTGACGTCAACCCTCCTTGGGAATGTACCTAATTGTTGACCAGAAGGCAACAGATGGAGTTGACCCAGGTCGATACAAGGCTCTTAGTCGTATTTTACTACACCAATGAGCAATGTAAAGGTTGGTAGTATTCGTAGCCACACAGCAAGGTATAGCCACCGAAGACAAAGATTGGGTACCGGTGGCCCGCTCGCACGGCGAAGAGAGGTGTTTGCAGGGTGGGTCTATGGGGTTGCGCGCCGCCTCTTCCGTCGTGCTGGACCGATTTGGCGGGGCGCGACCACATCCATAGTCCACCGCGCAATAAAAAAAAAGGTGGAGGTCCCTCTATATAAGGTTAAAATACTATATTCTCCTCACTTGATAATGGTAGGCAGGTGGGCGATCGAATTTTTATTTGCCTTTTGGTGGCAGACGAGCAAGCAAGCCACCTTTTTTTTGGGTACGCTATGGTCCGCACACACGCCGCCCATTCCGTCCGGGGCGATGGAAGGGCAGCGCGTGACCCCATAACCCACCGGATTCCCTCCCCATCGCAATTGGCCCGGCCACTGGTACCGCTTCCTTGCCATCCGTGGCAAGCAAGCCACCTGAAGATAAGTTCATAATTACCGTTCAAGGACATCAGCAATACCTCACGCAGGCAGGAACAGTTTTTCATAAATCTCTAAAAAATAACGACATGCCGTTAGTTTTCTCTTTTAGTCGATTTTTCTACTCCATAGCAAAATAAAGGGCGACAAGACAGTATATTTTGAACCGATCACAGCACAGGGAGCCGCCCTGGCGTTATCAATAGGTATTTCATCTCAGTACACCATCCTTTTTTTTCCCCATTAACCCACCGTGCAAGCACCTCTTCTTCGCCGTGCGGGCGGACCACCAGTACCCGATCTTTGTCTTCGGTGGTCCGGCCAGCGGTATGCCCTCTCGGGTTCCTCTCTCGTCGACGCCCCGACAGCTTTGAAATGAAATGATTTATTTATGACATACACAAGCACAAGCAAAATAAATAGATAACAATAATAACAAAATGGTAAGTGTTTGCCACAATCCGGTCTCAACTCAGCATAATGCTGGCCGTAGACGACCAGCGCTGGTCTTCCGTTGTTACCGGGAGGAGACGTCACGCACATGCCCTCAATATGAGTTAATATAATGTAGCATCCACAATATAGTAACACAATCCAGCTTAAGTCTAAACTTTATATAATATGACATGGTAATAACAATAATATGATATGCTAATATTATACAACAAAGAGAATACAGTTTCGTTTAACTTTACTGCGAAAATAGCAAAAAAAGAAACATAAATAATAGAGGTACATATTACAAGCCAAATATTGAAAACCAATTATAGCATTATCTTGGTTCAAAATGATACGATATAAATTCCTAACAATATTAGAAATGATGTTTACACAAGTCATTTCTAAAAAGCACTGGTGTCTTGAGCAAGTAGTTCCTCATTTCTCTGATGTGCATAGATAAAGTTTCTCAATTTTTTTTTAAATGCATGCAAATTAGGCAGATTCCGTATCGGTGGAGGGATATTGTTCCAACATTTTGTAGCAGCGTATCGGAAACTACCTCTGAAAGCTGCTGAGCATTGTCGTGCAGTCGCTAGTTGCAGGGAACATTGTCTAGCATCACGAGATTTACGATTGGCCAACCATGACAGTTTGCGATATAGATAAAAAGGAGTTTGACTTTTTATAACTTCGAAAAGCAAACACGCCAAGTGAAGCTTGCGACGATGCATCATTTTTAATAAACGTTTCTTATTTAGAAAGGGGGTCACATGTGACCTTAAAGGAATACTAAAACAAAACCTAGCACAAGCATTTTGAACGCGTTGTACCAGTGTCCGAGTTTTAGCTAACAACCTAGAACCAAATACAGTGTCCATATAGTTAAGCCTCGATAATACTAATGTCTCAGTCAACTGAATACGCAAATTTTCTGTCATATAGGGCCTCATCCTGTAAAGTAACTTCAACCTGTAGAAGCAATTTTTTACACAATTAGCCACATGTTTTTCGTACCGTAGTTCACAATCCATGTGAAGACCTAAATTACGCACTTCATATACATGCTCAATAGGTTCGCCCAACAGTGTGACTCTCACTGATGGCTGGACCCTAACAAGTTGATGCTTACTACCAAGGATGAGCAATTTTGTCTTTGCTGGATTTAGCATTAAACAATTATCTGTAGACCACCTGGCCACCCTTGCTAGATCTTCATTTAGGCTTTTTATAGCATCATCTATGTTATTGGGTTTACAGGCAATGTAAAGTTGTATATCATCTGCAAACATGTGAACCTTGCTGTTACGGATATGCTCTATAACGTCAGCAGTGTATAATATAAATAGTATTGGTCCCAAAATGGACCCTTGTGGTACTCCCCGTGTCACTGGCAACTTATGGGACATCATCGAACTACCATCAAAATGATCAATCTTCACGCACTGCGAACGTTCACTAAGGTAACTATGAAACCATTGAAAAGCTGCAGAGTCAAACCCGTAGTAACAAAGCTTGGACAACAGAAGGTTGATGTTTATACAATCGAATGCTCGTGAAAAATCCAACAGCACCAAAACTGTACATAACCCCTTGTCTTGGGCATTAAGAATATCATCAGTGACATCCAATACAGCAGTTTCAGTACTACGACCCTTTCGAAATCCCGATTGACTTTCGGGTAAAATATTATTCTTTTCAAGAAAATCAGCGAGTTGTATGCATATGGACCTTTCCAGAATTTTGGACAGGCAGGGTAATATCCTGATAGGCCTGAGATCCTTCAATTCTACAGGAGTAGGAAGTTTCGGCAAAGGACGGACTATTGCTGTTTTCCATATGTCGGGATATGCTTTAGCAGTAATGGAGGTATTAATGATGGTATATATCGCGTCTATCGTATTCGTAAATGTCATTAACAGCATATCCATCGTGATGCCATCACAACCTATGGCATTTGATTTTAAACTTCTGATAATCTTAATCAAATGGTCGTAATTAACATGCTCTATATGAAATACCGCATTGCTAAAACGATGGTGCTCAAAATAAGATAACTGTGAGATAGACGGATTTTTCATATTAGGAAGAGTCAAAAAATTATTGTTTATTACGTTCGGGTCATTAAATGAAGATGGAAATTCATAGCTCTTGTCAGGCAACAAGGTTTGTTTAATATTTTTCCAGGCTTTCGCCGTCGAGGCGTCGCCCTCACGCGGTGGCCTCACGTTGGGTGACCGGACAATTCCCCGGTCCGATCACCCGAAGCCTCGGTTAGGGCGACATCAGGCGCAGGTATTCGCGCCTGCGCCGCCCCGGCCGCGGGCGGCAGCCCGGGGCACGGGAATCCTCCCGGGCCCGTTCCGCCGCCTCCTTCTGCGAGATTACAGCCTCGCAGAAGGCGGCGACCGCGTCCCAATTCCTGACGCTGTCGACCATCGCTCGCGCAACAGCCGGCAGCGTCAGGTCGCCACCGATGACAGCGACGAGGTCACGGCGCTGCCCGTCCCAGCTCGGACACACCTCCAGCGTATGTTGCGCCGTGTCCTCGTCGCTGTCACAATGATGGCAGGGCGGAGTCCACTCCCTCCACACGACCGTGTGCAGGTACTTGCCGAAGCAACCATGCCCCGACAACACCTGCACCAACCGGAAGGAGAATTCTCCGTGCCGCCGCTCCATCCACTCCATCAGTACGGGCCGGAGGGCCTCAACGGTAACAACACCGTGTCTAGGCCTCTCCAGCCGCGTAGCCCAACGGGCGATGACTTCTCGGCGGGCGTCCTCGCGCCAGGTGGCTATCTCGTCAGACGATGGGAAGCCACCCTCGTCGCGCACTGAGGTAACCCGCCGGTACAGGTCGGAGAGCATCTCCGCCACTAGGTCCCACGGGGGTGTCCCAGCCAATAGACATGCCGCCTCGGTAGACACCGTGCGGTACCCTCGAATGGCTCTGACCGCCAATACAGCCCTGAGCTGGGCGTTCAGAGCCCTCGCCCACACGGGTGCGCCGTACATGGCCATTGAGCGGATCACCCCCGCATAAAGCCGTCGGCCCTCGAAACTGGGTCCGCCCACGTTCGGCATGAGCCGAGAAAGGGCGGACGCCGCGCCGACCAGCCGGGGAGCAATTTGACGGAAATGCTCCCGGAACCACCATCGCCCGTCGAGCACCAGACCCAAGTACCTCATATGGGCCTCAGTACACCATCCTACTGCTAAGCTTGAACCACCTGACAACATGAGGAAAATAGCCTGTTACACCACGCTGGTCAGATGCATTAGTAGTTTTATTTCAAACAAACGCTACGTTCTAATTACAAAATATTAAATGCTTGTGGTTATTTGCATTCTAGGAGCATAATAGAATCATATTTAATTCTAAAAAAAAACAGCATGTGTCGTTAAAAAGAAAGAGGTGAGAAATATTCCGATGAAAAGAGAGATGGCGTTATGATGCACCAATAGCAATAATGCCCTGAAAATTATGCTAGTAAGAGCCAGCCGTGGACAATACACGTTGTTTGCGAATGTGCGTTTTCCGGGACCCCTTTGTGAAGACTTAAAGTTGAAAATACTTACTAAATTCAGCGTAGTGAAATAATCGCGATGCCAACAGTCGGCTCAGAATGCGAAAAGCAGTCAGACGACGGTTTATGTGTATCTAATTTAAGGCTCATTTTCATTGGTCGATAATTCAGTCGTTAAACAGCAGTCGAGGAGTCTACGAATACGGGCTATACGGGCTATCGACTAATGAAAGTGACTATCTATATCTTGGTCGATATACGGCATGCGGGTATTCCCCGCACGCGGCCTACAACCAATGAAATTCATTGGTTGGTGTAACAAACAAATAACAACCAATGAGATTCATGCCGGTGGCCCTAGAAAATGCTGAAACAGATATGTCCCGTACCCGGCATCCGAACAATGAAAACGATCACAGCATGCGGTCCCTATGGCATGCGTGAACAAAAATCACCCGTATCCCGAATGCGAGCTCTAACTAATGAAAACGAGCCTTTATAGTGATTTATCTACCACCGGAGATGACCAGAATTTGTAATAGCACTCCTATTCGAAATTGAAAAGACTGCAATCGTTAACTAGATTGTCATGTGTGGTTATTACATTTTTCTCTCTTAGGCCTGTCAATTTACGGTAAATACGAATTACCTTTTATCAGTTTCGGGGTCTCAATAATTCATTTCGGGATATCTGTTCCAAACCACACAACTATCCACCTTCTATCAGGATACGGCTTTTCACTGTTGGATATAGCTTTAACAAAGTTATAACGCCACAATAGCATGAGAAGCAGCCTGGCGACCGCAGACCAGTGGGTGTTATAGAAGAATGCTGCCAATGCTCCTGGGTCTTTCAGCCGGGATGACTTCCATGGGAAAGTAATGGGGTAGTTGCATTGTATTTTTGAACACTTATCTCATAATTAGTATTTAATATTAATTTTATTAAATAAGACCAATCAGTGAATGTGTTCGAATTTATTTTATTTCGACAGATTATCGTTGTAAACAATTATATTTTATTATAAAGCTGAAGTTACAAAGTCGTCGAAATTTAATTTTGATAAATTAACCCTGTTTGGGAATGTAACCGTTGACCAGATGGCATTAGATTTAGTTGGCCTAGATGACAACTCTCACGATATATTCATACGAATACATGACGAAATCGAGATATAAATTGGAATTCGATCTTTGCACAAGCGGGATTGGTTTGTTGAAAGACTCATCGAGAACTTTTGACAAAAGTTCTAATTACGAAATCAAGATAAAAATTCGAATTCAAAAGTGGCACAAGGATTGATTCGTTCTCAATGAGTCTCTAAGAATGAACTAATCGCGCTTGTACAACGGTCAAATTCAATATTTTATTTCGATTTCGTATTTCAAACTTACCTCTGATGCGTTCTCAATGAGAATCTCGGAGAATGAACCAATTGCTCTTGTGCACCATTCAAATTCGATAATTTATTTCCATTTCGTCATCTATTCGAATTTTATTTCGATATCGTATTTCAAACATTCCTCAACGGGGATTGGTTGGTTCTCGATGAATCTCTGAGAATGAAACAATCGCACTTGTGCAAAGTTCAAATTAGATTATTATATTTCGATTTTGTAATATATTCATATGACGAGAATCGCCTCCGAGATCTTAGTTTTACGACACACGCGAGCAGTGTAGGGGTTGATAGTATTAGTAGCTGCCACCACAAAGCCAGTCTATGTGGTTTACAACTATCTAAGTTATCCGTGTGGTGAAGGAGTAAGAATACAAATCATCACTCCCTATCTTACCTATGGGTAATCGTAAGAGACGACTAAGGGATATAAAAGGCGTATAATATCTATGAAAGAGAAGGAAAACTCGAAACCAAACCCTATACCACCACGTCTGACCAACGTGGTATAGTAGGTCAATTTCCCTCCTATTATGGAGGAGGTTCGAACCCAATAGTGGAACATATATGAGCTGAGACGAAGTCTCTGTAACGTACTATAAATTTATATGATATTAGGGGCCGTCCATTAATCACGTGAGGTTTGAAAGGGGGGGGGAGGGTTTGACAAAAATCACGAAGTCCTAAACCTTCATAGTCTTAAACCTCACCACGTATCAACAAGGGGAAGGGTGGGGTCAAAAAATGTTAAAAAAAAAGATCACGTGATTAATGGACATCCCCTTAACAGAATGTAACTTCAGCTTTCATTTACATTTTTATTTTTGGCTCACATTATATATAATTTAGCTCACTTTAAATGTTACGATGTGAATTATAATATTATATTACATTATGATAATTGAAATTCAGTTCTTATACTACAAAAAAAAACCTTATTCAAATAAAAGGAAGACCTCTCATTGAAGTTTATTTGTCACAAAGAAATATTATGATGTCTCCCATAATTAATGTGCGTAAAATATGTTTTTGTTTAATATATTACATACAAATTTAAACAAATTTTGGACGTAACGTTTTTAATTATTATGATAAATAATATCTTTTAGACATATTTTTAGAAATACAACAAAAAAAATAATGACTAGGTCGACTATGAAATAAGTTTGCAAAAAAAAAATGACAATTTATTTTTTAATATTTAAAGACGTACAGAATTGTAATTACATAATATTACATTACCATAGCAAGTTTTATATATTTATACCAAGTGATATTAAAATCTTAATTAGATTCGTTTAAAAAATAATTTTAATTTCCTTGTAGAAGGTCCATCTGCTTCTTTTTATTTATTTACCAAAAAAATATTTATAATTACAGTAAAGATCATTTGTTTTCTTTTATTATCCTCAAAGAAAAATATACCAGCAATTATTAATTTAGGAACATAATTTTAGTTACGTATTAGATTTTACATATATCGCGAGAGGTACTAAATAGAGGTTTACTAAATAGCTTTTATTATATAATTTATAACCTTACTAAAACTTTTAGTTTAAGAAAAACCTCATATTATACAAAGGTATACATAGGTTGACATTGTTAACACGTAGGCGACTAGAAAAACATTTACATATGGCAAAAATATTCAATTAACTCGTAAAACTTTTTTAATGCCTTTCTGTAAATACATAAATTTGCCAAGAGATTCTGTGCATTAATTATATACGAATAAGGATGGATTTTATTTGATACACTAAAATGAAATAGGACCGTTCAAATTCAGGATTAAGAGCTGACGTTCTTAAACAAACGCGGCCTTATTATAATAATAATACAATGTTTATTATAATGGAATGATAAAAGTGATAATCATGACCATACGTCCTAACAATGTTATTATCACAGTGCCTAAAACGTACGGTTGTAGGAAATTCACTGAAATTTTTTTGGTGAGTAATTAGAGATTCCATTTAATTAATATTTTTTTCGTAAAATAAGTAAATAATAAAGTTAATACGTTTCACATGTTTACAATAAAAAAAATATCTACATAGAAAAGATATATTTATAATTCGACGACTTCGCCTAAACTTATGTGAGCATCACATAAGTTTAGGCAGAGGTAAGACTTCCATATACAGAGGACATATATGTATAAAAAATAAAAATTAACTTCTCATATGGAATTACATAAATTACGAACATAAGGCCGGTAGACAAACACCAGCTCTGTAACTCGTCATCTTATACATATATGCCCCACTGCTAGGTTCGAGCCTCATCGAAAATAGGAGGTAAAATTGACTTCCTATACCGTGCCAATTAGGCGTGTTGGTATGAGGTTTTATTTCAAGTTTTCCTTCTCTTGTATAGTAAATATGCACATTACACCCCTTTTTTATCTTTTACGATATCCACAGGTAAGATAGTGGTGAATTCCATGGTCACCACTCGAAAGTACTGAGGATATAAAACTGACTGCACAAAGACCATACATCAATTTACATGCTACTGGGTTTGAATATGTATAGGATTGTGTATCTATTGTATACTTTATTTAAGTTTACAATATCTTTCAAATTACTATTACACATACATACATATCCTCACGCCTGTTTCCCAGAGGGGTAGGCAGAGACTACGGATTGCCACAAACCACGATCCTGGCATACTTCCATCGCTTAATTCACACTCATAATAGTCTTCATGCATGCTCTACGATTACGCATACTCTTAATAAGACCTCTCGTCAACACATCTCCAACTTGGTGCAGAAAAGTATGACGTGGTCTTCCCCTTGTATTCGTCCCATTCACGCTTGCTTTATATATTTGCTTCGTCAACCTCTCGTCACTCATTCTTTCTAAATGTCCAAACCACCTCAGCATACTCTTTTTGATCTTTGTCACTACTTCTTCATTCACACCACAGCGATCTCTTATAACACTATTCCTAATTTTATCTGTCATACTTACATCACACATACTACGAAGATCTCCACAGCATTTATTCTACTTTAATGTCTTTCCTGCCAAATCCAACTTTCACTACCATACATGAGAGTAGGTACTAATACTCCCTTATGTACAGATAAACGTGCCTTTTTGGACACGTTTCTGCTTTTCATAAAGGTGTATAGTGCCCCATTCACTCTATTACCAGCATTTACTCTTCTTTCAACATTATCACCATTTTTACCAAAAGTTACTATTACAGCTGTACAAAACTATTAAAATGGCGAGATAAAAGATTTTTTATGAACCGGGTTCTTCCAAATAAAAACCTATTTCGAAATACATGCTATAAGCGGCATAAAGCGCATCATTTAGCCAATTTGACAAAGTCTTTTGATAAAATCGTAGTCCGAAATAATATAAATATTATCAAATAACAGTGAATCTTCTAAACCATACAAACACGTCTTTATCTTTCAGTCTGCCCGCCTAGCGAGGATATACGACATACTTAACTACGTACGAACATTACAATGGAGGCCAAGATAAGACACTACACTATAATTTAGTGCTTAAAATATTTGAATCGACACCTTAGTGATGAAAAGTGATGACACATTTGTTAACGAAAGTTTATTTAGCTTAAATTTGTTTCGCATAAAAATAATAATTGCCTTTTACATTGTAAAAATTAAAGGCAACGTTGGAAAAATTATCATCTCAGGCTTTAAACCCAAAACGGTAAGTAAAAGAGACGCATTGAAACCAGCGGATCTGGATAAGCTTCAAAGTCAAATCCAAAACAATGTAAATATAGCAAATATGATAAGGACTTTAACAAAAATGAACTTAACAGAGACATTCCAACGCTAAAAAATTTTATTTATTTTTTTGCAATGCTAAAAATTTTGGTTATTTTTTTTAACGCTAATAATTTTGTTTGTGCTGTTTTTTGTATCTATAATATAACGACGGATAGCATTACTTGCCCATATCATTAACGTAGCTATCCAAGTTTCCTCGTCTTATTCTTTCTCTTTTTATATATCCTTCCTCTTTACTAATAATAACACATACATATCATCACGCCGTATCCCTTGCAGGGTAGGCTGAGAGAACAGAGTGCCAGAGAACTCTATCCTTGCATACTTCACTCGCTTCCTCAATATTAATAATTCGATTCGCGACTTTAAAAAGATACCTTTTACTGATAATAAAAAGGTATCTTTTTAAAATCGCGAATAAGTTATCGAAAAAGATCGTAACATTATCATTACTAAGGCGACGATTACTTTATTGAAAACATTTCAGCAATGTTTTCATGTCAACACACCGAATAGACATCAAACCGATTGATTTATTTTATATTAAAATTTACTAAAATTACTGTAAATAAATGCATTAAAACTGGGGCAAATCACAACTAACAAATACTTATTCTTATATAATAATAAATATAATTACACTACTCTCACTTGGCCTGGAATGTTTTGTGCGAAGAGGTCAAAATTCATATATTGCCGGTCACAAATAAAAATATAGATATTTGCTTTTATAGCAAATAGAATAAGACGTAATGATTATGTTAAAATGAATTCTAATGAAAATTTATTTCGAGATCATTAACGAATTTTATTTATGACTAGAAGATCCGTGTGTCTTTACATATTTATAAATTTGGATTTTTTTTATTAGATCCATTTGCATTTTTTAATTACCGACTTTTTGTGAAAATATATACATACATATCAACACGCCATATCCCTTGCAGGGTAGGCAGATAGAACAGAATACCAAAGAACTCTATCCTTGCATACTTCACTCGCTTCCTCAACATTCATAATTCTCTTCATACACGTTCGCCGGTTTCGGAGACTCTTGACTCCACCTTCCTTCAGTACGTGACCAAACTAAATTTGTTAAAATCATAAAGGTTATTAGGACTTATTGCATAACAGTACATTCTGTACATTTTGATAAATATACGTTCTAAAAGGTGGAAACACGCAAAATAATCACAATAGGTGTGAGCCTATATTTCAATACCGTAAGCTTATAATAGCCAGCTTTTTACGTTTCAAGCCTTATTCTCATCATCATTCTCCTACTCTTACAATATGTACTCGATACAATATGTACTCTTCTTTCATAGTACATGTTGTACAAGTTATTGCCAATAGTTTTATGACCGGCCGCCTGCCAGACGTCAACTCTCCTTGGGAATGTAATCGTTGACCAAACGGCATCAAATGGATTTGGCCAAGGTTGTTATAAGTCTCTTAGTCGTTTTTTACATCCACGAGTAAGGTTTGGTAGTATTCGTAGCCGCTACCATCACAGCAACAGTTTCATGTCTTATTCTAATGACGTAAAATTAATCAAAATCATTTGAGCCATTGCATAGTTACGAACGTGTACTTTTACATACAGCTCATACAATGAACCCTTCTTTTGGGTTTACAATAAAAATCGTATACGATTTTTACTACGTCGTATGAATATTTTTTTATATGTGACCGGCAATCATATTATATTATAAATTTGAATATAATTATAAATACATCGATATATTAACATTATATCATTCCAGATTAGCACATTTGAATACTATAATGATATTAACATTGACTAGAGGGTATCTACTTATCTAATATTATTTGGCTAATTGTATGACAATATTGAAAATCACTACTATTCGGATCGCGCACAATTTTTTTTATATGATAATTTTAAATTATCATTACATAAAATATACAATAATAAAATTCATTTAGTAATGCACATTTTATGTAATAATATATGAAGATTTTTTTGAAGTGAAACTTTTTTATTTGTATTGTAATATATAATTACAATATTTTTGCGTGACAAATTTCACGAGAAAAAGAGCATACACTACTGCTATATCGCGTACTTATTTACGCCAAATGAAAAGCGTATGACGTATATTGATAAATACGCGACTTAGAAGTCGTTTAAGCCCCTTTTCTCGCGAAATGGAGAAGAGTGACACAAACTCTTCACGCTTTCATAATTTTATATAAATAAACAAATAAGAAATACAATTTATATAATTCAAAATTGAATATTCAATAATTAAAATGCTTTGCCATAATACTAAAGTTTCACTTCTGCCGTGTGTTTACAACAGAATAGATTTTCTTCAATCTTTTTAATTATATTGTTTCTAATATATATTGTTTCTAATTACATTTGTAATTATCTTATTCATTAATGATCTACAGGATTTTTGACATTTCATAATAAAGTATTGCAAAAATTGCAATTAATATTTATATTTCATAAAATCAAGCAGTATATATTTGGTATAATGACGAACTCCTTTCACTGACAGATTTTCTTATGTTGAAAATTGATTCAAAACTTGTATATTATTAACTCTCTATGTACTTGAAATTCTTGTCTTTAGAAAATCTCGAAAATCAATTTATGTTAGAAAATCTAAAGTTTCTAGGTGGAGGTGAAGAATATATCTTCACCTTTCATCCTATAGTTTAAGGCAATACTATTCCTTTGTCAAAATTAGAATAGTGGCAGGAGAATATTAATAATTTCCTTGGAATAGATTGTATATAGAACCTTAATAATTTTAAAAGGCCATTTAATTTAATAAAGCATTTACCGAAACAAATTTAAAAAAAAATCTAGTCAAATTTCCACTTTCATATCATTAAAAATTCTCTTAAAATATTAATGTACGAAAGTTGTTATAATTGGACACTTTTTTATATTTTCATTCTACACATTTTTATAACTAAAAGTGAAGATAAAGAATGCGTATATTCTTCTTACTCGCATTACGTGTAGTGACTTTAATACAATGTCGTCACCCCTTCGTAATCTCCAAATGCGAGTGCCAAGTCGCCTGCCAACTGTGGGGAGGCATATGTCCAATAGTGAATATGGATGGGTCAAAAAAAAAAAAATTTATCTGCCTCTCGTAAACGTACACATATAAAATAATTGCCACGTAACTAGAACTAAAATGGCGGCCATTTTCATACCAATAACCCATATTGCTCCAATCGCCGCTGTCATTACTATTCTTTATCCACATAATTATGCAAGTAGTAAATATATGAGAATGACAAATAAATTATCTATATGTCATTTCCATTATACAACGATATATCGTTAATTGACGCAAAAGAAAATTGATTTATTTATAAATTGTTGAGAGATGAACGCCAACCCTATTACTAAGCTCATCACTACAAATTTATTATCTATGGTCCCTTTTTACTTTGTGATTTAACTAATGGCGCACTGTACTTTTTTCTATCTATAAGAAATATATATTTATTCTTGATAAAGTTATCAACTCTGCTTTTATTTCTTCAGGTTATGGGCCCAGTAGTGCCTGTACGTAGTTTTTTTCGTTAAAAGTTCGCGTATTAACAAAATAAGTAGACATAACCTAGTTAGTTGCCACGCGGTCGCCGGTTTTTTCTATTTCAGTTTTTTTAGGTGGAAAATAATAAAGAAAATGAATTCAAATAACACAATGACACTGATTCAGAAGCTCACTGGCCGTGATAATTGGGCAACATGGAGTTTTGCAGCAAAAGCCTACCTCGAGCATGAAGATCTTTGGGAGATTATTGAAAATGGACCCACTGACAAAATTAAGGACAAAAGGGCTAAGTCTAAGCTTATACTATTGGTAGACCCAATTCTGTTTATTCACATCCAAGAAGCACAGTCAGCTAAAGAGGTTTGGTATAATTTATCTAAAGCTTTTCAAGACTCCGGTCTACTACGAAAGGTTGGTTTATTGAAAGACCTTATAAACACAACATTAGAAAATAGTAATAGCGTCGAGAATTATGTCAATAAAATAATGACATCAGCTCACAAGTTGAGAAATATTTCATTTGAGGTAAATGATGAGTGGCTTGGGACTTTGATGTTGGCAGGTTTGCCAGACATGTACAAACCTATGATAATGGGTATTGAGAGTTCCGGTGTAAAAATTAGTGCTGATTTAATAAAAACCAAACTTCTACAAGAAGTGAAACAGCCAGATACTACTGCATTTTACACAAACTTGCATAAAAAGCCCTCTTCATTTAAAAAGCAGTCTCAGTCTAAACCAAAAGGCCCAAGGTGTTTTCAGTGTAATAAATATGGCCATGTTAGTAAAAACTGTTGGTATAGAAAAGACAAATCTGAAAATAACAATAATAAAGATAATGGTTTTATAGCAGCTTTTTCAGCAATGCACTTGAATGACATTTACAACTGGTATGTAGACTCCGGTGCATCAGCCCACATGACCATGCATCGAGAGTGGTTGGAGGATGAAACCACTCCGCCTGTTTCAGTCATAAAAATTGCTGATAGTAAATTACTGCATGTAGCGAGTTGTGGTAATGTAACTATTCAATTAGAAAACAACAGTACTATACAGGTAAGAAATGTTTTATACATACCAGAATTATCAACCAACTTACTATCTGTAAGTAAGATAATAAAGGCTGGATACAATGTAATATTTGACAAGACTGGATGTTTGATACAAAATCAACATAAGCAAATCTTAGCTTCTGCAAATATTATTAATGATACCTACAGATTAAATGTCATGAACAAATTTCAAGCAATGGCAGCATCTGTAGAAACTGATAGTTACTTATGGCACTTGCGTATGGGGCATTTAAACATGAAAGATGTTAATAAATTACCAAAATTAGCCACTGGAGTAAATTTATCACCAGAACAGGAAAGTTATACTTGTATCACATGTCTTCAAGGAAAACAATCTAGGCAACCCTTTCCAAGTAGCGGCTCCCGAGCACATAACCTGCTAGAGCTGATTCACACCGACTTATGTGGACCGATGCAAACTACTTCCATTGGAGGGGCGAGGTACTTTGCAACTTTTATTGATGATTATTCACATAAAGTATTTGTATATTTCATTAAACATAAATTTGAAGTACTGGATAAATTTATTGAATTTAAAAATTTGGTAGAAAATCAGTCAAATAAAAGAATAAAGGTTTTAAGGAGTGACAATGGGACAGAATACATGAGTAGAAATTTTGATAATTTTCTTAAAAAAGGTGGAATATTGCATCAAACTTCCAATCCTTATACACCGCAACAAAACGGTTTAAGCGAACGAATGAATCGCACATTAATTGAAAGAGCTAAATGTATGTTGTTCAATGCTGGTTTACAGAAAGAATTTTGGGCTGAAGCGGTAGCCACTGCTGCACACATTATAAACCGCTCACCTACACAAACTCTCTCAAATACTACACCTGAAGAAGTCTGGTCAGGAACAAAACCTGATTTGAGTTACATGAAGATTTTTGGTTGTAAAGCGATGGTACATACACCAAAGGAAAAAAGGCAAAAATTGGATTCAAAATCAAGCGAGTTAATATTTGTTGGATATTCTGAAACTACTAAAGGTTATAGATTTATTGAACCTAAAAGTAAAAAGGCAATTATGAGTAGAGATGTGGTATTTCTGGAAGGGAGTATAAAGAGAAATATTGTCCCCACTGCTGAACCTGAAATTAAAAAAGATATTAATATGAATAATAAAATGAAAAACAAAATAAACTTACCTTTAACTGAACTGCAGCCTGAAGCGAAATCTGAAAATCAATCAGTTAGTAATTCAGACTCAGATTCAGGATCATACTATGATGATCCTAATGATGATACATACTTACCAGATGAAACTATTGAAACACCTGAAAAATCTCAGGTACATCTTATACCAAAGCGGCGAATGGAACTTTATGACCACACTTCAACTACTTACCTTTGTATGAATACTGAGTTATTACCAAGTTTACTTTACAGTGATCCGCAGGACCTTGATGAAGCATTAAAAAGTGAAAAAGCACACCTATGGAAACAAGCAATGAGTGAAGAGTATGATTCGCTGATTGAAAATAATACATGGTCACTGGTAGATAAACCAGTAGGTAAGAAAATTATACCTTGCAAATGGGTGTACAAATCAAAATTAGATGAGAACGGAAATGTTATACGTTATAAGGCAAGGCTAGTCATTAAAGGTTATCAACAAAAGAAAGGGACAGATTATAATGAAATATACGCACCCGTTGTCCGATATTCTTCAATTAGATATCTAATTGGACTAGCTACAAAATATAACTTAGAAATTCACCAAATGGATGCCGTGTCAGCATTTTTACAAGGTGACATCAAAGAAGAAATCTTTATGGCTCAACCGCCATCTTTTGAGCAAGGAGAGAAAGTATGTCGTTTGAATCGGTCAATATATGGCCTTAAGCAAGCAAGCCGACAATGGAACAAAAAGCTAAACAATGCTCTGTTGCATATTGGGCTATCCCGTTCAAATGTAGATCCTTGTATTTATTACAGAATATTAAGCAAAGAAGATATTTTATTCATTACTGTATATGTAGATGATTTGGCCTGTTTCTTTAACAATAAAACTACAATGGATAACATAAAATATAAACTACAAAATAAATTTCAGATGAAAGATTTAGGAAGAGTGAAACAGTGTGTTGGCTTTAGAATTATACAAAAGGAAAAGGAAATTTCATTGGATCAGTCTATATATATTGAGAAAATTCTAAATCGCTTCAAAATGCAAGATTGTAAGCCTGTTTATACACCTTGTGAAGCAAATACTCAGTTAAAGAAGGCTGAACATGAGGGTGAAGTACTTAAGAATATTCCATATCATGAGGCTGTCGGATGTCTACTATATTTATCACAAGGCACAAGACCCGACATAGCTTATATAGTGAACACTTTAAGTAAATACAATAACAAACCAACGGCACAACACTGGAGTGCATTAAAGAGAGTTTTAAGGTATCTAAAGGCTACAATACATTACAAATTAACATTCAAAAGAGATGATAGTGAAATAGTTGGCTATTGTGATGCTGATTGGGGAAGTCAACCTGATGATAGAAGATCCTGCACAGGATATATTTTTCTTTTTCAGGGAGCCACTATAAGTTGGGGCTCTAAGAGACAACAAACAGTTGCCTTATCCAGCACCGAGGCTGAATATATGTCTCTGGCTGCATCTGTACAAGAAGCTATGTGGTTAAAACAACTGCAACAAGAGTTTTGGCCTGAGTTTAAAAATAATCCTATGTATATGTATTGTGATAATCAAAGTTGTATAAGTCTTTCAGGTAACGAAAGTTATCAAGCCCGAAGCAAACATATTGACATACGGTATCATTTCATCAGAGAGAAGATCACTGCAAATCAAATTGTTGTGAAATTTATGAAGTCAGAAAACATGCTGGCTGATATTCTCACCAAGGGCTTACATCGTCCTAAACATGAAGGTTTCACTAATGCAATGGGTTTGCGTCCAGGAGAGGATGTTGAGAGATGAACGCCAACCCTATTACTAAGCTCATCACTACAAATTTATTATCTATGGTCCCTTTTTACTTTGTGATTTAACTAATGGCGCACTGTACTTTTTTCTATCTATAAGAAATATATATTTATTCTTGATAAAGTTATCAACTCTGCTTTTATTTCTTCATAAATCATAATATATATTGTTTTCCTTTGCCTTACTTTATATAATCTATGGTCGTGATTTTTTTTTTTTTTAATTTTATCCGATAAAGAACATATTTATCCGCCATTGTAAAATTTATACTTCTTATTGAGATTCAAGGATAGTTGATCCGTTGATAATCTAGGATATTGTAAACGACCGATAGACTGGTTTTATACAATTGATAATTTATGCAATAAAATGCTTTATGGTGCAGTTTGGAGCCAAGCTCTCAGTCCACGTGCCTTTTCTGCTACACCACCGTCAGAGATCTCTTGAATGATAGGCTCGGGCTGAAATACAAAAATACATAAGTTGTATAAGTCCATGGGGTGACAGACTAAAAATACAAGGCTTGAGGATATGTAGAACGGGTCTCTCTTTTTTCTTCAATATGGTAGCGATGGCTACTGTAGTAAACTCGTGAGCAGGTGTTGCTAATGGGATTTGCTGCAGCCTAATCTCTTATTATAATATAGAAACAAATATATTCCGATTCAGAGTGCATTAGACTGTAACTAATAATCACTAAACATAAGGTCTCTATGGTTTTATATAAAAGGAGATAACTTTAAAATTTTGACGAGCTCGCCGAGTTCCCTGCCAGATCTTTTTCCGATCCGATGATAAATTACTGGATTAATTTAAATTAAAATGTAAAAGTACCCAAGCAGAGTTTAATTGGAATTTTAACTAGAATGAAACATAGAACCTCCTCCTTTTTTGAAGTCGGTTAAAAACTACTAACCATAGCCTGCAGAAGCAGGGTATATATTTATACACAATAAATGATTTCATTTGATTAATCATCAATCATCATTCCTAAGGGGTCTTTATGTAGGCTTTAAATAACTTAAAGAACTTAGCTTCACTATAAGAGAACATTCCTAAGGAGTCTTTGAATATGATATAAATAACTTAAGGAATTTAGCTTTTTTGTAAGAAATATGCAAAATAGTACCCTGTCTTAACATGTTAGCTCAACGTAATATAGTAAACTGCACTTAGACTGCACAGATGGCGTAGTGGTTAAGATACCGACCTTCCGTGCCAGTGTCGTGGGTTCGATTCCCACGCAGGACATTACTTTGTGTGATCCACAAAGTGTTGTTCTGAGTCTGGGTGTAATTTGTCTGCGTTAATTGTATGTTTGTAAAGTCCCCCGCAATACAAGGTTTATTTCCTTGGTGCAGGGTGGTGACTATTAATAAAAAAAAAAAAAATTAATCTCATACGATTGAAAACACATTCGTTAGATTTATCATATGTGGAACAATCCCACTATTCACAAGTTCACACCACCAGACCACAAGTTATCTACTATATAAACCATCACTCCGCTCAATTATTTGGGAAGGAAGGTAAAGATTCTCTACGTATTATGTAGCAAGAAAAAATATACGAAAAAAAATTATATCGTTAGTTGAGTCTAGAAATTAAAAAAAAATAACAAAAAGAAACCGACTTCAAGACAATGTTACCAAATTTAACCAAATTATTGAGGATAACGCAAAAACTCTCATCTTCATCTCAGCTCATATATGTCCCCACTGTTAGGCTCGAGCCTCTTCCATAATCAGAGGGAAATGGACCTATACCACTCTGGTTGAAGTGTTAATAGTGGTAGGACTACGCTGTTGACAGTCTCTGTCTACAGCCGCAGGCCGGTGCGTCCGGGGTACTACCACACTCTCGCAGAAGATCGACGTCTGAGTAATGGCAATCTGCTATTACGCTTCGTTCGGTGAGCGAGAGAGTCGGTAGCCCAACTGGGTGTGTTTGGGGTTTTTATTGGTAGGCAGCGGCCTAGCTATGCTCTTGGTATTGCAGGGGTCCATAGGCGGCAGTGACACTTAACATCAAGTGTGCTGCTTGCTCATTTGCCACCATAAGCAATAAAAAAAAAGTGTTAGTATAGGGTTTTGTTTCGAGTTTTCCTTCTTTATACAAATATGTTATATGAGTTTTATATCCATATTTTATAAAAGTACCAGTCAGATTTTGATCAAATTTAAATGGGTGGGTTTAATGGGTCATAAGAAGCATCAGCTTTTAAATTTAAAAAAAAAACTTACAGCAGAGATTGTCATTCGAGTCTGCGATGTTGTGGCTGCATTGTATGAGCTCGTTTCTGGTGACGCTGAAAAGATAACATACCTTTATCTATAAAAGAGGATGTCTGTATATATAACATCGCTAAACTCAGAAACTATTTGACCGATCATTATGAAAATTGGTATGCGATATATCGACTTCTATATACAAACCAACGGGCTAGTTTTGTTAATAAGTATTTGTGTATGTATTATATTAAAATAAAACCATATTCTATGTTATGTTCATGATTTCCTACTACGTTACAGAAGGACTGTGCTCTCGTGACCATTAAAGCTATAGTGTTCAAAAATTAAAAATATGATACAAATTAGTTAGTAGTAATAATAAATTTCTTTAATTTCTCACCACAACTTCATTTAAAACAATATATAGGTTTAACAACATAAAACAAGAAGTAAATAAGCTAAATTGTGGATCGCTGGTGCCTGTACTAGGCATTAAAAATATCTGTGTGTGTGTGTGTGTGTGTGCGTGTGTGTGTGCGTGCGTGCGTGTGTGTGTGCGTGCGTGCGTGCGTGCGTGCGTGCGTGCGTGTGTGCGTGCGTGTGTGCGTGCGTGTGTGCGTGCGTGGGTGCGTGCGTGGGTGCGTGCGTGTGTGCGTGCCTGCGTGTGTGTGTGCGTGCGTGTGTGCGTGCGTGTGTGCGTGCGTATGTGCGTGCGTGTGTGCGTGCGTGTGTGCGTGCGTGCGTGCGAGCGTGCGAGCGTGCGAGCGAACGTGCGAGCGAGCGTGTGTGCGTGCGTGTGCGTGTGTGTGTGTGTGTGGGTGTGAGTATTCCGTACGTACGTGTAGTGTGTATGTGTGTATGAGCGTTTATATATGGGTGTATGTAGGTAGGCAGAGAGAACAGAGTGCCAGAGAACTCTATCTCTGCATACTTCACTCGCTTCCTCAACATTCATAATTCTCTTCATACACGCTCGCCGGTTTCGGAGACTCTTGACTCCACCTTCCTTCAGTACCTGGCCGATCTGGTCTAGGTAGGTTAGTCTTGGTCTCCCTCGGTACCTACATCCTTCCACTTTCGCATTGTATATCTTCTTAACCAGACGTTCGTTCGGCATTCTTTCCACATGTCCGAACCATCGGAGCATTCCCTTTCGCATCTTTACACCAATACTCTCTTTCATACCTACTCGCTCTCTTACGTCGTCGTTACGAATGCGGTCGGTCAGCCTAACTCCACAGATTTTCCGAAGAGATCGCATTTCGACCGCATTAATTTTACTTTCATACTCTTTTCTGCATACCCAACTCTCGCTTCCATACAGTAATGTTGGGACAAGCACTGCGTTATGTATTGCTACACGTGTCTTCTGGCTGAGGTGGTGGCTGCCGGGAAGTTGCCCCAACGCTCCGTTCACTCTATTTCCCGCATTCACTCTTCGCTCTATATCAGTGGTGTACCGTCCATCTCGGCTAAATCCACATCCAAGATATATAAATTCATCCACTTGCTCTACTACATCATTACCTATTGTTACTCTTACATCTGTTCTGGCTTCATCTCTTTCAAAGACCATTATTTTGGTTTTGCTCACATTCACGCGTAGACCCCTTTTCTTACAATCTTCTGTCATTGTGTCGACTAGGGTCTGCAGGTCAGTCGCTGACTGTGCCAGCAGGACTGCATCATCTGCATAAAGCAGAGCAGAGACCACTGAGTCACCCATCTGGACTCCCACATTCATATCGTTCAACCTTTGGAGACATTTATCCAGATATATGATAAACAGCCTGGCTGATAGAACGCAGCCCTGCTTAACGCCGATATTGACGTCAAACCAAGGCGACATTCCACCATCCAGCCGCACACAGGCTCTACAGCCCATGTAACTGACATTGCACAGCCTGCAGCAGTTTACCGTTAATACCATACTCCGGTAAAATGTCCCAAAGTTCCTTTCGTACAACCGTGTCAAATGCTCTCTCCAGATCCACAAAACTGCAGAAAACCCTCTGACCTAGGGCCAGATGCTTCTCCACAATGTTGCGCAGAGAGAACACTTGATCCATGCATCCCCTTCCACTCCTGAAACCTCCTTGTGTCTCACACAGTAAACCATCGGACACCATCCTCATTCTCCTTTCAATAATTTTACCATACACTTTTGCTGCCAAACTGGTCAAGCTTATGGCTCTGTAATTTGCGCAGTCATAACGTGAACCCTTGTTTTTAAACAAAGGCACGATGACTGCGCTATTCCAGTCCCCGGGAACCATTCCCGAGCTCCAACATAAATTGAGGAGCAACAGGAACGCCTCCCGGACACAGGAGCCACCAAGCTTGATCATCTCGGCAGACACCATATCAATGCCCGCTGCCTTACCATTTCTCAAACTTCTTATCGCCCATTCAACTTCATCCATACTGATGCCATCGGAGGACGCCGTCGCCGAATGCTGATCTACTAGACCACATGCGACACCGGCGCCAACCGTAGCATCCGCATACATATCGCCAAAATATTCACTCCATCGGCTTAACACGTCTTGTGTTTGTGTAAGAATGTCTCCACCTTTAGACCTTATTTTATTCATTCTGAAGGCTGACCAACCACCCCGAGACTTATTCAACTCCCTCCAAAAGAGTTTGGTGTTACCCTCGAAGTTTTTAGTCAGCCTATCTTCTGCACTCATACTTGCTCTATCACGTTTCTCTTTCACTAAGGCCTTGGTGTCATTCTTACATTGCCGATATATTTCTTTCTTCTGTTCAGTCATACTGTCATTCAGATTCAAAGAAGAGACATAGTCCAGCCACGCTTTCTTCTTTTGCTCTACGGAAGCTGCCACTTCCGCATCCCACCATGCATCACCATTTGTGTTTCTATGCTTCTTTGAACTTCCACATACTTCTTACGCTGTGTCTACCATACTCTCTTTCAATACTCTCCAGCATTCTTCAATGTCCGATTGCGGCTGGCTTGCCATCGTCAGCCGTTCTCGGACACCCTCTGCATACTTTTCTCTTACACACTCTTCTTGCAACCTTTCAACCTTTATTCTTTCAAGCCCTCCGAAGTGGACACGCTCTCGCCAGTGCCTCCACTTTCTGAACAGACCACTAAATCTCGCAATAAGAGATAGTGGTCCGTATCGACTGTGGGGCCCCTGTAGGCTCTTGCGTCCAATATTTTGCTTCGGAGGCGACTGTCTACCAAAATTAAATCTATTATACTTTTCTGTTCATTCCTTCTCCATGTATACATATGGATGTCCTTATGTTGGAAAAATGTGTTTGACACAATAAGGTTTCTCTCCATGCATACATCAGCTATGAGCCTACCTGCGTCGTTCACTCTCTTATCACCAAATGGACCAAGTACGTCCTCATAGTCAGGACGCTTGGTCCCCACCCATCCGTTCAAATCTCCGCATACAATCACGCGTTCACTGGTTTCTGCCATATCCAGAACTTCCCTAACATTATCCCAAAACTTCTCTAGGTCTGATGCCACCGAGGATCCTACGGGAGCATATGCTACAACCATGAATACCTTGGTGACACCAAGTTTTATACGGACCCAAAGAAGTCTGGGATCATACATTCCGTAATCCTTCACACCTGAGGCCAAGCGAGAGGACAGCAGTACTCCTACCCCCATGCTGGCTCGATCGCTCTGTGGTACACCAGACCACAGAGCCATCCCGCCACCAGGAAGATCGCAGGCGTCGCTGCCCCTTCGCTTGGTCTCTGTTACACAGAGCACGTCTAGCTGTTTGTCCGCCATGACGGATATCAGCTCGTGCAACTTACCTTCCACACAACCTCTTACATTCCACGTGCCCACCCGGCACTCCGCTCTCCTCGACTCGCCTAACTGGGCAAGGCGTGATGGGTGGCGGCCCCCATCGCCGCAACTGCCGATGTTCGTACCGACGGGGGCGGGTCGGTACGCGTCGCCTCCGGGGGACGCCCTAACCCGCATTGCGGTATGCATTTCGAGCCGGATTAGCAGTCTAATTAGACTGGCAGGGGACGCGAACGAGCACGCTCCGGACTATGCCCCCCTACTCTGTTCTCTCTGCCTACCCTGCAAGGGATATGGCGTGATGATATGTATGTATGTAGGTATATATACACCGTGGAATCTAATTGGCTGTTTTTCCGAAACGTATATACTCAGTTAATGATATAGAACCATAATATAGTATTTATTCAATAAAATAAAAACATAAATTCCTGTCATTTGCAATCCCGGACGTTTCCTTAAAATATCATTTTTGCATAACTGTAACATGTTTTGTCTGATAATTTTGTTATACCTACGGTCGTTTGAGAGCATCGACCGTAGGTATCAACCTTACGGTCAATGCTCTTTTACCTTGGTTACCTACTTTCTTTAATTACTTTAAAACGATGGCTCCATTTTCTCAAGAATTTCTTCTTCTAATCGAGCAGAATGTCGGCGACACCTACCTCTCCGACTCTACCTCTAACCTCAGCATGTGTAAGCACTCAAAACTGCCTGTGGGTTAGTAGGCGTTGTGTGGCTGATAAAATTATCGCTGTTGTAGGCACAGGCGGATTTATAATGCCACATCTGCGTAACGAATCCAGGTGTTCTAGCTGAGCGTACAGGCAGCCTTCGCCAAGTTGCCTCTCGCAATCGCATAAAAACGAACCATGTCTAACCACTCTACGCCAGAGTACTGGTAATGACTTGTAATATTTTCGCACTTACTAGCACTCGCGTTCGGGATTTGTTATAAACATATGATATACGTCTAAGCCGTTTGGCAAAAAATTGCAAACTGACCTATTAAAACATAGACCAAGGTCGCGCGGCTCGGGCGCATCAAAAGCAAGGGGTGCGTACGGGACGCGAGCGGGCTACGAGCTACAATGCCTAAATTTTTTTTACCTATTATTGCGATTTAATTCGAATGCTATGTCGTAGGCATGTTGGGAACAATACCGTTGCATATCAGACAAACTTAAGAACGTCTATTTATCAGACATTTTTTTCAATGTATTATGTTTTTAGTTATGTGGAGATATTAAGAATGATTAACTGAGTACATACGTTTCAGGAAAACAGCCAATTAGATTCCACGGTGTATATAAATCTAACGCATGTCTTATATGCAACTAGTATCAAGTTAAAACATTAATTAAACCCTCCGTGCTGTCGTAAGACTGCTTAAGCAGCCATTCTTGCAGAGTGTATCTACATGTGTGTTTATTTAGGGGTACAGTGATAAAATTTTGTGTAATTCGTTATATAAATACGGCCCTAGAAAAAAGAAAATTTGCGACTGAAGGAGGTTTTTATAGTAGCTGAAGGAGCGACAAGATGGTTGCGACGACAAAGTTCTCGATCAAACCTGGTAAGAGAATGTTGCTTTAAAGTAGTGGCTAAGATGAAAAGTTGTCTTACTGTGAGCACTTGAGAGTATTCATAAAGTTTCATTGTAGGATACAGTCGAGGCTTAGAACAGCATACTTAAAGCACAGCTCTTTGAGCTCGTTCAATATGTATAAAATGTGCCTTCGCACTACCTCCCCAAGTGGTTATACAGTACGATAAAATTGATTGGCATAACGCTTTATAAACCATTTTCATAGTCCATCCATCGGCAACTTGTCGTAATCGGTTAAATATATAAATAAGTTTACGCACCCTACTAGACAAACTGTCAATGTGGTCTTTAAATGATAGGTTATGGTCAATCACTACACCAAGATAACTAACTGAATTTACTTTTTCTATGTGGACACAAGTTTCGTTATCAGAGACATCATCAACTGATTTAGCAGTAATGTAATGATCATTTGACTTTAAAGAAGCCTTAGGATTGCGTAAGGTAAATTCGACTAGCTTAGTTTTAGAATAATTTAAGGTAAGTGAATTATCTTTGAGCCATTTGTTAATTGTATTAAATCCTTTTTGCGCATAACGATAGGTGTCGGCCCAAGTTGCAGATGTAAAAATTAGTACTGTACTCGTCCGCGTATGAAATCGTCACTCCATGATCAAGACAGAGATTACATAGGCCATTTACATACACTAAAAACAAAGTGGGACCCAAAATACTGCCCTGGGGGACACCGTGAACTAAAGGCAACGCAGAACTTAAGTAAGATCCAATTTTGAGTCTTTGTGACCGACCTGTTAAATAACTATGGAACAGTGAAAGCTGAATGCCCCTTATCCCTAAAGATTCAAGCTTAGATAATAGGATACTGGTAGAAATAGTATTAAACGCTTTTGCGAGGTCAAGAAAAAGTGCGACACATTTATGACGTTTGTCAAGTTTTTTTGCTACATGATCAACTAAGTTGTGGACAGCATCAGCAATAGATAAGGTTTATAAGGTGTTCTCTGCGTAGCCATAGTAAATAATAATAGTTCGCACTTCGCAGTTTACGTGGTCGAACTAGTCTTTTATTATATACACAAGTAGAAATGCACACAATATTAAATGAATTTATTTAAATAAATAACTTTGTACACACGTCTTATCGCTTTCACAGTCGTAGTACACAGTGAGTTAGTAGTTTTGTTAATATGTATATAATTTTATTAAAATAAAACCATATTCTATGTTATGTTCATGATTTCCTACTACGTAATAGAAGGACTGTGCGCTCGTGACCATTAAAGCTAATGTTCAAAAATTGATACAAATGCGATAAAATCCGAAAACAGTTTTATTTCAAATGTGTAATAACTCCATCCATGTGGTGACAGAATAAGAATACACTTCACCACTCCCATTCTTGCCCATGGATACCCATGTCTACCCTTGCTTGCTCACACTTGTCTAAGTGGTAGGAAGATTGGAACGGATTTCCAATAGCTGTATAGGGTTTGAGTCCCACGTGTGACATTCGTTTTTCGCTCGTAAACAAGTTAACGTAATATTTTTTATTTGTACAAATCAGCTTCTGTTGGATTAGATAATCTCGTTATAAAATATTACTAAAATTTTGATTAATGAATATAATTGTATTAATTAATCTAATTAGATTGAATTTGGGTTAAAAATATAATGTCATGTCTTTCCATCTCATAGAAGTCAAGAAAAACGGCTCAATATTCACGAGAGAATGAGATTCAGCACACTTTTAGGAAACTTATAATACCGACTGCCATCGCCAAACCGTAAGCGTGATGATTATGAAGTACTAAGTCCAATATTGGACGTCCATAGGTTGATGCAGATGATAAATTTTAGACATGCGCGAAACAGTACTTCGCGAAATGATGTGATATGGCATTACATTTTGTGCCGAGTAATATTACATTTTACCATCACTTCAAACATCATAAATGACATTTCATGTCATGTGTGATGCGTAATGCGATAGCGCTCTATATATACGGCGAGCGGCGTCAAGAAATATAAGCCTGAACGTTCTGAAAATAAAACTCAAAATAAATATTGAATTGCCAGACACCGAACATTGCAGAAATGCAGAACAGTACACGGGTGTTCGCGTCATGTTTAATGTGATGTGTGATGTTTAATGTGATGTGTGATGTTTAGTCGCGTAATGTGTAATGGGTCAGTACACGGTCGGGTAATATTACGTGTGATACATCACTCTCATTACTTACACATGTCTAATAAATATATTATATGCCTTTAGGGCATACGATAAAGTCCACCTGTTGAGAATTGGTAAATGCCGACCGTGGACCTCAGTAATAATGACACAGTCTGATCGCTGATTTTAGCAATATTAGTAGGAGAAACTTACCAGTATGAGGTCGTCTGGCATCCAGTGCACGCCAAATATCCCTAACGTCGGCATGTAACGCTCGTAGAGACCGCAATACAGCTCCGCCTGGTTCTGCCTGTACAGCCTCACTGCCAGACGAGGCCTCACTAGTTGTTGTTGCTTCCTAAACGAGAACCATCAAATAATTAACACTAGGCTAATTGCCGTGTGGTGACGGAGTAGGAATACAATTCACCACCCCCCTATCTTCGACGTAGGTGAGAGTAGGGGATATAAAACGCATATAAGATATATGCAAGAGAAGGATTACTCGAAACAAAAGCCTATACCAACACGTCTGATCAGCGTGGTACAGTAGGTCATATTTCCCTCCCATTACGTAGGAGGCTTGAACCCAACAGTGGGACATGTATGAGCTGAAATTCATCCCTCCCTTCCTTGCCTGTGGGTTTCGAAAAAGACGCTAAGGGATATCATAAGTAGATAATATCCCTGCTAAAGAAGGAAAACTTGAAGTAAACCCTATACATCTCACCAATATTTTCATCAGTCTTCTTTTAGGACTACGAGTAATGTAAAGGTTTGTAGTATTCGTAGCTAACACACGGCAGATTTATAGCACCAAGTTCTTTTTTTATTGCTTATGGTGGCAAATGGGCAAGCAGCACACCTGATCTTAAGTGTTACGGGCACCCATGAACCTTTGCAATACCAAGGGTACAGCTAGGCCGCTGCCTACCAATGAAAACCCCCAACCCACCCAGCAAGTTGAACTGCCGGTTAAAAAAATTCAATACAATCTATACAATCTTTCAAAATTTTCAATACAATCTATTGTGGTTAAGACGTAAAAGTTTTACAAACAGTGACAATCACATTAATGATTTTTAATTACAATTTAAGATCGGACCGACTTTACACACGAATATAGAAATTTAAAAACACATTTAATATAAAAATATCAAAGCAAAAACTCTTATTTTTTTAAATCATAATTGTACTTTTGTACTTTACCCGTAAAAACCATTTACGGTAATACTGAACAAGAACACAACAATATCGCTAAGTAATTAAACAGCCATAACACAATTAACAAACAGAAATCTTAATATAACAAATATTAAGAGAAATATAATAACGAAAATAAGGCTAATATATACAGCATGACCAAAATAATAAGGCTTTCATAAAAAAATAGCAAACTAGCAACAGAACAAGGTTCTAGAACCTTCTATTTACTAGTACAATGTATTACCTATTGTACTAGTACAATGGAACGATGAAGCCGAAGACAGATTAAAGGAGATTAAATTGAAACATAAACATTAAGACTCAATGGTGAATAGCCAAAAATTAAAGAAAACGAAATGACAAATTTAGATGCACCTAATATAACCAACCTAATGAGTACTGCAAGCATTTTTTCTAAATAATCAGCATAACGTAAATTGGCATAACGATGGCGAATTTATGACCAATTAATTTATTTTTTATTAAGTAATATGACAATGGGTATTTCCATTTCCTTAGAAAAAAAATAAAATAAGAAATTATCAATATGCAAGTAATGAAAAAGATGAATCAATAAAAATAAAAAAAAAATAAAATACATACAATGAAACACAGAACCTCCTCCTTTTTGAAGTCGGTTAACAAAACAAAAATATAGCTCCGAGCAATTTTAGCTAAATTAGTTTTACAATATTAGATAAAGAACATTACATGCGCCTTTTTCCTATTACCTTGAATAATAGAAATAAAATCTAATTTCTAAAGAGGATATTTTAGATGAGATTTTAACCAAGACATGAACACACAGCTCATCTTATAGTGGTGACTAGCATTCAAGGACTCTCAAAAAATTGCTAACATTCTTAGAAGGGAACATCGAAACGTCCGTTAATACAATGTTGGAAATAAACGCATAAAGCATAAATCTTCCGTCCTCATTGACATTGCAACATGCGTCTTCATTCCGCCTTCAACATTTCTTCCAATTTTTCTAATTGTGATTATGCAATTAACAAAAAATTATAAAAGCCAAAAGAGGCAAATATGAGAGTGCAAAATATATTGAAAGAAAAATCTAAATAACCAAATATGCGAACAACGAAGTAGAAATCAGCCTATGAGGAACCTGTATGAGGGGTGGTGGATGTGCTTCGGCAAGTCGCCTGAGGGCACGTTCGATATGTCTCAGTCGAATCTCCTTCTCACCAAGTAGTGCGCGAGCTCGGTGTAATGCTACTTCTAATTCTGTCACCTCGCGCTCCTCCTAATAGTAAATATGATTTTATGTATCATAAGACTTGCCTTAGCATGAATGGCAGGACATAGTCGCTAATTATAATAATGCGTTAATACCATGATATTAATACGGATTGGGAATACAATATGTTCCCTTCCTTTACTTTAGGGTAGAATTCATAAAAAATACAGGTATTTTTTTCTATCAGGATAGATCAGCAAAACAATGAGAAGCAACATTATAATATTCTAGGAAACTATAACTTAATAGTTATACAAGATAAGTTAAGGTTAAGTATACTCTAACTAAATTATTGAGATTTAGGATTTCACTTGCTAAGCTATCTATAAAAACTTATTTGCGAGCAAAAAAATATTATAACACGTAATACTGAAACCCACATCAATTAGATATCCGTTCTAGATAAGTATGGCAACCAAATTGTGACTCGCATTATGGTCTTTACTTGTGACGATTTACACGCCATCTATTAAAAAAATGTTTCACTAAAATAAATCACAATATTGGTTGTTCTAGCCACGTTAACCTAATTGACAAGGCGTTTAGAACGGATTTCTAATAGATGTGGATTCAAGTTACAGATGGTAATCATTTTTCACTCGCAAATAAGCTTTAATACTGTAACTATTATAATTAATAACGCCAGGCTTGATAAGACGGTTAGATAATTAGGTTGGTGTTAATTCAGTTTAAGCAGTTGTCCAGGCAAGTGATACTACTCAATCCTTCGGTGCTCTATTAGTGGGTTTTGTGACTCCCACAAAGAGACAAGCAGCGGTAATACCATAATCGTAACCCATCACCACACGGATATTTATATTTATACCCAAACAGTTAAAAATTAAACACCAGCCCAGCCTATTTGCACCCATACTCCTTCCGATACCTCAGCCAATTTTTAAGTCCCCAACGAGAAAGAACAGATGGAGATATATTGTTTTATAACCTTCCCACATGGGTGCAATAACTACTATAGTTACCAAAGGTGCTGTATCCGATGCAAGCGCAGAAGCAGCGCGAGAATCACGTAACGCTGCACTACGGCGTTTGAGAGCGGCCCGAGCACGACGCATGCCCTCTCGTTCTACAAGCGCACGGTGACGTACAAACTCCAATTCCGGCGCATCTGCTGATGACACACCACCTTCACACATAAATTAAATATTAGGATTTTGAGTTTTAATATATTCCATATCTTACCGGTAATTATCGTACAAGACCCCTATGGCATACAATATGCATATAATATTTGTGCCAGAGTAGGCAATCTCAAAATAAAACCCAATATCAACCTTTCTAACCAGCGTAAAGTAATAGGTCAATTTCCCTCCTGTTGTGTTAGCAAAACTGAAATGTGATGGGCTATCCCCTCCTTGCGGCGGCTATTGATAGACTGCTGGATGGATGAAGCATGTATAGTAACTCTATATAACCATAACCTACTCTACATTCGAAATAAAATATATAACCTACATGCAAAATAAAAATATATTTAAATGATTTTAGGAGCAACGGCATCCTTTTTTTTATCAACAACTAAACGCAAAATATGACAATTATTATGGATAAAAAAAAGAATTTGCGCTTGTATGACTATAAATTATTATATGGCCTTTACCTAATTCAGCAAAAGGATATCGCAAACTGTAGGCCGGTTGCAAGGCCAAATCAGGGAATTGGTCTTCTAAATCGTCTAATTTTCGTAGTTGCTGTCGAAGAGACTCTAATGGACTTGACCAACCTTCACCATGTCTGAAAAAAAAATAATAATTAATGTAAAATTAAAAAGAAATTAAATTGATTGAAGGCCGTCATAAGCGATATATGAACGCTATGAATGAGTTAAAACACTTATCATCATTATTCTGTAATTATCCCAATTGTTTGAAGTCGAAATATATGCTCTTGTTCCATCGTACATATTGCAATAGTTTTGACAATTATTTTATGTACGGCCGCCTGCCTGACGTCAACCCGATTTAGGAATGTAATTGACCAGACGTTTTCAAGTAGTTTGTCCGGAACGATCAAAAGCTCTTAGTCGTATTTTACGATACCCACGAGCAATTAAGGTGTTGGTAGTATTTCTGCAGCCGCGAAGATACAGCAATTTTAAGAACATGTTTATTTTTGTGCATTTCAGTGTACTTTACTATTTTATGTGGTGATAAAGTAAACACTTCATCATCATTATCATAACAGCCCATATATGTCCCACTGTCGGGCTCGGGCCTCCTCCGTAATTGGAGGGCAATTAACCTACAACACCGCGCTGGTCAGACGTGGTATAAGGTTTTGTTTCGAGTTTTCCTTCTCTTGCATAATGTTATATGCGTTTTATATCCCTTGGTCGTCTCTTACGATCACCCACGGGCAAGATAGGGGGTGGTGAATTGTATTCTTACTCCATCACCACACGGATCATAAAAAAGAAGACAAAGAAGAAAGAATTCTTTTTAGCTAATGGATGTCATGAAAGACGACTAAGGAATATGATATGCAAATAATATTTGTGAAAGAGAAGAAAAAATTTAAATAAAACTATAGCAAGAGATCTGACCAGCGTGGTTTCATAGTGTCAATTTCTCTCTTATTGTGAAGAATGCTCCAGCCTAGCAGTGGGACATTAGATGAGATAATTGTGTACTTATATACATGCATGCCTCATGACGTTTTAGATAAAACCTTAACTTACTTGGAGTCAAGAGTCTCCGAAACCGGCGAGCGTGTATGAAGAGAATTATGAATGTTGAGGAAGCGAGTGAAATATGCAGAGATAGAGTTCTCTGGCACTCTGTTCTCTCTGCCTACCCTGCAAGGGATATGGCGTGATGATATGTATGTATGTACTTAACTTACTTTGGTGAATAATTCAGTCGGGACGTGGAGGCAGACTTTAACCTTGTAAAACATCGACGCCTGCTATGTCCTGAAATAAGACGACCAATAAATTGTTATTCTAATGATTTCTGATGTTTACGCGAGTATTACACATTTTTACGAATTCTATCGCGTTTGTCTCGGGAGGACTATCAGTCCTATCTAGGACTATCAGTCCTCCGGTGACCATAAACGCTGTAAAGTGTTCGAAACGTCGCGCGATAACATCCGTAAAAATAGTTTTATTTCAAATTGTGTTATTTTCACATTTTTTTTTTATTATTAGTAAAGTAATAGCTAATACTATATATTCATCTCAGCTCATATTATTATACAGAGTGAAAGGGGACCGCTCCCGAAAACAAAGACAGGTAACCCTACTAGTCCTACTTGTAATGATAGGCTAGGAAAAAAAATTATACGGATGAAAAAAAAAAAATTACTACAATTTTTGAAGTTTTTCACACACCATCGTAATAGGACAGTGCCTTGTAACGATAACTCCAAAAAAAAATATGTAACTTTACTCAGATGAGAAAATACGCAATGTATTCATAACTCAGATCAGCTGTTTCAGAGGTGACCACATGCCTGCGGTGAATGACCGCGGTATTGGGCCGGTAGCTACACGCGCACGGTCACTTACCGCGCGCGTGTAGGATATCGGCAGAACAGATGTTTTGATTATTGAACACATTGCATTTTTTCTCATCTGAGTAAAGTTACGTATTTTTTATGAAATTATCATTACACGGCACTGTCCTAATATGATAAAATGTAGAAAAACGCAGAAAATGGTGTAAAAAAAAATTTTTTTTTTCATCCAAATCGATTTCCTGCCTATCATTACAAGTAGGTCTAGTAGAGTCACCTGTCTTTGTTTTCGGGAGCAGTCCACTTCCACCCTGTATAACCCAATACTGAGCTCGAGCCTCCTTCATAATGGGAGGAAAATTCACCTACTATACCATACTGGTCAGACGTGTTGGTATAGAGTTTTGTTTAGAGGTTTTCCTTCTCTTGCATAGATGTTATATGCGTTTTATATTCCCTAGTCGTCTCTTACGATCACCCACAGGTATGAGGGGGTGATGAATTGTATTCTTACTCCGTCACCCAACGGAAAATATATATTAGTAAATTAATTATAATAAGCTGGAAGATTCATTTTTCATCCTACTAGATTTTTTTTATAATGAAAGGTATATATTTTTGCTGACCTCCTGACAATTGATATGGAAAATTTCATGAGTAGTTCATGCGTGTATGCATAACAAAAAAACTCTTATGAGTTTGTATAATTGGATTATCCTATAATATTAGATTATAATAAATCATTAGATTATATTAAATTATAATAATCTTTAATTCACGTCAGTTAATTGTGTTTGTGAAGTCCATTTGTATGTTTCTAAAGTCCTCTATAGGTTCTCAAGTGGTGACCACGAATCGGACGGTACAGAAGACTTCCCACTAGGTGAACCGGTGACATTTTAAAAGCCGCAGGAAGCTGTTGGATGCAGCATATAACCGTTTTGACTGGCATTCTCATGGAGAGGTTTATGTCTAGCAGTAGACGCCTACATACTAATGGATGGATGGAAAAAAAGTCGTTTGTAATGCGAAGGCTTTTCTTTAATACGGGGAGTTGTCTTAAAAAAATAAACAGTCTAAAAACAAAACAATTATTGATTTATTATTTATATTGGTCTAAATATTGTCAATTATAATTTGTATTGAAATAAATAAATCATATAATTTGTATTGAACGAACGTCTGGTTAAGAAGATATACAATGCGAAATTGGAAGGATGTAGATACCGGGGGAGACTGAGACTCACCTACCTAGACCAGATCGGTCATGTACTGAAGGAAGGTGGAGTCAAGAGTCTCCGAAACCGGCGAGCGTGTATGAAGAGAATTATGAATGTTGAGGAAGCGAGTGAAGTATGCAAGGATAGAGTTCTCTGGCACTCTGTTCTCTATGCCTACCCTGCAAGGGATATGGCGTGATGATATGTATGTATGTAAATATTGTCTTTCTTTTTAGCCTTTTTCCAGCCCATATAATTCCGAATACTCGAGGTGATCACCTCACCTCTTCCATAAAGGCTAATGAAAATTTATATATTGAAAAGTTACCATTAATATTTTCTTTGGGTTTTTCATCTGCAGTAGTTGCATCTGAAGAGTCTTGGCAGTCCGTTGTAGCACCTAAAAAAATCATATTAATATTTAAATTTCCAATGACAGTTTCTGAGATTAGCGATTATAAACCAACAAAAATTTCAATAAAATATGTTTTATTTGAGTAAAAATTTTAAATATTTTACAGGGAACTCTACCTCTTTTTCTAAAATAATAGCCGAGATCTGTTCCAATTTTGAATCTCCTACAAAATGGGAGTGAAAAATTAATTAGTGTGCGATACACTGGCTAGATGTGAACACTTTTTTGATAGGTTATCTACACACGTTCAAGCCAAACTGTTTGGACGACGAAGGGTATCATGGAGCTCCAATAATCTGCCGTATTATGGCTTTCCCCTTTTCAGTAAGTAACCGAAACCAATTCATTGAATTCGTCAGACGCTGGCGCCTAAGGTTTTGTTCCGAGTTTTCTTATCTTGTTGCTGTGCCTTACATCCCACAGAGATCTTTTATGACTCCTGCACGACAGAAAGAATTGTTTTTTGCTCCATCATAAGTACTAACCTGCATCTCTGTCCTTATCACGTCTTCTATGGGGTGGCTCTCGAAATGCGACAGCGGTGCGCCGGTTCGGACGTTGAGATTTCACAGCGGAGGCTTGCGACGTATCCGCTGAAGGTAGGGTCTGGTATAAAAGGGCACATTTTGGTACACATCCAATCTACTCTAGTATAGCAACTACTATTAAAATTTGACCGGTGACATAGTATATCGAATTATAAAATAAGCCAACGATTTTGTTAAAAAAATCAGATGATCTGTAAAGTCGATTTACGGACGATAATTTTCCATAATTTAGTAATTTGTCATAAGAAAACATTGATGGAAAAATGCATACTTTTATGAATTGGACGAAGATAAATAATGGAAACCACATTAACTTTTTCCTTCATTTTACAAATAGTTCACCATCAAATTCTTAAAATGCAAGAACGCTCAGGATCGCTCAGATCTTGCCTTTCTATCGCTTGTTCCACGCTCTCCTTTGCACTCTCGGCTCAGGCGGAATGTAATTTTTTTTCTTGTGTGCAGCCGGCGTTCATCGACGTTATCGCGTCAAAAATATTTGAATAATAAATGCTTTTTGCTATTCCTCAGTAACATTGCTTTTCTCCTTGATGAAATGCACTCTATGTCCATTTTTGTATCTCTAACAAGGTGTATGTACAATTTCAATACTAACGGTAGTGTAGTTAAGGCGGAAAGGCGTAACTAACAAACTAATGTTCAATTTACAACACTAGTTAGGATTTTTGAATTGATTTTATTATTTGGTGTAGTGACGGAATAATATATTAAAAACCGCCACTTACTTACGAGCAGATAACGTGAATATTGTGGTTATATTGAATGAAAAAATTGTGTGCTATGTAGTAACGGCTACGAATACTACCAACCCTTACTTTGCTCGTGGATAACGTACAAGACGACTAATGGCCGGTTGCCGAGGTACTTTTAACTGGAGTTTAAACGTTCGATAGCACTATCAGTTCAATAACTTGTCCAATTGCGTTTCTGAACACACCATCATACGACAAACTTCAGTTAAGCTTGGTTTAACTTAGCTAACCAAAAAGGAGCGTTTATCGATTCGATAAGTATTGTTTGACGTTAGAACCAACCTAAAAACATTTTGTGATGTTTGTTTATTTAAATTTGGAGTTCCACTTCGTACTTACACCTTACTGGTCCAAGAGCCAGGTGAAAATTTGGTTAATTATTTCTTCTCGAGAGATAATTGGTGATACGCATCAGACAATAGTATCATGAAGCCTTATGACCGTCAGCTGCGGCACGGTGGGTGGGATGAGCAGTTGTAACGTCCCACGCTCGAAGAAAAAAAAAATACATTCACTCATTTCCTCTCGGCTAAAAATTTATCAAATTATAGCTAAACCAATATCTCAACAAAAAAATAAAATCAGCTGGCTATAACATAGTGTATTGTACGTCAGCTGATGTCTCGATCATGGGAAAAAAAACTTCACTTTCAGTGATATCCTCTCAAATAAAAATTTACCTGATGATAGCTTATATGTAACTATTGATAAATATATACGTCAGCTGGCTGTATCTCGGTGGAAAAATCGTCAGCTGATAATTTGAAGGTCGTTACGTAGAAGTTAGCCAGAAGCATTTACTATTTAAATGCATCAGCTGACTAAGTTTCCCTCGACTTACTGCTAGCTGATTTTTTTTATTTATCACAGAAATATATTTAAAATCAGCTCACAAATTTTCATGTGAGAGGAAATGACGTCTTTTTAATTATTCTTGTTATTTTTAAAGATTCAAACAATACACGCTAGCATAGCATAGACAGTATTAAGGTACGCTTGGAGGGGGTTAGTTGTACGCATGCTCGGGGTACCCTTTTGTTGAGGGCACTGGAAAACATTTTTAGAAGTAGAAAAGAAGGGTACTAATCATAGAGTAATATAATACATTGGAAATAGAGAGGCCACTCTCGATTTTTTTTGTCGCCACTAATGTCAATGAAAGCGCCATCTATTACGCGACTCAATAATTATTTCCTACCCACCCAAAAAAATAATAATTTATATACATACTGTAATCTCGCAGCAGATGCATCTTCTGGTATTATTTTGCGATACTTTGGGGGCAAAGCCGTAAAGCGTCTATAACACTCACTGTGGTACAGCTGAAAATTGTTTTTTCTGTCGAAGGTACAGCCTCGTGTCCACTTAGTTTATTATTTTTTCTTACACTAAATATAGCACTGCACTTAATGAGATTTTCTTCACTGAACGATTTTAAATTAGAAATAGATTTTGTTTTTTTGCAAAAAACGCAAAAAGGCGTTACATTAGACATTTTTATAGATTTTTCACAGATACTACAACAATATTTCTAGTATATTCTTTTCGTCTGACTACGTTTGCTCGTTTATTCTAAACATACATTAGTACCAGTACACAGTCGTTTTTTAATATAGCGCTATCTAGATCACGTTTCTGAGTGTTTTGTTTGCTTTGACACTAATAATGTTAATAACTAAAACTAGATGGCAGAAATTACCTTATTTAAAACAATAAATTAAGTGTGTGTGTGTGTGTGAGAGAGATGTATCTGTGTGTGAGAAGTATCTATGTGTGTGTGAGAAGTATGTGTGTGTGTGTGTATTATTTCCTACCCACGGACACACGTCCGTGGGTAGGAAATAATACACACACCGTAGGAAATAATACCCTGTCCGGACACACGTCCGGATTGCGCATGCGTGGGTATATATTGAGTCGCGTAATAGATGGCGCTTTCATTGACATTAGTGGCGACAAAAAAAATCGAGAGTGGCCTCTCTATTTCCAATGTATTATATTACTCTATGATTAGTACCCTTCTTTTCTACTTCTAAAAATGTTTTCCAGTGCCCTCAACAAAAGGGTACCCCGAGCATGCGTACAACTAACCCCATCCAAGCGTACCTTAATACTGTCTATGCTATGCTAGCGTGTATTGTTTGAATCTTTAAAAATAACAAGAATAATTAAAAAGACGTCATTTCCTCTCACATGAAAATTTGTGAGCTGATTTTAAATATATTTCTGTGATAAATAAAAAAAATCAGCTAGCAGTAAGTCGAGGGAAACTTAGTCAGCTGATGCATTTAAATAGTTAGTAAATGCTTCTGGCTAACTTCTACGTAACGACCTTCAAATTATCAGCTGACGATTTTTCCACCGAGATACAGCCAGCTGACGTATATATTTATCAATAGTTACATATAAGCTATCATCAGGTAAATTTTTATTTGAGAGGATATCACTGAAAGTGAAGTTTTTTTTTCCCATGATCGAGACATCAGCTGACGTACAATACACTATGTTATAGCCAGCTGATTTTTTTTTTGTTGAAATTTTGGGTTAGCTATAATTTGATAAATTTTTAGCCGAGAGGAAATGAGTGAATGTATTTTTTTTTCTTCGAGCGTGGGAGGTTACAACTGCTCATCCCACCCACCGAGCCGCAGCTGACGTTCACGAGACTTTATGGTTCGATTTTCTGATGCATTTTACTAATTATCACTTGAGAGGAACTTGGTCATATATATCTGTTAATGGCTCTCGGACTATACGTAATAATAGCTATAATTATAAATACCAAGCAGTTCATTGAAGACTGATACAGAAATTTTGAAGGCTATTGTTAATAAGTGCATATCTCTAAACCAAAGGAATCGCAAAAATGCATTCGAAATGTTTACGAATAAAGAATTCAAAAGTGAGATACTGCTTTAACAACGTCGCTGTGATATATCTTTGCAAAAAACTAAACTAAAACTAACGGTGCATTAGCTCCAGATGCTAATAGTAAATTTACTTCGTCAGTGTTGGAGCAAATTTTTATTGCACCATCTATCTTATTGTTGTCGATAATGCCACCAAATTCTATCTATACTTCTAACTTTCTACTACTGTAAGTGTACAGTAAAATATTTTCTACGCTTGTTAGATTCCATTATTATTTAATAATAATTAACAAATAATTAGGTGCAAACGAAACTAAAATACCACCCGCTTTCAAATCCACGCAGACAAACAAAACGAAGTATTTTTTTTTAAATTTAACATATTGATTTGACAACGTTGTCGCTCGTTTATACAGCCGTTAAAATATTATGAATTATCTTATTTTATAACTAGAATAATTTCAGTTCACATGTTTACTTTCGAAAATATATGTGTGTTAATTATATTTGGTAATAATGACAATATAAAATAAAAAAATCAATTGTAAAATCTTGTGAAAAGATCCATCTAGCGACAATTTAAGAAACTGGTTATCGGTTTCATAGTTATTTGACAGCACGTTGGGTATTCAGAAACGCAGTGACAGTTATCGGGCGTTTATCTTACGTTTAACTATATTGAACCAATAGCTATTGATAGTTTAAGTGAGAGTCTCAGAAACCGGCCATAAGAGCTGTATATCGACCTGAGCCAACTCTATTTAACGTCGTTTGGTCAACAATTATATTCCCAAGTCATAACACAACTAGTCCGAAGGCACGAATTTCCAAAGATGTTCGAATCCTGGATTTAGTAATCACTTATTCGTTTACAAATTAATATTTATACGTCAAGTAATACTTACGTTCTCCCGTCGCAATTTCCAATCATTATTATTATTGTACGGCTTCTGAACATTGCTCTCAGAATAAGATGTCTCATTGTCATTGTATTTTAAATTTAAATTATTATTCACTCGAACGGTAACCGGTTCAACGACCGCACTAACTATAGTCTCGTTTAATTCTTTGCATCTGTGAAATAATATAATGAATATATATATCAGTTTTAGTTGGTTTTAGTTGATTTTAGTATTTCACATGAAGCTTTTAGACTTACAAATCTCGAAAACGAACATCATGAACATCATCTCAGCTCATGTGTTCCACTGCTGGAATCAAGCTCCCTCCACAATAGATTGAACTACTATACCACGCTGATTAGGCGGATTATCATAGGGTTTTAATTTGGATTTTCCTTCTCTTTCATAGATTTGTCATTTTTTTTTGTGTGGCTTGCTGTTGGCCGAAGATGGCTATGAAAACTTTATCCGGACTGTGGATGAGCGCTGAGGGCTCTCAGTCCAAAGGATTTTACATAAAGCATATCGTATCCCATATCTGTCATAGTAGTCGTTTTCTACGACACCGCCGAGCCAGACTGGATGGTGAACTATATTCTTACTTCACCAACACATAAAAAATAATATTCACTTAACCTTGCACTTAAAAATAGAAAAGTATATTCTTACCTTTCCAATGATTGGGTTGCTTTATGTGAATTAGATTTTTCAGTCTCTGATCCTGTAGTCATACTCATCTCACGTCTTTTATTGCGACGCTCAATTGACATCTGTAATTAAACGAACAATTTATAAATAAAACACCTAAACTTTGCAATTGATTACTTCTCTTGTAAAACAAGAAATTACCGGTCTATCATCTTATAACCGTGTAAACATTGTCGGGTAGATGGCACACATCACCTTACTGACGTAAATATGATACGAAGCGAGATTTGAATGTCCTACAATAGTACACGGTGGTGTAAGTGGCAGCACGATTGGGCCGGACTCCCAATAGGTGCGGGTTCGAATCCCGCTTGTGACATCATTTTTCGCTTCGTAATCGGATTTTTATAAATAATTAAGCATATTAAATGCTAAATTTCAGTAATCTGAATCTTAAAACAGTCTTAATTCACACTTACAATGCAATTTCGTATTACGTGATAAAAGCTACAGTAGCTATAAACATATCGATTTTTGGAAAAGGACAATCGACTATTTTCAGCTTGGTAAAGCGCCTCTATATACACACTAACTACACTTTACTATTCTTATGGAGGCCATACACGCTAGGTTTTGCATGATGGTTTTAAGTGTGCATGCATAACCGACAGGCATAACCGAGTTTCATATTACACATACACGTTAGGGTTTGCATGCACAGTTTTGCCATTAAATCTCAGTTGAGCTACGTGACGGTATGTGTAGGATTCCTACTTCACAGTTGAACTACGTAGTACGACAATTAAAAACATAGAACCTCCTCCTTTTTTGAAGTCGGTTAAAAACAGAGAACTGTGTCAGGCAAGCTCACCGGACCGCCATACACGCTCGGTTATGCTCGCGCGCAAACATAACCGAGCGGCAAAAATATCAATTTTGATATTTACTCGGTTGCATGTACATGCAAAGATAATTGTACAGTTTTATCACACACACGCTAGGGCATGCCTGTCGGTTATGCATGCACAGTTAAAACCATCATGCATAACCTAACGTGTATGGCCTCCATTATGGCAGATTTAGGCATTTTGGTTTGATAATAGCACTGGAAATAGTACTTTCTTAGGTAACCACTTCACTATTAACCAATTAGTTATGATACTGATCTAGTGTGCTTGTATTGCGGATACAATTCCTACAGAGGACTATCTTTTTGCGATCCACAAATCATTATTCTAAGTGCGAGTGTAATTTGTGTACGTCAATTGTATGACGGTAAAGTCCCCCGCGATACAAAGAATATTTTCTTAATGCAGTGTCTTTAAAAAAATGCTAATATACTCGTAGATTTGTCTCGTTTTCTTATATAGCAGTTTACTAATATGTATTTGGTTCATTCTGTAACTATCACTATATTAACACATAATTACTTTTCAGAGTTCACGATCGTCGAACTGTGAAATCGAGTATAATATACACCTAAATCGATAAGTAAAGAATGAAAACTAAAGCAAAACATATCCTACATTTCTAAGGCACTTGTGCAGAGCGTCAATTCTGAGAAAAACCATCTTCGGTAAAAGCGATCCCATCAAATGCCGCTGACCTATAGAAACTTAAAAATAAAAAATCAGAGTTTTCGTGTATTTTCAATGGGAAACCTTCACGCCTTTGTCGAGGGATTAAAATTAATAGTATGGGTTCAAACTTTGAGGGATTTTTTTTATATATCCTTTTTTTTTTTTTTTTTTTTTTTTTTTTTTTTTTTTTTTTTTTTTGGGTTGGGCTACGGTCGCACTCCTCGCACCACTCCATCCGGGGTGACAGAGGGGCGTAAGCGCGCACACCCGTAACCCACCCGTGACGTCGCCTTTTATATATCCTACAAAATTTCACGATGGGACTTAAAAAAATCACCCTAGTCACTACCAAAATATAACTATTACCTTAACATCGTGTTTCAGTCTAACATATTTTTCTTTAAGACATTTGTATTTTTCTTGCAGAGCTCGCTCTTCGTGAAGCCTGCCGGCTGCTGCGCGCTCACTGGCCAGACGTGACCTCACTTCCTCTAAATGACAAGCGTGTTGGGTTCGCAGCCGTTCAACCTGTTTAAGCAGAAGAAAAATCATCATCAACATGCTTCTATCCTAACTTCTAGTCGCCGACGCAAAGTCTTATTCCATCGTATATATTGCAAAAGTATTGACTATCGTTTAATAACCGGACCACTTACTGAGTTTAAATCTCCTTGGTACTTGTTAACTAGATGGCGTCAGATAGAATTGATCGATTGTACATCCACAGGCATGTAAGGGTTGGTAATATTCGTAGCTACACAGCACATAAACCGAAAAAAATATCTAATAAAATATGATAATAATATCTATAGAATATGAAATAATATCAATTTTCTTACATTCCATAAAACCAGCCAGATTGGCACATGGTTTTGGCTCAAATTTAACGTCTTTTATAGAGATATAGATTTACTTACATCCCTTAAAGTAATTTATATCCAGGGCATAGTAAAGACTGACAACCACGGTATTAGTATTGTCACCTCGGTCATCATAAGGATACTTCTTTTCAAGATACCAACGAACAAATTCATTTTTATACTGCGGACTACTTTACAAGAACAGTTAATGGTATTTTTTTTTCAAACATAAATTACATTTAAGCTTAGTTGTGGATCACATAAAGAACTGTCCAGCACGGGTATCGCACCTCTCGACACTTGGCATAGGAGGTAGCTTTCTAGAACTCTAAGCAAAATTTGTACCAACTATGGATGTAATGTTTACTTATTGATTACATGTTTATAAGATTCTTCGCAATAAAAGGATTAGTGCAATAATTAGTGTAAGAATTGTAAATAGAAGATTAGTGCAAGAATTGTAAATAGTAAAATAGTGCAAGAATTGTAAATAGTAAAATAGTGCAAGAATTGTAAATAGTAAATTAGTGCAAGAATTGCAAATAGTAAATTAGTGCAAGAATTGTAATAAAAAACTGTCCAAACCTCAGCTCTATAATCGTGTCTTAATTCTGTAACTCTAGCAGTGTGTTCTTCTCTTAATAACTCTATTGTCGCTTTGTTCTCTTCTATCATTCGCGATCTCTCTTTAGCCAAATTACTTTGAAGTTGATCCCGTAGTTCCGATAAAGCTCGTTCGTTCTCTAAAACAATATACTCAATTAAGACAATTGACATTGAGGCATTCGTATAATCAAAAATCCTGATCGAATATCCTGAAATCTATGTAAATGTTGATCCTGTTGGAAGTGAAACAGTTGAAAACTCAAAACAAAAATCAAGAGAAGGAAATCTCGAAACAAAAACTCTATACCAACAAGTAGCAAAGTATAGTAGAACAATTTCCCTCCCATTATGGAGGAGGCTGAAGCCCAACAGTAGTACAGACCATATATGAGCTGAGATGATGATTATGATGGTAAAGGTTTATTTTTTTTTTTTTTACGCTGTGGAAATGCTTTTGCGCACATCCCCCGCCAGTGACAGACGGGGGTGTGTGTGGGACTCGCCGGCCATGAGATTGACGGCCGGAATACCCACTAAAACCTAACAGCGGTCCCTTCCGCGCTTTTACGGGATGCCGGAGAGATCGTCTATTGACATTCTATCCCCGACACCCCTACGCTTAGCCATCTGGCCACGACCAGTCAGCCGTCAAGGCGGTGGGAGGAGGTGCGCGTAGCGGCGCCTCCCTCTCCCTGGTCGCCGCCGGCAGAGCGAGTTCGCAGACGCGAGTGCTTCGCGTTCTCGCTTCGCGGCCTCCTTTGCAGAGATGACTTCCTCGCAAAAGGAGGCCATCGACGTCCAGTGCCAAGAATGTTCAACCTAGTAAGTAGATACAATATGCGGTCCCAGGTGGTAATGCAAACTGACTTCGAGTTCCGATTCCAGTTACTCTTAAATGTCAAACAAGGCATGCATTATAGTTAGCGGAATAGATGGTTCTAAGCTTAGTAAAGCCAAACAATCTGAAAGGTGCTGTCCAGAAAATTCAAGAAATCGGGACCGGATGCCTGCTCAAAGATGGTCAGAATGTGGTATAGTAGGTTAAAGGGGCATTCGTCGCGCTAACTTCTTCTTAGACGGTTCGAACAGGGACTGCCTGGAAACTGTCTGCCTGCCACAAAAACTCTGCTCTAGAGCTATAGATTAGACATGCGCGAAACAGTACTTCGCGAAGTGATGTTATATGGCATTACATTTCGTGCCGAGTAATATTACATTTTACCATCACTTCAAACATCACACATGACATTTCATTTAATATAAGCCTTAATGTTCTAAAAATAGAGCTCAAAATAAATATTTATCGACCGCAGGCGCAGCGCGGTCGTCGTTCTATCCCTCTCACTCTCCCGAAAAGACACACGGCGCGTTTGAGAGATAGATAACCATTACCAAATTACCGAACATTGCAGAAATACAGAACAGTACACGAGTGTTCGGCGTCATGTTTAATGTCATGTCATGTTTAGTCGCGCAATGTGTAATATGACAGTACGCGGTCGGGTAATATTACGTGTGATGCATCACTCGCATTACTTACACATGTCTACTATAGATATCACCCCCTTAGTTAGCTTATAAGATCTGAAGCACTCATTTTCTCAGTCTATTTACACATTGAGAGGAAATCATCATCATCTAGCCAGCCTATGGATATCCACTTTTGGACACGGGCCTCATCTGGGAAGTGACAATAGAATAAACGCCACGCGTGATAGGCGATCGGAGTTGGTATGAATTTCCCAGGCGAGTGCATGCTGTCCATTACCATAGCGATCCTACAGTCGACTTTTACGAGCCTCGTGGAAAAGTTAGGGGCGTTAACATATTGTACTATCCCAACATCAAAAAAAAAACATTATAATTTTAGCGTAGTGGTTTAAATACTAAACATGTCAAGTGTTTGATTCCCACGCAGGACAATACTTTGTGCGATCCACAAATAGATGTTCTAAGTGTGGGTGTGAATTGTGTTCGTTAATTATATGTTTGTAAAGTCCATCGCAATACAAAACTTAGTTCCTAAGCAGGATGTTAACTCTAAAAATCTGCCTGATTAGTGTGGCGATTGTGGCAAGTCGTCCGTGAGTTATTTTAAATCCTACAGTGAACTTAGATTGATGGAAGGATGTATATAAAAAGCTGATTATATCACCTATTTCCAATTGCCTTTGTTGCTCTAATAACTTATCCCTGTATTGTTGCTGCAATTTGTTTATATTATCCATATGTTGCTTTTCAATAGCGTTGACGTCATTTTGATATCGTTCTGATATTTCAGTTGTTGATTTCTCCAGCAACTGTTTGTGGTGGCGCTCCATTGTTGATAGTGTCTGTAAATACAAATCATACTAACTGGTCTAAAACGCTGGTTTTGTTAAGAAAATAAAAATTAAATTTCTTGAAAATCCTACGCTGCGGCAGTTACCGGATTTAATTATTAATCTAAACCATTTGAATCCATGTGGACACACAAAAAAAATCATCAGAATCAATCCAGCCGTTTAAGAGGAAATCTTTTTATTGCTATGTACTAAGCAATCTTCAGAACTTGAACTTGAAATTTGCCCCAGAACATCAAATATCGATTCGACACGTGTCTCACCTCTGAAGAAGGCATTTCAAGACGGTTCGAAGCAGAATCGTTACATATGAGTAAGAAGACTTCCTTATATCTTTGGCCTTCCTTAATACTCCCTTTCTTGAGTTGTGCGACATATTGATTGACCATAGGAAAGCGGTGGGTCTCCCTCCTTGCCTCCATTTTTAAAATGACAATTTATATTTAACTATATTAAAAAGCAAAAGAAATGATTTAATTTCCATTGTTACCTCATCCATCTCTCTTCGATGCCTCTCCGCTTGCTCATTTAATCTCATTTTTTTCTCTTTCAAAAATTTATCCTCGGACTCCTTTAATTCTTCCTGTAATTCCGTTCGTAATTTTCTTTCTCTCCCTGACCATTCTACCCTAATACTCTCTAATTCTTTCTGTAAAGCTAACTCCAGTCTTCTTCTCTCATCTGCCTTATTCCTCTCTATCATATCTCTAGTCCCCATATCAGGGATTAAGGGAGACTTTATAACTCTAGGTGAAGTCTCTTGAGTTTCAAATTGATAAACTACTACTACATTATCTGAACTTGATTTGCCTTGAGAAAGAATAACTCCATCTAATCTAGGACTCGTGAGTCCTTTTCCTAAACTAGAAGCTGAATCCGAGACCTTCATTTGGTTTGAGGTTTTATTTAAAGGTTTGAAAGTAGACAAAGGTGTCCAAGGTTTACCAAAATCAAGTCTCGGAGATCTAATCTCGGATCCCAAGCTTGGTGTAGGGGAAATTTTGATCTGAGGCGATTTTAAAGAAAGTTCGTGGGATTTTAGTGATAATTCTTGTGATTTTGACTTTGACTCTTCCATAATAGAAGTTTTTTTGGATTCATCTGATTCTGAGAGTATTGATTTGGACAAATCTAGTGTAGGTATTTTTATTTGTGGTATTGGAATACTTTCGCTTTTTGATTTGTCGGAACCTGATTTTTTCTCAGAATGTTCATCCTCTTTTGAAGCACTTTTTTCTGGACTATCGTCCTGCTTATCTCTGTCATTAGATTCGTCTAGATCATTAAGGTCTAAATTAGCAAATTCTCTATCTGGTGAGTCTATTGATGTTTCAGATTCAATACTCTCCATTAAATTTATTGATATTTTACTCTTTTGGGGAATCATAGGCGACCTGAAAATGAATTAATATCTAAAAAAATATTCGCCAAAACATATGTTTTTACGTAAAGATTTCTGATGTTTACGCGAGTATTACATATTTGAAATAAAACTATTTTTATGGACACTATCGCGTTTGTATTTGATTTTTAATTTACCAATCCTCCCGTGACCATGAACGCTCTAAGGCGCTCGAAACGTCGAGAAATTAAAAATCAAGTACAATCTCGATAATATCCGTCCGTAAAAAAAAGAGTTTTTTTTAAATATAACGTAAACTATTAAAGTAGTATGCATGTGTTATGATAGAAGAAGAATAATAATATAGATATACTTTATAATTATTATTTTTAAGCACTAGATGCAACATGATACTTAGACTCAATAAATTATAAAATAGAAAACGATTATCACAGAATTTTTAACTAATTCACTATTCAACTTCATCATTTCAGCTCATTGACTTCCTATACCACGCCGCGCCGGTCAGATTTTTGGTACAGAGTTTTCTTTCGAGTTCTCCTTCGCTTATTCAACTTCACTATATATATTTCACATGTGATAATGGAGTAAGAATACAATTTATCACTCTGTTTCTTGCCCGTGGATATCGTAGCAGACGACTAAGGAATATGATATACAAATAACATCTAGCAAGAGAAAGATAACTCGAAATAAAACTCTATACCAACACGTCTGACCAGCGTGGTATAGTAGATCAACTTCCCTCCCATTTTGGAGGTGGTTTGAGCCCAGCAGTGGGGCTTACATGAGCTGAAATGATCGGTATATTATATTTAACATTTACAAAATATTAACAGAAAAAGAGCACAGAATCGATTTACGCCGTTTATTTTAATTTAGGGGACATTTGTCGTGGATATATTTTTATTATTATTTATATAACTTAAATCAGTCGTTCAACCGAATTCATCCATCCATTATCTCATTATGGTTCACTGTTAGTTATAGGCTTCCCCAAGGGAGGAATAATACTATTATCGCGATGCTTGGCAAATTGTTCTCGAAATTAGTATAATAAGTATATAAGGAGAATGTTTAAACCTATTCTGGTGATGATGTCGCAGAAGAATTGGCGAACCTCATGGCAAATTATAGAGTGGTAATATATTATATTCTTATCATATATGAAGAAATCAATATAGCACAAATATTTACGCTTCTTATGGACTTCTGCGGAGTAGTTGAGAGTCTGAACTTACTTTAACTTTTCTTTTTGACATCACCCAGCACTAATGAAGTAATTGCAGGGAACTTTACAAACATATAATAAACGGACACAAATTACACGCAAATTCAGAACAACAATTTGTTAATTCCACAAGTATAGTCCTGCGTGAAAATTGAACATGCGATACTTGGCACGGTAGTTCAGTATCTTAACTACTACAAATCCTGTGCACTATTGAAAATCCTTTAGGATATATTGTCTCCAGGTTGGCCAGGGATGTCAAGGAAGCGGTACTAGTGGCCGGCCCAATGGAGATGGGAGAAATACGGTAGGTTATGGGGCCACGCGCTCCCTTTCCGTCGCCCGGGCGGAACAGGCGGCGTATGTCCAGACCATACCCAAAATTTTAAAAAAATAAAAGTATATATTGTCTAAATTCATAGAAACACGTTTTAATATACCTCGGTCGTGCTTCCTTTTCAAGAACAGGTTCTTCCAAAGTAGCCGGCGTGGTCTCTATATCACCCGGCCGGACCAGATCAGATATCTTTTGAAAATTTTTTTGGAATAGATCTGGTTTGATGTAATCACCGGGAGGAGGGCGAAGTATTCGACGGCGAGGCGAAGTGCCGCGGTTGTGGTTATCACTCTCTGAAAACAAATTTTTATCTAAACGTTAATTGGTCGTTGAAATCTGGCAAGTCCTATCATCTTAGCTCATGTATGTCCCACTAGTGGGCTCAAACCTCCTCTATAATGCGAGAGAAATTGACCTACTTATACCACGCTAGTCAGACGTGTTGGTACAGGGTTTTGTTTCGATTTTCCTTCTCTTGCATAGACGTTATATACTTTTTGGATCCCTTGATTGTCTCTTACGATCACCCACGGGTAAGATAGGTGATGGTGAAATGTATTCTTACTCCGTCACCACACAGGAATACAAGCATGATATATGAATGAATTGTTATGGTATAATATTCACTGTGACATAATCCTTTCGACACTGAAAAATGACAATGCCATACCAATAATTAATGACGTTATGACACTCTCTTAAGAGCGTGAAATGTCCTATATTACAGAGAATCCAGGTTTAAAATATGCATTTGATAACGTAAGATCTAAAAATCCAATCTCCAAGGAGTTTGGGTGGGAGTTTTGCTGCTCTAGTATTTCCCACTTTTTAGTTTTATTAAATGCTTTAACTCTGTATTCTTTATCCACAACCATAGCTTACTCGCACACTCGAGCCTGTATTTCATCACACGAAAGTGAAACTAGAAACAAAACACTTTCTCAGTCGTCTAAAGTTCCAAGGCTCATAACCTGCTGTTTCTCTTCTACGCCTAAAGAGCTGACAAAGAAAATCACTATTTTCCATTCTTACAAACGGATACTGATAACATCACTGAAAGGGAATTGTCTGACCAGCAGAGTATTATAACATACTTGTCAGACAATTACCCGTCCATTTTGGTGGCCACTCAAATCTAGCCATTAGACGTATGTGAACTGAGATGATGCTACCTTCAGGATCTTCCGATTCGGATTTCACAAAGATTTTCTCTGTTTCATAGCTTTTTAGGTCATTTCTACCTGAATCTGATTTCAATTTAATTACTGGCAATGGGTCAGGTTTGCATTTTAAGGGCGATAAAATCCTTGGCAGAGGAGTGGGTATGGACATCTTGATAGGTGAAGGTGGACTCCCTGGTGATGAAGTGTCTGGACAAAAGGATAAAGGATTGTGAGAAAGGTGGTTATAGTTACATATATCAAGTAGGGCATTATTTATACGGCTTGGAACGATATCTTCGAACACTTCACAAAGTCACATTGCATTTAAACCTGTTACCATCTAGCAAAAAATATCTGACACAATAACAATAATTATCTGGCTTTCTTATGGCCAAATTTTTATTACATGAAATAGAGTTAACAATTATGTATATTACAGTGCTGTTTGGTAGTGGCTATGAATACTACCAACCCTTGCTTTGCTCGTGGATGTCGTAAAAGACGACTAAGAGCCTTATAACGATCTGGGCCAATTCTACCTGATGCCGTTTGATCAACAATTACATTCCCAAGGAGGGTTGACGTCTGGCAGGCGGCCCGTCAAATCTATTGCCAATAAATTTTACAATATGTACTATGAAATAAGAGTACATTTTGTATCGACCCCAAATAATTGGGATAAGAGTAGGAGAATGATAATGAGAGTTAACAATTATTTCATTTTCAATAAACATACAACAATTTATTTTAAACGGGAATCTACCACGGTATTACCTTTCACAATATTTAAGTATAACAGCTTCTGGTGTTTACGCGAGTATTACACATTTGAAATAAAACTATTTTCACCGAGGAAGGAGAACTGTCCTCCCGTGACCATGATCACTGTAAAGTGTTCGAAACGTGGGGAAATTAAAAATCAAATACAAACGCGAAGTAATCCATAAAAGTAGTTTTGCTTCAAATATTTAAGTAGTCGATTTCAGTTATGTTCTTCTAAAACTTGATTGCACAAAGATGCAATGGCGTAGTGGTCTAAGTACCGACATTTCGTGCCAAGTGACACATGTTCGTTCCCCACGCCAGATAATTATTTATGCGATCCATAAATAATTGCTTTGAGTTTGGGTGTAATTTGTGACCCTTAAGTGAATCTGTTAAGTCTCCTGGGATAAAAGAATAATATGAGGGGTGCTTAATGAGGAGTGCTGTTCTGTAGGGGGAAGAACTACCGCTAATAGTATTTAAAGAATGTTAATACTCACCAGTAGAATCCCTTTCCGATCCAGATAAGCTCTTCACTTCTCTAGGACTGTCATTAGGCCGTGGCGGTAATGGAGGCCTCGTTGACAAAGGCGTTAACACTATCTGGTTCAAAGGTACTTGTGACATCACAGGCGAAGATGGTATCGCGATAGGTGATGAGACTATGCGAGGTGATAATGGCTTAGTAGAAATTGGGACGGAAGGGGGCGCGGCTGATATGATCGAGCTCTGACCATCGTTTTGTTCTGAAGAACTATTAGAGCCCGGACTTAGAGATGGTTCTGGAAGATTTTCAAGTTTGAACCTGGAATATTGAAAACATTTAGGAAAATTAATTCATAATAATGTTTTTAATAATAATATTTATTTTTTCTTATTATTGTAGAGGAAACTCGTATTGAAGCATAAGAGTAAGAGAGCGTCACTAGGCCGTAAGAAAGAAAATAAATCACCTGACACTCTTTCTGTCTTCTTCAAAACTAGACGGTTGCTTGAGTCTTCCAGACATAATACTATCAACTTTTTTGTGTAGTACATCTGATAGTTTCTCTCTAAGTATGCCTTTTGGAGGATCGCTTTTAGTTACCGAGTCTAAGGCGAAAGATTTATCCGTATCTGGACTCGGTAGATCGGACTTTGAAACTTTTAGGAACATGTTTCCTTTGCCTGAAATGTTTAAATGCATTTTTTTATACATACATATCATCAAGCCATATCCCTTGCAGGGTAGGCAGAGAGAACAGAGTGCCAGAGAACTCTATCCTTGCATACTTCACTCGCTTCCTCAACATTCATAATTATCTTCATACACACTCGCCGGTTTCGGAGACTCTTGACTCCACCTTCCTTCAGTACGTGACCAATCTGGTCTAGGTAGGTGAGTCTCGGTCTCCCCCGGTACTTACATCCTTCCACTTTCGCATTGTATATCTTCTTAACCAGACGTTCGTTCGGCATTCTTTCCACATGTCTGAACCATCGGAGCATTCCCTTTCGCATCTTTACACCAATAATCTCTTTCATACCTACTCACTCTCTTACGTCGACGTTGCGAATGCGGTCGGTCAGCCTAACTCCACAGATTTTCCGTAGAGATCGCATTTCGACCGCATTAATTTTGCTTTCATGCTCTTTTCTGCATACCTAACTCTCGCTTCCATATAGTAATGTTGGGACAAGCACAGCGTTATGTATTGCTACACGTGCCTTCTGGCTGAGTTGGTGGCTACCGAGACGTTGTCCCAACGCTCCGTTCACTCTATTTCCCGCATTAACTCTTTGCTCTATATCAGTGGTGTACCTTCCATCTCGGCTAAAACCACAACCAAGATATACAAATTCATACACTTGCTCTAGTACATCATCACCTATTTTTACTCTTACATATGTTCTGGCTTCATTTCTTTCAAAGACCATTATTATGGTTTTGCTCACATTCACGCGTACACCCCTTTTCTTACAATCTTCTGTCATTGTGTCCACTAGGGTCTGCAGGTCAGTCGCTGACTGTGCCAGCAGGACTGCATCATCTGCATAGAGCAGACCAGTGACCACTGAGTCGCCCATCTGGACTCCCACATTCATATCGTTCGACCTTTGTAGACATTTATCCAGATATATGATAAACAGCCTGGCTGACAGAACGCACGCCTGCTTAACGCCGATATTGACGTCAAACCAAGGCGACATTCCATCATCCAGCCGCACACAGGCTCTACAGCCCATGTAACTGGACTGCACAGCCTGTAGCAGTTTACCGTTAATACCATACTCCGGTAAAATGTCCCAAAGTTCCTTTCGTACAACTGCAGAAAACCCTCTGACTTAGAGCCAGATGATTTTCCACAATATTGCGCAGAGAGAACACTTGATCCATGCATCCCCTTCCACTCCTGAAACCTCCTTGTGTCTCACACAGTAAACCATCGGACACCATCCTCATTCTCCTTTCAATAATTTTACCGTACACTTTTGCTGCCAAACGAGCTTAATATGTATTATTGTTGCCGTCCTCTTCCAAATAAATAAAATTTGCCTCCTAAATTATTACTAAATTGTTTCCGTGTGGTGACGGAGTAAGAATACAATTCACTACCCCCTATCTTACCCGTGGATGATCGTAAAAGACGACTAAGGGATATAAAACGCATATAACATATATGCAAGAGAAGGAAAATTCAAAACAAAACCTTATACCAAGACCAGCGTGGTATAGCAGGTAAATTTCCCTCCCATTATGGAGGAGGCTCCAGCCCAACAATAGAACATATATGAGCTGAGATGATGATAAAATTGTTACACTACGCTGAGCTGACAGGTTGCCATAAAAAAGGTTAAGTTAGCTGGTAATAATTCTGGTGTAGAAATTATTAAATGGGTGTAAATTCATCATCATCATCCTGCTCTTATCCCAATTTTCGTTGTCCCACTCTCATCGTCTTTTGCGAATCAGAATTCCAAATCCAAAATTTCATTTCAAAAATATTTACCAGTTAACGGCAATCCTTCATCACTCTTAGGGCCAGCGAACAACGTTGAGAAATTTTCATCCTCTGGACTATTCAGAACGTGCATCTTCAAGTCAATTATCTCCGATTGCTGCTTAAATAATAATTTTGGTCTTTCTGTTGAAGGTCGACTCAACAGGTCCCGATCCGAAGTATTCCTCATAAGAGTCGGTTTACCGGATAGAGAGCTATCAATACTGCGTCTTAAAGGTGATATTCGTGTGTCACTAAGTTTTTTATCTAATCTAGCTAGTGGAGACAGCGGTGGTCTACCTAGAGGAGTTAATCGCCTCACGGGTCCTGTCAAAGTTTGATTATCTCTGCCGTCGGCTGCATGATTTTCACTGTCAGTACTAAGTTCATCGTCGCTTTCAACTTTTGTTTCGACACGCTCCAGAATTTTGGTATAATCCTCCGATGTTGGTAATTCCTGTACACAAAATTTCAAAAGTTATATCTTAAGATAATTTTATGCGAATTTGTTATCTCAACAGTTAAGCGAATACTGTTGTAAAACATTACAATAGATCTAATTGGGACTAATTTTTGGGACAATTTATCAGCATTTACAATCGCACATTATCTAGTCTTCATAGTTATACTGTCTTATTCCTGCTGGACGTAAGACCTAAGCCAACTATCGCATTACGCTGAAGCATAAAAAAAAGGAAAAGTGGACCTATATCCTGTCAGAACATCTAACATCACGAGAGAAAAAACGAAACGAACGAACGTCTGGTTAAGAAGATATACAATGCGAAAGTGGAAGGATGTAGGTACCGGGGGAGACCGAGACTCACCTACCTAGACCAGATTGGTCACGTACTGAAGGAAGGTGGTGTCAAGAGTCTCCGAAACCGGCGAGTGTGTATAAAGAGAATTATGAATGTTGTGGAAGCGAGTGAAGTATGCAAGGATAGAGTTCTCTGGCACTCTGTTCTCTGCCTACCCTGCAAGGGATATGGCGTGATGATATGTATGTATGTACGAGAGGAAAAACTAGTACTAAATAAAACAAACAGGCGCGTCCAATTTTCTGTATTAGCAGTTTAATTAGGTTAACAACATGTTTATCGGCTAATAAACTCGTCTACACGCGGTGTGAATACGGTCACAATTTCAGCCGATAAAACATTGACTATAAAGTCGATGGTAATTACGAGATCAAACACGCAAGCACTGTTTTTTTTTTTACTAATGTAATTAAAAAAACGACATTTTAAAGCGACTTTTTCCTTGACTGCAAACGACATATTTTGCTTTATGTAGCAAGTGATGCATCAATTCATCTTAGCTCATACACCTCCCACTGTTGGGCTGGAGCCTCCTCCAAACGGAAGGGAAATTAACCTATTGCACCACGCTGGTCACACGTGTTGGTGACACGTGTTGGTATAGGATTTTGTTTCAAGTTTTCCTTCTCTTGCATAGATCATCATTCTCCTACTCATATCCCAATTACTTGGAGTCGATACAATATGTACTCTTCTTTCATAATACATATTGTAAAAGTTATTGGCAATAGTTTTATAACCGGCCGCCTGCCAGATGTGAACCCTCCTTGGGAATGTAATTGTTGACCAAACGGCATCAGATGGACTTGGTCTAGGTCGTTATAAGGCTCTTAGTCGGCTTTTACGACATCCACGAGCAAAGTAAGGGTTGGTAGTATTTGTAGCCGCTACCACACAGCACTCTTGCATAGATATAGATGTAAATATTATATGCATTTTATATCCCTTCCCCTCCTCTTACGATCACCCACGAGTATGATAGGTGGAGAATTGTATTTTTACTCCGTCACCACACGGACGATTACTTTTATTTTTTTTATTTCCAATTAAGACGGGCAGTTCGCAATAGGGACTCATTATCTGGCGCGGTGATGCCTTGATTTGTTATAAATGTGGATTGAATCGTAAGAAAGTTAAGCTCTATCTTTCACATATAGAAAATTGTAATGGCAGCGAGAATCATTTTAACGAATCAACCGACAGCGTTAAGTTGCGATATACATTTTTCTGTCATATAGGCGTATTATGTCTGCCTTATAGGTTAAAGGTTTCTCATTATTGAGAAACTTATCAAACAATTAAGTTAACCTACACGATATATGAATCAATTTTAAAACTTCATACGCCAAAAACTATATACTTCCAGTGGATACCGTCTCACATTAACTTAGATGATAATGAAACGGTGGACACATTGGTCAAAGAGGCGGTTGTGGATGGAGTTAGTTTCGAGGTCACACCTCTTTATTGTGATCACATTATAGCGGTTAAGGGGTGGTGTTTAAATGATGGCAGGAGTACTTTGATGAGAGATCAAAGGAAAAAGGAATTTGGTATCGGACTATCCAACCAGAGGTATCCGGAACTCCATGGATTGACTGTACCCTGAATAAACTTACTACGACAATAGCTTTAAGATTTCGATCTGGCCACATTGCATGCAACAAATTTTCATATTTAATTAAGAAAACCCAATCCCCTAATTGTATAGATTGTAATGTTGTCGATGATATTTACCATGTTCTAATGGAATGCGTTCGGAATGAGGAAACCAGAAATAAGATTTTCGGGTCAAAAAAAAGTATGACATAGGCTACTGTAATTCCATTCTCGCGTTGCCACTATCATGTAAGGCTTTAGAATTATACAAACTAGCTATAAGATAGTATATATTTATAATGTAATTAGATATAAATCTAAATTAAATATGTGTATTGGGCGATATAGTCGCTAAGCGACAAAGCCCTTTTCTTTTCCCAATAAACAAAAACCATCAAGTTTCTCAATAATGGCAACGGCGAAAACAATATAATATATAATTCGCCACCCCTTCCTTGTCAATCTTAAAAGGTGACTAAAAGATATAAACTTAAGATATAACTATTCCAATCCACCTGATCAGCGTGTTATAGTAGGTTAAATTCTCTCCCATTATAGAGGAAGCACGAATCTAACATTGTGACGTATAAAAGCTGAGATTATAATCACGAAAGTTATAATTATCGTCTTCGGAAAAGCCCCTTCAAACTTATAAGGCCAGAGGCACTAAGATACCATGTACTACGCAGATAGAGATTCACAAATTCGAAGACTTATTCGGGCCTCATTCTTTTACATTTGTCGGGGGTGGTTTATCATCTCAAGAATAGTAATACTTCTGATGATAATACTTAAAATCTATCTCTTCTACGGAAATATTTTTAAAAAATAAGAGACATACCAAATAACATAACTGGAAGAGAATTGGAAATAAAATACTGTGGCAATCCGTCTGACGAACGTAGTATTGTTAGCAAATGGTTTTTTTATTGCTGATGGTGGCAGACGAGTTAGGAGCGCACTTGATAGTTATTGTTACTGCCGACCATGGACCTTTGCAATACCATTTACAGAGCTAGGCCGCTGCCTACCAATGTAAACCCCAAACACACCCAGAAAGTTGGGCTTCCGGCTCTCTCGCTCACCGAACGAAGTGCAACAGCATATAGACGCTGCTCAGATATTGATTTTCTGCGAAAGTGTGGTACTACCCCGGACGGACCGGCCCGCGACTATAGGCAGAAAACTGTCCACGGTGTAACCCTACCACTACTTCTTCACTAATAATGTGCCATAAAAGAAGAAAAAGAAAACCATGTTCATCATGTTTCATTTTAAAATAGCTGAGTGTTTTCTTTTCGAGTTTCTCACAAGAGTCTCTTATAAGTTACTTATTTCTTATATACAAGTTCAATGTCATACACGTGCTTGTAAGATTATCGACTTGTTGAAGAGCCTTCACTTTGCCAATATATATTATACATTTAGGCACATTGCCAAGTATCAAGAGGGTTCTTTACTTCGCAAATATGATTTATTGCCTTCAATATTGGATAACTTTTAGCCGTTTATTATAATTATAGCTAACTTTGGCCGCCACTATCGCCGCGTTTAAATCTCGTTTGGGCATCGTTTAAGTACAATAGAACACAAATATCTCGTATTTATTATAGTCGTATCAAAGGACACGAATATCTCAAATTTATTGTACGCTAGCTGTGCTAGTAACTTCGGTTGCGTGGTTTCTATATCTATTTGATGTTAGAATAACCACTACATCACGTGGCATGGGTAATAATATCAACATTAACATCCAGCAAACTAATCAATCAATCATCTCAGCAGTTGTTGCATGATAACAACAATTGCGCAGAACCCTTGATGCGTAATTGATAGCAAATTTTACCTGATTTGCAAGCACTACGCATTACTCCGCTGTTCATTGTTATATAGCTTATAAATAAAACGTCTTGATACACAAGCAATCTTATAGAATAAGATTTCTTATAATTCAAGTAGTAGTTTCTAAAATTAATATATTCAAATAAACTTATCAGCTTTATAATAGTATCTACAGGACCACACGTATACTAGGTGCTCAGAGGTCTCCAAAAATACTACGCTTGAACATAATTGGACTTCTGTATACCACGAGTGGTCACGCAGGAAGAAGAGGGGTTAAACAATTGCAAAAAAATGGGTCATGCATAAGTAGCAATGGGTACATTCCCTAAATATAGATTTAGGCGGATTTGGTAATGTTTTTGTTCACTGCTCCATTAAGAGCGGTTCGAGACTATTGGATATAAATGCTTGCGTCAATTTGAAGGTGAAATTTAATTTAAAAAAGAATCATTAACCTTACCTGAACAGAAGCACACGTATCATCATGAGTGGATGCATCTCTCGCTTTTTTCACTAGTTCTCTATAGATGTGGTCCAATGGATGCTCCCACTGGGTCTTCTTGGTATCCTCATTGTAATAATAATGGGATTGAATCTTATCATCATAACTGTGGAAGCAAGGTTACATGTTAATAGCATCTCCATCAGCCTGCCAATGTGAAATTACACTCAAAAAGTAAAATATAGAATTCTTCTCCAGTGACCACATAGTTATGATTGAAAGCCAATCTTATCCTATTGAAAATCTTCGGGTTAGATCAGTAGTTCATCATCATATACAAATTGCCACAAACACTTTTACGGGCACCTTGTGAGAAAATGCAAAGGGGTCTTTTAGCATTGTGTATTGTTAGACCACCAACATAAGATTTTTCAATATTCTTTTTAGTAAATCCATCATGGAATACTTAATTACTAATCTATATAGTATATATAAGAGATTTCCACCTATGTACCGACTCATCACGATATCTCTGAAACCATAAGGTCTACAGACTAAATAAATTAAATTAAAAAAAAAAAAATTATTGGTAGGAATATTCCTTTCGCCGAGTGAAAGTCAGCTAAGAGCGGATTTTACAAAATTCCACCCGCAACTGGTTGCTGGGGTGTAAAAATCACATTTTTAAATATAGCTCCTCCAGACTTGAAATTTGGTATGAACATTTTTCCTGTAGAGGTCAAATGATTACAGATTTTAAAAAATTTCGTTCCCTAAAGGAAATGCGGGGTTGTTAACCGAAAAATATCCTCATTTTTAAATAAAGCTTCTACAGGCTTGTTGTCGCATATTTGTGTTACGATGGAGAAATAAAAACTAAGAACGGCTTTTTAAACATTCCACCCCTAAAGGGGATTGCGTAGGTGTTAACCCAAAAATTCACATTTTCAAATACTGCCCCTACAGCTTTGGAATTTGGTGTAGACTTTCTTTCTGCCCTGTAAGGTCAGATAAGTAGGATTTTAAGAAATTCCTTCTCCGAAAAGAATTCTATGGAGTGAAAGTAAACTACACAACTGAACTGACGTAACCGAAGCGAAGCGAAGCAAGGGCGGGTCGCTTTGTTAATAATACACAATACTACTTACTAAGCTTTCCAAGGAGCTGGCAGAGCTTGCATGAGTCCATCGCGAGCCAATGGTAGCAAATGACTCTCACTATCAGGGTCAATACCCAATTGTGCAGCATATTCAGAGATCTCTGAAGAAATAATTATAAATATATTTTTTCCTTTTGTTTATTATGTACATAATATAATACATTTATCCTCATAGTTTCTGATTTGTATTGTGATTGCAAGAAATAGAAATCACAAAAACTTGATTACTTTATAATGTGTAAACTGTGTAATGTATATCTATATAACATGTAAACATTATCGGGTAGCTGGCACACGTCTCCTTTAAACGAAAACATAATACGAGCCGAAAATTGAATGTCATACGACAGCTCACGCTGGTGTAAGTGGTAGCATGATTGGAACGGATTTCCAATATGTGTGGGTTTGAATCCCATGTGTGACAATCATATTTCGCTTGTAATCAAGTTTTTATAAATCGAAATCACAAAGTTAAACATTAAGCTCACCCATCTGACTAACATGATATAATAAGTTAATTTGAACTCCATCTGGTGATGGTCCATGCCTAGCATTGGGACACGAACTAAGAAGAAACACTTTATACACAGAAAACCTCACAGAGACCTCCCAAAGACAAATAGTAAAAGAAAACTCACTAATAATAATATTAATTTCCAATATTTTATATTCTCACTCCATTAGCATGCATGAAGAGCATAATAGTGACTTATAGAATATCTAGATTTCATCAATTGGAATCTTCAATCTGAATCAAATCAAATCTGAATCAAATCAATGCCTGGATCAAGTGTTCTCTCTGCACAATATTGTGGAGAAGCATCTGGCTCTAAGTCAGAGGGTTTTCTGCAGTTTTGTGGATCTGGAGAGAGCATTTGACACGGTTGTACGAAAGGAACTTTGGGACATTTTAACGGAATTTGGTATTAACGATAAACTGCTACAGGCTGTGCAGTCCAGTTACATGGGCTGTAGAGCCTGTGTGCGGCTGGATGATGGAATGTCACCTTGTTTTGACGTCAATATCGGCGTTAAGCAGGGGTGCGTTCTGTCAGCCAGGCTGTTTATCATATATCTGGATAAATGTCTGCAAAGGATGAATGATTTGAATGTGGGAGCCCAGATGGGCAACTCAGTGGTCACTGCTCTGCTCTGCTTTATGCAGATGATGCAGTCCTGCTGGCACAGTCAGCCACTGACCTGCAGACCCTAGTCGACACAATGGCAGAAGATTGTCAGAAAAGGGGTCTACGCGTGAATGTGAGCAAAACCAAAATAATGGTCTTTGAAAGAGATGAAGCCAGAACAGATGTAAGAGTACCAATAGGTAATGATGTACTAGAGCAAGTGGAAGAATTTGCATATCTTGGATGTGGATTTAGCCGAGATGGAAGGTACACCACTGATATAGAGCGAAGAGTGAATGCGGGAAATAGAGTGAACGGAGCGTTAGGGCAACTTCTCGGCAGCCACCACCTTAGCCAGAAGGCACGTATAACAATACATAACGCAGTGCTTGTCCCAATATTACTGTATGGAAGCGAGAGTTGGGTATGCAGAAAAGAGTATGAAAGTAAAATTAATGCGGTCGAAATGCGATCTCTGCGGAAAATCTGTGGAGTTAGGCTGACCGACCGCATTCGTAACGACGACGTAAGGGAGCGAGTAGGTATGAAAGAGAGTATTGGTGTAAAGATGCGAAAGGGAATGCTCCGATGGTTGGGAATTATGGAAAGAATGCTGAATGAACATCTGGTTAAGAAGATATACAATGCGAAAGTGGAAGGATGTAGGTACCGAGGGAGACCGAGACTAACCTACCTAGACCAGATCGGTCATGTACTGAAGGAAGGTGGAGTCAAGAGTCTCCGAAACCGGCGAGCGTGTATGAAGAGAATTATGAATGTTGAGGAAGCGAGTGAAGTATGCAGAGATAGAGTTCTTTGGCACTCTGTTCTCTCTGCCTACCCTGCAAGGATATGGCGTGATGATATGTATGTATGTATGTAGATTTCATCAAGTATAATAGAGGTTTTGCACAAAAAAAGGGAGATCCACAAAGAAGTGGTTTTTACTATCAAATTACGATTTTTTGGTGTACTTTTAAACTGCTGAACACAAAGCTGAAGTCAGAATTGGAGGTCAAACCATAAAAACTAAAAAATTATATAAAATTCTTAATCTAGTAGTTATTTCTGTGAGGCAATATATTCTTAGTTTTCATTGTTTTCGGGCATTTTGTCCTCAAATAACCTATATACATTAGCATTGCATTGTATTATCTTTGCAGAGTTATCATAATATATAGGAGTCATCATCTGGTAATGGTCGTCATAATCCCAATATTCTGTGGTAGCAGCTTTTTGTCAGTAAATGTAACTATTTTTAATTTTTCGGTCAGACAAGAAATAAAATAATATTTCATCTAGAAGAGACCTAAATAAAACACAATATGCAGAGATTGAAAAAAAATCTGAAATTATGGTTGATAAAACAGAGAAATGAACGAAAATCAAGCAGAAAAAAATATTGTGATTTTTATCATTTTTTAAGGCTATTCTTGATTCTATTTTACAATTTCACTCCAAATTCTGACTTCATATCCATGCACAACAGCCATAAAGATGATACCTAACATACACCACTTTTTTATGGACCTGTATAATCAAAGCTCATATTATAAAACTAAACCATGGAGCAGACAGTCATTTCCAGCCACTTGATTTGGATCAGTTAGCAAAATAAATTATATATTATAATATTTTGGTAATTAATCAGACAGGCCAGGCATCCTGAGAAACTCTGATTTGATTATGATTTGATTTCCAATATATGTGAGGCCAGTTCCCGTCCATCAAACTTTTTCAGTTGATTTAAGATTTTTATGTAATCCTTTCGTTTCTCAACACATTATACACTTAATAAAATATATTCATGTTTACAAAATATTGTTTATTGATATTTGTATTTATTTACCTAAATACCTTGCCTTTTTAAATGACATCCTTCAATCTAATACTATGTAAAACTAATGTAAGCCTAGTGCCACTTTTGGTACAGAACAAGTGCTAGCTAGTCCCTATATAGTACAAATAGGATAGACAGCAGAACATCTTATGTGCCAGGAATTAAATTTTACATATGCCTAAAGGGCACTTACTACTTTACTCCATTCATCAACCCATCAATGTCCACTGTTGGACTAAAGCCTTTCCATAGGAAGGTAAAGCTATATTGTCATACTTGGCAGGCAGGTTAGTGATTACAATTGGTGTTATAATTTCTGGTAGCCATTATTTTGTAATCTCTCAGCCGATTTTACTCCTGCTTATTAACTTCCTTGGAAAATTAGAGGCTAGTAACACATTGTATTTTCAACTCACCACCACATGGATATAGTGTGTGAAGGTAAATATAATAATATTATAATATAAATTCAGTATCTATTTTTTATTGTAAGTATATGTAATAAAGAAATCCAAATAAATTTATTCTAGAACTTATATAAAAATTAAATTAAGATTTATTAGTTATTTAAATATTTATTGCCACTACTTATGAAAATATAGTCATTGATTTATGATAATTTGTAAGTTCTTTTCAATTTTATTTTAAAGTTACAAATATTTATTTCATACCTATCATGAGATAAAAATGATTTTGTGAATTAAATTGCGTAATGTACAAGAATTTTATACGAAGACATTGAAGTGTTTTATTTATATTTTAATTAAAAAAATGGATAATGCAAACCTTCGGCTGATGGTTGACTGTTTTCATCGAAAATTTCACGGCACACCACTGCTGTAGGTGATGACATTATACCATCTTACCATAATTTAATTTTAAATACACATATCCCATCGAATTTTAAACAACCGCTGTTGCATTCTAAATAATTCATAATTAATAAGAAATTACAAACTACAATCTGCTACAATCCAACGATTCTCTCTTCACTAGTGGTGGTCGTTGAATGAACGAACAGTTTTTTTCGACTGTTTCTTTGCCGTGAACGAATAGACCAGTTTATAGTTGACTGATAAACATGTTTATTAGACTTGGGTAGCTCCTGAATGAGAGATACAAATGAACTAGCTCTTTGATCTCAATCTAGCTCACTATTAGCTCAGTAGCTCAGTTAATAGTTCAACGGCTCAATCGGCTCTTTTACTCGCGTCGTCATGTCGTGTGAGCAGTCGACGACCGAAAGTGCCCGATATATGCCGATCACCGCCGAACAGTAAAAGTATTGAGCACCGATATGCATTGTGACTATTGCGAGCCTAAACGTTATATGTTCAACAAAGAAAAAATGTTTGAAAATAAAAAGTTATATTTAAAAAATTAGTATTCATCTTTAAATAACAATATTCAATAATAATAATAGTTATCAGTGTAAGCTGTCACTGGACGCAGTCGATTCTGTCAGCCCATATGTATTTAGTGAAAAGCTGTTTTTAACCATTTCAATTACAAACAGACCTTTCAATTTTATTTATTTTTTTATATAAATATATTTTATATCTAATCCTGTGATCACCAATCAAAATTTACATGCTCATGCATATCAAGCTTATCGCTTACTGATCGCGTAGTTCAGAGTTTGAACTATTCAAAAGAGTTAGAGCCGTGAAAGAGTTGAAATGAAATGAGCTAACTCAATAAAAGAGCTAGCTCTCTTGATGAGCTAAATGAACTCAAGATATATATGAGCTAAATGAACTAAAGAGTTAGAAGTTAGTTAACTAGAGAGAGACTTGGGTAGCTCCTGAATGAGAGATACAAATGAACTAGCTCTTTGATTTCAATCTAGCTCAGTAGCTCAGTTAATAGTTCAACGGCTCAATCTGCCCTTTTACTCGCGTCGTCGTGCGTGCGAGCAGTCGACGACCGAAAGCTCCCGATCTATGCCGATCACCGCCGAACAGAAAAAGTATTGAGCAGGTTCCGATATGCATTGCGAGCCGATTGAGCCGTAGACGGTAAAATTAAACATGATCACTGCGGCCGTACTCCGTACATATAAATATATTTTATATCTCATCCTGCGATCACCATTCAAAATTTACATGCCCATGGACATCAAGGTTATCGCTTCATGATCGCGTAGTTCAGATTTTGAACTATTCAAAAGAGTTAGAGCCGTGAACGAGTTGAAATTAAATGAGCTAACTCAATAAGAGCTAGCTCACTTGATGAGCTAAATGAACTCAGGATATATATGAACTAAGTGAGCTAAAAGAGTGATATAGTTATTTTGATCAAAAGAGCTATATCTCTCTTTTCTTTTCAGTGAGCCGTTTTTCGCATCGCTAATGTTTATGTATGAACGGTTTCGCGAATCGGTCATCGCATCGACGAATGACACACGATCGCGACGACAACTTACGAGTGTTCGAAGGCGCCCGAAGTTCGACGACGCGATGCGTGCGCGCTCTCGTGTCTCGCTACGCTCCTTACCCCGCAAACCTCACCGCCCGTGGGCGTGGCTCGAACCGAAATTATTAGATAGATTGAGTTGCAATTCATTGAACAGTGCTGTCACGTGATGGAACATTACATATTGAAGCGTCAATGTACATTGTACAATGAAACATTTTTAGTTTTAATACTTGCACTTAGCTTATCGCTAGATCAAAATAGACTCTATTTTAATTAGTGTAAATATGTTTTGTGTTGCATTTATTATAAACTAGCTTCTGCCCGCGGCTTCGCCCGCGTAAAAGGTTACTTTCCTAAAGTTTTTCATCCCCTATTTTTATTTTACCCCTTAAGGGTAAATTTTTACAACAGGTTAATGTCATATTTATTTGTATCTAAACAATAGCCTAAAAATAAGTTTCAAGCTTCTGGCTTTAAAAATGACGATACTTCCTTACAACTTTTCATCCCCTTTTACAATCCTTTTTTGCATTAAAAAGTAGCCTATGTCTTTTATCAGGTTCTAGACTATCTGTGTTCCAAATTTCATTTAGATCGGTTAAGTAGTGTTGGATTGAAAGAGTGACAGACAGACAGACAGACAGAGTTACTTTCGCATTTATAACAGATATTAGTAAGGATTTAATGTCACACTTATGTTAGACAGCTACCGCTGTCATACGCGCGCACACACGAATAGAGAATAGCGGTGTAGTATCACGGCATGACCACATTTGCCTTAGAACCTACCTAACCCAATCTATCATTTCCAGTACTCGACATAATTTTATCATATCACAAAATTTCAATACCTATCTATATATACAGGTATAGTATGTTATTTACAAATCGATAGTGCTGTCAAAAATACAACAATCATCAACGATGACTGCTCTCACGTCTTTACTTGTGTTCGGGTCGCACAATCGGCGATCATAGATTTCTTGCCATATTTCTGCAGTGCGCCCGCTTGCTGCCTGACCACAGCACTGGGCACTCTTATCGTTCTAACTTTTGAAACATTGTACCAAACGACACGCGGTAAAAAGCAAAAAATATGTACTTTAAATATCGAAAGCAATAAAAGCATTTGTTTGCATAAGAATCAATTTGTTACTATAAAATGTGCATCGGCAATAAATACCAAATTATTTTGAATTTTTTATTTACTATTTTAACGATAAATGCTTAAATATTAAAAATAGATATATGCTGTCGCGGACTTTTTTGTAAAACTATTTAAGAGGTACATTTCCACAATACATAACATTTGTCTAACTTTCAAGACCTTTGCAGCGTATGCAAAAATAGCTCGCAGATGGGCGATTTTTTCTGTCTTAAGCGATTTTTAACGTTATATTTTAGCCAATTTACAAAATATCTTTATAAATTATAGCCTTTGTGTTATTCTGATGTGTAAGCTATATTACTGTAAAGTTTCATCAAAATCAATTTGGTAGTTTTTGCGTGAAAGAGCAACAAAGATGTTCACATCCATACATTATTACAAACTTTCACGTTTATAATATTAGTAGGAAGTAAGATAAAGTATTGGATTGCAAATTGAACTTTTGTTTATTACATAATTTTTTAGTTTCGTTTGAATGCGTTACGCGCAGCGCAGGTCAAAGGTGCCTGCTGTCCCCTTCAGTGATGGAAAAACCATCGTCATGTGTATCCTAATTTATTAAAATTGTACATACAACATTGTAATATAGTCGCAACATCGGTTCCTTGCGAATGCGTGTTTTCCAAATCAGGATTAATTTTAAATCAGCGCAGGACAATATCAACAACCAACAAAGTAGAAGAATTAATGATTTTAAATATAAATTTAGATGAAGGAAGGTTTGCAAACTACATGTAAATAGTGAATATTCTAAGGTCGTGTAAATATGTAAATACTTGAAACTGATTATGTAGGTACATAAAATGAAATGAACTTTTAAATACGCTAGGTTCATAATATTTAACTTAAATAATTTAATCTTATTATTTCCTATTAGCCATCTAAAATAATAAACCTGCCAGTCCTAAGTTTGAAAAAAGTATGAAAGGGAGTTTATTTCAACATGTTCGTAAATATTAAATATTGTTGTCTAATAAAATAACGTTGATCGTCCATTGGTAAACGACAACGTAAACACGTTGATCGTCCATTGGTAAACGACAACGTAAACACGTTGGCGATCAACGTACGTCACAATATAAACTAAACGTCTCGTCTTGTCTAAGCGTCTACGACATAAACTAGTCGACGATTAGACTGTTTTTTCAACTAGTTTATCATCGACGATAAACGGTCTCGTTGCGTCGACTGGGAAATCGTCGACGACCCACTACTACTCTTCACCAACCACATACCCACATAGAGTAGAGATGAGTAGTTCCGGAGCATAATAGTTCCGAGAACTATGTCTTTTGCCGGAACGATCTAGTTCCAATCCAACCACACGGCTGAGATAGTTCCATGTCCGAGTCGTTCCGACCACAGAGTGCCGACGACCGAGTAATAAAGTGTGCGTCATGCATGCGCCTAAATATTCTTCTATATATCGTCGTCGTCTATTGACGTCTATATATATCTTGGTTGTCAGTCCTAACCCTGTCATGTCAAGTATGAGGGTAAATCAACTGATATTCCGACAATTGCTGACAAATAAACGGAACCTAATAATAACTTGTATTTCGTAGTTTATAGCTCCTTCAAAATACTAAATTTGAAGGAGTTATAAACTAAGAAATATGGATCTTGAATGGCTGGAGCCGATTAAAATTATGTCCGCACATGTTACGTTGGATTGGATTGCATAATCATGTCATTAGAACCGATAGGATAGGACTCATGTACTATCGGTCAGCGGAACTAGATAGGTCCGCGAACATGTTTCCTGGATATAGTTCCGACAGAAAAAGGAATCGTTCCATGTCCGATCCGCTCCAGGACATGATTTGCACATGACTAACATAGAGCAAACTAGTGTTGTATATCGATAGTCTACTATCGATAGACAATCAATTGTCTATCGATAGTTTACGTATAAGCAATAGTATCAATAGTATATCGATTGTATTGTAATACGTAAATACTATCGATAGTATCGATAGCTCTCCACGAGCAATACTATTAATAACAACGATACTATCGATACTATCGATAGTTGTTCATTCGATAGTATCAATACTATCGATAGTATCGCTAATACCATTAGTTTAAACTTAAAACTATCGATACTATCGATAGTATCGACTATTTTGGACTATCGATAGCAAGCAACTATTCGATAGTATTGTTGTCTAAAGTTATGTTATGTAGTAAGTCAAGTACTGACATTATTATTAAAGAAATTTATTTAAATTTGCGTCATCATAGAGTAGAACAAATTTTAGTCAGATGAATAACATTAAATTTGTGATACTAACAAAGTGAAACAATTATAATAGCAATAATTGCTGCTGTCAATATTTCTTGAGTTTCGGTGGGAATGTGGAAGTATTATGTCATATTCTTGGATTATTTCATTTTTCTAGTGTGTTTATCACTATCACACAGTGTTATATTACATTCATTGGTATATACTAAGACAGAGAAAAAGTCTTTTGGCAAATAGTCTGAATAAACTTTGAATACAATTTCTTTGGCTGTACTAGTTATATCTGGCTGGTATTGATAACAAATTAAAATTATCATTTAAATAAAAAAACGATTTAGTAAAATGTTATTTTCTGTCGTCTTTCATTTTATTTTCTTTTTGTTAAAATGTGACTCATTCTATGATGAAATTCGACATACTTTAAAACTTTATTATAAAAAAGATACATGCAACGCAAGCTGTGAAAAAATTGTGACGTTTATGGACCTAATGTGGAGTCAGAGAGTAACACAAAGTTGGTTTAAATGTTTTCAATTCGGGAATTTTGATGTCAACGTTGTATCTCGCTCATTTCATTTTCGATTGTATATAATATACAATTGAAAATTGATTCTGGATTCAGTTAGATACATATTTCTATAGCCCTATAATGTGAAGTTACATATATGTAAGCATATTTTTAACAGAGCCTTCTAGATGAATTACATTGCAATTGAGCGTACAGAGAACTTATGTTTTTCGGACCCTGTTAAATTTATTTCACTAGGTTAATATTGCTAAAAATACAACAAATCTAATGACTAATTGCGGTCATAATTCTGTGTAGAATTGTAACTCAAAATTCTTGATTATGTTTATCTTAATTTTGTTTAACTGAAATTTTCAAAACTAATAACTACAATAAAATTTTACAGTAATAGACATTCTGAGTTTCATTAGTATACTGAAACAAACCTTTTTTTTTATTTTATTGCTTATAGTGGCGAACGAGCAAGCAGCAGCACACCTGATGGTAAGTGTTACTGCCGCCCATAGAGCTTGGCAATACCAAGGTTATAGCTTAGGCCGCTGCCTACTAATAAAATCCCCACACCCACCCAGTTGGGCTGCCGGCTTTTTAGCTCACCGAACGAAGCGCAATAGCACATTGCCATTACTCAGACGTCGATCTTCTGCGAGAGTGTGGTACTACCCCGGACGCAACGGCCCGCGGCTATGGACAGAAAACTGTCAACAGTGTGGTACAAGTACAAGGTACCACTTACATTCATTCACACTCACATTCTGACCCAATTGTCCAGAAGTCTCGGAGCATTATAATTTTACTCAACTTTCAATGGCTATTGATCTTAACCGTTATTAGCTAAATTGGCCTTCAAAGTAAGAACGCAAATACTGCTAGAAAAGTCACCACAAAATTCACTGAAAATAAGCAACAGGAACACAACTACGGTATTTATATTTGTAAGCAATACTATTGAAAATTTTCTGACAATCGATAGCCCGAAATAGTCGATACTATCGATAGTATCGATAGTTTTAGGTTAAAACTAATGGTATTAACAATACTATCGATAGTATTGATACTATCGAATGAATCACTATCGATAGTATCGATAGTATCGCCGTTATTAATAGTATTGCTCGTGGAGAGCTATCGATACTATCGATAGTCTCGATAGTATTGATATGTGACGATACTATCGATAGTACTATCGATAGTATGAATACTTTTTGAGGTTAACTATCGATAGTCAAACTATCGATTTTTATGCAACACTGGAGCAAACAATCATTTTTGATTTATAGTGCGTTTCACCAAAGAGTTCCTTTGCCGTAATGTTGGCTCCCCTAAAACGTCTGACAGTGTAGTCGTGTGTCACGTTATTCCAAGTGTTTTCAGGTTTTACTATTCTATTGTTGTTGTAATCATGCCTAGAACATTAAAAAGTGTGAAAGAGAGATGTTGTTGAAAGTAAAAAGCTTTTGTGAACGCGAAAAGTTTAACAAAGCGCCATTAATTCCATTAGAATGCGTCCGCAGTCGAGTTGCTGCCATGACAGGTTAGTAAAATAGGGATACCAGATTCCCATTATTTTCCCTGATTTTTTAAAAATAAGATCAGTCACTGTGCGTCTTCCTCGCATCTAAACTTGTAATTATTATTATTATTTTACATATATTATTAGTATATATATATATATAACACCTATTCCTAAAAAAGGTAGTCGACAGGTATACGCTAACTATAGACCCATAACAATACTTTCCACCATTAATAAAATTGTAGAAAAGCACATTTCGAAACAAATACATGAATTTTATAGTGCGAATGACGTAATTAGTACAAAACAATTTGGCTTTCAACCTCGAAAAAGTACTACACAATTACTCTCATCATTTACAGATGCTATTTACGATCACCTTAACAATAAAAAACATGTCCTAATAGTATTTGTGGATTATAGCAGGGCATTCGATACACTTAGACATGACCTATTACTAGAAAGGCTGGAAGCATGTGGCGTTAGAGGTCCACTCCTCATATAGTGTCAAAACTACCTCAACAGTAGATCATACTGCATTAAGGTGGGTGATGCTTATAGTGGTATGGTACAGGTCACAGAAGGTACAGCACAAGGCTCGGTTCTTGGGCCACTCCACTACATTACCTATGTCAACGAATTGGCAAATGTAATAAAAAATACCGATATGTACCAATTCGCGGATGACACATGTCTAATAGCTGCCGATAATAATATATCTCTAGCTCTAAAACGATTACAGACAGACTTCACGTTACTAAACAAATGGTCACATGATGCGGGATTAGTACTCAACGCCAGCAAAACAAAAATGATGTATATAAGCACTAGTCAGAACAGAAAACTACAGCAACTTAGGCTCATTGCTCACGATCACAGTTGTCTCCATCTAAATAACGTATCACAATGTAATTGTAAAGCTATAGATGTGGTATCTGAGCATATGTACTTAGGTCTTATCATAGACAACCGCATGAAATGGTCGAGTCATATAAATTATGTATGTGACAAATTGCGCGCTATCCTTGCTAAACTCACGCTTGTCAGAAACAAAATACCCTATGATATCCGACTTCTACTCTACAAAGCTCTAGGTGAATCGATAATATCTTATGGACTTAGTAGCTACGGTCGCACTTATAAAACTCACCTAAATTTAATATATCACATCCAAATCCAAATATTAAAGCAAATTGTACCGCTAAAGATAAGAAAACAATATCAGTCAGACTACGCGCAACTTTTCTCCCATTGTAAACTCATTCCTATACACGAAAAAGTAAAACTAGCACTACTTTCTGAAAATTATTTTAATGACCGTTTTAAAAAATATAACACTAAACCTAATATGACACTACGTAATACATTTACAAAACTAATAGTACCTACTTTTAAAAACTTCTTTGGTCATATGTGTCTTAGTCACATCATACCGGTACTAATCAATAAATTACCACCGGAATTAAAAAAAGAAGTTACACCAAAAAACTTAACTCACAAATTAAAAAATCATTACATAGAAGAAATAACACTCACTAATCAATGTATATTAAATAAATAGAAAAGGAAACATGCTGTATCTGTGTCACATTATTAATATGTAATAACTTGAGGGTATATCTATAAAGATGCGGTGCGGGCGCGCTGCATGCACACATAATATATAAGTGATTCTTGTAAATATTGTCGACGTCTCCTAGGTGTACAGATAAACCTAAACTGGTTTTTGGCTACACCTTTTAATAGAATTTAAGCACTTGATGTACTAGTATGAATAAATAAATAAAAAAATAAAAAATAAATATATATATATATATATATATATATATAATATCTGTTACAAAACATACATACAAAACTAAAAACTTTATCTCTATAATATAACTCATCCGTATTTAATTATTTTGTTTTAGGTGTATCTGAAAAAACTGTTACGAAAATCACCAAAAAAGGTGAAGTCGCTGCTGGGGGGGCACACTTAAAACATTACTTTTTTTTACTGACCGTCGCGCCGCCTACAGACTGGTTGTACAAACTTAGCTGCTGCCATTTTGTCCCGTCTGTCAAACGTTTGACAACTGAGAATTGTTATTTTTTGTTCATAGTGTAGGTAGTTATTGTCATCGATCTATTTTCGATTATTGATGTACTTTCTGAAAATTATACCAATTTTCATTGTTAAACTTATATTATTATTGTTTCGATATCAGCCGATATGTTTTTTTTTATATTTCAGGGTATATCTCATAGTAAAAGAATATTCTGTATAATTACACATACACACGTAGATATGTATATATATATCACTTCAACTTTAGTTCACCGCTTAAACTCTGGGCAGCAGCACTGTCCATACATGCATATTTTATCATCGAGTTGCCACTCTTTTTCAGTTTAATAACTTTACTCTTTGAGTCGCTGCATCTACATCGACGAAAATTTCAACTACGTCCTCGAGATAAAAAAATCAAGCTTGATGATTTTGAACTTTGTGTTTTGCGACATAAAATTCACGAGTTCTATGCCGTGAGAAAAGAATTGCCTACTCTAATCAAACTTTTGTGTGAAATGCGAAATGAAATAGATTTCAAAGGAAGTCGCACCACTTTATGGCGGATTATGAAGGAAATAGGATTTTATTTTCAAAAATGTAAATCCAAAAGAAAAGTCTTGATGGAGAGGTACGATATTGTAGCGTGGCGTGATCGATATCTTCATGAGTTGCGGCAAATTCGTAATGAGAACCAGCGCCCAGTTGTATATTTAGGCGAGACTTATATACACTCAACATATTGTGGCGGCAAATGTTGGCAAAGTAACACAGAAGAAGGCGTTTTATCTTCGGACTCAAAGGGACCACGTTGGTCCATGCAGGCAGTGAAACAGGTTTCATACCTAACGCTCAGCTAATCTTTAAATCGCAATCTAAATTGGGCGATTATCATGATGACATGAATAGAGAAAATTTCAAGAAATGGCTTCAAGATAAACTATTGCCGAATTTGCCACCTCATTCGATTGTGGTCATGGATAATGCTTCTTACCATACGATGGCAGTCAACAAACCACCAACGATGTCCAGTACGAAACTCGAGATGCAAAACTGGATAAAGAGTAAAGGTCTTGCTTATTTGCCAACGATGACGAAAGGTGCACTATTTGAAATAATTACAGAACATAAGGAACCGCCTATTTATGAAGCAGAGTTGATACTAGAACAGTACGGTCACAAAGTGTTAAGGCTTCCGCCTTATCACTGTGATTTGTACCCGATTGAGCTCATATGGAGTCTATTGAAAAGTACGATTGCAGAAAGAAATGTTGGCCAAGAAGCAAGAAACATAGTTAAAATAACCGAAGAGGCATTTTTAAGCATAACATCAGAAGAATGGAAAAAACAATGCGACCACGTCAAGAATTTAGAATAAAAATACTATAACAACGGCGTACGTGTAGACGAGGAAGTGGACAGATTCATAATTGAAGTAAAAGACACTAGTGATACTTCTGATGGTGATGAAATTTCTTCTTATGATACGGATGATAGCAACATATCGGGTGTGAGTCCTTTAAATGACCAAAATTATTTTAAGAAATAATTTATGTATTTTTGAAAACATTATCATCCGTATCATAAGAACAGTCATAATGCGCTGAAGTGTCACTATTCTCTTATTTCAATTATGCACTGATTTTAATAATACTATCTTTTACAAACACATAAAGCCATAATATCCAGATTGATGACAATTTACTCATAAAATAAACGTAAAGCAATAAAGAAACTAATTTATTAATAAAAATCTTTTTCCTAATAAATCCTTAAATCATATATATTATGCATACCGATATTATATTACAGACGGCTGCTTGGTATAATAATTAGTTACTCAGACTACAACCAATGGTCGTGGGTCCGATTGAGTCTAGAAAGGAAGTGGCATGTTTATTTAAAGTATTTGTTCCGGAGTCTTGATGTTCACTGTAATTCAGTAGCTAGTGTAAATATTTTTTGAAAAAGTAGCAACACCAACTTCCTTTACACCAATATAACAGCGAAGGGAACTCTTTAGTGAAACGCATTATAGTAATCCGCTCATTCAATCAGTCAGACAAGGGGATAAAGCCCATACAGCCATGTAGGAATGTTAAAAAGAATCGATTTTTATTAAATAAAAATCAATTAATATTTTCTTATAATCGAGTTTTATTATAATATTAATCGATTTTAATAAATCGATTATTATAAATTATGCGCTCAAATCAATTTTTATAAACAGCACGATTATGCAAGAGATGAATAAAACTCGAGGTAAATTTATGATTATTTGCAAGTTTAGAGTGAGATAATTTAGTTCGTAAACACTATAAATGTCTTCGAACCGTAAAAAACCTAAAAGCGGCTGGCGAAAATATTTTGTAACGAAAAAGCAATATTCATGTACCTACTGTTTTAAAGCATTAAAATAGAATACTAAAAAAATAGAAACACTACATGAGGAAGCGAGTGAAGTATGCAAGGATAGAGGTTTCTGCTGGGTGGGGCACACTTAAAACATTACTTTTTTTTACTGACCGTCGCGCTGCCTACAGATTGGTTGTACAAATTTAGCTGCTGCTATTTTGTCCGGTCTGTCAAACATTTGACAACTGAGAATTGTTATTTTTTGTTCATAGTGTAGGTAGTTATTGTCATCGATCTATTTTCGATTATTGACGTACTTTCTGAAAATTATATCATTTTTCATTGTTAAACTTATATTATTATTGTTTCGATATCAGCTGATATGGTTTTTTTTATATTTCAGGGTAGATCTCATAGTAAAAGAATATTCTGTATAATTACACATACACATGTAGATATGTATATATATCACTTCAACTTTAGTTCACCGCTTAAACTCTGGGTAGCAGCCTGGGGGGCACACTTAAAACATTACTTATTTTTACTGATCGTCGCGCCGCCTACAGATTGTTTGTACAAACTTAACGGCTGCCATTTTGTCCTGTATGTCAAACGTTTGACAACTGAGAATTATTATTTTTTGTTCCTAGCGTAGGTACTTATTGTCATCAATCTATTTACGGTTATTGATGTACTTTCTGAAAATTATCTCAATTTTCATTGTTAAGCTGATATTATTATTGCTTCGTTATCAGCTGATATGTTTTTTTATATTTCAGGGTAGCTTTCATAGTAAAAGAAAATTCTATATAATTACACATACACATGTAGATATGTATATATAGGTATATATCACTTCAACTTTAGTTCACCGCGTGAACTCTGGGTAGCAGCACCTTCCATACATGCATATTTTATCATGGAGTTGCCACTCTTTTTCAGTTTAATAACTTTACTCTTTGGTAGCAGCACTTTCCATACATGCATATTTTATCATCGAGTTGGCACTCTTTTTCAGTTTAATAACTTTACTCTTTGGGTCTCTGGCACTCTGTTCTCTCTGCCTGCCCTGCAAGGAATATGGCGTGATGATATGTGTGTATGTAATAGGTACTACAAATTTAAAATAGCACATAGAACGAAAACATGCCACTGTCATACAGGTAACATTAATTTATTTATTTTATAATGATTATTGTGGTCCTTATGCCAGCAAAATACTGGTCTCTGTAAAATTCGCTCAATAAAACTAAAAACGTCTGTCATGCGAGTTATACGTTTTATAACCTCAAAATTTTGAATAAAAAATGTGTTATAGTTAATCTCGACATCAATAAGTTTTTATAAACTAATATTTTATTTTAAAACTAGTCAATAGTAAAATCATCATCATCATCACATCAGTCTATTATCGTCGACTGCTGAACCTAAACCTAAATGTAAAATAGTACTGGACATTTATGGCAACTTTTTTCGTTTAAATTTATATTTTAGTTTTTAACCGACTTCTCAAATTCAAATTTAAGAACTTGATAATGGCAAATGAATGATGCCAGTTCAAATCCCTGTTTTAGGGGATCTAAAAGAAATTCAATGTAACAATAAGGTTGTTATTTTATTAGGGTGCTCAAGCTCATATCATTTTTATTATAATAATTTTTGTTTAATGGTACTGAAAATTTGTATCAATAACGACGTTTGGTTTCCTTATACCTTATCTTAAAATTTTAAAGATCCACTCGAACGAACGTCTGGTTAAGAAGATATACAATGCGAAAGGGGAAGGATGTAGGTACCGGGGGAGACCGAGACTAACCTACCTAGACCGGATCGGTCATGTGCTGAAGGTAGGTCCACCTACCTTCAGTACATGACTTGACTCCAGTCAAGAGTCTCCGAAACCGGCGAGCGTGTATGAAGAGAATTATGAATGTTGAGGAAGCGAGTGAAGTATGCAAGGATAGAGTTCTCTGGCACTCTGTTCTCTCTGCCTACCCTGCAAGGGACATGGCGTGATGGTATGTATGTATGTATTTAGACGAAGGTAACTGAAGTACCACAACATTTCCAGTATTACTTTCAATTCAAGCCTAACTTTATTTCGTATATACTTTCAAAAGGAGTTCCTCCCACAAGTGATGATACTTGGTCCTTCCTCATTTTTTAACATAAGTACCTCCGTATAAACTCATAATTTTTCTTTGTCCTACTCATCACTATTGGCTGTCCAACTGAAGAATTTTAGCAGAATATGAAAACACAAGTAACTCACTGTTATATCATAATTAGACATCTATCCATCCATCGGCCCTTAAACGTCCCTGTTGGACATAGCCCACGAGAATGCCAATTGGTCCTGTGCCACCTGCATCCAACGGTTTCCTGTGACCTTAATAATGTCGTCACTCCATGTAGCGCGGGGTCGTCCGATTCGCGATCGCCACTCCAGAACCTTTCTACCCCAACGGTTGTCGCTTCGACGAGCGATGTGGCCTGCTCATTACCACTTCAACGTGCTAGTTTCCCAGGTATGTCGGTTACACCCGTTCTTCTATTTTGATTTCTCATTGTGTTCACAATGAAGTATAGATACAAGGAGTCCGAACATATAATATAATGTGGAATAAATTATAATGTTGAATGAATGGTCTCAAATTAGGGGACAGAAATTTTGCCGGTAGAGCGCACCGCTTTTCAAGAAATACTCGTTTAAATCCTTAAGCCGGCAGTTTTATTGCTATTGCCAGCTCTGGAGTTTTATATTTAAATTCAACATTCGCGAGCCAACGCGTGTTTACATGTACATACATATGATCACGCATCACGCAGAGAGAACAGAGTGCCAGAGAACTCTATCCTTGCATACTTCACTCGCTTCCTCAACCTTCATAATTCTCTCTCTCAACATTCATAATTCTCCTTATATTCGCTTGCCGGTTTTGTAGACTCTTGGACTCCACCTTCCTTTAGTGCGTGACCAATCTGGTCTAGGTAGGTTAGTGTCGGTCTCCCCCGGTGCCTACATGCTTCCACTTTCGCATTGTATATCTTCTTAACCAGACGTTCGTTTAGCATTCTTTCCACATGTCCGAACCATCGGAGCACTCCCTTTCGCATTTTTACACCAATACTCTCTTTCATACCTACTCGCTCTCTTACGTCGTCGTTACGAATGCGATTGGTCAGCCTAACTCCATAGATTTTCCGTAGAGATCGCATTTCGACCGCATTAATTTTACTTTCGTGTTCTTTTCTGCATACCCAACTCTCGCTTCCATATAGTAATGTTGGGACAAGCACTGCGTTATGTATTGCTATACATGCCTTCTGGCTTAGGTAGTGTTTACGTGTAATAATAACAATAACATCGGTACGTTCTAAACCTAGTGCAGCCAGTGGCAGAAAAGAGAACTAAGATCTGGGTTCTTTATTGTGTCTATGAATACTATGGAAAAGCCTATACCATTCGGACTCCTTGTATCTATACTTCGTGGTGTTCACTATGGTTATATGGCTGTATGGGCTTTATTCCCTTTGCCTGTCCAAATGGACGAATAGAACCAAAAAAAAATGCTATGGTTAATAACGATGCGTTCAAAACACCGTATAAATAATCTTTACGTGTCTGTTCAATGTACTATTTCTTTCTTGCAATAGTTTAATGGTGTTTTATATGCATATTACACATATATTACTTACTTCAATTAAAGGGAGCAATTAATTTCAAATAATTGTAAAACATTAATTACAAATACCATTTACATTAATTGATTTCGGTGTAAAACTATTTATAACAATTATAATTTCTGAACGTATCAGAAATCAAACTAAGGAAAGGAGGCTTCTCGATTCTTATTGTAGTTATTATTTCTATATTTTGTGGACTGCACACAATCAGAAATTTACAATGGCATCAGTAAAAGATGTTGCTACTTTATATCAAAATTTGAAAACCGAATGGGCTAAAAAACCGCGTAAGCTTGATAAATGTGGAGAGTTATTGAACAAACTAAAGGTAAAACCGACGATGACATGACAGTAATTTGTACTGCAAAATTACTAATGAAATTTTATTTTACAGATTGCCCTAACACAACTACCTTTCTTACCAAGTAACAATATGCAAGTTAATCAAAAAGAGTTGATATTGGCAAGGGATGTTTTGGAAATTGGAGCACAATGGGCAGTTGCTGTGAAAGATGTTAAAGCCTTTGAAAGATTCATATCACAACTGAAATGTTACTATTTTGACTACAAGTAAGTACATTATTCTTCGAACTAACCTTTGACAATCTCACGTGAGAGGTGTCCCTGCTATTATTGCTGTTTAAGTCATTCATTAGTGTTACTTAAAAATAGTTGCATATTGTTACACTTTAAAATTTTTATAAATACAATGTTTATTGCCCTTTACCTGTGTATAGAAATAATATTATATTCATTAATAACCTTGGTATGATTAATTGGATTATCATTAGACTATATAATAACATACTTATATTCAGAATTTGCTATTTGCAGGTCATATCTTCCAGAATCAGCGTTCATGTACCAGTTACTGGGTTTGAATTTACTGTTTCTCCTTTCTCAAAATCGTGTTGCAGAGTTTCATACAGAACTAGAAAGGCTTTCAGTTGATGTTATCAGAGTAGATCCCTATATAAGGCATTCATTAGCTTTGGAGCAGAATTTAATGGAAGGCAGTTATAATAAAATCTTTTTGGCTAAGGTTGGTTGTTCTATATAATTTTATTCTTATTTTAGTGATATATTTTCTTGTGTTACTAAAATCTTACTTGTTTCATAGATTTTCATGAATCTCTCCTCCATCTCTCCTTCTATCTTGTCTGGTGATGTTTAAATTTAATTGCATAAATACTCTGTGTCTAATCACATTACTAAAATATATACAAAGAGATAAAAAATTTCATCATCATCATCACAGCCCATAATGGCTCGGGGGTCCTCCGTAATGGGAGCCTTAAGATTAACCTACTATACTGCACTGGTCAGACGTGTTGCTATAGGATTTTGTTTCGAGTTATCCTCTCGCATAATGTTATATGCATTTTATATCCCTTAGTCATCTCGTATGATCACCCACGGGTAAGATATGGGGTTGTGAATAGTATTCTTACTCTGTTACCACATGGAATAATAATTTTTTGATAAAAAATTTAATAATTTTAATATTTTTAGGATAATGTACCAGCTGAAAGTTATACACTTTTTATGGACACTCTTTTGGATACTGTAAGAGGAGAGATTGCAGCATGTATTGAAAAAGCTTATCAGAGCATACCATGTGCCGAAGCAGCAAGAAGGCTGAACTTAGCATCCCAACAGGCTGTACTTGATTATGGGAAAAAGGTATATCATCAACAGCTTGCTCCCAATTATTTGAGGTTGACATAATTTATATTCTTGCCTTATTATACATAATGTAAAAATTTTGGTAATAATTTTATGATTGGCCACTTATATTAAACTGGAATTAGTCTGATTTGATCTAGGTCATTGTAGAACTCTTAGTAGTCTCAATGACACCCACAGGCATTTAAAGGCTTACTGTAAAGTAGTATTTGTTGATTGACATGAATTGGTTGTTGCAATTAATATCTTCAGGAATAAAGAAATATTTTAGTATACAAAATATATTTTGAAAAATTTAGTTTGAATAGTGAACTATTTACATTTGCATGTAGTAATATTTTTTATTTTATAGTAACAGTACTTTGAAAATTATAAAGTAGACAAAAAGTGTATAATTAGGAGCTATATAAACTTGAAGTTTCTATATTAAATTACAACTAAAATCTCATCCACAGCGCAACTGGGTCCTGGGTCCTGATAATTGTTATCACTTCAACACATCTGATGAGTCTTGTGCTGCTGCTTCAGGAATATTACCCTCCCACGAATTGGCAGAGCAAACTATTGAGTACGCCAGACATCTTGAGATGATTGTTTAGTTTGTATTGTGACCTAATATCATATTAATAAAATTATATTTAACATTCTTGTTTCAATTCTATTATACAAAACATATTTCTATTCTATGATGATTTCTGATCATAGTTATTTCATCTAGTTCGGTAAGTTTTTAGTAGATTATATGACCTTGTCTATATTTTAATTCATATGAATTTAGTCCTAGTATAAATTCATTAATAAGCCTGATGTGATAGGATTTCTGTATGGTGAGTTAGAACATAATAGTCATCACCCAATTTAAGTAGATAACATATCTGCAAGAGAAAGAAATCTCAAAATTAAAAACCCTACACCTTTCTCATCTTATCAGGTAGGCTAATTACTCGCATTTGGTCAAGACCTATGCGCACCAGTGCGAAATACATGGGCGAGGACGCAGTTATCCAAACTTGATGGCAAAACGCCGTGGTTTAGATAGATGTTACTATTTGTTGCTAAAGCTTCCTCAATTTAGATCGTGATTTATAATTTTATATTATTTGGTTAATAATTTGCCAAGAATTAGGTAGGCAAATTTGATAGCACTGTAATACGGAATGTGGAGACAATATTACGTCGGCAGTCAAGATGTGAAAATAATTTGAGGTG